>OY740782.1:109645305-110845305 GCA_963514005.1 Raja brachyura | reverse complement strand
TGCACTGTTCCGGTCTCCCAGTGGCAGGGGAAAAAGCACCTATACTCACCTGGTAGAAAGAGCCCACAACCCAACAGGCGCAGCCACTGCATCCCCTTTAACACCCCCGCAAACTCACTCGACACAACGGCTCCGACTGGCAATTACACCTCTGCCACCACAGTTGCACTTTCAAAAGCACCTCTGTGCCACCTATTGAGCCCCAACATTCATTAAAGCCAAGATGCAGACTGGAGAAATAATACTCAAAATGAAAGAGCGCTGTAATTTGGAAAGTATTCTCATGTTTTTACTGTTGATAGATGTAAATTTTCATGCATCTGTGTTTGACTGGAATTGAAAACGAGCCAAGTACAGAATCTGTGTGCCATTTGTATGAGCTTGAACTTTTGTTTGGAGGGGGAGAAAGTCTGAAATTAGATAGACCAGATTCATAAATACATTGTGCGTGTCTTTGTCTTGCAGGTAAACAGCCTGGTATTTTTGATCTGGTAATAGTTAATGAAAAATTAGAGGATGCCTATTCTCAGTTGAAATCGATTCTTCTTGAGGTGAGTTAATTATAGATCCACTGAATTTTGTTGAGGACACTGACTAAACTGTTAACACTAGTGGGAAATAGTGGTTTTCCTGCAAATTGGAAAAACAAATTTGAAAATCACAGCCTGAAATAAGTGAAACATCTGGGGATAGTGCACAACATGAATGGGACATGATTCAGTTCAAGACCCTTCTTCAGATTTGAATGTGGTGGTAGAGGGGTAGCTGACAGAGTGCAGGACAAAGCTTGGCAAGTGAATGGTGGATAGAGGTGGGGGAGCTGTTTGACAGATGTTTGGACAAAGGCTGGAGGTGAAAACAGTGCTTTCACACCTAACAAAAAAAGTCCTTAAATATAATCCTAAATTTCCAGGAATTTGATGGTATTTCCTGAAATTTTCAAAAATGCTTCCTGCGTACTATCTGTTGTTTTTTTCGCGGGCACACGTTAACAACACAAAGAACAAGGCAAAATAGATCTATGTAACTACACTGTATCTGCCTGCTTCTGTTACTCACTTGTACAGTGTTATGCAAGGCAGCTTTCGTTGTCTTTCAACCTGCTCTCATGTGTCTCAGTCTCTGCTCGCTCTCCCTCCCTCTGTTCCTCTCGGCCCCTTGAGCCCACCCACCAGTCTGTAAAATCAAGGCCAATCCCAATGTAACTGCAATCCCACCGCCCACTGGTAACTTTTCACCACAAGGCTTATCCAGAATTCTACCATTGCCTGAAAAATAATCAAAGGCTCAACTTCCACTGAGAAAGAGAATTCAAAAGACTCACTGTAATACGACAATTTTCCCGAACAGTCTGTGACCCAGAGCTCTGTGGCCATAGCGCTATGTTTAAAGCCCATAGCGCGGCAGCCGATAGTGCTATATTTAGAACCCATAGCGCTGCAGCTCTTTGTTTAAATTCGCACGGGTTAAACGGACAGCGCTCTGTTTAAATCTTTGAGCGCCAAACCGACAATGCTGTGTGTATTACCTTTACACCCCTTCACTGGCTGGATGCGGAAATTTCCCGAAATCATTCAATTTCCCTAAAATTACCAAAAGACAACAAGAAGTTCCCGAATTTCGGGTAATGTCCTTCAAAATGGAAACACTGGGTGAAAAGACCATGTGAGTTAAGTATGGAAGAGGTGAGAATTGTGAAGCCAAAGGATGATGAGGAAGGTGAAATGGGTGTGAATCTAGGTGGGGCACAGGGAAGAGAGAGGGAAAAGAGGGGTGGAATGTTTGTAGGTTAGTTACCTAAAATTAAGGACATTGAAATGTTCATACTGTTAGGATGTAAGTTACCTAAGCAGCATATGACATGCTGTTCCTCCAGTTTGCCTGTCGCTTTATTCTGACTACAGATGAGGCCCAGGACAGAAAGGTCACTACATAAATTGGAAGGGGAATTAAAAAGATTAGCAACTGGGAGATCCAGCAGGCCCTGGTTATTGATAATCTCTTTTTATTTAATGAAATACAGTACCCTCCATAATGTTTGAAATAAAGACCCATCATTTATTTATTTGCATCTGTACTCCACTCTGTAATAGAAAAAAATCACATGTGATTAAAGTGCACATTGTCAGATTTTATTAAAGGCCATTTTTATACATTTTGGTTTCACTATGTAGAAATTACAGCTGTGTTTATACATAGTATCCCCATTTCAGGGCACCATAATGTTTGGGACACATGGCTTCACAGGCTTTCCATCACCGTTGGAAACTTTTATTGCTGTTTATCAACGTGAGGACCAAAGTTGTGCCAATGAAAGTCAAATAAGCCATTATGAGACTGAGAAACAAGAATAAAACTGTTAGAGACATCAGCCAAACCTTGGGCTTACCAAAATCAACTATTTGGAACATCGTTATGAAGAAAGAGAGCACTGGTGAGCTTACTAATCGCAAAGGGACTGGCAGGCCAAGGAAGACCTCCACAGCTAATAACAGAAGAATTCTCTCTATAATAAAGAAAAATCCCCAAATACCTGTCCGACCGATCAGAAACGCTCTTCAGGAGACATGTGTGGATTGGTCAATGACCAGTGTCCATAGAAGACTTCATGAACAGAAATACAGAGGCTACACTGCAAGATGCAAACCACTGGTTAGTCACAAAAATAGGATGGCCAGGTTACAGTTTGCCGAGAAGTACTTAAAAGAGCAACCACAGTTCTGGAAAAAGGTCTTGTGAACAGATGAGATGAAGATTAACTTATATCAAAGTGATGGCAAAAGCAAAGTATGGAGGAGGGAAGGAACTGCCCAAGATCCAAAGCATACCACCTCATCTGTGAAACATGGTGGTGGGGATATTATGGCCTGGGCATGTTTGGCTGCTGAAGGTACTGGCTCACTTATCTTCATTAATCATACAACTGCTGATGGTAGTAGCATAATGAATTCTGAAGAGTATAGACACATCCTATCTGCTCAAGTTCAAACAAATGCCTCAATTCTCATTGGCCCGCGGTTCATTCTTCAGCAAGACAATGATCCCTAACATATTGCTAAAGCAACAAAGTTTTTCAAAGCTAAAACATGGTCAATTCTTGAGTGGCCAAGTCAATCACTCGATCTGAACGCAATTGAGCATGCCTTTTATATGCTGAAGAGAAAACTGAAGGGGGCTAGCCCCCCAAAAAAGCATAAGCTAAAGATGGCTGCAATACGGGCCTGGCAGAGCATCACCAGAGAAGACACCCAGCAACTGGTGATGTCCATGAATCGCAGACTTCAAGCAGTTATTCCATGCAATGGATATGCAACAAAATTCATTTACATGACACTGCTGTGTCCCAAACATTATGGTGCCTTGAAATGGGGGGGACTATGTATAAACACTGTTGTAATTTCTACATGGTGAAACCAAAATGTGTAAAAATGGCCTTTATTAAAATCTGACAATGTGCACTTTAACCTCATGTGATTTTTTTTCTATTACAAATCTATAATTGTGAAGTACAGAGGCAAATAAATAAATGATGGTTCTTGCCCCAAACATTATGGAAGTTAATGTGTCAAACATTGAGGTAATTGTGCACCTGTGTGATTAGAGGAAATGAAGAGTCGCTGTTTGTGGTTTTGACAAAATCTAAACTTCAAACTTATCAAGTGGAAGGAAGATAATGGAGAATTCAAAACCAGTAGAGTTGTGCCAAACCAGTAAAAAATAATAAGAGTAAACGTTTAATTGTATCAAATGAAATTCAACTCAAGGGTCATAAAATAGATAAAATGAACAGAGACAGCATATCTGAATGTTTCAGAAATTGTTGACTGGTTTTGGAAGAAAAACAGATTCCTTTTTTTGCTATTGCAGGAAATCGAAATGGCAAAAAGCTTACAGAAATGAACTGATTTCAAACACCATTCCATTTATTTCGAACCTTGTATTCCAGAAAATTAAATGAAGTAGGAAGAATGAAAACTATTATTTATCTGTATTCTGACATGCTTTTCTAAAGTACTGGTAATTTTATTTTTGTGTTGGTGTATTTTTTTTAGCTAAAATAATGGATTGCCTCTTAAGGCATTTTTATTAGAGAATGTTTCTTGTTAGAAAAGAGAACATAGCTTACTACTCAGTAAAATATTTAGCTCAGTATTGCAGAAAGTATTTTCTTTTGTTTTAGTAGATTTTAATTAACTGTTCAAGTTGTTGTCAGATACTTTATGAAACACTCCAAATAAACTCTTGCATCTTCAACATTATTTAAACAGAAAAGTGATCATGATTGGACCAACAGCAGTAGGCATCAGACTTAGCTTGGCACCTTATGTACCTGCATAATTTCTAAAGTAGCAGATTTCCCATAAATATTCTTCTTTGCTTGTGAATATAAAATATTGAGTAGAAGTATTATTTCATCATGGGTTTGTCTGAATTTTATATATTGTTTGTGAGATGAAATTCACTGTGATGGTATCTGGTCACATGGCCTTTTTGGGGTTTCAAAAAATTCGCTGGGAAATAAAAACTGCAAAGTGTTTTTTTTAATTCATTGTGTGAGAATGACAACTCTCGGCTGTTGGGACAGTATTTGTGCTGACTAGACCATTCAAGCTCCAACCATCACTGCCCCAGAACTGAATGTTGTTATGAGAAGAAACTGTCCAGGTTGTTTTTGTGGTCCAGAAGGGAGAGCTAATTGAGATTAAAATACCTAGATAAGGTGAACAGGAAGAGACTGCAGTAAAGAGGGATCTGTGACTGCTCATGTGTGAAAGACAGTGAGTTACATGCAGGTAGAGCATGTAACTAAGATGACAAATGAGGAAATCAAAATGCTGGAAACAGTACTTTGGGAAAAGAGAAACATTTATACTTTTATTACAGGAAAGTCAACAATGGTTCAGCAGGTTGATTTCTGGGATGAAAAATATTGTCTCCCAAGGAAAGGTTGGACATTTGGAAGAAAAATAAGCTATCTTATTGATATACTCATAACAGAATAAACAGAATAATGGTACACCCTTTTAAGTGGAAAGGATTAGACATGGTTGATTCATTGAATATGTTCAGGTTGAAGTGGGAAGTTGTTTTTCCACATGGAGCGTGGTGGGTGCTTGGAATGCACAACTGCATTAAGTAATTGAGGGTACAGTAACTAAATTTGAACAGGTACATGGATAGGAAAGGCTTAGTGATATGGGTCAATCATGGGTAAATCGGACTATTTACATGGGGCATCTAGGTCATAAGTGATTGGAGCAGAATTAGGCCATTCAAGTCTACTCAGTCATTCAATCATGGCTGATCTATCTCCCTCCTAACCCCATTCTTCTGCCTTCACCCCGTTACCCCTAACAGCTGTAGCACAGACGATGGGTCTGTGCTGAATAGCGGAATTAAGGGTTATGTGGAACAAACAGAAAAGTGATGTTAAAGCCAGGATAAGATTGTTGATTTTATTGAATGGGCTGCAGTTTTGGGATGCCTTCTGGACTGCAAAACTTTATTAAAAGAATAAAAACACTCACACTCACAATATTCGCAGTTGCATGCAGATTAACGGATGTAGGAGTAATCGATCCCTGTAGCATCTCTGCTTAGGAAATTTTATTTTCAAATATTAGGCCTTCCTTGAAAAAGCTGACCTTTGTAAAACAAACAAAAGCACAAATAAGTTAAATAAAAAATAAATCACTCTGCCCATGACTGTTAATATCATGCATTCTAATAGTTATGTAAACTTCTATGGAGCCTTATGGTATTCAGAAATGCCAATGTGATATAATGAATCACTTATAGTACATCTAAAATTGTAATTGCTAGGGTATGTTGAAAAGATGGATTCAAGAGTCAACTGTGATTGCAGCAGGAATGGTATGGATATTTGCAGTGAATATTTTCTTCATAAATGCTTGTTGCTATGTAACACTCGAATGCTTGATGGCTTTACGGACAACCATGCATTTTCAAGACTATATATCCAAATATTTCACGAAGCACGTATATCTCTAACAATGACCTCAACAGAATTTAACCCTCCTGAAATCCAACCCTGGCTTCTGTTCCTTGCTTTATGCAAAGGGTTCAGTATAATATGGCAATGAGGGTGTGTGGGGAGGAAACAGAGGGGAAATAAACCAATTACATCTTGTCAAACCAATGCGTTACATGTTTCCCTACAATAGTGTAGATAACATCAAAAAACGTTGGCACACATCTTATTTACCATTTGTAAATTGGAACAGTTACAACACAGTTAAGAGGCTTTTAGATAGGTACTTATTTCTCTTAATTTCTTCTTGTCACTGAACTATTAGCACTTCGTGCTTTGTACAAAGCAGCATCCTTTGCTTTTCCCGTTGCTTTAGGAAATTCCGGAGCTTTGCTGTTTGAAAGGACACGGTGGAACTGGTTAACTTCATCTTTGTCTCCTCCTGGAACCATGGAAAAGACTGACATTCCGAGGCGCACATCCTTCCACTAGGACGTACAACATATAATTATAAAAATTGCTAGCAAGCATTTTCATCTAATTAAAGTTTCTGCATTTGAGACAGGTTAACTGCTTACTATATGAAAGAACCAGTTTACCCCCACTTGTAAATATTAGTCCATGAACAACTATAGATACACATTTAACAAATTGTGCAGTAAATCAAATCTGAATTATTGCAATGACGAGTTCCATTCTGGTTCTGTCTCTGCCCCAGTTTGTTTAGTTTAGGTTGGATTTACAGCCTGGAAACAGACCCTTCGAGCCACCGAGTCAGTGCTTACCAGCAATCCCTGTACACTAGCACTATCCTGTACACCAGGGAGAAAACCAATTAAACTACAAACCTTAACATCATTGCACTGTGGGAGGAAACTGAAGCACCCGGAGAAAACCCAAGTGGTCACGGGGAGAACATTCAAACTCCGTATAGACAGCACCCGTAGTCAGGGTCGAACCCAGGTATGAGGCAGCTACTCTACCACTGTGCCACAGTGGCACCCCAAAATAGGGCTAATGCAAACCTTATCCATACTTCTATTATCTCTAGGTTTATATTCCTGCATCCTCCTGACTGGCGTCCCTTGTTCTTAGCATGTAAACAAGTCTCCAAAATTCTGTCAGAGTCCTATTTCACAGCCAGTTCCATCCTCCTGACTGGCCTCCCTTGTTCTTAGCATGTAAACAAGTCTCCAAAATTCTGTCAGAGTCCTATTTCACAGCCAGTTCCATTCACTTACCGTATCTGAGCCACAGCAGCTCACGGTAAAAGAAATGCCAATGTTTTAATGGAAATGCTGGGAGAAATGCCTAGACCAACTTGTTTTCTCTTGTGCAAGAAGGAATTGCAGATGCTGGTTTAAACCGAAGGTAGACTAGGTATGTTACAAAACTTACCTTCAGCAGCACTGCAGTTCCGTCACTGGCCGTGTGCGTGTCTTTGGCGCCTTTGGGGGGGGGGGGGGGCGGGATTAAAATGCCGTTTTCTCCTGCCTGTCCGAGATATACTTTCTCGGGCTACTACCTGATGCTGAAAAATCGTTCCGACTGCCGTTCTCGGAAGTTTAAAAAAAAAGCGGGACAATGTAATCGCTGGAGTAAAATAATAATCTACTTACGCCGACAACGGGACGGATCTCACGTAGGGGACACAACATAAGGTAAGCCGTTTATTTTGCATATAAACTTGCTTCTTAGGATTACTTTAATCAAAATTTAATCGGCGAAAATGTGATTAAGGCCCCATACGAATTGGCAGTGTTTTTCCTGCCGATATGGGGTTTAAATTCACCGCAACCGCAACGTTCCAAACGATCGCGTTCCATAAAATCTCACTTGCAAGTTAATTTAAATAACCATTATTATGTGGTTGGCTCGCTTGACCAACTAACTGCGAGGCGAGTTAAGCCTTTCCTCAGGGCCCCCCCGGTTACAAACAAATATGCTGGCCTTAAAGCATTTCTCATCAGGAAGTTTGGCCTGGGTGACGCCGAGCGAGCAGCTCGTATTTTCAGAATGGACGGTCTGGGCGACCGCCGGCCGTCTGCCCTCCTGGAAGACATGCTCACCCTGATGGGGGACCATGAGCCGTGCTTTCTGTTTAAATATGCCTACCTGCAGCAGCTGCCTCCCGACATTTGCATGCAGCTCGCCAGGGATCCGTTTACCGACATGCAGGCGCTGGGTGAACAAGCCGACGAGCTGTGGAATTCTCACCATCACAACCTGGCAGCAGTGGACGTCCTTCCCGAGGCGTTTGGAGACTCAGAGCAGGTCGGGTCCGCTATCCACCGCGTCTTCACTGCTCCCAGTCAGCCCCCGCAGCAAAATCCGGCGGCCATTGCGCATTCCACAGCAGGCAGGTCCTTCCAGCACGGTCAGCCTGCATTTCAAACCAATGCCAGCAGAGGTCGCTGGCGTTCAAACCAGCCAAATTGGCTTGCAGTTCCTCCAGACGCCAGCAAAGTTGGTTGGTGTTATTACCATCGCCGCTGGGGAGCTGCAGCCAGGCTTTGTCGCCCACCCTGTTCGTGCTCGGGAAACTAAAGGGCCGGTCGTCAGTGATTCCTTCGGCGGCCGGCACTATTCATCGCGTTTTCGCTTGGGATTGCCGCACTGGGGGACGTTTCCTCGTCGACACTGGTGCGAAAGTGAGTGTTCTCCCTCCCTCCATCACCGACATCCGTGCGGGCAAACAAGGCCCCCTCCTCACCGCGGCGAACGGGAGTGCTATTCGCACCTACGGGTTTCGCACCATCCCCCTCAACTTTGGCCGCAACTCGTTTTCGTGGAGGTTCGTCATTGCAGACGTTTCCCAGCCGCTGCTGGGCGCCGACTTCCTTCAAGCCCATTCACTGCTCGTGGATGTCAAGCGGCGGCGCCTGATGCACTCTGTCACGCTGGAGCCGGTCTTCCTCCGTACTGGTGATCCTGTAGTACACCCTGATGGCCCCCTGCCATCCGTGGATGCGACTTTCGCGCGCATCCTGGCAGATTTTCCCGGCATTCTCGAACCCCACTTCCGCTCCTCCACCCCGAAGCACGGGGTGGAGAACCATATCCCCACTACTGGCCCGCCTGTGCACGCCCGGGCACGTCGTCTCGCCCCAGACAAGCTCCGTCTAGCTCGGGAGGAGTTCCGCCAGATGGAGGCGATGGGCATTGTGCGTCCCTCCGACAGCCCATGGGCCTCACCGCTCCACATGGTCCCTAAGAAGAACGGGGGCTGGCGCCCGTGCGGGGATTACCGTCGCCTGAATAATGCGACCGTCGCCGACAGATATCCGATTCCACACATTCAGGACTTCAATGCCCATCTGGCTGGAGCATCCGTATTTTCCAAGGTGGACCTCGTGCGAGGGTACAATCAAATTCCGGTCCGCCCCGACGATATCCCGAAGACGGCCATTATTACACCATTTGGTTTATTCGAATTTGTGCGAATGCCATTTGGGTTGAAGAACGCCGCGCAGGCCTTTCAGCGGCTTATGGACTGTGTGTGCCGCGGATTGGACTTTGTCTTTGTGTACCTGGACGACATACTAGTGGCCAGTCGCTCGAGGCAGGAGCATTGCACCCACCTCCGTCAACTGTGTCAGCGCCACAATATTGTGAATTCTTGTGTGAATGTTATTTGGACACTAAGGCTATTTAAAAATGTTAACCTTTTCTTAAGAAATGGATAGATGTTTAGATTTAGTAATTGAATTTTATAATTAGCTACAATTAGGTAACTAACTAATTATATGCTTTAATTTCAGGTCATCCAAGTAAGATCCAAGTAATATTTGTTTCAGAATGCTTCAATCTATAATAATTGAAAATTTCATTCAGTTCTCCTAATTTTTAAGAAAGTTATGGGCTTTTGACTGTCCTCGTTCACAGCTTTTGAGTTTTGTCAATGGAAAAGCAATAGGGAACAAGATGCTAATTTCCGAGTATGAAAATGTTTAACTGGAGGTGGCAAAAATGTTGGAGGAGGATTATGTGTTGTATGCGACGTGGAGCTGATGGAGTGAAAGGCAAGGATTCGGGGCAGGGGGAGCAAGGTTAGAGCTGCGGGGTACCGAACAGACACGAGTGAAGGCTTCATATATGATGGAAGAGGGAAACCCCTGTTCCCTAAAGATTGAGGACATCTCGGATGTCCTGGTATGGAACACCTCATCTTGGACGTAGATTAAGGAATTGGTAGCAGGGAATAAAGTCTTTGCAGGAAGCAGGGTGGGAAGATGTGTAGTCGAGTTGTGGGATTTTCTCCGTTTTGATGAAGGGTCTTCCACCTGAAACGCTAACTGGTTTCTACAGCATTTCCAATTTTATTTCAGATTACAACATTTGGAGTTTTATTTGCAGTTTTGGTCTCCACATTTGAGGAAGTGCATTCTTGCTATTGAGAGAGTGCAGCGTAGGTTCACAGGGTTAATTCCCGGGAAGGCGGGACAGTCATATGCTGAGCGGATGGAGCGGCTGGGCTTGTATACTCTGGAATTTAGATGGATGAGAGGGGATATTAGGGGTTTAGACACGCTAGAGACAAGAAACATCATCCCGATGTTGGAGTCCACAATCAGGGGCCACAGTTTAAGAATAAGGAGTAAGCCATTTAGAACGGAGATGAGGAAACACTTTTTCACAGACAGTTGTAAGTCTGTGACTTTTTCTCACAGAGAGTGGTGAGTCTGTGGAATTCTCTGCCTCAGAGGGCGGTGGAGGCAGGTTCTCTGGGTGCTTTCAAGAGAGAGTTAGATAGGGCTCTTAAAAATAGCTGAGTCAGGAGATATGGGGAGAAGGCAGGAACGGGGTATTGATTGGGGATGATCAGCCATGATCACATTGAATGGCGGTGCTGGCTCGAAGGCAAAATCGCCTACTCCTGCATATATTGTCTATTGAATGGGGTACTGATTGTGGATCGTAGACAAAAATGTTGGAGAAACTCAGCGGGTGAGGCAGCATCTATGGAGCAAAGGAAATAGGCAACGTTTCGGGTCGAAAACCCTTCTTCAGATGTAAAGAAGGGTTTTGACCCGAAACATTGCCTATTTCCTTCACTCCATAGATGCTGCCTCACCCGCTGAGTTTCTCCAGCATTTTTATCTAGCTTCGATTTTCCAGCATCTGCAGTTCCTTCTTAAACATACTGATTGTGGATGATCACATTGAATGGCGAAGCTGGCTCGAAGGGCTGAATGGCCTACTCCTGCACCTGTTGTCTATTTGTTTTCTAACATTTTAATAGTCTGAAGAAGAGATCCGACCCGAAACGTCACCTATCCTTTTTCTTCAATGATGCTCCCTAACCTGCTGTGTTGCTCCAGAATTTTGTGTTCATCTTTGGTTATAGACCAGCAACTGCAGTTCCTTCCTGCTGATTTTAGCAGTCTTATGTTGTTTTTAACCATGCCCTGGCCTCCATCTTGTGTAGTTTCCAAGAACTTTGTGTTCTTTGTTGAGCATTTCAATTTTAATTGATCCATCATTGCTAACTATGCCTTCCTTACTAAGGAAATAAACTCTGTAATTCCATCCTTAAATCTCTCTGCATCATTACCTCTTTGCTAAGCTGCTCTATAAAACATTCATGTATGTAGGAAGGAACTGCAGATGTTAGTTTAAACTGAAGATAGACACAAAATGCTGGAGTAACTCAACGGGACAGGCAACATCTCTGGAGAGAAGGAATGGGTGACGTTTCGGGTCGTGACTCTTCTTCAGATTATACATAAAACATACATATGTTCTAAATTCTAAAACACAAGTATTAACGTTGATTAATTGTGTATGTTATGTGTTAGGACATTTTATTCATTCAAAGGTGCTATAGACACAAGGTGTCCTTCCTCCATAATCAGATTGGAATGAAGAATAGAATAAACAGAATACTTACCCTGGATTAAGGCATAGCGTATTTTTCAGAAATGAAACTGCCCCTTGAGAAAGACCAGCATAGCATCTCCCGTACTTGATTTTCCCTTTCCGAATATTCTTTTCCTTATCACAATCTTTATCAGACCTAAATGGACAATCTCCACTCAGCCTATAAGAGAATGGAAAAATGTCTCTGGTTGGGAATTTTTTGGTATTTCAATCTGTATTTGATTTTTCTCAAGTTCCTACTCTGTGGACAGCTGCTGAATGTTGCTTATCTCACAACATCAGAGGGTTTTTCCACTGAAATGATTCAGAGCTGAATTTGCTGATTGTTACCCCCCTTCTCCACTGGAAGTGTCCCTCAAGTGGTGGGGACCATCTAGAATCTTAGCTGAATTACCATGCAATGGCCTGGAATTATGCATTACCTGTGCCTTAAGTTCAATGCCTCTTCCATGCATTTCCCATACCCATACTAACGTTTTGAGACAGTTGGGATTTAAACAAACTTGAGGTCTCATAGTTGCAGTATTTTTCAAAGCAGTCAGCGTATGTCAAATTGGCCCCAGCCAGATACCTATTCCCCAGCTTCAAGCCTTTTCAACAGTTTTAATTGCTCCTGCTAACCAGAGACACTTAAAACAAGTCAAACATAAATGATAAAGGCCTTTTAAAATTTTACGTTAAAACATGCATGTAGAATATATTTTTTCTCACATAAATTAATTTAAACATATTAAAAAAATAAATTGCAAAATGTTTCTATGCAGTTGAATAATTGCATTCATACAAATGGAAGTGTGCTGCATACCCATTGAAATGGCTGCATATGTCAGCCATATAAAGTTGAAGACCCAGATATCTAAGCACCTGTTGGGAAGAACTGCGGATGCTGATTTAAATCAAAGATAGACACAAAATGCTGGAGTAACTCAGCGGGACAGGCAGCATCTCTGGAAAGAAGGAATGGGTGACGTTTCGGGTCGAGAAGCTTCTTCATACTGATACTAAGCATATCTGGCCCCTCGGCTTAAAATAACTTGGGATGGTGCAAGTGGTCAAATGTCTGACATCTGACTTTTAATGCCTTAGAGTCGTTCAGCCTCTTTGGCCATTGAGCCAATGCTGACAATAAAACACCATCAAACTAATTCTATATTAACTCCATTCTCACTATATTCTCTTCAACTCCTTCAAGATTCTGCACTCACCTACGCACAAAGGCAAATTTGATGTGAGCCAATTAACCTACCAACCTGCATATCTTTTGGATGTGGGTCGAACCCGGAGGATGTTGCGGAAAACCACAGGGGGAATATGCAAACTTACCACATACAGCACTGCAAATCGGGATTAAACCCATGTCAACTGTGACATGTGCCACTATGATAGGTTAATTCCATGTGTTTTTTTTTGGAACTCACATTGTAAAGGTCACCACACCAACAGCCCAGATATCTGTCTCTGGAACAACGGCCTTCCCTTCAAGGATTTCCGGAGCTGCAAAAAGAAATCTTATGAGCTCCAAATTAAAGAGATGAAAATGAAAAACCATATTTATAAACCTTTCGATATCATTAATTCACACTGGCAACAAATGAGTTGTGGATTTCTTAAAATACAGAGACAAATTCCCGAGGCCTGATCAATTCTATCCTAGAACATAAAGGGAGAAATTGCAGGGACACTGTCTGAGATATTTGTTTTGTCGATAGCCATGGGTGTGGTGCTGAAAGACTGGAGGACGCCAATGTGCTTCTATTTGAGAAAGGCTGAAAGGAAAAGCCTGCAAACTACATTAGCCACATTTGTTGTGGTTAAGTTACTGAAGGCAATTTGGAGAGATAGGATCTACATAGGCAAGAACGTATTGGGGCTAATGAGCATAACTTTATTTATGGGACATTATGTCTCATGAATGATTGTTTTTTTTTGCAGGGCTGACTAGGAGGCTTCATGAGGCCACCTCTACATGATCTTTAGCAAGGGTTTGACAAGGGACTGCATTGTGGCGACATAGGTGGACAGGGTGGTAAAAAATAAATTTGGCACATTTACCTTCATCACTCAGGGCATTAAGTGCAGCAGTTACAGCCGTGTACGGTGTTGGTAAGGCACGTTTACAAATATTTCTGGTTGCCCTGCTAATAGGAAGGATGTAATTAAACTAGAAAAGGTGCATAAAATAATTTATCAGGATGTTGTGGGCAGGAAGCTTGTAAAACAGGAGGACTCATGTATGGTTTGACTCTACTTGTGTATGGTATGAGATGTCTGGACAACATTCAAATCAACTGTTCTAATGGCATTGATCGAAAGTGCCCGCGGATGCTTCACATTTATAGTTCCAGAGCAATGAGTCATTGACAGAGACTGGAAGAACCTCCTCATTGGTCTAGAGTCAGAAATAGATTGGGTGTGGACATTAAAGATACAAACATGAAAAACTAGATAACCTGTTTCAAGGTGTGACAGTGCGCTGCAGATAGAAACAGTCTTATATACTTATTCAGAATTATCCCATTGGTGGCTTCGAACTTGATGCCAGAGCATTAACCAACCTGCAATTGGACTCAGATGGTAAATATTTAATATTAATTGGATTAAACAAAGTGCTTACATTATAAAAGCAAATATATAAACCCTGAAAAACATGGCCCATTCCTTCTCTCCAGAGATGCTGCCTGTCCCGTTGAGTTACTCCAGCATTTTGTGTCTACCTCCGGTTTAAACCAGCATCTGCAGTTCTTTCTTACACATAAAAGCAAATATGTTGGATGCTGGAAATTTGAAACAAAAACAAATGCTGGAAATATGCAGCAAGTCACACTGTATCAGAATAGAAAGAAAGAGTAAAGTTTCTGCCAATTTATTGGGAGTTTCAACTGTTGCTGTTTGACCTCTGAGTATTTCCAGCATTTCCTGTTTTTAGGTTACATTACACATTGAAATAATACAAATAAATTAAAATAAATTTAATATTAAAACAAGAATTAAAAAATAAACGTCTCAGTAATGTTAACAACAAAAATATGGGATTTTTGTAAAACTCAATGCTAGCATTGCCACATTCTATGAATAAATTGAAAAATAATTAAAATGATTTAATATTTATATGTCAATGTATCTGAATGATTTCTCAAAAATTAAATTATGAGCGATTGCAAAAATGTATTTTATTTAGCTTAGATGGTTGAGAAGTTTTCAAAGTGGTCAAGTAATTGGAATTTAATAAGATGCATGCAGAGGAACAGATTGCCTGGGTGGAAAAATTAGAACAATAAAAATGACAAAATTAGAGCTTGGACATTCAGGACAGAAATCATTCAGGACGCAATTCAGACCACAAAAGGCTGCAGATGTTGGAATATGGAGAAAACGTTTAAGTGCTGGAAGACCTCACATAAGCAGCGTCAGTAGAGGAAAATGGACATCTAATGTTTTGGGTCGAGACCCTTTCTCCAGACTCTTCCAATTCACCGCCAGCCTTACCCCATCTGGCCTATATATGTGACAGTGTGGTCAACTCATCACTACCCTCTGAACTGGGTTTGCAAACCACTCAGCTGTAATACAACCTCTACTTTGAAATTTAAAAAGGGTAACTATGATGGGGCCCAGGTCAGCACCATGGGGCATATAGGTGGGGCGTCGACAGCGATGAGATCTCGGCGGTGGCAACGGTGAAGCTTCGCGACGATGGGGCCTCGGCAGTGGTGTAGCATCTCGGTGGCGGCAATGCCTCGCAGGTCGACTCATGGTCGACGAGAGCATGGAGGACCACCGTGAGGGGGGAGGGGAAGAGCAATGGAGGACCGCCGTGAGGGAGAACAATAGACAATGTGTGTGGGGGGAGAACAAACGACAATGGAGACCCGGCGTGGGGGAACTGTTGGGGAGGGGACAAAGGAGGAGCCGGCGTGCTTTGTAACTTTGTCAGCGCCGTAGTTGGCTGTTATTTGTATATATTGTGTATGCAAGCAAAGAAACTCATTGTTTCTAGTCACATATGACAATAAAGTATTCCTATTCCTAAAGGGCCTGTGCCACTTGGGCGCCATTTATGCGCCATCATTTACGCGTAACGATGCACGCGTCATGACACGCGCGCGATGCGCGCATGGTGACATAGGCAGTGACGAGCGGTCGCGCACGGCGCCCCTAGGATTTTGGGATGTACAAAATATTTGCGCGCCATCTGCGCCCAAGTGGAACAGGCCCTTTAATTATCCAGCATTAATTCAGGCACCGAATATGGATTCAGCCCTATGAGCCATGCAAATATCTGGGCACTCTTGTCTAAATTGGGAGATCTATCTCAGAGACTAGTTAAACAATAGAATGCTATAATTTTACACACAGAATCATATTTGTCTACAATTAATTAGAGCCCTACATCACCAAATAAAATACTATACACACTGGAGTACTCGTGGTGTATTTCCAGCATTCTGAACATAGAACCGCACAGTATAGGAACAGGTCCCATGGCCAATATATCAGTGATGCCAAATTAAATTAATCCCCTTTGCCTGCACTGATCCCTCCATATTCATCTATTCTAAAACACTTCAATGCCACCATCCTATCTGCTTACACAACCTCTTGCAGCACTGTCTGTACAAATATCTCACCACACATCTCCTTTACACCTACCACCTCTCACCTTCAAACAAGGCCTGAGAGTCATAGCATCATACAGCACGGCAACAAACCCTTCGGCCTAGCTCATCAACCAAGATGCCCCATCTAAGGTAGTCCAATTAGCCCTTGTTTGGCTCTCTAATACTTGATAAGCAACAATGGATGAAAGATTTTGACTGTAAATTCTATCTATGCCTCTCAACATTTTAGAAACTTCTATCAAATCTCCCCTCTGCTCCAGAGAAAACAATTTGAGTTTACCTAATCTCTCCTTAAAGATAATAACAATCCCGGAAGATCTCTTCTGCACCATCTCCAAAGCCTCCTCATCCTTCCTTTAATGGGACAACCAAAACTAAACACAATACTCCAAATGCAATCTAATCAACATGTTATTCAGCTGCTACATGACTTCCTGATGCTTATAATCAATTAAGGCAAGCATACCATATGCCGCTTTATCACTAACTACTTGTGTTGCTAATTTCTGGGAGTTATGGACTTGGACTACAAGATCCCCACGCAAATCAATGCTGTTAACAGTCCTGCCATGAACTGTCTACTTTCCTCTTGCATTTGAGCTCCCAGAGTGCAACATCTCATATTTACCCAGATTAAACTCCATCTACCAGTTTTCTACCCATACTGTAAGCGATCTATAACATATATCTATATCAGAGTTTTAGTGTTCTTACTGACAGGACAGATTCACCAGAGGGAGTGACACTGTGGTTTACTGGTAGGAGGGAATTACCGTGTTGAATCGAGGCCCCATGAAGTGGCCTGCCATCGTTAAACACAGGCAGGTAGATAACTACAACCTGATTATGTTCTCTCTTCAGCTAATAAATCATGGAACATGCCAACACTTAAAAGAAGCACTGAAAGTAGCAATGTACTATGGATGAGGGACCATTATCCATCATTGATACTGGCTTGGCAGCATAACCACTGACTGAGTCTTGAGACATGGGTGCCAGATTGGGTTAGAAGCATAAAGTGAGTGGGTCAAATGTAACCTCATCCTCACCATTCTACCTGCGGAAGATGCATCACTCCATAACAGCCAAGGCAACCAACATATTCACTACTGAGATCACCTGCTATAGTGTTGTGCAACATCACGTTCTTGCTAGATGGGATAGATTCAAAATAAATCTGGTAGCACAAAATTGGGCATCCACAAGAAGCTGTGGACCATCAACCAATGCACACACTCAGTCAAACTAATTGCTTAACCCTGTCTCAGTGAGGAGCACTGCAGGACATGTCAGGAGCAGCACCATGCATGCCTAATATAAAGGTCCAACTTTGTGAACCTGCTACACAGATTAAACAACCAAAAAAGCCTGCAATTGTATGGTGATCCCATGACAACAGATCAGAACAAACCCATAGAGTATATATATTGTCAGATCTCATTATGAACACCTAAACAGCCAACAGAACTTCATACTTCTGATGCTGAGACCCTAGTATGCGAGTGCTGCAGGCAAGACGTTTGTGACCTTGCTGAGAAAGAAATGCCAAGAGGGTTCCTTCTGAGATCCCATCCTGGTTGTAGCACTGATAACATGCTCCACAACTAAAGGTGTCTCTGGCTAAGTTATTTCAGTGCAAATGCAACACAAGCATCTTGACCAACAATGTGGAAATACAAAAACACAAATCCAATGTTTTTTTTACTAACTAATCAATTTGCCAAATTATTACCAAATCATCTTCAATCATTACCAAATTGATGGACAATCAATGACTGTCTAATATCACTTGTCTCCTATGATCTGCTAAATCAACACAGTTTGGGATTCATGAAGATATTTAGGTTCCAGCCTTCAACAGAGCGTTATTTCAAATAGCCGAATTCCATGGATGATTTGAGATTGACTGTCTTTGACTCAACACTGACAATGATTGTTTATGGGATCAAGGAGGCCTAGTAAAGCTGGACAATGGGAAGAAAAGGGAACATACTCCAATAGTTAGTCATACATCACACACAAGTCATGGTTTGTAGTGATTATTTATTTCAGCCCGACAACACTGCTGCAGTAGTTCCAGAGGGCAGCGTCCTAGGCGCAACCTTTTTCAGCTGCCTCATCCTAACCTTTCCATCATGTCAGAATTGGGCATTTTTGCTTATGAATGCATAACACTCAAGTATATTTGCAACACCTCAGCATAGGAAGCAGAATTGATCATGCATGTCTCAAGACCTATACTGAAAGTAGCATTGGTTGCGCATATTGCAGGGATTGTCTGAAGAAGGGTCCCGACACGAAATGTCACCCATTCCTTCTCTCCAGAGATGCTGCCTGTTCTGCTGAGTTACTCCAGCTTTTTGTGTCTATCTTGCAGAGATTAATAAAGGTATCTCACTGCTACCTTCTCACGGGCAAATTGGGACGGGCAATACAGCAACAACATACCGCATAAATCGGTAGTGGTGACAACAAACAAAAAGTGGGAAATAAATAATTAAATGATAGGTATTTAACTTCAAAGAACAGCTTTAGGAGATCGGGGATCAGAAAACACAGCGTATAACTAAAGTTATGTTCCTTTATCAAATTGTGGAAAAAAACAAAAGCTCACCCATGTTCTCCACAAAGTCTCTGCACTTTTCAACCAGCACTGGTCGGCCAGGCATGTGAATCTCAGTGTTGCCAAAATCCAGCAGCTTCAATATATTATGCTCCACAATGATCATGTTGTCTGATCTCAGATCCAAGTGAAGAATCTGATTAAGATGAAGATATTCAACAGCACTGAGTATCTGTGCCAGTAACTCTACTACATGGTGCTCACTGTAACAGGATCTGCAAAAGGAAAAAAAATACAGGTGTGGCAGTCCTTTAGAAATAATGGGGCAATCAGACTCCTCTGAGTCTGAAGAAGGGTTTCGACCCGAAACGTTGCCTATTTCCTTCGCTCCATAGATGCTGCCTCACCTGCTGAGTTTCTCCAGCATTTTTGTCTACCAGGGGCAATCAACAATCATGTTTAATTCATAGTAATGCCTGGCTACTTAAAACCAGGCCCCTCTCCCAATTTATATTCTAGCCTATCCATATAACCATGGCTTCACACCAGTAACATAGAACATTTGGGCTAGAATGGCCAGATGCAGAGGAAAATTATTTAAATTGTGATAGTGAGAAACAAAGATTTTAAGCAACAGGTCCATTTTTACCTCTCAGCCAAATAGTGAAGAAGCTCTTTGCCTCGGCAGAGTTCTTGGATCAGAACCAAGTATTTGGGCGTAATGTAGGCACCATGAAGCTGCACAATGTTGCTGTGATGGAGCAGTTTCAGGGTTTCATACTCTTTCAGGACAAATGGCTTCGTTTTCTTCCTGTATGGAGTGATTTTAGATGCAAGTGATTTTCCGGTGGAGTTTTCCACACATTTCTTTATGACGCTGAACCGCCCTCTTTAAAAAAATTAAAATAAACAGAATGAAAAGTTATAATATAGTTAATTTATTTCATCTTATTGTTGAATATTAATCCGTAAGAATGCTCTCTAAACACAGGTCTCATCATTTGAACTTCCTCAGAACTATCTCTGTTCGGTCACCAGCTGTCGAGCAGAGGTCCTTTCCTGCATGCAATTGTGTTCACTGCTGTACTTCCAGTAATGTTAACACAGTGGAACTCCAATGAAATACCTGACCAATATCTTTGTTTTGCCGCACTGTTTTAACTTTTCATGTCTTTTCTTTCGTGTTCTCTTGTGAGGCACTCACGATAATTTTTATGTTATGGGTGTTGTCCATATGTTGGGTTAGTAATGAACGCTCAATTTAAATGTAATATTATTTTCCTGATTTTTTTTTAAGGCATGGTTTCAACAGACTATTGTATTCTGCTAGAATTTAGTTTTAGTTTTAGAGATGCAGCGCTGAAACAGGCCCTTCGGCCCACTGGGTCCGTGCTGACCAGCGATCCCCACACATTAACACTATCCTACACCCACTAGGGACAATTTTTACATTTACCTAGCCAATTAACCTACAAACCTGTACGTCTTTGGAGTGTGGGAGGAAACCGAGGATCGCGGAGAAAACCCACACAGGTCAAGGGGAGAACGTACAAACTCCGTACAGACAGCACCCGTAATCGGGATCGCCACCGTGACCGCCCTTACTCTTTCACTAACTACTGAAGGACCGTTAATCCATGGAGCGTCTTCATTTGACAATACTGATCATAGTTCAATCAACACTCAGGAACAGGGAGGGAACATAAAATTGAGGTGGAAGATCAACCATGATCATATTGAATGGCGAAGCAAACCTGAGGGACACTTACGGGCCACTCCTACTCCAATTATGTAATGGCCAACTTGAACAGCACACTTCTCCAACAGCATTATATTTTAAGATATATTTTTCATTTGTTCGCACACAGCCCAGAGTGTCCTTCCAACAAGTTTTAGTATAACGTCTTTTCAATAAAGCGTATGAAGCAAATCAAATACATTGTCAAACACATCCAGAAATCTGCATAAAAATCCCCCTAGCCTCTGTGCCAACCTATATATATTGACTATAACGGTGTCATGTTAAAAATATAACATGGTAACTCAGTTTCTCTCTCCAACAAACTTACCAAATCTTTTTCCACCATTTTCAGTTTTTAATCTTGTAGTAGTATGTACTGTATAGGGCAATTCTAATTCTAATTTTACTGTTCAGATTGTGCGCTATCTTCCAAATAATTCAGTCCTTCTTATGCTCTATATTACCATATTCCAGCCCATATGTGTTAGGGGCAATTCAAGTACCTGCTTATCTCTGCTAAAAATGTGAATGTCTCTTGCAATGATGCTGGCGTCTCACCATGCAGACTATGCGATTGTATTTCTAAATGGAAAGAGTGCAGAAAGGAAAGCAAACATTAAAAGCTAAAACATGGAATGAAGGAATATCTCAGTAAAACAGTCTCATATCTGAAGATGGGTCTTGACCTGAAACGTCACCTATTCCTTTTCTTCAGAGATGCTGCCTGACCCGCTACTTTTTGTGTCTTTCTCATGTCTCTGAACATTACTTGGAAGTATAAATATTTAATAGAAAACCTACAGTTGATTTTGCTTTTTTTTCTGCCATTTCTAACATTCCTAACAGTTCAATCTCTCTGATTAATAATCCCCATTTATTCACAGCTCTTTTATCTACCGTGTACATTAATGGACCCGTGTCGGAAAGTAGCTCAGGCTACTTCTAATGTCCGTAGCTGATCGGTGACACACACACTGCTTGTATGAATCCACGTAGCTTTATTCAACTTACTTTATTTCTCTCATATTTTGCCCCTGTACAGATGCACATAACAGCAAACTGACTATGAATAAAAATAACTTTTAATATATTTGCTCAGGGAATGTGATTATTGTTGGTAAGATAAGCACTTATTTTCCATCCATACTGTCATGGAACTGAGGAGGTTGCTGAAGGTTAATATTATTAGTGGCTTGGAATGACTTGTAGGCCAAAGTGGAGGAGAATTTCCTTTTCTGAAAAAGATTAGTGAAACAGATAAATCACTCTGACCAATTCCAATTCAAAAAGATTTCCCAAACATCCTCTGATCTATTTGCTTAACTTACTTGTTTATTTAATTGTTAACTGTATTAACCTAAAATTGATTCTATGTTCATATTTAAAAAACATCCTGTAGTGTCTTAAATCCTTCAATTGGATTTACTGTGAACTACTGCAGAGGCAGAAGCCCAGAAAATGTAGAAACATAGAAAAATAGGTGCAGGAGTAGGCCATTCGGCCCTTCGAGCCTGCACCGCCATTCAATGTGATCATGGCTGATCATCCAACTCAGTATCCCGTACCTGCCTTCTCTCCATACCCCCTGATCCCTTTAGCCACAAGTGCCACATCTAACGCCCTCTTAAATATAGCCAATATACCTTCTGTGGCAGAGAATTCCAGAGACTCACCACTCTCTGTGTAAAGAATGTTTTCCTCATCTCGGTCCTAAAGGAATTCCCCCTTATCCTTAGACTGTGACCCCTTGTTTTGGACTCCCCCAACATCGGGAACAATCTTCCAGCCCCTTAAGAATTTTGTAAGTTTCTATAAGATCCCCCCTCAATCTTCTAAATTCCAGCAAGTACAAGCCGAGTCTATCCAATCTTTCCTCATATGAAAGTCCTGACATCCCAGGAATCAGTCTGGTGAATCTTCTCTGTACCCTCTCTAAGTCTTTCCTCAGATTTGGAGACCACAACTGTACGCAATACTCCAGGTGTGGCCTCACCAAAACCCTGTACAACTGCAGTAGAACCTCCCTGCTCCTATACTCAAATCCTTTCGCTATGAATGCTAACATACCATTTGCTTTCTTCACTGCCTGCTGCACCTGCATGCCTACTTTCAATGACTGGTGTACCATGACACCCAGGTCTCGTTGCATCTCCCCTTTTCCTAATCTGCCACCATTCAGATAATAGTCTACCCTCATTTGTTTGCCACCAAAGTGGATAACCTCACATTTATCCATATTATACTGCATCTGAAATGCATCTGCCCATTCACTCAGCCTATCCAAATCACCCCCAGCTTGGTGTCATCTGCAAATTTGGAGATGTTGCATTGAATTCCCTCGTCCAAATCATTAATATATATTGTAAATAGCTGGGGTCCCAGCACTGAGCCTTGCGGTACCCCACTAGTCACTGCCTGCCATTCTGAAAAGGACCCGTTTACTCCTACCCTTTGCCTCCTGTCTGCTAGCCAGTTCTCTATCCACATCAATACTGAACCCCCAATACCGTGTGCTTTAAGTTTGTATGCTAATCTCTTATGCAGGACCTTGTCGAAAGCCTTCTGAAAGTCTAGATATAACACATCCACTGGTTCTCCCTTATCCACTCTACTAGTTACATCCTCGAAAAATTCTATCAGATTTGTCAGACATGATTTACCTTTCGTAAATCCATGCTGACTTTGTCCAATGATTTCACCACTTTCCAAATGCGCTGCTATCCCATCTTTAATAACTGACTCTAGCAGTTTCCCAACTACCGATGTTAGACTAACTGGTCTGTAATTCCCCACTTTCTCTCTCCCTCCTTTTTTAAAAAGTGGGATTACATTAGCTACCCTCCAATCCTCAGGAACTACTCCAGAATCTAAAGAATTTTGAAAAATTATCACTAATGCATCCACTATTTCTGTGGCTACCTCCTTGAGTACTCTGGGATGCAGACTATCTGGCCCTGGGGATTTATCGGCCTTCAATCCGTTCAATTTACCCAACACCACCTCCCGGCTAACCTGGATTTCACTCAGTTCCTCCATCTTATTTGACCCCCGTTCCACTGCTATTTCTGGCAGATTATTTATGTCTTCCTTAGTGAAGACAGAACCAAAGTAGTTATTCAATTGGTCTGCCATGTCCTTGTTCCCCATGATCAATTCACCTGTTTCTGACTGCAAGGGACCAACATTTGTTTTAACTAGTCTCTTTCTCTTCACATATCTATAAAAACTTTTGCAGTCAGTTTTTATGTTCCCTGCCAGTTTCCTTTCATAATCTATTTTCCCTTTCCTAATTAAGCCCTTTGTCCTCCTCTGCTGGATTCTGAATTTCTCCCAGTCCTCCGGTAGGCTGCTTTTTCTGGCAAATTTGTATGCCTCATCTTTTGTTTTTATACTATCCCTGATTTCCCTTGTTATCCATGGATGCACCACCTTCCCCGATTTATTCTTTTGCCAAACTGGTATGAACAATTTTTTTACTTAATCCATGCAGTCTTTAAATACCTTCCATTGCACATCCACTGTCAACCCTTTAAGAATCACCTGCCAGTCTATCTTGGCCAATTCACATCTCATACCTTCAAAGTTACCTTTGTTCAAGTTCAGAACCCTTGTTTCTGACTTAATTTTGTCACTCTCCATCCTAATGAAGAACTCAACCATATTATGGTCACTCTTGCCCAAGGGGCCACGTACAACAAGAGTGCTAACTAACCCTTCCTCATTACTCAATACCCAGTCTAGAATAGCCTGCTCTCTCGTTGGTTCCTCCACATGTTGGTTGAGAAAACTATCCCGCATACATTCTAAGACATCCTCTTCCTCAGCACCCCTGCCAATTTGATTCACCCAATCTACATGCAGATTGAAGTCACGCATTATAACCGTGTTACCCTTGTTGCACGCATTTCTAATTTCCTGTTTGATGCGCCATCCCCAACTCCAATACTACTGTTAGGTGGCCTGTACACAGCTCCCACTAGCGTTTTCTGCCCCTTAGAGTTTTGCAGCTCTACCCATATTGATTCCACATCCTTCACGCTAATGTCCTTCCTTTCTATTGCATTAATCTCCTCTCTCACCAGCAACACTACCCCACCTCCTTTTCCTTTTCGTCTATCCCTCCTGAATATTGAATATCCCTGGATGTTCAGCTCCCAGCCTTGGTCACCCTGGAGCCATGTCTCCGTGATCCCAACTATAGCATAGTCATTAATTGCTATCTGCACCTTCAACTCATCCACCTTATTACGAATGCTCCTCGCATTGAGACACAAAGCCTTCAGGCTTGTTTTTATAACACTCTTACTCCTTATACAATTATGGTGACAAGTGGCCCCTTTCACATCGATCCCTATTACACTTGGCCATACTCTCCTATCCCTTTGTGAGCTTTCTTTCCCGTTAATTCTGGGGTCATTAACCACCCCTTTACTCTCTTTCCTTTTAACTCCGTCCTCGACTATCCCATTTGACACCCCACTTCCCTTATTCAGTTTAAAACCATCCGTGTAGCAGTGGCAAACCTGCCGGCCAGAATGCTGGTCCCCCACCTGTTAAGATGCAATCCGTCCCTTCTGTACAGTTCCCCCTTACTCCAAAGCAGATCCCAGTGATCTAAGAATCTAAATCCCTGCCCCCCATGATTTAAAATGTAGTTGGATAGAGTATGAAACTGCAGATCCTATACCTGCTGAGTGGAGAAATAGATTATGTTGTAACTCTCTACAATGCCCAAGTAACAGAAAGAGGCAAACACATTGTTTTAGTGTTAGTTTTAGTGCTGGGGAAATGTACAGCTATAGACCTCAGTATGTTGGTACACTATTAGACAAGGACAATACAGTCTGATAATTTTCCTAGTTGCTTTCCATCCAAGGTTAGTCAAAACAAAATCTGAAAGCCTTTGACCTGAATGGATTGGTGTTTTTAAGCCATTTTGACGCACATTTCAAAATTTTTGCCTGCTTAAGGAACTCTTGATATACATTCCAAACGGCACCAATTTATCCGCACAGTCATATGCAAAATATTCATTTTTATGTTTGTCATTGTGGAAACCTAACTTGGGGGGGAACTGGTAGATATGTCATGAGACATAATGTCGGGTATGCTATTCTTTCATATTTAATTTCAAATACATTTTATACGCATAAATACAATTTAATTAAAAATATACACCTACTGTTCTGTTACCTCTATAGTAGGCTTGAACAACCTAGAAATAGTTTTGAGTTTACCTGTCTCCCCAATGACAATTTCTGCAGATGGGTGACTAAATGGTCCTTTCCCAGCTTTGTTCACATACGCAATTCTGTACAAATAGGCTTCTCCCCGGCTCAGATTACTGGGATTAAAGCAATTTTCAGAAAGATCGGTTGCAATGGTTTTCCAGACTTCACCTGAAAAAGTGTTGGATAAAGAAATAATAGGCAGTGCAAAAAAAGGGGGTTTTTTTGCACTCAAACAACTTACTCAACAATATTTACATTCATCACATTTTTATTCTCCCCCCATTCTGATCAAAATCTTCAAAACTCTGCAATATAATTCCATCAAGAACTAAAGGGCATTTGTTTGAGGTGAGAGGAGAAAGAGTTAATAGGAATTTAAGATAACATTTTTTCACAGAGGGTGGTGGGAATATTGAACGAGCTGGCAGAAGATGTGGTTGAGGCAGACACAATAACAACATTTAAGAGACCTTTGGACAGGTACATGGATAGGTAAGTTGTAGGTCAAATGCAGACAAATAGAACTAGATTATTTGGGCATCCTGGTCGGCATGGGCGAGTTGGGCCAAAGAGCATGTTTCCATGCTCTGACTCTCAACTACACTCTTGCGGCAATTTATTATGGCCGATTAACCTACTGACCCACAAATATTTGGGATGAAGGCGAAAACCAGAACACCTGGAGGAAATCTATACAGTAACAAGTGCAAATTTAACACAACAGCATCTGAGGTCAGGATCGAATCTTGGTCTCTGGCAATGTGAGGTATCTGCTCCACAAGCTACATTCATAGGTTGCGTTGGTTATTTTCCTTTGGTTGTGTACTAACTAATGTTATGCAATAAAATTATTTTAGCATGTTGAAGGAATTTGGAATTGAATTTTGTATAAATGTGTTGTGTACGCTCCAAGGGAAAATTAAACCTTCTAATCGCAGCACAGAAAAGAGCTCTTAAAATTAATCCTCAGAATGGATTCATAAATACCAAATTTGTTATTAATTCTCAGTTTAAACTGTAGAAAATTATACTGCATGAATTGTCACTTATTTTTTCAATTGTCTGTTGTCAGCGAGTTTTTTTTAACATGAATCTCCACCTACCTTTTTTCTGACACTCAATAACATACGTTACTGGCATGCTGCTCACAAGTGGTTTCCATATCACTAAAGCACCATCTTCAAAAACTTGCGCTACTTCTGGGGAATCGGGGCAACAAGGTAAATCTATAGCGGAGAAAATTATATTAATTTGACCAGAGGGACAAAAGATTTCTGACAATTTACACTTTTTGTTGAAACTTCCATGAAAACAATGGACGCAATCTGAGAATACCTTGAAAGTAGATTCAGGAACAGTCTTCCCTGCTGTATCAGATTATTCCAACCTACCTCACTACAGCGCTTGCACTTTTTTCTCTGCATTTTCTCTGTAACTGTAACACTACACCATTATTTTTTGCACTACTTTTTTCTCCTTGCACTGTTGTACTTATGTATGGGTTGATTGTACTCACGTATGGTATAATTTGACTGGATAGCAGACAAACAATGATTTTCACTGCATCTTAGTACACATAACAAGAATGAAGCAATACCAATCCTCTGGATCACAAGCCACTTACAATAGCTTTCTCATTTATTTCTCTGGGTTTATTCCCTCCTCCCCTGAAGTCCATCAGGAATAGCAATGCTGGCTCATTCATTCTGTACCCTCTCACTAGCTGCTAGGACAGGCAGAAAAGTTCTGCTCCTCAGTTCCACTTCCAGTTTGCATATAGGGCAAACTGTAAATGTGATACTGAGTGGCTTGTGCATCTTGTCCAGATTTACCTAAATCAATCATTGAAAAACATACATAAAATGAATTACCTGCAAGATTCAGCAAGCAGCAAGTTGAAGCTTTGCCTAAGTGGTTTTCTGCTACGCACTTGTAACTACCGAGATCCTCCTCACCCACATTTAGAATTGTTAACAGCTGGCATTTTGTGCTTGTGGTTGATGACAGTATTCGGTTGCTGCCGCACATCAGTTGGTTATCTAGGAAAAGTAAACATTCAATGTGAAAATTAAATGAGTATTAGATTGATAAATGACTGGTGTGAGCATTTATTTTGTCTGAACTGCAACATATAAATATATCTCGTGATATATTTTGATTGAGTAAATGGCAAATCTTTCAAAAGGTAGAGCGATTAGAGCTAATGTTATCCCACTTTTTAAGAGCTAATGTTATCCCACTTTTTAAGAGCTAATGTTATTCCACTTTTTAAGAAAGGTGGGAGAGAGAAAACTGGGAATTATAGACCAGTTAGCTTGACATCGGTGGTGGGGAAGATGCTGGATTTACAAAAGGGAAATCATGCTTGACTAATCTTCTGGAATTTTTTGAAGATGTAACTAGGAAAATGGACAAGGGAGAGCCAGTGGATGTAGTGTACCTTGACTTTCAGAAAGCATTTGACAAGGTCCCACATAGGAGATTAGTGGGCAAAATTAGGGCACATGGTATTGGGGGTAGAGTGCTGACATAGATAGAGAAGTGGTTGGCAGACAGGAAACAAAGAGTAGGGATTAACGGGTCCCTTTCAGAATGGCAGGCAGCCACTAGTGGGGTACCGTAAGGCTCGGTGCTGGGACCGCAGCTATTGACAATATACATCAATGATTTGGATGAAGGGATTCAAAGTAACATTAGCAAATTTGCAGGTGACACAAAGCTGGGTGGTAGTGTGAACTGTGAGGAAGATGCTATGAGAATGCAGGGTGACTTGGTCAGGTTGGGGGAGTGGGCAGATGCATGGCAGATGAAGTTTAATGTGGATAAATGTGAGGTTATCCACTTTCGTAGCAAAAACAGGAAGGCAGATTACTATCTAAATGGCGTCAAGTTGGGAAAAGAAGTACAACGGGATCTGGGGATCCTTGTACATCAGTCTATGAAAATAAGCATGCAGGTACAGCAGGCAGTGAAGAAAGCGAATGGCATGTTGGCCTTTATAACAAGAGGAATCGAATATAGCAGACAAGAGGTCCTTCTGCAGCTGTACAGAGCCTTAGTGAGACCACACCTGGAGTATTGTGTGCAGTTTTGGTCGCCTAATTTGAGGAAGGACATTCTTGCTATTGAGGGAGTGCAGCGTAGGTTTCCCAGGATGTCGGGACTGTCATATGCTGAGAGAATGGAGCAGCTGGGCTTGTAGACTATGGAGTTTAGAAGGATGAGAGGAATCTCATTGAAACATATAAGATTGTTAAGGGCTTGGACACGCTAGAGGCAGGAAACAGGTTCCCGATGTTGGGGGAGTCCAGAACCAGGGGCCACAGTTTAAGAATAAGGAGTAAGCCATTTAGAACGGAGATGAGGAAACACTTTTTCTCAGACTCAGTGGTGAGTCTGTGGAATTCGATGCCTCAGAAGGCAGTGGAGGCAGGTTATCTGGATGCTTTCAGAAAAGAGCTAGATAGGGCTCTTAAAAATAGCGGAGTCAGGGGATATGGGGAGAAGGCAGGAACGGGGTACTGATTGGGGATGATCAGCCATGATCATAATTGAATGGCGGTGCTGGCTCGAAGGGCCAAATGGCCTACTCCTGCACCTATTGTATATTGTCGATTCTGTATAACGCAGGACATTTAGTTTAGTTTAATTTAGTTTATTGTCACGTGTACTGAGGTACAGTGAAAAGCTTTTGTTGCATGCTAACCAGTCAGTGGAAAGACAATAAATTATTACAATCGAGCCATTCACAGTGTACAGATACATGATAAGGGAATAACATTTAGTGCAAGATAAAGCCAGTAAAGTCTGATCAAAGACTAAATGAGGTGAAAAGTAGTTTTGGACTGCTCTCTAGTTGTGGTAGGATGGTTCAGTTCTCTGATAACAACTGGGAAGAAACTGGCCCTGAATCTGGAGGTGTGCATTTTCACATTTCTATACCTTTTGCCCGATGGGAGAGGGGAGAAGAGGGAGTAGTAAGGGTGTGACTCGTCCTTGATTATTTTGCTGGTATAGAGAATAAATAATCACTTTTTCTGAATAACCTGGGATACTGGGACAACCAATGCCATTACTTAACCAAAACATTGGATGAGTATCGAATAACTGAAACCTCATGTCTAGAAAGCTCCTGTTAAATGTTGTGTTCATACACTGAGCCATCAGTAATTGATTTTATGGATCAACATTGACAAGAGAGGTGCAGAACAAAACATATCTTACCTTTGAGCCAGTGTATTTTAGGATTTGGATAACCTGAAGTTCTGCAAGACAGGGTCACAGTCTGACTCAAGACAACTGACTGGTCTTGGAGCTCTTCAAGAAATAATGGCACTACAAAAAAAACAAAATAGGCTGTCAATGTTTTAAGGTTAGGAACAGGCAGATGTCCACAAATTATCTTATTAATTAGAATACTGCGGGACAAAGTAATGAAATAACTTGTAAATTAGAGGTAGTTGCAAGGTTGCTGTGCTAGATTGGTGAGGTAACATTAGCAGACCTTTTAATCCTCAGGAGAGCAGTGCTAATTTAGAATGTCAAAAAAAGAACTGGATTAATGTAACTATCAATAAAGTAGTCGTTTTTATATTTACAAGCATGAATAAATACACGGGGTGAGAGATTTATGGTACTCTAACAAAGCAATAGGAAACAGGTGGGAAAAACCTGCCATTACGCATTCACTTAAAGAGCAAGAAACATATCAAAAAGATAACTAAGGAAGGTCAAAATAAATACATTCAAGATATATTTTGGAAAGATTTTGGATGGGATTAGAAAGTAATCTACTATAAAAGGAATTCACTTGTGGCAAATAATCTCCTTATGCACTCAAATATTTCTGTTTTTTTATGTGGAGTTAACATTCTCAGTTAAACAGAATGAATTGAAAAATCATTAGATGCATTGTTTAATCTTATAATCTTCCAATATGGACTCCCTCCTGTAAAAATAAGTTTTAAAGCTCTACTAAAATGAAATAATTGTAACATTATTTTCATTTAAAAAAAAACTTAATTTCTATTTAGCAGCTAAAATCGTCATCATTAGCGCTGTGTCATTTAACAACAAATTATTCTGTGTAAAATATGAGCTATTATCAGAGTATTACATTGCTCAGCAATACCTTTCTCCTTTGATTTTGAACCAGGAATCTTGAAAGAAAACAGTCTGGATTTTATCTTAAAGGAACCAGTGGCATTGTCACTAGAGTCCGTAGAACACATGCTTGCTTTCTGTTTTTCCGAATCTGCGCAAAATTATAATATGGTTAACATAACATATTTATTTTCATTTGATCAACCAATCTGCATGTTAGTATTAAAGTAAATGATTCCTATCATCTTAATGTCCTGTATCAGAGTTACAGCTGCAATTTAACATTCACAGAGGCTGATGGCTGTTTCTCTAATATTACCTCTTGGGATCTTGCAAATGAAGGTTTTTGACCAAACTGAAATTGTTGTTTACTACAGAATTTTCCTACCATATTAAACAGGGAAGGTTGAATGTCATTTTCTTCATTTGGAAAATTCACACTTCATAAGCTATGAACTAATTTATCTGTTGGTTTAACAGGGGTCTAACTAGCAGTCCTTAAAAGGAAAGGACTACAGATATTACAAATGTTCAGAAGTCAGATATAATCTGTGAAGACAGAAACAGAATAGTAAGATTGAACGAGAACTTAACAGTTCGAAGGTTGATCTTTATTTTATGAGGAGTCGAAGTGAGGGATTTCGTGAAGAGCCCGCCGGCGCGCATGCTCGACATACTTCAAAGTAGCGGCGTGGAATCACAGAACCAACAATAGAAATGACTTCGCATAGTATGATTGAATTGACTAAGATTACCAGATGAAGGTGATTGAGGGTTGGGCGAGGAGGGCACGAAATCCCACACTTCGACTCCTCATAAAATAAAGATCAACCTTCGAACTGGTAAGTTCTCGTTCAATCTTACTATTTCATTTCGGAGTCACGTGAGTGACTTCGTGAAGACTTCAAAGCCTCTGTGATTACACGCCCTGGACCACGTCCATGCTGACACACCACTACCAGGGATGGATGGGAGGAACAAACTTGCTCAATAGTTCATACTGCAAAACAAGAGCATATTTATTAATAACAAATCAAAAACACCTCATGCGGGGACATCTCCACGTTCTTGACCTGCATTCAGCACGGCTTCTGCGAACTGTAGAGGAGCAGCAACAGGCTTGTTATAAAAACGCTGGAAAACAGCTTCATTCGCCCATCCTGCTGTGGCGAGAATTTGGTCCATGGGCACCTCCATGACCCTCGCCGCTGACGTCGATGCAGCCCTGGTGGAATGAGACTTGAACACATTAATGTCGATACCTGACTTACCCAAGACGACTCGAAGCCACCTGGATATCGTCTGGACTGTCACTCGATGATGAGGTCTCTTATGAGTGACAAGCAGGTATCTCTCCATTCCTCTGATGCGTGCCGTCCCCTTGACATAGTGGCGGATATGTGAGGCTAAACATAGCCTAGCATCTGCGGGGTATGCCGGGAACTTCAGCTGCAGCCCTGTGCACCCAGGTCTATGCTGCTTTAGTAGCTCGTCAATGAAAAAGACTACTTCTGTAGGGGTAGATGTCATTCTGTCGACACGAAGTTTGTGTAGTGTCTGTACCCTCTGAGCTGAAGTCAGCGCTAGTAACATCACCAGCTTCATGGTGAGTTGGTCCAGTTGGAGCCCTTCCATGGGAGACCACGTCCTGAGCAGGGTTAATACGTCCCTGACATCCCAGGTAATATTATAGCGTGGTGTAGGCGGATTCATATTGAATATACCCCGCATGAGTCTGGACACTAGCCTGTTGGATCCTACCCCAATCTTGAGGTAGAATGATAGCGCACTTCTGGCGCTGTTGATGGCACTGTAACTTAAGTGTTCATCATGGTGCAACCCCGCGAGGAATTCCAGGACGTCGGTTATTGTCACGTCATCGTACGTGATGCGAGAGCGGCTGCAGTAGGCTTCCCACTTCTTAATATGCGAGCGGTATCTTCGCCTTGTGGACTCTCGACACGACGCCCCGATGGTATCCATGGTCCGAGCCGAGAGGCCGTATTGGACTAACGGCCTGTTCAAAACCTGCAAGCCAACAAATTTAAATAGCCATGGCAGGGATGTTGCTCCCCTGAGACAGGGTGAGTAACCAATTGTGGGCAACCCTTCAAAAGGACCCAAGGTTCGTTGAGCATGTCAAAGACCACCGGATACCAAGGCTGTGTGGGCCAGTCGGGTATAATAAGGATGCCCTTGGCAGCATCTGCCTGAATCTTTCGCAATACCCGACTGATGAGGCAAAACGGAGGGAAGGCATAGAAAAACCAATTCCCCCAGTCCAGCGAGAATGGATCTAGCGCTATTGCCCCAGGATCTGGTTCCCATGAAACGTAGGCTGGTACCTGATGGTTCAACCGTGACGCAAAAAGGTCAATGTCCGGTTTACCAAATTTGGCTGTGACTTTAGAAAAAATCTCAGGATGCAACATCCATTCAATGTTGTCATTAAATTTGCGTGACCTGGTGTCCGCCACAGTATTAAGCTCACCTGGCAAATAGGTAGCTGAAATCCAAATGTCTCTTCGAACACACCAGAGCCAAATTGAGTTAGCCAATTTGTCACACGAAACTGACCTGGTACCACCCATATGGTTTAAATATGCCACAGCTGTGGTGTTGTCTATTTGGAGACGGACGTGTGCTCCAACAAGCTTGGAACAATATGCACGAAGTCCGTGGAATGCTGCCAGCAACTCCAAATAGTTAATCCCTTGAGTCAACAACATCGATGCCTCAAGGGTGTCCCATCTGCCCCCACAACTAGAGCAATTATCAGTAGCTCCCCAGCCATTGGAGCTTGCATCAGTCTGTAAATATACCACCGGATTAGCCTCCCTGACAGGCTTAAATGAGTTGCTAATGTGACACACCCACCATTGCAACTCAGTTATCGCTTCGGACGGCAGCTGCATTGATCGATCGTAATGACCAGCGTTCCGTTTTAACGCAGTAATTTTAGCTCTTTGCAAATTCTGATAATGCAAAGGTCCATATCGTGCTGCCGGAAACAAAGCCACTAGCTTGCCAATTACTGTGGCTGTATGCCGAATCGATGGTATATTGGTGCCAATTAAATCTCTGCACACCTTAGTGACTTCCTCAATTTTGTTAATTGGTATAGTTATCCTCATGCTCATTGAGTTCACCGTGAACCCTAGGTAATTAATTACCTGGGCAGGGCAGAACTTCGATTTCTCTGGATGGACAATGAATCCTAATTGTTGAAATATATTGACAGCAGCTGCAACACCCTGTTCAGCCAATTGCAGGGTGTGGCCCACAATAAAGACATCATCTAAATAGGCCATAACTATATGATGTCGTTGTCTCAAATAAGCCATGATTGGCTTCACCAATTTAGTGAACAATCTAGGGGCTGTAGTGAGCCCTTTAGGCAAAGCCTTATACTGCCAAAGTTGCCCCATCCAGATAAATTTCAAAAACCTTCTATCATATTTCTGGATGGATACTGAATAATATGCATCCCTCAAATCAATGCATGCCATAAAGCAGCCATGAGAAATCAATGATTTGGCTGTTTCAAACGTATCCATTTTAAAATGAGTATATGTTACAAACGTATTCAAACGGGTTAGATCAATAATGACACGACAGCCTCCATCCTTCTTAGGTCTAGTAAATATGTTCGAAACAAATTCGATTGGCTCATGCACCGTTTTCTCAATCACACCCTTCTGCTCCAGACTTAAAATTTCCTTATAACCTGCTGCCTGTTCTGCAGCAGACAATTTGAACGTACGACCAGGCATGTGCTGGGATGGAGGAATGTCGCCATTAATAAACTCAATTTTATGCCCCTGAATATTCCGCAACACATACTCATCACCAGTAAAATTACCCCATGCATCCAAAAACAACCGTAAACGACCACCAACATGGGAAGTTAAACAGAGAGAAAAGAGAGAACCAGACCCCCTCACCTCCGTGGTTACCGGCGGTCCTTGACACGTGTGGGTGGCCGTGGAGGTGCTGGGTTGGCTTGAGGGCGCGGCGTCTTCGATTTCCACAAAGGTCTCTGCCGACCCTGTCCTAAAAAAGACCCTTGGTGCTGGTTCTGGTGCTGTTGTCGTTGTGGAGCTAGAGGGCGAGACCTCGTCGAGGCACTGGCCGACCCTCGTGAGCGAATGTATAGAGCTTTTGAGCCTGACGGTGTGGGGGCACTCTGACAGCGCATGATCCCCACCGTTTTGGCTTGTTCGTCAAGCTCTTTGACTCTCTTCGAGAGGTCCTCACCAAAGAGCTGACGGGGCGGCGGCGGCGGCGGTGGTTTGCACAATCCTGCAAACTTCGGGTTGAGTGCTGGGCGGATGCTGTTTTTGCGAAACCCGTTGATTTCGTGCTGGGTCGCGCACAATAAGGCCAGAGCATCTTCCTGGTCCAAATTCAGTTCGTCCCCGTCCACCGACCGCGCAAAGGCGGTAATACCGGCCGTGAGGAGTTTCAGGATCCACTGCAATTTTAGCTCCTGTTGACGGATAGCCGCACTGATGTTGCCCCATATTGGCGTATTGACCACAGGCACGTTGAGGGAGTTGCAGTTTGATGGAGCCTTGTGACGGCTCATAGCCTGGATGAGGACTTCTTCCTGCAGCACCTGATTATTAAGAAAGTCCACTGTGGCTGCCAGCTTTGTATTTAGAGGAAGACCAGCCGTATGTGGGGCCGCGAATTTGGTCGCCACATCCAAGAGTTCCTCCGCTGGCACCTCCAACGGAGGTGGTACGGGATCCACCAGAACCTCCTCCTCCTGCTGCTCCAGGCTGATAGTAGATGTTGGTGAAGACGCCCTGTGCCTGTTGCTGCCCTGCTGTTGTTGACGTTGAAGCAGGAGCTCCAGCAGCCGCTCCATACGGTCAATACGCCCTTCACCCTGAACACTCAGGTGGTCGGAGTCCTCCGGCTCTGAAAAGAAAACCGGGCTCCTGTCATCGGCCCGCACCTCGTCGAGGCACTGCCGGTGCCAGTAGTTGTCGCTAACAGCCGCCGAGGCGAAACTGCGCGATTCCTGCGCGGGCGTGTTCAATCGCCTCCGTTTAGCGAGAGCTGAAGCCGCTGCCACTAAGGGCACTCGCGGCGAGGTGTCGGCACCAGCCGAAGCATGGCTGCCTGGGGCCCGCGCAGTCTTGCCGGCTGCCCACATCGTGGACGTTGCCGACGCATGGTCTCGCCCACCCATCCATGGGGGGCTCGGCGACCGTGACGAGACCCGACTCGACCGACCCGTCCCGGCGTCGAGAGTCGGGGTGTGCCGGCTGGACCTCACAGCCGTCCCGGGTCTCGCCCTGGAACCTGACCGCTCCTCCGCGATAGGCAATGCCTTAGCCCTAACAGGGTTAGGCTTCTGGGCTCCTGCCCTCCCCCTTCTCGGAGGGCTGAGTGGAACAGGCCGTGCAACGGCACGTGCCCTGCTCGAGGTCGCCAGCGAGCCCGCTGACGACCTGACTGCCATGGCAGGGTCCCCCTGCTCTGGCGGCACACCACACTCCTCCTCGTCGAACTCCTCCGAGCTGTGGTGTGCTGGCGGATCTGGACCTGTAATCACAGGGCTTACCCACATCTCCGCCTGAGTCCCGGCCTGCGCTGCAGGTACTGCCGATGGTAAAGGCCCCGGAACTGTTGACCGGCGAACTCGTCCTGACGTCCTCCGGCCCTTCGAACTCCCATCCATGTCCTTGCTGCAAGACATAATCAGACAACAAGGACCACCAACTAAAGGTAGAATACTTACCTCCGTGGCCCCTTATGAAGGGCTGGCAAGGAGCGCGCTCCACCGCCAGCCGTCGCAGCAACGCGTTACGACGATATGTCGAGCATGCGCGCCGGCGGGCTCTTCACGAAGTCACTCACGTGACTCCGAAATGAAATTAGCATTTCCAACTATAGATCGTTGACAGTAAGATAGTAGGTTAGTGGCCTGAAATGATGGAGACAAAAGGGAGTTCAGAGTTCAGAGAAAGACAAATAGATGAACTGGATTAGGTCAGTATTAAGAAGGGTCACACGAGGGTTGATAAATCCCCTGGGCTGAATGAGATCCTTTCTCATTGGTGCTGGAAATGGGAGCAACAATAAACTGGTTTATGAACTCCACAGTTCAAGTTGAGACCTTGCAACAGGACCTGAGACATCGACTATTTCGCTCTCCACAGATGCTGCCCAACATCCTCAGTATTTCCAGTCCAATAATTTTCTGAATACTGGCCTGTGGTTACTACTTTTCTAAAACATAGAAACAATTGTATCTATCTTTCAGTCTTTGGGCATGCACCTGTGGAGAACAAATACGCAAAAATCTCTATCTTGGCCCTGTTATTTCCTTCCTTGCTTGCTTGCCTGTCATTGCATTCTACGATGGATCTCATTCAGCCCTGGGGAATTATCAACCCTCATGTGACCCTTCTTAATACTGACTTGATCCAGATCATCCACTTACCCCTCTCTAAACTCATAATCTTCCATACCTTCTTCTTGGTGAATATAGATGAAATGTAGGGTTACACAAAAAGCTGGAGAAACTCAGCGGGTGCAGCAGCATCTAAGGAGTGAAGGAGATAGGCGACGTTTCGGGTCGAGACCCTTCTTCAGACTGGTCAGGGATCAGGGAAACGAGAGATATAAACAGTGATATGGAGAGATAAAGCAAGAACAATGAGTGAAAGATATGCAAAAAAGTATTGGTGATAAGGAGTGTATATCTCTTGCTTTATCTCTCCATATCACTGTTTATATCTCTCGTTTCCCTGATCCCTGACCAGTCTGAAGAAGGGTCTCGACCCGAAACGTCGCCTATCTCCTTCACTCCTTAGATGCTGCTGCACCCGCTGAGTTTCTCCAGCTTTTTGTGTAACCCTCGATTCTCCAGCATCTGCAGTTCCTTCTTTAACACATAGATGAAATGTATGCATTTTCACCCACATCGCCTGTAGCTTCATAACGATTGTGCACATTGTGCAGACACATGTAACATGCCTCTTTAGTCTCTGGCAATTATTTTATATCCTGTTGGTTTGATTGCTATTGGCCTAAGAAAATTGACCACATTTTGCACAGTACAAGGTCCACACTACGGCCCACAAGCCGAATGTAGTCTTAACTTGCTGAGGGGAGCACCCCAAAAGGTGAGACATTCAAGGTAAGAGGCATAAGGTAATGTAGTGATGTTACAATACCTACCTTCAGCGGTGCCTTTAGGGGGGGGGGCACGGGATTAAAATCCAGTTTTGTACTGCTTATCGGAGAGAGATTTCCTCGGGCTGCGAGTCGAAGAAAAATCGATCGGACTTCCGTTCCCGTTTTTTGGGTTTTTTAAAAAAAATCGCTGTACAATTTAATAGTTTATTTAAAATAAAACGCGTCTTCTAAAGCCCTCAACGTCTACAAGGTGACGGATTGCAAGAACGGGACAAAACAAAGGGTAAGTCGTGTATTTTACATATAATCTTGCTTCTTGGGGTGGCTTTAATCTAATTTTACTTTGCGAAAATGTGATTTGGGCCCCATATGAACCGGCAGTATCTTTCCTGCCGATATGGGGTTCAAATTCACCGCAAATGCAACATTCCAATCCAGAAACACGCACTCGCAAGATGATTAAAATTCTCTTTTTTTGGGACAATCATGTCATAAGAACATCTAAATCGTCTATATTTTGTGTAATTGATGATCAATATTTTTATACTAAATATACACAACATTTATTTTACAAAAAATAATAATTTTGATTATATTGAAAGTAGATGTTTCTAGATTAATTTATTAGATTTAAACATTAAATTCCTTCAATCTGGCATTTGTTCATGACAGTGAGATTTAAAAAGCATGTTATATTTTGAATTCTTGTGTGAATGGGATTAGTTTGTTATTTGGATACTTAGGCTATTTATAACAATTATCCTTTTCTTAAGAAGTAAGAATTTCTAAGAAAGTTATGAGCTTTTGACTGTCCTCGATCACAGCTTTTGTGTTAAGTCAATGGAAAAATAATAGGGAACAAGATGCTAATTTCCGAGTATGAAAATGGCCATAACTTTTTTAATACTGAAGATATGAAAGTGAATTAGGTGTCAAATTAAACTTCTTTTTATGCTTTATCTGATGGGATAAATTGCAAACTTGATTTTTAAAATCTCAAAATTATGTAACATTGCTAGGTAATTTGTGTAATTGAATGGGTCTTTCCCTGTAAGTTCTCAGCACAAGCATCAGAGGCATTGAAGGGCAAATGGATCCTGAAAAGGGGGACAGATCAGGTAAAGGATTCTGTGGTGGAGAGGTGGCTTGGACACATCGGAGAGAGTCTGAAGAATGGTCTTGACCCGAAACGTCGCCCATTCCTTCTCTCCAGAGATGCTGCCCATCTCGTTGAGTTACTCCAGTATTTTGTGTCTGGCTTGGACACATAATGGGGTTTGTTGAGAAGATGACTTGGAAGGATCAGGCAGTTGATGGAGGATACTCAGCTGTGATTGAGTGCCTGATAGGTGTGATTGGATGATAGGTTGGGTGCAGCAGATGAAGATGAAAGTCAGGCAGATGATGCGAGTAGGATAAAGCAGATGTTCAGCAGGTATAAATGGCACTTCTATTGAAATGAAATTAATTGGAGTTCAGTAAAAGCTTTAAAAATATCACTGGAAAGATATAATCATTAACCGCAAGACTTTAATTTTATAATTTGTGACTCATTAAATGCTGCATATTAATCTTTCGTAATGAATAAAATTGTGAAACACTTAAGAAAATCCAAACCAAGTAATTTTTACATCTTAGATTTAGTACTCACCAGTGTGGTGTTGGGTAAAGGAAGGTATTAATGGCGCTTTCATAAACTCCATGTACTGGTTTTCAGCTGACTCCATTCCACATGAGCTTGCTCTTCTCTGGACCTTGCTTAATTGCTGTTGTTTCTTTCTTAATTCCGGTCTCTCTGCTGAATCCTTGCTTTTCAAAGATTGCCAGGAGAAGCGAGCAGGCAATGTCTGACTCTTTCCTCCCCCAAGAAATGCAGATAAAGAATGCCGACTTCCTCTACCGTCTCCATCTTGAAAATCTTTATCCCAATTTAGTGAAGCAGATCTATTCAGTAATTTTAAGAGACCAGACCTGCCAAATGTTTTTGATGTGGACTTCAAACCTGGATCATTGCGGCTTTCACCAACAATCAGACTTGTTTCACTTGAAGAAATTGGAGCTCTTGCGTCTTGTTGACCTTTGAAAGCTTTTTTTAGACTTTCAAAGCTTTGATATATTTTATTTTCCAGTGAAATTCTTTTAGATTTGTTTTTGCTTTTTGATTCTCCTTCTTCAATCTCAGACACAATCTCATCCTCTTCACTACCTTCAAGTAATTCGAACAGATCTGACTCCCATTCAGGTGCAAACAAACCACACAAGCTCTCACTTACTGGTTCAGTCTCATTGCACAATAATTCATATGAGGTGGTTGATGTCCGATTTGATTTTCCTCGTGGGGGATTAACCTTGCTGACATCAGTTTCCCTTGAAGAAGACGGTTCTTCAGATGTGCATGGCTCAGGCAAAGATGTGCTTTTCTCTTTAAATTCTTGAGCCAAACACGAGGGTCCATGCTCATAATGGAGTTCACGACCGTTATTTGGTTCCGACAGATCAAAATAATTTGCATCTGGTTCTGCTGCATCATAATATAAAGAGCTGACATTTTTACTTGAACTCTGAGTCTGAGGTTCAGCTGCATCAACTGAGGCAGCAGAAAATATTTCACTATGCAACTCAGAATCTGTGGAAACTTTACTATCTAAAGAACTTATTCCTGAAACATTTGAATGCGAATTGATAGGCTCTTCATAATTCCGCACTTTCTCTGTATTGGGCTTCAATTCTGAAGGTTTAGAGTTGCATGAAGTGTCTGTATCCTGAATTGATTGTGACAATTCATGATGCTTGTTTTGCAGATCTAATGAATGCTGGAGGGAAGCACTCGAGTTTCCTTTCGAATTGTAATGTTTAATGTCAGTAGCATCGGCTTTGTCTTCCGGGTCCATGCTCTGCTCTTTTTCTAATGACTCTAAAGTTTCCAAAGTCTGGTCCATCTCAGAGGAAGTACCTTTTGTGGGACATTGGGAAACATCTGTATCGAAAGTGACCCCTTCAGATAAGCATATTGTGTCACTCAGTGCTGACTTCTGAGTACCTAACACTTGCTCATCTATGGAAAAAGGCAGGTTTACCATAGGCTTACCAGTAGCTTTTGCATTGGAATGGAGATCTGAACTTTGGAAATATGAATTAATTAATTCACTTGCAGATTCTCTTGTAGTCTGAACTACAGACTCTGTTCCATATTCATCCAATGACTTGCTTTTCCTTAACTTTTCCTTTGGAACATAAGCTGCTCGATGCACTGTATCGCATGAAGCTGTTTTATAAACTTGTTTAGAGCTGTGGCTTAAGCTTTCATTAAATCGTTTATCTTTAGCTGTTCTTTCCTGTGCAACCATCGGAAAGTAATCCAAAAGTGGTTGGCGTATTACACTGTCCCTTCCTATAAGACAATGCCTAGGCAAAAGTCTGGATGGTGGTTTGGAGTTTGAATCTAGTACAGTGTCTTTTGTTGATACTTGAGGTGTGAGGACACTGTCACCTGAAATGGCTCGTGTTAATTTATCAGTTACTACCATTTCCATTCTTGAAAAGTCTGATATCTCTACAGAAGCTGCTTTAACAATAGAGTATTTTATCCCTTTGGTACTTAAATTCAGGTCTTCGAATATTTCAGGAGAGTTACACTGGAGAGTCACATCATCAGATTTTCCACATGTTTGAACTCTTACATCTGCTTGTTTCTCCACAGCAATGCTTCCAGTTAACACTGACCTATGGCTCCTGTGCTCACTGGCAGATAAATCTAATATGTCTGTTGGGAAAGGAGCAGGCCTTTGGCTGATAACTGAAGCATGATATGAACTTGGTTCTGTCTGCTGGCCAAAGTCTTCAGAATCAGAAGAGGAGGCACTAGGTGTTGTTGAGCTGCTTTGCTTAAATAAATGTCGAGGCTTGCCAAGCGAATGAATTTTTGACGGCTCCTCGAAGAGTTGAGGAATTGACCTCTTTATAAGTATTGATTTATAACACATAAGGGCGCGCTGAAAATAATATAAAGGTAACAAAGTCATACACTATTGAAACTGTAACAACTTACCCGTTTTGTTAAGGACAGTTTTGAAGAGGAAAAAAAACACACCTGTTTTATATCATTTTCTTAAACTTTGAAATTTAGTGGTAAAAAACAAGTTCTGATCTTTATATTGCAAATAAAACAACCCATTTTCAATTATGTGTGAATCATTCACTGTACTAGATTCAAACAGCAAAAATGGAAGACAATTTATACACTGAAATTAATGAACGAGGGTCTGATCTGATGATGTTCATTGAGGACTATGGAGCAAGGTGACCAATCGCTCCCAGTAGGTGGACCTATTAATAAAACTGGAGGCTGCTTGTCTGCATTTTGTGTTCTTTACTCATGGAACCTGGAATGTCTAGGAATCCTGGCCCTCAAGTATTTCATGGTGAGGTGGGAAGGAAGTAAATGCATATAGAGTACCGATTTTGGACCTGTAGAGGACAGAGAGGTTCCTCCAGCCTCCAAACAAGGTCACCTCCAAGCAATTGAACCCCTGTGATCAGCTTACATATCAGTTATGTTATGTTATGTTATGTTAGAACATTACATATTCTTTGTGATAAGCTTTATTCACATGTGGAAACATGGACATTAAGGTTAGTCAGCATGGCTTTGTGTATGGAAGGGAGGTCATGTCCTATAAACGAATTAGTTTTTTTGAAGGGATGACGAAGATGATTGTTTAGGATAGGGCAATAAATTTTATCAACATGGATATTAGAAAAGCATTTGACAAGGTCCCTTATGGTAGGTTGATCTAAAAGATTAAGGCACACGGGATCCACAGAGACATGAACAATAAACAAAATCTGGAGGAACTCAGGATGCCAGGCAGCATTTGGGGAAGCAAATGGACAGATGGCATTTGGGTTGAGACCGAAGAATGGTCAAAACATGGTCTATCCATTTCCCTCCACAGATACTGCCTGGCTTGGTGAGTTCCTGCAGCACTTTGAATTCAAGATTCACGCATATGTAGTCTTTTGTATCTCCAACAGATAGAACGTAATGGTGGTGGGATGTTTTTTTGACTGGAGGTTTGTGATCAGAGGAGCTCCATGGGGATCAACGTTGGTATGTTTGTTTTTTGTCATGTATGCAAATCATTTGGGTGAGCTGATTACTAAATTTGCAGATGATACAGTTACAAAAGATATAGCAGGATATAGATCAGTTGGAAAAATTGACAGAGAAAGGACAAATGGAATTTAATCCAGAAAGTGAGAAGCATTGCCCTTTGGGAGTTCAAGTATACAGTAAATGGCAGGTCTCTTGGGAGCTTTGATGTATCAAGGATATTTGGGGTGCACGTCCATATCTCCTTCAAAGTGACAACACAAGTATATAAGGTGGTAAAGAATGCATATGGCATACTTAACTTTTTTTGGTGGCCTGGGATGAGAAGCCAGGGGTGGTGGTAGAAACAGACACAATAGTAACATTTAAGGGGCATTTAGACAGACTCGTGAACAAGCTGGGGATGAAGGGACGTGGACCATGTACAGGCAGATGGAACAGTTTACTTAGGTACTGTGTTCAGCACAGATGTCGTGGGCTGAAGGGTCTTTTCCTACATTGCACTATTATACGTTCAAGTAATAAACGGGTTACGACAATGATTAGTAAGGAACCAAACATTAAAGTTGGAATTATGAAGAAAGAATTTTCACTTGCAATAGGAAATTTTAAAAGAGAATGCAATAATTTTTCAAGCCTGCTCCAAGATTTGAGAGAGGGAACTGTGAGACTACTTTCACTGATTGATTCCTTCATAACAAAGGGTTTTGAAAGTAGAATTATTAAACAAGAAGAAAAGTGGGCAGAACATTTCCCATACACGATTTATTAGAATTTGAAAGCTTTACCACAAATTAATTATGGTAGAGGCTATAATTATAATTAGTTAACTCATGCATAGGCCAGGTGTTAGAAATGCACTAACTCATTACCATTCTTTTGTATTGCATTTTCTAATAGGATTAGCGAAACATAGAAAAATAGGTGCAGGAGTAGGCTATTCAGCCCTTCGAGCCCTTCAATATGATCATGGCTGATCATCTAAAATCAGTGCCCCGTACAAGCTTTTTCCCTGTATCCCTTGACTTCTTTAACCCTAAGAGTTAAATTTAACTCTCTCGTGAGAGTCTAGGTTCGTGCAAAGGTAAGTGTTGATATAGAAACATCGACAATAGGTGCAGGAGGAGGCCATTTGTCCCTTCGAACCAGCACCGCCATTCATTGTGATCATGGCTGATCATCCACAATCCCTAACCCGTGCCTGCCTTCTCCCCATATTCCTTGATTCCGCTAGCCCCCTAGCAGTATCTAACTCTCTTTTAAATTCATCCAGTGAATTGGCCTCTACTGCCATCTGTGGCAGAGAATTCCACAAATTCACAACTCTCTGGGTGTTGCATTCAAGGCAAACTATATTATTCTGTCCCGTCTCTTCAAAACATGAAAACCCTAAGTAAATGGGAAAAGGCAAGAGTGCTGACGTTAAGCGCTCCTTCAAAATACTCTGCCCTGTCAAACATGGCCGTTAGGGGAAGCATCACCATAACACTAAGTTTTCTTACCTGCCACTTGTTCCTTGATAAATAAAATTTCAATATCTTTGTATTAATTGTACAAAACTGTTGAACCTTTTGTTTCTCCTGGAAAAAAAAGTCAAAAGTCAGTTTTATATCCGTAACAGTGACTATGATACACATATTTGAAAAACGTGAATGGTTTCTTGATAGATATTTGATAGATCACATCTCGCAATCTAAAATAGGCTTAGTAATGTTCTATCAAGTGTCAGCAATAATTATAATAAAAATATTTAAAACAATAAAAATAAAATTAAAATATATATTTTATAGGTTTCCAAAAACGATTTTGTTGGGTCATTATTTACCAACGTCTTTCTCCTATTTTAGAAGCATACTTTGTTTATCACAAAGCAAAAACACATGCAGGCACCATTGGCATTTGCATCATATTTCAGTAATTTGCAAAAGCAAAAGTCATACCTGAAACCACCGATCATTCAAACATTCAGATGCTGTTGGCCTATCCCTAGAAGATGGAAATTCAGTAGTTCTTATTCAAATCGCTAATTTTAACAAACTTCCATCAACAGCTAAATAACCTCTAGCATTTTATACATAATGAAAATTGTTTAGATTATTTTTGATTCGATGATTCCATCGAGGCAAGAGGATGGCTTTATACTTTTATTTTAACTTCAAACAAAACACACATCATTAGTCATTAAATATTTTTTTTTGATATAATTATTCCACTATTTTTAATGTTATTATTCCACTGAGGAGTTACATTTTTTAATATGTATTTGTACAATGTTTTATTTTCTTGATCTCTGAAGGGATGTCAATGGTCAAAGATTGGGTGGGGAGGGCCAAAGGAGGGAGGGTAGCAGTGTATCATCCGAGACTTCCACAATGCTTGCAAATATTGTGAGACCAAGAACAAAAGAACTGGAATCAGCAATAGGCCATTCAACCTTCCGTGGCTGCTCTACCATTCAATAAGATTGTTAGTCTTGCCACTTGCAAGCAGCAACTTGTTACCTCAATTCCTTATTTATCGACAATCTAGCGATCTCTTCTTGATTGTACACTGTAATGAATCTTCACAATTCTCTTGGGTAGAGAATTCAACAGCCATTGTGTGAAGAAAATGTCATCTCATCACAGTGCTGAATAGATGTTCCCTTTTTTTTTTACTGTGATCCCCGATTCCAGACACTTTATGCCGGGGGACACATCATTCTCATCTATACCATCTGGCCCTTTTAAAAATGTTGTAAATTCCAATTAGATCACCTCTCTTTCTTCTAAATGTGAGAGTGTAGGCATGGCCTTCTTAATCGCACTTCATACAACTTATTTTTCTTCTGTTGCGAATTACCAAGCCTCATATAAACAGTTTGTGGCATTAACACAGATAAGAGTGACATTTCTATAATACTACAGGGAATGAATCTGTAACCCACCTTTCTGGTGTTTTTTGCTGAAGTTGTAACAATGCGCTGCCAAATATCTTTAATGCACACCTTTCAGGAGCATTTTTTCAATATTATATTTTCTGATTATGTCATCTTCGGTGAACATGTTCTCAGTTACCTCCATCTAAGGTAGAACAATTCCCCCTAAACCATTCGGCCACTCACTCCCCCCTTAAGAAGCATATAAAATAGGAACAGAATTAGGCCATATGCCCCCCTCAGGTCTACTCCAGCATCCAATAAAATTATGGCTCATATTATCATTGGCCTCAACTCCCCCTTTTTGCCTGATCAACATGATCCCAGTTTGTTCTGTAGTCAATAAATCTATCTATCTCAGCCTTGAACGTACTTAATATATCAGCATTCACAGTTCTTTTGGGTAGAGAACTCCAAAGATGGAGGAAGTGTTGACCAATAAATTAGAATTATGGTTTTTCAGACCTATTTTTGGCATGAACTGCTTTTGAGGTAAATAAAATAATATTTTTTTCTTTTAAAAGAAAACAATTATGTAAATTATGTAAAACTAGACCAGGTGCGGACCCGTTGGGCCCGTCCCCCAAGGCAATATTCCACCATTGACCCATAGCCCCCAACTGCGCAGGTGCGGCTGACGGGTTCCCGTTGTGACCCCAGAGATCCCAGTTGTGACGCGAGTCATGGCAACCCTCCCCAACTGCGCAGGCGCGGCCGGCAAGTGGGAGAGCGACTGCGACGTTTTTAAAGTTCAAAATGGCAATAACCTGTAAAATATAAATTCAATGTGAACGCATCTCACTCTCCCTCTTCAGTCCCCTATTCCCCTCCTTCACTATCCTCCCTCCCCCCACCCTCCATCCTCTGCTTCCTTCCCTCACCTCCATCCTCCCCTCCTCCTTCCCCCTTCCCTCCTCCATTACCTCGCCATCCCTCTTCCAACCCCTATCCTCCTCCATTCTCCCTCATCCCCAGCACTCCCCCTCCTCTTCTTTCCCCTCTCCTCCTCCCCTCCCTCACCTCTCCCTCCCCTTTCTCCTTCTCTCAGTCACTCCCACCCTTCATAACCTCTCTCCACTCCCTACCCTCCTCTCTCTATCCCTCTGCTCCCCCACGCCTCACCTCCCCAGTATCCCCCATTCCCACTCTCTCTCCTCACCCCCCCACTGCTCTCCTCTCCCTCTATCCCCCACTCCCTACCTCCCCCACTCCTCTCCCTCTATCCCCCTTCTCCCCCACTCTCCCTCCTCACCTTCCCCACTTTTCCTTCCCTCTCCCTCTATCCCCCTGCTCCCAAACTCCTCATCTCCCCCCATCCTACCCCGCCACAATGAAAATAGCGATGTTTTTTTAAAAATGGAATACTCAATGAAAATTGTGTTTTTCTTTAAAATAACCTAGACACAATGTTAGCTGTTAATGAAAACGGAAGAATTTGATTAAAACTGATTTTTTTTGAAAATCGCGATTATTAATGTAATGAGATTCGGGATTCCATTGTGATGTCGAACGCAGCTGACGGGCAGGGCAAGTCAGAAAAGTAGTTTGAAGAGTGAAGTTTAAAATGTCAATAATGTAATATATAACATCAAACTGAACAAACAAACAGAGAGTTTTAGTAAAATACGCGACCAAGTGCAGACCCGTTGGGTCTGTTGACGCTGTTCTTGAAATGAGGTCACTGGAAGGTGGCGGAATATTCTGTTTCCGAAGCTGTAGTTTTAAAAGGTGGTTTTGTTTTTTTTTGGAAACTTTAATCATGAATAACCCGTGGGGGGGGGGGGGGGGGGAGGGGGCGGGGGTGTGAATAACTCAGGGGGGGGGGGGAAAGGGGGGTGGCACTCGGCAGCTTGAGAGCCCATTGTGACATCATCACTGGAAGCTCCTGGAAAAAAGGCTGTCTGTGAGAAGCTGCGGTTACCGTTGGTAACGTCCCATTGTGATGTAATTGTGGCAGTTGGCAGCTTGAAAGCCCATTGTGATTGGTGCACTGTGAGTGGCATTGTGACATCTTCATTGGAAAGTCCTGGAAAAAGGCTGTGTGTGAGAGAACCGTTTTTTGCCTTTTAAATTGAATCATCAATAACGTGAAATATAGAATGAAATCTTAAGTGAACCTGAACCTGCGTGGAGGGGAAAAATGTAAGTCAGAATATGTAAAAATGTAAGCGCTACCGCGTTGCGTTTTGACGAAGGTAGAACACATACATACAGACACACATATACACGCCACATACAAGATGACACTTTTAATAGTATACTAGACCAAGTGGGACCTGCTTGCGGGGGCGGGTGGCCTGTGGCGTCACACACACACTAACCACCCCCCCACACACACACTAACCACCCCCCTTGATATTACATTAATATTATTCATTCACTCCTTTTACCCCATCCCCCGCCCTATCAACTCACACATAGCCCCCAACTCGCAGGTGCGGCTAGAGGGGGAGAGGGAGGGGGTAGAGAGAGAGGGCATAGAGAGAGAGGGCAGAGAGAGTGAGAGGGCAGAGAGAGAGAGGCAGAAAGGGGCAGAGAGAGAGAGAGGGGCAGAGAGAGAGAGGGGCAGAGAGAGAGAGAGAGGGAGAGGGGCAGAAAGAGAGGGGCAAAGAGAGGGTCGAGAGAAAGAGAGGGGCAGAGAGGTAGAGAGGGGGCAGAGAGGGGCAGGAAGGGAGAGAAAGGGGCAGAGAGGGAGAAAGAGGGGCAGAGATGGAGAGAGAGGGGCAGAGACGGACAGAGGACCCGAGAGCTCGGCTGTTCCAGTACAGGGCCCGACTTGCTCGTTCTTTCTGCGTCTTTTGAATATCCGGGGGGAAGGGGGGAGGGGAGCCGTCACTCGCAGCACGTGGACGTCATCAGCGAAAGGCAGTCGTTTTAAATACAAAGTTTTGTCATATTATTAAACATTTTCAGTAATGTCGAGAAATAAAGCATGACATTTTCAGATAAGGAGATTTTGGACTTGAGGGGAAAAATGTCGACCGGAATATGTAAATATGTTATCATTACCGCGTAGATTTTTCACGAAGATGTAATAACACACAAATACACACATTCAAGATCAGAGTTTTAGAGTTATATAGATAGAAAATGGTCACAGCGTCTAGATTACAAAATATGGGCCGTTCCCAATGGCTCCAGAAATACTTTAATGGTCATTTACCTTTCTTTATTAGGAAGGCTTCTGAAGACCAATGTTTCTGTCACATACAAATTTGACATTTCTAATAGTCTCTTGGCATGACCACACATACTTTATCCTCATCAAACTTCATTCAGCTAAATGACAACTTTGGTGTCCTTTCTTCCTCCACCAAGACTTGCTCATTCATCACCCACCTTTACCAATTAATGTTCCTACCTTGGCCACAAACGTAATTCAAATTTAAAATTTGTTTCAAATTTAAAATTCTCAGGACTTTGCCTAAACTTATTTGGCATCTCATCTCTATAAACTGCTCCCATTCTGTAGCCAGGAGGTTCATTCAGTCATCTGGTCCGACTTTAGCGAACGGTCACTTACAGCATAGTGGGAACGTTGAACTTTACAAAACACTGGTTAGGTTGAACTGAAATTGGCTGCATCCAATTCTGAATATTGCCCTCTAGGAAGTATGTGAATGTCCTGGACAGGGTCCTGAATAAATTAACCAAAGGGTTTCCAGGATGAAGAAACTCAGATACGCGAGATGTTTTTGATTGTTTTTCTTGCAGTAAAGATTAAGAAGAGATTTAATAATGTGTACATGTTAATGATAGGTTTAGATTGAATTAATAGAGAGAAGCTGTCCTATTAGTGGATGGTTCATGGACCAGGAGCTGAAACCTATAGTGATGCCAAAGGGATGTTAGGAACATCAATTTTACTATGACCTAGAACTCACAATCTGCAAGGTTGGCAGAGTGAGAGAAATAGAGAGAGAGTGAGAGAGATAGCGGGGGTGGGGGGGGGGGGGGGGGGGGAAGGTGAGAGATAGTGATAGAGGTAAAGATAGAGGATGTGGGAGAGTTAGAAATAGAGATAGAGGGGGTGACAGAGGGGAAGGCAGATATAGAGAAGAGAGAATTACCGTATAAGACTAAAGGAGTGGAAAATTCAACTAAAAGTTCAAATGAAATATGATTCTTACAGGCCCCCTCAAAAGAACAATTGTCAACAGAGACCAATTAGAACATCAAAAACAAATGAAAAGGAAATAAGGCCTCAGTAGGATTACTACATATTTTATATTTCACACTTTTTAATTGGTAGGATTATTTTCCCTAACTGATCTAGTATTTGTGTCAACTACTCCATCTGCTCTCACCTGATCCTTTGTAACATCTTTTCATTGTTAATCATTACTGGAAAACACAATATTATGGCTTCTAATTTTGTCGTAAAACGCCACTTTATTTCCCACTGACTTCTACAGGTTAAACATTTTTATTATTTACACAAGAACATTGATATTGTCAAGGTTCTTTCCACTGTCAGTTATATAACATAATTATACAGAAAATAATTATCTTGCAGTGTATGTTAAACCAGCTCTGAAGTAAGATGGAGGTAGAGATACAGTTAGAGGGACAGAGATAGAGAGAGGTATGTTGGACCACCTCAGCCTGTGGCTATCCCTGCTTATAGTACTGAAAGCAAGTGTGCTAAATTGTTGCCACCACCTTTTTACGTTTGTTTTAGAAAGGCAAAATACTTACTTGCCAGCCTAAAGGGTCTGTCCCACTTACGCAATTTTTTAGGCGACTTGCCAGCACCCGTCATAGTCGCAGCAGGTTGCTGAAAAATTTCAAAATGTTGAAAATCCAGTGGCGACCAGATGACTCTTTGGGCCACAACTCACAACCATACAGGCATCAACCCCGCGACATGTTGCCTGTATGGTCGTGAGTAGTCGCCCAAAGAGTCGTACCTTTTTCTGGTCGCCACTGGATTTTCAACATTTTGAAAATTTTCGGCAACCTGCTGCGACCATTTGCGGCGACCTGCTGGGACTATGGCAGGTGCCGGCAAAAAAATCGCTTAAGTGGGACAGGCCATTAAGGAGTTGTAGTGAAACACAAGCCTGTTCCACCACTTGCATAATGGCCAAGGCTGAAAATGCTTCCGGCCACATGTATTTACATGGGTGTTGCAGTCATTCCATGGCCACTATTGGCAGACACTGAAAATCCTCCCTGCTTTCCCCCTTCCTTGCATCCATTTAGTTTGCGAGACTGTTGAGTCCCTATCAGCTACTCAACCATTTAATTAGCTGACAGCATGTATGCTTCTTAACTTCACCTATTCTCCTTGATTCTGCATCCCTTAATAACCGTAGGCTTAACAAGAATATGTATCAGGCTATTGTGGACTGATTGGGTTTACATTTTAAATTGAGGATACATATGCCCGCAACCTAATTCGTTAACAGGCACCAAGAAGCTAGTGTTTAAAATGGGGAATCCTTGGAATTGAACAAGTGTTTTCATGAGTACATGCCAGTTATGCAAAGTTTTGCAAATATTTACTCAATCATCTTAGCCCAGGTGACCTTAACACGTTAGGAATAGAACACAGAACACAGAACAGTACAGCACAAGAAACAGGCCCTTTAACGAATCATGACTGAGCTGAACATGATGCTAAATTAAAAAATCCAAATTCAACTATATAATGTTATAACTTGGGAAGAAAATCAAAATAATGTAACTAAAATGTAAAAAGTTAAAAATGGCAATTTTTTTTTCATTCATTATTAGTTCTAGCTTGTACATTTTTAGTTAATATCTACAAGTTAATATACTGCTATACTAAAATGAAGCACATGCTAATATCCACTTACTTTGGAATTAATGTAATTATTCTCCTTACGAAACTTCGAGCATTTTCGGTTGTACAATCCAAATCATGCTTATTCCATGAGAAGCATCCTTCTTTTACATTTAAGAGTGTAATTCTGTCATTTTCACCAGAAAATGGACAATTACCTGTTAAACTTAAATAAATCAAAATAATTTATCAGACAATGTGATAATGAATGAATTTGAAGTAATTAACATTGTGAACAAAACCATGCAGTATTTTTTCAACTCTTCTTGCATGAAGACAAATGAAAAACTTGTCCTTCATAACCGCTTGCTGAATCTGCATACTAACTTTCAGTGATTCTTGCTTTGCTGTTTCCCAGAATATTCTCCAACCTGGTTATTAAAATGAATAGACAGAAAACCTAGGCCATTTCTTGTGACTTAGTTTAGTTCAGTTTAGAGATACAATATGTAAACAGGAGCTTTGCCTCACCGAGTTCATGCTCACAATCAATCACCTGTTCATAATAGTTGTATGTTATCCCACTTTCCCATCTACTCTTTACGAACTAGGGGCAATTTATAGAGGCCAATTGACCTACAAACCCGCCTTTGGGATGAGGGAGTAAACTGGAGCACCTTGAGGAAACCCATGGAATCACAGAGAGCACATGCAAACTCCACACAATCAGCACCCAAATTCAGGATCAAAGCCGGGTCTCTGGTTATGTGAAGCAGCAGCTCAATCAGTTGCACCAGTGTCACCCTTGATCACAGAGCTGGGAACGAGTGAAATATAAACTGTCACACAAAATAAAAAATGTTAATTTAGAATTGTAGTCTTACTTACCACAGAAATGTGATCACCCCAATTGACCTGTTTAGAGGGGAAAAAAATGAGAAGAGTGTTAGTGGTAATTCTTTTACTACAAAAATACTCTCAACATAACTGTGCCAGCAAAGACTTTAAATTAATGGCAATTTACACTCAGATGGATAGATTTCAGTTGTGTGAGAAGTAAAAGTCAAAAGGATCTCAAAGCCAAAGCACACCCACCCTGAATCCATGCATCTCAATATTATAGGAGGTGAGCAATACATTTCTAGAAAGTGAGACGTTCATCAAAAGAGTGAGGCTGTGGTAAATCTAAAGCTGGAGCATGGTGGAAACAGTGTGTGTAACAGATATCAGCAATGTTTATGTGATGGAAAGAAAATAAGTGTTTCCCCTAATACATCTTCAAACTTAACTTTTTTTGTTCTCAGTAACAGTTTTATCTCCCCATCTTCTTACCCTAAGATTAATTAATTCAGCCTAGTCCAGTACTCAACTATACAATCCAAAATTGCTAATATCTGATATACATCCTGCTGGTGATCGTTATCAGGTCAAATTGTCTTGATTACAAAATTATACCGTATATTTCTGTTGTGATCCGTTATTCTCCAATAAGGGCATGCCAGGTAAGTTTGTGCCTGGTGTGGAATGTGGTGGTCGAGGCTGGGGGTAGGTGATCACACCTATGAGGCGTCTGCAAAGACCCTATGTACAAAGAATCTTTATTTACATTCTTCACATGCTCAGATATTTTAAGTCTGTATAACCTCACATTATTAGTTTTCTTTCTGGAGCATCAGACGTTGAGGGGAGACTGATAGAACTATATAAGTTATGAGAGGCATTGATAGGGTAGACAGTCAGAATGTTTTTCCTAGTGAGACAGTCTAAAGGAGGTGTGTGGGGCAGAACTGCCAGGGATGGTGGTGGTGGAGGAAGTAGATTTGATAGTGACATTTAAGAGACTTTTAGATGGGAACATGGATATGCAGGGAATGGAGTGATATGGATCACGTAAAGGCAGATGAGATTAACTTGGCAACATGTTCAACAAAAAAAATTGTGGGCCAAAGGGCATGATTGCAATAGAGTAATCCATCTAATTGATGTACATTGAGTTAAACCTTTCCTTGGAAGCTTGTTCATTAGTATTCATTGTGTATCTTTATCTGAAACTTGTTTCTTGTGCCTACTAAACAATAGCAGTCACAAGAAACTAGTTTCAGTTCAAGATACAAAGTGAATATCAGTGAACAATTTTCAAAAATTGTGGGTTGCAAATTTATGTCAAGAGTGGTTGAAACATGCACTGCATAGCAACAGATAGCATTAGGTGTCTGTCTGGCTGATGGTCTGAATGCACAAATATGGACAATAGCCAGAAGTGCCCAATCCAGTTTTGAGATTTCATGTATAAATGATTGGTAATCTGATTTACCACAGGTTAAATCAACAATGGATCAGAGTGCTGAAAAGAACAGCTCAATGCAATTTTAGGTAGAGAAGTCTAACACAACCTAAATTGCGCATGTCTGCATTTATTGCTTCAAATATCAATACTCTGCTTCATTACCATATGTCAGTGGCTGTTGAAATCGGATCCTGGGAAACAATTTCTGGGGCCACAAATTCTGGGCAGCCATATTCGCTAAACTGCAGCTTGTCTTGTAAGAGTTCTTGCGCAAATCCAAAATCACAAATCTTGATATCGTCTCTTTCTGGATGCACCATGAGAATGTTAGCAGGCTAATAAAAGAAATGAAAAACAACAGCATTAAAAATGTCAGCAATAATAAATTCACAGCAGGTGGCATCACTCTGCAAACTCTTTATTAGAGAAAACAAAAGTTCAACTGGAATGCAGAAACTAAATGTTAAGATAAATTAAGAAGAAATGGTTAAAAAATATCAAACTTATGAAAGGTTGATAGTTGTAGGAGGAAAGGAACTGGTTTCAGGAGGTTTTTAGACGTTAGAAAGAAATGAGCCACATGTCAATAACGATCCAAAAAATAATAACCTCCAGGCATATAAAAAATATTTAAGAAACTGTAGATAATGGTAATAAAATCTGTAGATGCTGGAACTGAAAAAAAACATAGATATTGTATATCTAAAATAAAAACATAAAATATTCAGGTCAGGCCTGGGAAGAGAAAAAGAGTTAACGTTTCAGATCAAAGACCCATTTCAGATCTGATGAAGGTTCATCAACCTGAAATGTTAACTCTGTTTCCCACAGATGCTGTCCCACAGATGCACCTTTCCCACAGATGCTGTCAGATTTGTTTTTAATCCAGATGCTGAACATCTGAAATAGAAACGGAAATGCAAGAAGAGCAGAATGGCAATAACACAGCACCTGTGGAAAAATAAACTGTTTTAATATTTTAAATCAGTGGCCTTTTCTCAGTTTTGAAACATTAACTCTGTTTTTCTTTCCGCAGATGCTGCCTGACATGCTGAGTGTTTTGAGCACTCTTGTTTTGAAACATATAAGATTGTTAAGGGCTTGGACACACTAGAGGCAGGAAAAATATTCCCGATGTTGGGGAAGTCCAGAACCAGGGGCCACAGTTTAAGAATAAGGATAAGCAAACTGGGTCCATTGGGCCTCAGTACCCCCATGTGTAACTGGCTACTGGACTTCCTCACTGACAGACCCCAGTCAGTGAGGGTTGGAAACAACACCTCTAACATCATCTCTCTGAGCACCAGCTCCCCTCACGGCTGTGTCCTGAGTCCACTGCTGTTTACCCTGATGACCCACGACTGTTGTGCCAGGTTTAGTACAAACCACATCATGAAGTACACAGATGACACAACAGTGGTGGACCTCATCTGGGACAACAATGAGCTGGCTTACAGGGAGGAGGTGAAACAACTGGTGGACTGGTGCAATACGAACAACCTGATCCTGAATGTCGAAAAAACAAAGGAGGTTATCGTTGACTTCAGGAAAAACCGGCACAGTCCCACACCACTTCACATCAATGACAGCGATGTGGAGTTGGTCAGTAACATGAAGTTCCTGGGGGTGCAGATCACTCACAGTCTGACCCGGTCAAATAACATCTCATCAACAGTTAAGAGAGCGCAGCAGCGGTTACACTTTCTGCACCGGATGAGAAAAGCTCACCTCCCCCAACCCATCCTCACCACTTTCTACAGGGGCACCATGGAATGTATTTTGACCAGCTGTATCTCTGTCTGGTTTGGGGACTGTAAATCCTCCGACTGGAAGTCCGTGCAGAGAGTGGTGAGGTCAGCTGAAAAAATCATCGGGACTTCTCTCCCCTCAATAGGGGATATTGCGACCAAACGTTGCGTGTCTAAGGCCAGCAGTATTATAAAGGACCCCACGGACTGTTCACCCTGCTGCCCTTCGGCAAAAGATATCGTAGCATAAGGAGCAGAACATCAAGGTTCTCCAACAGCTTCTTCCCACGAGCCATCAGACTCCTGAATGCCATGTAATGGGCTGCCACCATTGTCTATTTTATCCCTTTATCCTTATTATCCTTTTATCCTGTTTATTATCGTGTTGCACGGGGAGCCAAATGCAACAGAATTTCATTTGGAATTGCATATATCGATGTATTTCTAAATGACAATAAAGTTTGTTTGATTTGATTGATTTGATTTAGAACGGAGACGAGGAAACACTTTTTCTCACAGAGAGTGGTGAGTATGTGGAATTCTCTGCCTAAGAGGGCGGTGAAGGCAGGTTCTCTGGATGCTTTCAAGAGAGAGCTAGATAGGGCTCTTAAAAATAGCGGAGTCAGGGGATATAGGGAGAAGGCAGGAACAGGGTACTGATTGGGGATGATCAGCCATGATCACAAATGGCATTGCTGGCTCGAAGGGCCAAATGGCCTACTCCTGCACCTATGTTCTATTGTCTCTATTGTTTTAATTTCAGGTGTGTAAAAATATACTTTCAAAATCAACAAAGGTCACATTTAATTAAAAAAAAACTACTGAAGCCACACTTTACAAAATTCAAGCCTACTACATCTTCTGTAGCAATGTACAAAATGAGAAAATGTGTAGCTTGTTAGCTTGTGACATTAGAGTTTTTTCAGTGAAGTACAAAAGGTGGAAAAAGCAGTGGGAATGTTTGTACTGCATACCAGTAAACTGGCATTAGTGATTTCAAGTGAATGAAGCTTTAATATTTTAACATGGTCAAAAGCTGGGATATGGTTTGGTTTGCTCTTGCAGCCTCTGGATCTTTAACCACATGGATTGGTGATAGGATGAATACATCATCAGTTTTTAGCTAATTTTGGTCATAGGTTTAAATTATGCTACATTGTCTCCTTTAGTTTAGTTTAGTTTAGAGATACAGTGCGGAAACAGGCCCTTCGGCCCACCGGATCCGCCCCAACCAGCGATCCCCGCACATTAACACCCACCTACACCCACTAGGGACATTAAAAAAAAACACATTTACCAAGCCAATTAAACGACAAACCTGTACGTCTTTGGAGTGTTGGAGAAAACCCACGCAGGTCATGGGGAGAACGTACAAACTCTATACAGACAGAACCCGTAGTCGGGTTCGAACCTCTGGCGCTGGAGCCACTAAGGCAGCAACTCGACGGTTGTGCCACCGTGACCGCCGTGCCACCGTCTCCTTTTCACACTTACTGCAGGTCATTTGCACGAAAGTGAACCTAGAAATAATTCTAATATGGGTGGTGTCTCACCTTTGCCAGCTGTTACACAAATAAAGAAAACATCCTTTACAGAAACTTTCAGTTGAGTGTATAATCGATAAGGTATTTAATACATTTTAATGGAAGAATCTTACTTCTATATCAAGATGAAGAATATTGTTGTTGTGGAGATAATGGACTCCTTCCAAAATCTGCTGGATATAGTTTGCAACCTAGACAAAACAATAACATATAAATTTAACTATGTATTAAAATTTGATCTTGGTTGTAGAATAATACAGCACAGAAAAAGTCCTTCAACCCGCTAAGCTGGCATTAACTACCGTATCATTGATATTAATTGTTCTTGCATTTGGCCTATGTTTTTGATAATTCACACGCTCCTGTAGTTTCTTCTTAAATATTGTGAACCTTCCTGCCACACACTCAGGTAGTGCGTTCATCCTCTGAGTGAAAAAAATCTCTTTAAATACTCTCTAAACCAACTAAAACTTACCTTAACCATGTCCTCTGGTTTAATACACCTCTTCTATGGGACAATGTCATTTTCCATCACTCCTATCTAAGTCCATTTTAAATTTGTTTACCTCACTTAGGTCCCCCACTCAGCCTCTCAGTTCCAAAGAAAACAAACGCAGACCTGAAGTTCTATAATCTGGTGACTAGGCTAGTAAAACAGCAATTGGTGTTTTACTAAAAATTGCACCATATTCTTCCTGCTCTTTTACTCTCTGACCAGGCCAATATTCTGTCTGCCTTCTTAACACCTTATCTACCCACTGTACACCACAGTCCATCTGTTCTTCCAAAGTACCTTGGGACCTACTATTTACTTGTGCCTGGGCTAGTCTTATTAGACTTTCCAAAATGCATCCGATCACACCTTATTAGGATTAAGTTCCATGTTATATCATCTGCCCATTTTACCAAGCCAACAATATCATCCTGTAGCCTAAGGCATCCCTCTTTACTATCAACACCTCCACCAATTTTCATATCTTCTGCAAATTTGTTGTTCACGCCGCCTATTTGCCACCCAAGATCCTATGTATTCTGATCTTTTGGATTAGTCTCTCACGTGGAATGTTGTCAAAGGCTTTAGTGAAATCTACATAAACTACATTAACTCATTACACTCAATAATAGATTTTGATAGCTCAGTTTAAATTAAGTGATGGATTAAAGATTATATTTTTACATACTTTGTGTGTGTTTATTTAATGGTCAATAGAATCAACTCTAGTTATTTCAAATTAAAAATAGAGCCATTAAAATGTGGAAACATACTCATAGAAAATAATTAGTTATAAATTTATGTGTCAATCAACGAACGCAAATCTGGAACAAGTCAATGTTTTAAATAAAAATGATAAATTGGCATTTAACTAGCATCTAGTTTCTGAAATATGTTCAACTTTAAGGATCTGTGCAGGCACCTTAGATCTTCTGAAAATGAAATGTGTTATTTCCATTACGTACTTTAAGAACTGGCGAGAGTATATTTTGCCTTTATAGAGATTAATCATTTATTGCTACATAATTTCTTTTTTTTTGTTAATATTTTTTATTAGAAGTAAATACATATTGATACATATTAAGACAATTTAAAATGTGAAAGAAAAAGAAAGACAAAAGAATTTACTATTCATCACATACATTCTTAATATTTATAAAATTTACAGTCATTCTTGTTTATACTTCTACATATTTTTTTTAAATTATTTTTAATAAAGGGGGAAATTAATAGAAAGAAATAATAAGAGAAATTAAAACAATAATAAAAATAGAAAATCAATAATGTGAGTTTTAAACATTCTGTACTACGTTGGAGATATATCAGTGATCTATTATATATAATTCTTCATCCATTCCCCATCCAGGTTTCAGTCAGGCCCTCGAACCGAGCCAGTTTGTCCCTTTAGATAATCAATAAATGGAGACCATGTTCCTCTAAACTGATCTAGCCTGTCCAAGAGGACAAGTCTTAATCTTTCCAAATGAAGTGTCTCCGACATTTCTGTAATCCACAATTTAATAGAGGGGTTGGTAGGACCTTTCCAAAATCTTAATATTAATTTTTTACCAATTATTAAACTATAATCGATAAAAATTCGTTGTTTTGTTGTTAGTGATTGATCAGTTTCTAATATACCTAATATAATTAATTTAGAATCTGGATACAGATTTGTATTAACTACTTTCGAAATTATCTTAAAAATTTCTGACCAAAAATTAGTAATTTTAATACATTTGGTAAATGAGTGCGTCAGGTTGGCTTCTAGGTGTTGACATTTGTCATATATAGCAGAAACATTTGGGAAAATTCTATTTAGTTTCGACTTTGAGAGATGTAATCTATGTAAAATTTTAAATTGTATCAGAGAGTGTCTGGCATTTAATGAACAGTAGTGTATATGTTGTAAACTTTCCTCCCATACTTCTAAACTGATTGATTGTCCTAATTCACTTTCCCATGCTTGCCTATATATTTCCGACGGTGGTGCATCATTTTCCAATAAAATATTATAAATATATGATATTAATTTTTCTGTGTTCAGATGTTTATTTAAACATTCATCTAGAATTTCTGTCTTTCTATTTCTAAGTTCTTGTGTTTTTGATTTGACATAATCTCTAATTTGTAAATATCTAAAATATTCTTTTGAGTGTAGTCCATATTTTTGTTGTAATTCTTGAAATGAAAGTAAAAGGTTTTCCCTATAGAGATCCCGTATCTTATTAATTCCATAATTTTTCCATTGTGAAAAACCTTTATCCATCCTAGAGGGTTTAAAAGTGATATTGTTTGCTATATGAAGATCCAGTGGTATACATTCCAATTTTAAAGATTTTTTTAATTGTTTCCAAATACGTATCCCATTTTCTATTATTGGGTTTCCTCTGTAAGTTTTTTTAATGTAATTTGGTATTAGCAAATATAATCGAGCTAATTTCAAAAGGTAGGCAGTCTTCCTTTTCCAATTTTAACCAATTCGGTTGTATATCTAATTCTTCCAACCAAAAATTCATATTTTTAATATTAACTGCCCAATAGTAGAACAAAATTAGGCAACGCTAAACCTCCACATATTTTTGCTTTACATAGATGTTTCTTATTTATTCTATGGCTCTTATAATCCCAAATAAAATTTGTAATTATAGAGTCCACCTTCTTAAAAAATGTCTACATAATTTCTGGTTGCGAAAGTATCCTTTTATTGCTGTTAATGATTTGATAAATGTTTAATAAATGTATAATTGGTGAGAATTGGTAATACAGAAAAGGTTTTACCTTAGCTTCTGCAATAATGTTCTTTTTCAACAAGTGATCCAGCAATCCTTCGTTTGAACACCTGTTGCATAGTTCAGGATAATGTACAAAGAGGATACAACAAGCTTAACATGCATTATTTCCAGTGGGTGTGATATTTTGCTTCAAAAAGATTTGCTGTGGAGAATTGTTTTACGTCTGCTTTTGAAGCAAAATATTTCAAGTATTGAAATTACTAACTTTTTCCACCTATTTATGTACAGTTGATGTATTTTAGTTAAGGGAACCTAAAGGTTCAGAACTAAGCAAGTTAAATATAGTAGCAATATTAATCAGTCATGACATAACTGAAAGGAAGAACAGGTACAGCAAGGTGAATAAATCACCATCATTTTAGTTAATAAAATATTAATTTCTATATTGGCATTTTGCTCTCCTTGGGAGCACTGTAATATGTTCAAATAGGATCTTGGATACAGAGCATCAAGAATATTATTATTTTTCATTCACTGAAAATCAACCCCACAAATCTGAAGAAGGGTCACAACCCAAAACTTCACCTATCCATGTACTCCAGAGATTTGCCTGACCCCTTGAATTACTCCAGCACTTTGTGTCCTTTTGCCCACAAATCTTAGTTGGTTCTAAGTATAAAAGCAGTAGTCTTCTAACTTATGATAATATTTTCTTAAATATGTATTGTTGGCATGGACCTGATGAATCAAAGGCCTCGGCTGTGGGCTGTACAGCTTCATGACTGTAATTTAATGGTGGAATCCTTCCAGGGATGCATATGATGACAGGAATGATATTGATAAGGTTGGCAATTTGTATTGTAAGTGATGGATATACACTGTGTTTGCTGCAGGCAGAAATCATTTCATCAGTCAGGCATGTCGGACACAATAAATTCTAACTGTGTTCTGCTTAATTCTGTTCTGTTCTTCAAAAACTGACCATACAGTGGAATCATTAAGTGCATGCAATGCACGCAAACAATTTTCTATATTAGGCTGTTTGTGGCAGCATCGGTTTTATTGACCGGGTATCAGAAACGGGTCCAAATGGGTCATTTTTGGATTGACAATTAATTACTTGTTCCCTCTCCACAAGGATGTGGAGAGGGGAGGGGGTCAGTAATTTACAATTTATATCAATAATTTAAAAAAGGGTCATCAGAAGGCAGTGAGTGCAATTGAGTCAAATTTCCTGAAAATAAATGCATTTGTAAGTTGTAAGGAAGACACAATGAGCTTGCAAAAAAAATGAGTGGGAAAGGAGTTGGCAATGGAATATAATGTGGGAAATTGTAGGTTATCACCTTGAGATCAACTGGGTTTTACAGTAACATTACTCCTGATAGGTCATATGTGCTTTTTAAGCTTGAAAAATACATTAAATAGTAGCTTGTTCTAATATTGCTGCATTAAGATTAGCGTGCCGTCACACCTTAAGCACTGACCAACACTAGAAATGTTATAAAGTAAGAAACTGAAATCTGAAATTAGAACTGAAAATTCTGGAAATACGCAGCAGGTAATGCAGCATCTTTGACCCTCATCAGAATATTCTCATGAAAAATTGTCAACTTACAATGTAACTCCTGTTTCTCTCCTATGCCTGCCTGACTCTTTGGTTACTCTCCTGCTTTTCGAGAAACAGGGTGGAAATAGGCCCTTCGACCCACCGATTCCGTGCCGACCAATGATCACCTGAACACTATATATCTCAGTTTTGCACCCTACATACCGGAGCACCAGGAGAAAATCCACATGGTCACAGGGAGAACGTGCAAACTCCGTGCAGGCAGCAGCCATAGTCAGGATCAAACCCGGGGTCTGGCGCTGTATTGCAGCAACTCTACCGCTGTGCCACAGTGCCGGTCATGACAGGATAAACAGCTGTGCATATGATGCTCTGTGTTTCAGTGAGAAAATGAAGAGCAATGAATCTTAGCTCCAGAGATGATTCAGGGAACCCACAATACACTCACCACATGTGCTACACAGCCAGATTTTGCAACCAGTGTGGCTTCAGTGATATACACAAATGAAATGGATTATAAACAAAACCATGGTCATCATGGACATGGTGGGCTGAACGGCCTGTTCCTGTGCTGTATTTTACCCCTATATCAATTAAACCAAACATAATTGGGAAACAAGCAATCAAATAAAGGATACATTTCCAGCACTAACACAAGCGTTCTTTTAGTTACAAACTTATCAAGAAGGCAGGCAATCTTTGAATGGTTAAGTTTGCATAAAATGGCCAGCTCTTCATAAGCCTTGATACCTCTTCCGAGTGCAACATATTTAGCAGCACAATGTGTTCCATTCTGTTTATTCACAACTCTCTTCACACAGCTATATGAACCTCTTAGAACAAAAAAAAATTCCTGTATCAGATTATTCATAAGCAAAGCTTAAAGATAATTTTTCATTTTTATCAACTGAAAATCTCACAAATTAGACTGCATGCTTGGATGAAATTAATAAGATGTAGGTATAATTAAAAAGAATGCAGACATAATATTTCTAATCAGATACCCTTACATTTTTTAGACCCTTTTTAGAATAGATGTGCTGTAAATATATAAAATGACAGGTAGATAGACATAACCTTTATCCCAGGATGGAAATGTCAAACACTGGAGGGCATAGCTTTAAGGTGCAAGGAGGGAAATTTCAAGGAGATTTGCAAGGCAGGTTTGGTTTAGGCCGCATTCGGAGTATTGTGTGCATTTCTAGTCACCCCATTGCAGGAGGGATTTGGAATCTCTGGAGATGGTGCAGAAGATGTTTACTAGGATGCTGTCTGGCTGAGAGAGTGTTAGCTATAAGGAGAGGTTGGACAAACCTGGAATGTTTTCTTTGGAATGTTGGAGGCTGACAGGAGACTTGATACGTTTTTCCAAAATTATTAGAAGCAGAGATAGAGTAGATAGTCAGAGTATTTTTCCCCAGCTAGAAAAATCAAACACTAGATGCCATAGCTTCACGGGAAGATGGAGAGAATTTAAAGGACTTATGTGGAGCAAGCACATGAAGGTTAAGGGGGGACTTGATTGAGGTCTTTAAAATGATGAAAGGGATAGACAGAGTTGACGTGGATAAGCTTTTCCCATTGAGGGTAGGAAAGATTCAAACAAGAGGGCATGACATGAGAATTAAGGGACAGAAGTTTAGGGGTAACTTGAGGGGGAACTTCTTTACTCAGAGAGTGGTGGCTGTGTGGAATGATCTTCCTGCAGGAGTGGTGGAGGCAGGATCGATTTTAACATTTAAATGTAAAGTGGATAGGTAAATGGATGGGAAGGGAATGGAGGGGTATGGTCTGAGTGCAGGTAGATGGGACTAGAGGAAAATAAATGGTCGGCACGGACTGCAAGGGCCGAGAACGCCTGTTTCCGTGCTGTATTTGTTATATGGTTACTTGCATTAATGCTTGAATAAATTAATGGTTTACTTAATTCTTCACTGCCATCAACAATGGTGAAATGGTAATCACAAGCAACTCTCTATCAGACACTTGTTATTACATCATTAGCCACGGACATCTGATTTTTCCACTGACATACAATTTATTTAATGATTTTAAGAGTTCATGATTGAGGTAGAGATGGTTCTTGCAAGGCAATCAAGCTTATTAATTTTGCTGTTCAGCTATTATTATTGAGGAGGAGGATGATTAACATCCTCAACCAACCAAAACGTACTGAGGAACTTTGAGTGATTTGGGACTTGTTGCAATTACACAGTACCTTCATGCAAAATTGCAGCAATAATCCATATTGATTTTATGATCAATATTATTTATTAGTAATCTGCGGAACAGCAGAGTACAGAATAATGTATTTACCATAAAGCTGGATCTATAAACAAACATGTTTACCTTCCAATTTCCTCTTTAACTTCATAATGGTAATGCAGTTTTCTTCTCCCTTCCACCTTCTCTTTGGAGCATTCTTTCGTGTCTCTTGTTTCTGAGTTGCAATGGCATTTCCCAAGAAAAAGAAAATTAATACCAAAAGATTTGTTTTTATTTGTAAAGTAATAATCACAGTTGTTGGTGGAAATGCATAAACATGTAAAAAAAGTACTGAATGAAGGAGCATATTTCTCCTTTTTGAGAAAATAAGTCGACATATGGGAATGTGAGAAAAATATTAAAAGTAATTTCAACTATAATTGCCCTTAGTAAACAGAGGTCTGTCAATACAGGTTGATGTTAACGAACCAAAGATAATATAAAAAGAAAGACAGAGACATGGCCAAGTATCCAATCCAATGTTTTGTTTATTTATATTTGGTGGAAAAGGAATACTGCATTTTGAGATGCAGAACAGAATCGTAGACATTTACATCTATTCAACCTTATTACATTGATGCTAACCAAAAAAAACATATTCAAACTAATCCCCTTTTTTGAAAAAAATGTGAACAGTTTGGGGCCACATCAATTGTCTTTAGAAAAACAATAGGAGGTTCTGCATGGTAGGCTGCTCTGGAAGGTTAGATAGCATGGGATCCAAGGAGAGATAGCTGAATTGATAGAAAATTGGCTTCACGGAATGAAGGAGAGGGTGATGGTAGATGGTTGCTTTCTGGACTGGAGGTCTGTGACTAGTGGTGTACCTCAGGATTCCGTGCTGTGCCTTCTTATCTTATCTATCTATCATATATATATATCAACTGTGTGGCTGCCCGCCGACAACCGTCTGCCGTGTCTCCGCCCTTTGATGTCGCGCTCCGCCAAAACAGGACCCTCAGACGCCGCTGTTTTTCCCACCGGCCCAGACGCTACGCTCGTGCTTTCCCAATGGCGCTCCCTGTCACGTTTGGACGTCGTTACGTACTCCGTTTTTAATAAAATCGTTCCTCCCCCCCCCCCCCCCTTTTCAAAAATCAAACTGCTCTCACCCATAGAATGTTGGTAAACATTCCATCGTGCGATGTCACAATGCCCAAGGCTCACAGATGGCCAATCGGAATGGATCTCATTTACATCTGCCTCAGCACCAGCCCCCCCTCCCCCGCCTGATGTTCCAGCATGTTCCATTGTGATGTCACAATGCCATCCCTCACAAATGGCCAATCGGAATGGATCTCATTTACATCTGCCTTGGCTCCAGCCCCAGCCCCTCCCCCCGCAGCCTGTGTGGACATGTGACTGGGGGGACATTGCTGGCTCGCGTTGCCTTGGAAACCTTTTCAAGAACATTCTTCCCCAACGGTCATTCGGACTTCGTTTCTCGACAGCGATCGATCTAAACGCTGGATTTCTGCCGTTACTTCGTTTTTCATTTGACACTTTTGTTTTGAAAATCTTATTATCGATTTACACTTTATTCAAAAGGTAAACGTAGACGATGTTTTCAATATTTATTTATATTTGAATAATTCTTTTTATTAAGTTCTCTTCGCTCCACCTAATTCACACCCATTTTCCTGTTTTTTTAAAAATATTCTCTCTTTATTCAGAGGACTCAATTACTCCACTTTGAAGAGATTGCTATTTTCTTTGCCGATTTCCACAGCCGTGTTTATTTTCAATTTAATTCATAATGAACAGATAATTCTTCCTTCTCTCCCCCTGCCCCTTCCCTCTCCCCCACTCCCTTCCCCCTACCACTGTCCATCTTCCACCACTCCCACCCACCCCCTTCCCCCCCACTCTTCCACTTCTCTCCCCCTCCCTTCCCCCTCCATACCTCGCACCCCTTTTCCCCTACCCCTCTCTTCCTCTTCCACCACTCCCCCTACCCCTCTCCCCATCCCTCCCCACTCTTCCACTTCTCTCTCCCTTCCCCCACCCCTCTCCCACCACACCTCTCTCCCTCCCCCACCCTCTCTCTCCCCTCCCTCCCTATCTCCCCCACCCCTTTCCCCTACTCCTCTATCCCACTTCCACCACTCCCCCTCTCTCTCCCACTTCCACCACTCTCCCCTACACCTCACCCTCCCTCCCCATTTCCACTTCTCTCTCCCCATCCCCCACCTTTCCCCATCTCCCTCCTCCCTTTCCTCCGCCCTCCCTTTCCTCCCCACTCTTCCCCCTCCCTCCTCACTCTTCCCCCTCCCCATACCACTCTCCCCCTCCCTCCACACTCTTCTCTCTCTCTCCCCTACCCCTCTCCCTACCCCTCCCCTTCCCTCCACACTCTTCCCCCTCTCCCCTTCCCCTCCCACCCCTCTCTCAACCCCTCCCTGAACCCTCTCACACCTCCCCCACCCCCTCTCCTCCCTCTCCATCTCCCTCTCTCCTTACCGCTCCCACCCCCTCTCTCTCCCACCCCTCTGTATCCCCATCTCCCCCCCACCCCCTTCCCATCGTTCTTGCACCACTCCCTGCTACCCCTCTTCCCCTCACTCACCACTCTTCCTCTCTCCCTCTTCTTTCCCTCTCTCTCCCCCTCCTCACTCACCCCTTCTCTCCACACCTCTCTCCCTCTCCTTTCACTCTCTCTCCCTCCCCCTCCACCCTCTCTCCACCTGTCCCCTACCCCTCTTTCTCCCACTCTCCTCTCCCCTCCAACTCCCTTTCCTCCCCTCTTCTCCATAACCCCTCTCCTTTCACCTTCCCCGCCCCTTCCCCTTACCCCCTCACCCACTCTCAGGGACATGCTGCCCCCCCCCCCCCCCCCCACACATGTGTCTAGGGGGACACTGCACCCACTTACCCCACACATGTGACTAGGGAGATTCTGTACCACTTCCCCCACACATGTGACTAGGGGGACGCTGTACCCCAACCCCCACACATGTGACTAGGGGGACACTGTACCACCTAATATCCCCCACACATGTGACTAGAGGGACACTGTACCACTTCCCCCCACACATGTGACTAGGGGGACACTGTACCTCATCCCCCACACATGTGACTATGGGGGCACTGTGCCACCTAATATCCCACACACGTGACTAGAGGGACACTGTACCACTTCCCCCCACACATGTTACTGGGGGACACTGCACCACTACCCCCCACACATGTGACTGGGGGGAACATTGCTTGGTCGCGTTGCCTTTGAAACCTTTTCCAGAACATTCTTCCCCAACGGTAATTCGGACTTCGTTTCTCGACATCGATCGATCTAAATTATATTTCATTTTCAAAATCTTATTATTTGATTTAGTTCGACAGGAAAGTCAACTCCCTCCCCTTTCTCTCTCTCCCCTTCCACTCCCTCCCTCTCCCCTCCACTCTCTCCACCTCCCCCCCCCTCTTTCTCCCCCTCTCCTCACCACCTGTCCATTTCCTCCTCTCTTCTCCACCACCCCTCTGCTCTCATCTCCCCCTCTTCCCCCTCCCCTCCCCCCACCCCTCTCTACTCCCCTCACCCCCTCCTCCTCCCACCCCTTTCCCTCTCTCCCCCATCCCTTCCTTCTCTCCATCTTCCCCTTCCCCCTACCCCTGTCCCTCTTCCACCACTCCCTCCCACCCCCTCCCCCTCTCTCCCTCTTCCACCACTCCCCCACCACCCTTCCCTCCCTCTCTCCAACTTCCACCACTCCCCCTCCCTCCCCACTCTTCACCCTCTCTCCCTTCCCCAACCCTCTCCCACCCCACCTCTCTCCCTCACCCACCCATTCTCTCCCCTCCCTCCCTATCTCCCCCATCCCTTTCCCCTACTACTCTCTCCCTCCTCCACCACCCCTTCCCCCCCCTCTCTCCCACTTTCGCCAGTCTCCCCTACACCTCTCACCCTCCCTCCCCACTTCGACTTCTCTCTCCCCCATCCCCCACCTCTACCCCTCCCTCCCCCACCCCTCTCTCCCCTCCTCCCTTCCCTCCCTCCCCCCTGCAACCACACGTTGGGGGAATAGACCCAATGGGTCTGCACTTGGTCTAGTATACTTTTAAAACTCTGTGTGTTTGTGTCTGTCAGATTTGTCCTTTGATTTCATGGTTCGCCAATACCACACGCTCAAACTTTTCGAGAAATTTCCCATTTTGCTAGACATTACACTTTTACATTCACGGATCCACTCCTCATTACATTTAGACATTTTTATGTACATGTATTTTAATAAAATCCTCCCCCCCCCCCCCCCCACACTCATTTAAAAATCTCAAGGAGACTCGCGAGCTGCTGACATCACAATCCCACATGCCGACCAATCCCAGCCGTTTCTCTCTCTCTCTCTTCATTTGGCAGCCCGGCTCTCCTTCACCTCCCCCCCGGGCCCCGACATTTTTCTTATTTTAGTGTGTGTGACGACGCACGTTACTCTGTTTAGTGTGTGTGACAACACACGCTCCTCCCCCAGAACTCCAGACGAACTTACAAAGGACCCGCTGTTTGTGGGGGCGGGCGCTTAGTGTGTGTGACGACGCACGCTCCTCCCCCCCAACAGCTTTGGTTGGGGGGAAGAGCATGAGACGCACGCAGCATCTGAACGCTCAACTGTTTTTCGAATTCTTCACCTACCGTCATTCTAACTTAGCTTGTGAAGAGCAAAGTCCGGATTTCCATTTGTCTCACGATAACAATCTGCTTCGATAGTTAATTGTCATAGACAGCTCATTTTAATTTTTCAGCCGTTTGTTTGGCAGTGAGACTTCATTTTGGGACAATTTATCTTTCTGTCTCCATTTAATTTATAAATCTTAAAGAGTGCATTTCATTTAAAAGATTAATTTTTTTACATTAACATTTGATTGAATTTCATTGTTAATTTCTTTATTTGTTTTTCATTGAATTATTTCTCACTTAACATTAATTTTTAACACTAGCTTTTAATTTCAAAGACCGTTTTTAAAAATAAATTTGCTGTCTTTTCATTTTGAGACAATTTATCTTTGTCTCCATTTAATTTATAAATCTTAAAGAGTGTATTTCATTTAAAATATTTATTTTTTTACATTAACATTTGATTGAATTTCATTGTTAATTTCTTTATTTGTTTTTCATTTAATTATTTGTCACTTAACATCACTAATTTTTAACACAAACTTTTAATTTCAAAGCGTTTTTTAAAATACATTTGCTGTCTTTTCATTTTCAGACAATTTAATTTATAAATCTTATTTATAAACCTGGAGAGAAGGGCACAAGAGACACAGCCAGAAACATCTCAGTGTCTCCAAGATAGTCGGGGGACACAGCGGGAGAGACGTGCACATGAGACAAACCAGGAGAGAAGGGCACAAGAGACTGCCAGGTGAGCCGCGGGGCTGAAGAACGCCAGCGGAGTAGTGGGGTTGGAGCCCGCCAGGTGAGCCGTGGGGCTGAAGAACGCCAGCGGAGCAGCGGGGCCGGAGAAAGCCAGCAAATCCGCGGGGCTGGAGACGATATTGATCGAAATGAGGTCAGCAATGAACACGGAATCAAAATAGCTGTTATAAAGTGCCGCAGTATAAGAGGAAAATGTGCTGTGATCAATTCATTTATTGAAACCCTGATATTCTTATCGGATCTGAATCTTGGCTGGACCCATCAATCAAATCTGCTAAGATTTTCCCACCTCACCTCCAAATTTTTAGAAAGGACAGAAACAAGCATGAAGGCGGTGTCTTCATCGGAGTTAACAATACCATTCCCTGCTTTGAAAGAACAGACTTGGTCAGCGACGCTGAGCAAATCTGGTGTCAGGCTACGTTTGGGGGTCAGTTGTTACAGATCGGAAGCTTTTACCGACCTCCTGACATGAAAACGGAGCCTCTTTTAGATCTTAGATCGAACATCTCCAAAATTAATGCCTCTTCACGCTCACCACTTATTATCCTGGGGGGCGATTTCAATGTCCCGGGTGTAGATTGGTCAGATGGCATACAAAGCGAACCAAAAGGGGTCTCCTAGAAGCCCTAGCTGACTTTACTCTGGAAAATCACCCGTCCAAAAAGTCTCTTTCCCTACCAGGCGTGATGAGACAAGTGGCACCGAAAATATGTTAGATTTACTGTTCACTTCACACTCAGATTTTATCTCGGAAGTTTCATTGTGTGCAGGAATAAGTGATCATTATATTATCCAAGCAAAATTGCGCTTAAAGCTTAAAGTCCCTTCAAAACCACCGCGAAAAATTTCCCTCTGGAAAAAAGTGAACAGCGAGGAATTTAAAGGCTTAGCTAAAAAACTGGCAAAAGATTTCTTCAACCGGCAACCTGATAAAAGATCCGTAGAAGGCAACTGGGTGTAGCTGAAAAACTCTTTAAATAATATTGTCACAAATCATGTTCCTCAAAAACTAATCATGGGCCGTATGCGTCCTCCTTGGTTTTCAGCAAAACTGAAACGTCTCTGCAGTAAGAAAGAGAAGTTTTATATCCGTGCCAAAAAAGGGGGTACAAAATTGGACTGGGACAATTTTACTAGTGTGCGAAAGCAAGTCGATCGTGCAATTAGGAGTGCTCATAGACAACATGTTTCCTCTATTCTTGGGGGAGAACAACCCAAGGTTTTTTGCAGATATGTGAAATCCAGACGGACAGACAACACTGGTGTCCAGATGCTAAAAGTGAACAACTGCCTGGTCACTGAGAACCAGGTGAAAGCAGAAGCTCTTGCGAACCAATTCCAACACGTTTTCACCCGGGAATATGTGGAGCCTTCATCATTTCCAGTCCTTCCGCCCAGCCCATATGCTGATATGCCTGCTATTAAAATTAAGGTTGAAGGTGTCAAGGAGTGATTGCTCAACATTAATACCACAAAAGCAATTGGACCAGATCAGATACAAAATCAAGCCCTCAAGATCGCAGCCGAAGAATTGGCTCCAGTTTTACAGTTCATTTTTCAACAATCGCTTGACTCGGGCGATGTACCGCTGGATTGGAGGAAGGCCAACATCACTCCTCTCTTTAAGAAAGGTTCAACCACCAACTGTGAATTGTCGTCCTGTTTCACTAACAAGTACTTCCTGTAAATTGCTGGAGCATATCATTGATAGTAATCTGATGCGTCACGTGAGCAAACATAATATTCTTGCCGACAACCAACATGCATTTAGGAGGCATAGATCATACGAGTCTCAGCTTATCCTGACAACAAATGACCTGGCCAAGCACCTTGACAGTAACGTCATCATGGATTTAGTTGTACTGGACTTTTCTAAAGGATTTGATGTCATCCCACACCAGAGACTGCTTCGGAAGCTTGACTTCTACGGTATTCGTTGCAACACGAAACGATGGATTCCCAGTTTCCTGACAAAACGTCTTCAGCACGTGTGTGTGAACGGAAAGAGTTCCAATTGGCACCCAGTGTTGAGTGGTACGCCCCAGGGCACAGTACTTGGCCCACACCTATTTTTGCTTTACATCAATGACATCCATGAAAAAGTCGCAAGTACGACCATACTATTCGCTGATGATTGTTTGCTGTACCATCCAATTAAGTCAGCTGATGATGAAGATGATCTCCAAAAGGATCTCGATACTATGGTCGAGTGGTCACAACAATGGGGCATGCAGTTCAACCCTTCCAAATGTGAAACCATGCATGTCACTAGAAAGAGGAATCCAGGCGTCACATCTTACAACATACATGGTGTCACCCTTGAAGAATCCAAACAAACCAAGTATCTTGGCATCAAATTGCAGAATGATCTACGTTGGAATGGTCAGATTCATCATGTAACAGTGAAAGCAACAGGTGTCCTAAACTTCCTGAGGTGCAACATCCATCATTGTTCAGCTTCTGTCAAGGAGCAGCTGTATTTCACCCTCGTTAGACCTCATCTGGACTACGCAGTTGCAGCTTGGGACCCATACACAGATAAAACATTTCATCCATCGAACGTGTCCAAAGACAGGCCGCGCGATTTGTTACTAACACCTACAAGAGAGAAGCGAGTGTCACCAAACTTCTGAATTCTCTGGGGTGGAACCCTCTCCAAGACAGACGTGAAGCTCACCATTTGACCTGTTTTTACAAAATGTTAAATGGTCAGCTAGACATAGATCACAAGACCGACACCAACCCCAAACCAATTAGGACCAGACGAGGGCATTCGATCCAATTTGTGGTCCCAGCCTCAAAGACAGATATGTACAGCAATTCGTTCTTTCCACGCACTATTAAAGCATGGAATAATCTCCATCAAGCCACGGTTGCCCAGCCAGATGCAACTAAATTTAAAGAAGTACTTTCTTCCCAATAACACTCTCTGGCTAAACCCCTCCCTTCACCACCTCCAGTTTAAATTCCAGTTGGAATATTTTGGAGGACCAAGTAACCAAGAACCAAGACACAGCCTGAAACATCTCAGTGTCTCGAAGACAGTTGGTGGAGACAGTGGGAGAAAAGTGCATATGAGATGCAGCAAAAAACAACTCAACGTCTCAGAGTTAAACGAGAGAGAGAGTGGGAGAGATTGGCACATGAGACACAGCAAGAAAGAACTCAATGTCTCGGAAATAAACGAGACAGGGAGGAGGAGAGTGGCTCAAGAGATGCAGCAAGAAATAACTCAATGTCTCAGATATCAACGAGAGAGGGAGGAGGAGAGAAGGGCTGCAGAGACGCAGCCAAAAAGAAGTCAACATCTCAGAAATAAACGAGAGAGGGAGCAGGTGAGAAGGACTCGAGAGATGTATCAAGAAACAACTCAACATCTTGAGGAACATCAAGAAAGAATACAAATGAGTAGGGATGCAGAGATGGGAGATGAAAGAACTAGAAGGCTGGATAAACAGCGAGGCAGAGATAGAAGACAACGAAATGCACGACTTACAAGGGGAAATCTTTCTGCTGATGTTGGTCAAATGACCAAAGTTTGCCTTCATTGTCGAGCGTACCGCTTCTCAGGAGAAACGACCAACTTTTGCTGCATGAACAGTAAGGTCAACATTGCTCCTCTGAAAACACTCCTGAATGCACTCATTAATTTGTATACAGGTGACACACAACAAGCACATGAGTTCAGAAAAAATATTAGACAATACAATTGCCTCTTTCAACTCACGTAATTTGGTGTCAAGGAAGTGGTGGCACATGGATGGAATCCTTCAGTGATCATTCAAGGCCAGATTCATCATTTCATTTGTTTCATTGATGCCTGACGTAGATCAACAAAGTAAATTCTTACAAATCTATTTCATGGACCCACAAGATAACACTGAGTTGCGAATGAGTATACTCCAAGATGCTGGTATTCAAAGGGACATTGGTGAAATGCTTGAAAACATAAGACTAAACAACCGTTGCATTCATTCACTTGTGATGACGATGGGGAGAATTAGAGATTTACTGGAGACATCAATCGTTATTGATCCCAATTATCATCCACCTTTACAACATGAATGGAGGTTTAACACGCAAACTGCAAATGAAGTTGCCCTCCTCATAGCAAACAGTAATGAGCCTGCGGCAACATCATAACATAACAATTACAGCACGGAAACAGGCCTTCTCGGCCCTTCCAGCCCGTGCCGACTATTTATTTTTCCCCTACTCCCATCTACCTGCACTCAGACCATACCCCTCAATTCCCTACCCATCCATATACCTATCCACTTTACTTTTAAATGTTACAATCGATCCTGCCTCCACCACTTCTGCTGGAAGATCATTCCACACAGCCACCACTCTCTGAGTAAAGAAGTTCCCCCTCATGTTACCCCTAAACGTCTGTCCCTTAATTCTCATGTCATGCCCTCTTGTTTGAATCTTCCCTACCCTCAATGGGAAAAGCTTATCCACGTCAACTCTGTCTATCCCTTTCATCATTTTAAAGACCTCAATCAAGTTCCCCCTTAACCTTCTGCGCTCCAAAGAATAAAGACCCAACTTGTTCAACCTTTCTCTTTTATGTGGGGGTGGAGGAGGGGAAGGGGGAAACTGCTTTCTAGGGATCCTACCTGGTCGGAGAGGCAGCTTTCTCCGGGCTGCACCGTCGACCCGGCCTCGCCGCGCTGGAACTCCGGTGAGCTGAAGACCGCAGGTGAACATCGCGGAGCTGCGGCACTGAAATTTAAATCGGGAGCCTGGGATCTCTCGGCGAGATCACTAGTTGTGGAGCTCCATCCAGCGCGGCCTGTTGGCGTCGGAAGCCGCGGTCTCCAGCAAGGAAGCGGCCGTTACAGGCACCCTGAGCCACTGAGAGGGTTCTCCCGTCGCCGGAGCACCATCACCCGGTGAAGAAGGGCCTGGAACATCGGCCCCCATAGCAGCAACTGTTGGGGCCTCAATAAGCCTGACTATGGGTGAACTGGGGATGGGGTCTAGACTTTGGGAACCATTGTGGGGGGATGTTTGTAATGTTTGTGTTAAATTCTTTAATGTTATGTCCTATCTTTATCTATGTGCTGCATGGCAAGCCAAATTTCACTACACCAATTGGTGTATGTGACAATAAATGTCCTTTGTCCTTTGTTGGCCTTTGTCCTTTTGTAACTTAGTTGCTGGAACCCAGGCAACTTTCTAGTAAACCTCCTCTGTACTCTCTCTATTTTGTTGACATCCTTCCTATAATTAGGCGACCAAAATTGTACACCGTACTCCAGAATTGGTCTCACCAATGCCTTGTGCAATTTTAACATTATTTCCCTACTCCTATATTCAATGCTCTGATTTATAAAGGCCAGTACACCAAAAGCCTTCTTTACCACCCTATCTACATGCGATTCCACCTTCAGGGAACTATGCAGTTATTCCTAGATCCCTCTGTTCCACAGCATTCCTGAATTCCCTACCATTTACCATGTATGTCCTATTTTGATTTGTCCTGTCAAGATGCAGCACCTCACACTTATCAGCATTAAACTCCATCTGCCATCTTTCAGCCCACTCTTCCAAATGGCCCAAATCTCTTTGTAGACTTTGAAAATCAACCTCATTATCCACAGTACCACCTATCTTAGTATCATCTGTATACTTACTTATCCAATTTTCCACCCCATCATCTAGATCATTGATGTACGTGACAAACAACAGTGGACCCAACACAGATCCCTGAGGCACCCCACTGGTCACCGGGTTCCAACCTGACAAACAGCCATCCACCATTACTGTCCGGCATCTCCCATTCAGCCACTGTTGAATCCATCTTGCTACTCTGCCATTAACACCCAAAGATTGAACCTTCTTTACCAACCTTCCATGAGGAACCTTGTCAAAGGCCTTACTGAAATCCATACAGACAACATCCACTGCTTTACCCTCATCAATTTCCCTAGTAACCTCTTCAAAAAATTCAAGAAGGTTTGTCAAACATGACCTTCCAGGCACAAATCCATGTTGACTGTTCTTGATCAGACCCTGTTTATCCAGATGCTTATATATATATTATCTCTAAGTATCCTTTCCATTAATTTGCCCACCACTGACATCAAACTAACTGGTCTATAATTGCTAGGTTTATTCTTTGAACGCTTTTTAAACAATGGAACAACATGCGCAGTACGCCAATCCTCCGGCACTATTCCTGTTTCAAATGACATTTGAAATATTTCTGTTATAACCCCTGTTATTTCTACACTAACTTCCCTCAATGTCCTAGGGAATATCCTGTCAGGACCTGGAGACTTATCCACTTTTATATTTTTCAAAAGTGTCAGTACTTCCTCCTCTTTGAATCTCATAGTTTCCAAAGCTACTCTACTTTTTTCCCTTACCTCACAGAGTTCAATATCCTTCTCCTTGGTGAATACCGAAGAAAAGAAATTGTTCAATAACTCCCCCATCTCTTTTGGCTCTGCAGATAGCTGTCCATTCTGGCTGTCTAATGGTCCAATTTTATCCCTCGTTATCCTTTTGCTATTAATATAGCTGTAGAAACCCTTTGGATTTACGTTCACCTTTCTTGCCAAAGCAACCTCATATATTCTTTTAGCTTTTCTTATTTCCTTAAGATTCATTTTATATTCTTTATACTCCTCTAGCACCTCATTGACTCCATGTCTCCTATAAATATTGTAGATATCTCTCTTTTTTCGAACCAAGTGTCCAATTTCCCTTGAAAACCATGGCTCTTTCCGATTTTTACTATTTCCTTTCAATCGAACAGGGACATAAAGATTCTGCACTCTTACAATTTCCCCTTTAGATGTCCTCCATTTCCCTTCTACATCCTTCCCATCAAACAAAATGTCCCAATTCACTCCTTTTAAATCATTACGCACTCCCTCAAAGTTAGCCTTTCTCCAATCAAAACTCTCAACCCTAGGTCCAGTTCTGACTCTCTCCATAATTATATTGAAACTAATGGTATTGTGATCACTGGTCCCAAAGTGCTCACCAACTCATACATCCGTCACCTGACCTGCCTCATTTCCTAACAGGAGGTCCAGCACTGCCCCTTCTCTGGTCGATACCTCTATGTATTGTTGCAAAAAACTATCCTGCACACATTTAACAAACTCCAAACCATCCAGCCCATTTACAGAATGTGTTTCCCAGTCTATTTTTGGAAAATTGAAATCTCCCACAATTACTACCTTGTGCTTACTACTAATATCTGCTATCTCCTTATATATTAGCTCTTCCAATTCTCGCTCCCCATTTGGCGGTCTATAATACACCCCTAAAAGTGTTGCTACACCGTTCCCGCTTCTCAGTTCCACCCAAATAGCCTCCCTAGACGAGCCCTCTAATCTATCCTGCCAAAGCACTGCTGTAATATCTTTTTTGAAGAGGAGGAGCAGAAGGAGGTTTGCAAATCATTTCAGAGTCCCATAGGTCTTATGACAGTTTTCAATACATTATTTTCTTTCCACTTGGGTGATGACGGATGGCATTCACAACTCCAAATGAGTAACGGCAGGAAATTTATACTAATGCGATATTATACACATAGGATCATGAATCGTGACAATGAATTCAACCAGCTTTTGAGAGGAGGACGATTCTTCCAATAATATCTTGTTGATATGGCGGCTAAAATGGAAAGTGATAGACTCAATTATATTCGCATGAATCAGGTATAATTGAGGTTAACAACATACAAAGGACTGATGGATGCATTACATGATAATGATGACTTGGAAAACATTGGAAGGCGCATGATCCTCTCTTCAACATTTGTCGGTGTTCCCAGATATATGATGGAACGATGCCAGGATGCCATGATGTATGTTCGGAAGTATGGTACTGCTGCATTCTTCATTACGATGACCTGCAATCCAAATTGGAGCGAGATCCGACAGTGCCTCTTTCCAAATCAGCAGCCGTGTGATAGACCAGAATTAGTAGCAAGAGTATACGAGCTGAAAAGAAAAATATTTATCAATACCGTCACTGGACCAGATGGCTTATTTGGAAACTGTATCGCTTTCATCTTGACTGTGGAATATCAGAAGAGACGCCTGCCTCATTTCCATTGTCTGCTGTGGCTTGATGAAGCAAGTAAGCCAAGACCTCAACATTATGAAAGATTTGTGCAAGCTGAAATTCCAGGCCCGCAAGCAGATCCTGAGCTGCATAAATTGGTACTCAAGCACATGATCCATGGACCGTTCTGCAAGGACACCTCTCCATGTTGGAAGGAAGGAAGATGCACCAAGAGATTCCCAAAGCCATCAAAAGTACAATGTGTAGAGATGATGCGTATCCTCTGTTCAGGAGAAGATCTCCAGCCATTGGAGGGTTTCAGGGACATCAACAAGGACGTCCGTTACAGTCTATTACTTCCAATTAGGTTGTGCCCTATAATGCAGAACTATTGAAGGCTTTCAAATGTCACCTCAATGTCGAAATATGCTGCTCTGTGCAGTCAACTAAATACGTCATCAAGTACACCTTGAAGGGATGTGATCAGGCAGCTTTTGGAATTAACGTAAATGACGAGATTAAACAGTACCGGAATGGAAAATACATTAGTCCTTCAGAGGCAGGGGCATCAGTCTTTGGGTTTCTTACTCATGAGAGACACCCCCTTGTCATTTGACTTGATATACATCTACCAAACCAACAAAAGTATTTTTTGATGCTGCTCAGCAAGGGATGAATGGCGAGGACCACTTTGACTGATTTTGTGCGACTGAGTTCTAAAGATCCGTTTGCAAGAACACTATTGTACGTTGATGTACCTCAATTTTATACATGGATCAGCAAGAGATGGCAAAGAAGGAAGGTTGGGAAGAGAGTGGATAACTTCCCAGGTATTTTTGAAGTCAACGTTCTTGGACGAATCTGCAAAACACGGTGACCTCTTCTACATGAGACTGCTTCTGCATCACGTGAAAGGGCCAGTGTCTTTTGAGTCTTTGATGACACATAATGGAGTAATTCTTCCTTCAAAGACGTCTGCAGAGAAAGTGGTTTGTTGGAAGCTAACGACCATTGGCAACAAACAATGGAAGATGCTGAGACGACAACACTCCCCAATGCAATGACGGATTTGTTTGTTGTTCTGCTGACAAATACTGGTATCAACGAACCTCTACAATTATGGGATCGCTTCCAGAATTCCATGGCTGAGGATTACCTTGAAAGCGAGCGAAGAAGAAAAAGTGATTGAAATATCACAATTGATGAGAGACATCATGATCAGGCTCTGTTTTATATTCAGGACCAGCTTGAGAATTGCAACACCACACTGGAAAAATGTTCCTTACCTCGACCAAGAAATGATAGGATGGACATTGATGATGAAAATGTTGATTTACTTAATGAATTGAATTACAATAGATCAGAACAACAGCGATTTGTTGATGAGAAGAAGCCTCTGCTGAATGCTGCGCAGAAAGAAGTTTATGACCATGTGTGTGACTGCTTGCAAAGAGATCTATCTTCAATGATTTTCATTGACTCACCAGGAGGAACAGGAAAGATATTTATCATAAATTTGATCCTCTCTACGGTTAGAGCTCAAGGTCAAATTGCCATTGCTGTAGCATCATCTGGTATCACAGCCACATTCATGCCTGGTGGAAGAACTGCACATTCTCGCTTCAAGATACATATCCATGTGACGGAGGATTCAACATCAACTCTAAAACGGGAGATTTCTTCAGGAGCTCATTGTTTGGGATGAATGCCCAATGATTAGGAGGAAGTGCTTTGAAGCGGTGGACAGAATTCTTCAAGATGTATGCCCATTTATACCCAACAGTTGAACCTTCTTAACCAACCTTCCATGACAAGGTTCCTCATGAAAGGTCGGTTAAGAAGGTTCAACTGTTGGGTATAAATGCAGGAATAGCAAGATGGATTCAACAGTGGCTGAATGGGAGAAGCCAGAGGGTAATGGTGGATGGCTGCTTGTCGGGTTGGAGGCAGGTGACTAGTGGGGTGCCTCAGGGATCTGTGTTGGGTCCTTTGTTGTTTGTCATGTACATAAATGATCTGGATGAAGGGGTGGTAAATTGGATTAGTAAGTATGCAGATGATACCAAAATAGGGGGCGTTGTGGATAATGAAGAGGATTTCCAAAGTCTACAGAGTGATTTAGGCCAGTTGGAAAAATGGGCTGAAAGATGGCAGATGGAGTTTAATGCTGATAAATGTGAGGTGCTACACCTTGGCAGGACAAATCAAAATAGGACGTACATGGTGAATGGTAGGGAATTGAAGAATACAGTTGAACAGAGGGATCTGGGAATAACCATGCATAGTTCCTTGAAGGTGGAATCTCATATAGATAGGGTGGTAAAGAAAGCTTTTGGTATGCTAGCCTTTATAAATCAGAGCATTGAGTATAGAAGCTGGGATGTAATGTTAAAATTGTACAAGGCATTGGTGAGACCAAATCTGGAGTATGGTGTACAATTTTGGTCGCCCAATTATAGGAAGGATGTCAACAAAATAGAGAGGGTACAGAGGAGATTTACTAGAATGTTGCCTGGATTTCAACAGCTAAGTTACAGAGATAGGTTGAATAAGTTAGGTCTTTATTCTCTGGAGCGCAGAAGGTTAAGGGGAGACTTGATAGAGGTCTTTAAAATGATGAAAGGGATAGACAGAGTTGATGTGGACAAGCTTTTCCCTTTGAGAATAGGGAAGATTCAAACAAGAGGACATGACTTTAGAATTAAGGGACAGAAGTTTAGGGGTCACATGAGGGGGATCTTCTTTACTCAGAGAGTTGTAGCGGTGTGGAATGAGCTTCCAGTGGAAGTGGTGGCGGCAGGTTCATTGGTATCATTTAAAAATAAATTGGATAGGCATATGGATGAGAAGAGTATGGAGGGTTATGGTATGAGTGCAGGCAGGTGGAATTAAGGGAAAAAAGTTGTTCGGCACGGACTTGAAGGGCCAAGATGGCCTGTTTCCGTGCTGTAATTGTTACATGGTTATATGGTTATGCCGCCAAAAGGATAATTTTGGCGGGATTCTTGCCATTTGTTGTGGTGATTTTAGACAACTACTTCCTGTAGTGAAGATGGGAAGTGATATTGATGTTCAAAACTCCTGCATCAAGACATCGTACTTGTGGCGACATTTCACAAAATTTGAATTGAAGTGGAATATGCGATTGACCGAAGGAGAGGGTGAGTATTCTCAATTTTTGTTGGATGTAGGAGAGGACAAGAATGAAAAGAATGAAGACAATGAAATTAACATTCCAGAAGACATGGCTCTCTCAGGAAGAACACTGGATGATTATATCTATCCAGCATTTGACCACCCTGCAACATTATTCTCTAAGAATTGTATCTTGGTTCCTCACAATGATACGATGAAGAATCAATTCAAGTGTGTCAGACGCTTCCCTGGAACCATGAGGGAGTACTATTCTTTCAATACTGTCACTGACAGAACAAATTCAACTCACTTCCCAACGGAATTCCTCGATTCAGTCGAGATCTGTGGATTACCACCACACAAATTGGAGTTGGAGAAAGGATCTCCAATTGTTTTAATCAGAAACTTGCAACCCCCAAGGCTATGCAATGGAACAAGGTTAATTGTAGAACAGCAACACAATGATCTCATCGTTGCTAGAATCAACATGGGGGCCTACAAAGAAGAGATTGTTCTCATTCCTAGGATGAAGATCAATTTGTCAGAAGATGAAAACATTCCCATTAGGCTGAGCCAATTCCCTATTCTGTCGAGTTTTGCGATGACAATTCATAAGGCACAAGGGCAAACCATGAAGAAGGTCTTGATATACCTTGAGAAACCAGTATTTCAACATGGCCAACTATATGTAGCTCTTAGCAGAGGAAAGGTGAAGGAACAAGTAAAAGTGTTCCTGAAGGATGGAACATCAACCAGGAATGTTGTAATTAGACAAATGTTTTGTTGAGCGATGACTGCTGCAGTAAGTGCTTACATTTTCCTAAAGTCAATGAAAGAACAAAAAACTCAAGGCAACAAGCGATGCAAGAAGGACCAAATATCCAGAGTTTCGACACTTTTGATGATTGTTCCTCAGTTCAACAAGGGATGTTTAACACACAAATCACATTTCTGCACACAAAAGTTTAAAATGCTGCCTCAGTAAAAGCTTCAAGGCCACATTAAGTGACATGTAAAATCTTGCCAGTTGCATTTGCTTTTTGGATAGAAAGTTGCTGGAGCTGTTCTCATGCTTCATGATAAAGCTTGCAGATGGATTATTTGCTGCAAGATATAACACCACAGGCCTGCACATCGAGGGCATATGTATCAGGTCCAGTTCAACTGTTGAGTCAATTATTGAGTGAATGATGATTGCCAAGATATTAATGTTTGAGGGGGTAGCAGTGTGTGTGACGCCGCATGCCCCCCCCCCCCCGCAATTGCACTTTGGCGGAACAGGCCCAACGGGTCTCCACTTGGTCTAGTAACTATTAAAACTGTCGTTGGTGAGTTTGTGTGGGCTCTATTTTGCGAAAATTCGTTTAAGCTGTTTGTCAACTTACTCCTCCACCGTTTGCCGTAACGGAGACATTTTTACACATTCCTTTAGAGTTTTTCCTCCTCCACATTTTGTTTTGAAAATTAGAACATTTGTTTATTAATTTCCCTGCTTTTTCAGTAAAAAACATTAAAAAAAAATCAAGCTCCTGCATGAGTCACAGTGCCATCTCACAGATGGCCAATCACAATGGACCTCATTTACCTATGATATGACATCACAATGGGACAGAGCTAGGAGATTGGAACCTTCAGGTGGGCGTGGCCCTACTAAAATCAAACAGCTGCATGACTCACAGAGCCATCTCACAATGGATCTGATTGGGACAGGTGCATGTGATTGGAACCTTCACGTGATCCCGCAAATGCAATCAACCTGGCGTGCACAATCAAATAGAGGAAGTTGTCCTACCCCCCTCCCTATCTATCGCCCTTCACTCCCCCTTCCCCCTCCACCTCTACCCCTATCCTCCCCCCCTCTCCTCTCCTCCATCCCTTCCTGTTCTCCCCCCCTCCACCTCTCCCCCTCCACCTCTCCTCTCCCCCTCTTCTCTCCCCCTCCCATCTCCTCCAACCCCCTCTCTCCCCTCTATTCGCTTTCCCCTCCCTCCCTCCCTCCTCCCACTCCCCCTCTCTCCCTCTCCTCCTCCCCCCGCTCACCCACCCCTCTCCCCTTCCCCCCACCTCTACCACCCTCTCTCCTCCCTCCTTTCCCCCTCCCTTCTACCCCCCCCACATCCTAATCTCCTCCCCCTCCACCACCTCTCCCCCTCTTCTCTCCCCTACCTCCCCCCTCCTCACTCTCCCCCCTCTAATCTCTCTCTCCCCATCCGTCCTTCCCTTCAACCCCCATGCCTTTCTCCCACTCCCCCTCCTCTCTCCCCCTCCAATCTCTCTCCACCTCCCCCCTCTCCCCCCCCTCTACCACCATCTCCCCTCCCGCCCCTCCCTCACTGCCCCCTTCCCTTCAACCCCCTCCACCTCTTATTCTCCTCCCCCTCTCCACCCTACCCTCCTCCCCCTCTCCCCGCCCCACCTCTCCCCCTCCAACTCTCCCCCTCCAACTCTCCCCCTCCTCTTCTCCCCCTCCAACTCTCGCCCTCCCCTCCCTTCCCCTCTACTCTCTCTCTCTCCCCCCCTCTAATCTCCTTCTCCTCTCCCCTCCCCCTCTTCTCCTCTCCCCTCCACACCTCTCCTCTCCCCTTCCCCTCCCCCACCCTTCTCGCCCCCCCTCCCCCACTCCCCCACACCCCTTCACCCACCCTACTCTCCCTTCACCCTCCCCACTCTCCTCGCCTCCCCAATCCTCATCCCCCTCTCCCCCCTCTCCTCATCCCCTCCCATCTCTCCTCACCCACTCTCTCCTCTCTCCCCCATTCCCTATTCTCCTCACCCCTCTCTCCCTCCTCCACTCCCTCCCCGCCATCCCTCTCTCCCCTTCCACCCCCCACCCATCTCTCCCCTCCCCCCTTCCCCATCCCCTCTCTCCACCACTCTCATAGCCCCTCCCCCACCTCTCCCACCCCTCTCCCCACCTCCTCCCCATCCCCGCTCTCTCCCTTTCCCCCTCCCCCATCTCCACCCTTCCTCCTGCCCCTCTCTCCTCACGCCTCTCTCCCCCCCTCTCCTCACCCCTCTCCATCTCCCCCTCTCCCCCCTCCCTCTCTCCTCACCCATCTCCTCACCCCTCTCTCCATCCCCTTCCACCCGCACAGCCATCTCTCCCCTCTCCCTTCCCCTATTCCTGTCGCCCCCTCCACACCACTCTCTAGCCCCTCCCCACCTCCTAACCCTCTCTCCCCCTCCCCGATCTCCACCCCCTCCCCATCCCCCGCTGTCTCCCTTCCCCCTCTCCTCCCTCCCCAATCTCTTCCCCATCGCCACCCTTCCTCCTGCCCTTCTCTCCTCCCCCTCTCTCCTCACCCCTCTCTCCCCACCCCTCTCCATCTCCTCCTCCCCTCTCTGCCCCTCTCCAACCCCTCTCTCCCTTCCCCCCTCCCCACTCTCCCCCCTCTCCATCCCCCCACCCATCTCCCCTCCTCCACCCTCCTTCTCCCCTCCTTCAACCCCGCTCTCTCCTCCCTCCAACCCCCCTCCCCTCCTCCAACCTCCCCCCACTCCCCTTCCTCTCTCCCCTCCTCCCCTCCCCCTCTCTCTCCCCCCTCTCCCTCTTTCCCCTCCCGTCGCCCCCTCCCCCCCGTGTGTGTGGGGTGGTCAGTGTGCGTGTGTGGGGTGGTCAGTGTGCGTGTGAAGCGGCACGTTGGGGGGGAACAGACCCAGCAGATCTGCACTTGGACTAGGCTATATTAATAATTTGGATGAGAATATGCAAGGCATTATTAGCAAGTTTGCAGGTGACATTATTTTAAAAGGACACAAGGCTGTGGTCCCTGCTTCGCTGCACAGCAAGTATTTTAACGCTGTCCATGCAGGGCACCCAGGCGCTGAAGCTACTGTCCTACGGGCAAGAAGCATGTTTTACTGGCCTGGCATAGCCGAATACATCACCGAGAATGTGGCGTCCTGTGCAGTGGGCAACAGCTTGCCACTTCACCAACAAAAGCAACCACTTCTTTCACATCCGGTTCCTGCACTCCCCTGGTCTACAGTGGCAACTGACATATTTGAGTGGCATGGCAAGCAGTATCTGGTACTCGTCAATTCGTATTCAGGATGATTTGACATTGATTTTCAGCCCCACTTCTCGCGGGGTGGTTTCAAAGCTATCTCGCCATTTTTCAGTCCACGGAGCTCCGGGCATACTGTTATCTGATAACGGCAGTCGATTTAGCAGCCAACACTTCAAGGAATTTGCTGCATGCTGGAATTTTTGCCACATTACTAGCAGCCCTGAATATCCAGTCGAATGGACTGGCTGAGTGGGCTGTCAAGAGTGACAAACAGCTCATGGAATGTTTGTACCGAGCTAATTCTGACGTGTTCCTGGATCTACTCAACTTACGCAACATCTCCCGTGACCCCATTTTGGGTTCACCTGTTCAATGTTTATTGACAAGGCAGACCCGAGCCACGGTGCCTGTGGTGGATCAGGCATTGATCCCAGCTGGTTCCACCATCAGAAGTCCAGTCCAGGTTACAACAAAAACGTAACATTCAAAAAGAATGCTATGACAAAACAAATAGGCCACTGGCATCATTAACCAAGGGGCAGGTGGTTCCTTTGCAGACTGACAAAGGCCATGACCGTATTGGTGTAATTTCTGGAACTGCTTCTGAGCCACACTCATATCTGGTCAGTGCTGATGGCGGCAACTACAGACGTAACAGACAACATATTCTGCCTGTGAACGAGTCAGTTCCACCTCCGTATTATCAAGACCGTACAAGTGTACTTCCGTCTGTGTCCAGCGGCATTAATCCGCCTATGCCAGCACAACAACCCACTAATGCAACAGCTGATTTGCCAGTGGTGACTTCGCCTGCGCCACAGTCTCCTGCTTCATTACGGGGAATGCTGGTTCAGTCTCCGTGACCATTGAAACCACCCATTCTGTCCCCGTTGGGAAAAAACGGAGATGGTCTCTATCGCACATGTGCTGGTCATGTTTGCAAGCCGGTCCTGAAGTACCCGGGCTATGTTTGACTTTCCTCCAGTTTATTATCAATCACTATGCATGCCTTACTTAGTTAATGGTTTTGTACTGATGTTTAATTCTTTAAGAGGGATGATGTAGATCAATGTCACTCACGTTATGAGTCATACGTTGTAGCTACGCCCACTAGTTTAACAGAGAGCTTCCCTGCCTTGTTCTCACATTTTTAGAGTAACGTGCTAGTAAAAGGTTACCTATGCTGTAACGTTAATAAAGTATTTGGATCTTAATCACGGTGTGAGACTTTGGTTATTCCAACAGCAGAAGCTCAACATTCACTCTTCTTTCCCCTCTTCTCCTCCACTCCCCCAAACGCACCCTCACCTTTGTCCCTCTCCTTTTCCCTATCCCAATTCACTCACTCCATAACTCCTCTCCCCACCTTACCCCCTCGTATCCCTCTATTCCCCACCTCCCCCACTCTTCTGCTCCCCCACTGCCCTCCTCTCCCTCTATTCCCCACCTCCTCTACTCCCCCTCCTCTCCCTCTATTCCCCCTCCTCCCCACTCTCCCTCCTCAAATCCGTCCCTCACCTATCCTTTTCCCTACCCTCAGTCACTCCCTCCCTCCCTCCATAACTCCTCTCCCTTCCCTACTCCCCTCCTCTCCCTCTATCCCCTCGCCTCCCCCACACTCCCTCCTCACCTCCCCAAGATCTCAAGGTTGCCGCTCCTCTCCCTTCTTGCATGCCCCCGAGGAGCATCAGCCGGCGGCGCCCTTAGAGCCAGGCCTCGGATCCTCGGCTCATAAGCACCAGCAGCTATGTGGGCACGTGGGTGGGTGAGCTAATAGAAAAGATGGAGGACGAGCCATGGGGGAGAGAGGGGTATCACCGGTGAGGGGGGCAGGAGCCAGCGAAAGCGACCAGAGGGGATGGAGCTGGAGCTGGAGCTGCAGGGTGTTGCGATGGCGGGGTGTTTGCAACTCACAGCGGGCGCTGGACGCTCTCCTCCGCCGGGATTAGACTCTCCGCTTTCTGTTTGGTGACATCTCCGGCTCCGCACCGGTCCGCTTCTTGTCCCTCCTAAAATTGTGTCCGGTTGGTGATCTCCGCCGGCCACCCACAGTGTCCCTCAGCTCCAGTAAAGAAGTGATGGTGCAGGAATGGGTGGACCACGCCGGGAAGTGACAGGGGAAGAGACCAATCTGCGTGGCGCTGACTGGTAGGAGAGGAGATCAATCTGCGCACGTGCGGTTTTTACAATTTTAACTTTTGGAATATACTACCGACCAGAACAAAACTTGTTGCACTCGCAGCACAGGAGAACGGTGAGTGAGCTGACGACAATGATAGCGCTATCGCGTATCGTTTTTGCCCAAATACAAAAAAACACGCAAACCGGAAGAGCACAAGATCAGAGTTTTAGTTATGTATAGATTGAGCAGTTTAGGACTTTATTCCTTGGAGCGCTGGTGGATGAGGAGGTGATCTTATAGAGATGTACAAGATCATGAGAGGAAAAGATTGGGTGAATGCACAGAATATTTTGGCCAGAGTTGTGGAACCATAGATTTTATGGTGGCTAGGGGGAGGGGGAGGCGGGGGTGGGAAGAATTAGTAGGAACTCGAGGGGTAACTTTTTTTACACAAAGTGGGGTGGGTATATGAAACGAGCTGCCGGAGGAGGTAGTTGAGGCAGATACTATCATAACGTTTAAGAGACATTTACTCAGGTACATGGGTAGGAAAGGTTTAGAGGGTTATGTATCAAGCGTGGGCAGATGGGACTATTGTAGATGGGGCATGTTGGTCAGAGTGGACAAGTTGCGCCAAAGGGCTTGTTTCCATGCTATATGATTTTATGGCCTGTAATTACCCAATCAATCCTCTCCCCTATTTTAAACAGTGATTAAACATTGGTCATCTTTCCAACCAATTGTTACCATGGCTAGTTAAGGGTCTTGTCAGTAATGATATATTTTCCCCTTTACATTTGTCCTCCCAAAGTGCAACACCTCAGATCAGCTTGGATTAAACTGGTGCCAGTTATCTGCACATTTCCGTATCTGATCTATGTCCATTGTATACTTTAACAGTTGAAGTAAAAGTGAAAACAAAATTGTCATATAATAGTCAGCTTGAAGGGCAGTCTAGATGGACACTACCCAAATTCCTTTATATGGATTTATCGACAAATAGACAATGTCAGAGAAGACCCTTTGAACTATCTCACATACTTTTCCAACATCATTAAAATTACAACTCAACTATGCCACCCCTTGCGAGAAGTGCAAATTCAGTTGTACCTGTGCAGATGCTTTCAGCAGGTGATTTGAGAAAAATGGACTGCTGTGAGTTGGTCGCTTTCTGGTCATCAACAGATGATACAGCTCGCTCTTCAGGAATGCCTATAGAAGCACGTGAGGACAGAAATGTTAGACTGATGTGTGAGAAGCAGGTGGTATATCAGAATAAATTCATTGCTGGTTGGAGGTGCATGACAAAGTTTGCTTTGTTTCTTTTTTTTTTTAATGTCTCTGAGAGCAGCTACCGCTTGATTAAGTCAACTCTTTCCCATTGTTCCATACTTTATGAAAAAAACATATTGTGGAAATAATAAGACTTCAAAAATAGGCAGTCAAGTGTTAGCCATGCATCCCCGCTTGAATGGAGGTCAATGAAGATATATCATGCCGTTTATCTTCTACTGACCCACAAACGGGGCTGCCTGTCAGTTCAAATACAATCAGAATGGATAATAAATGGAGGCTTTGCCAGATGTTGATTGAATGACTCGTTAACAGATCTTTCAATAAACTCCAACATCTCGTTTGGCTGATGATGAGAATGATCTCTATATCAGATTCATCATGCAAGTCTAGAAAGTAGGTCTAGAAAGGAGTGCAGTGGTCTTTGTTGTATTGCTGCAGAACACAGAATTTCAGTCCATAAGCTGTTCTTGGTCTCGCACACTGAGTCGAACACCAACTGCTGATGGTGGATTATCGACTCAGTGAGCGATGCACTTTCCTAAAATTTGTCTTTTTTTTCCTAAAAAAAGCATAAGGAAGGTGTCCACATCCGAATGCTGTCCATGCATACTTATCTATTTATTAGCTATTAATGAGTATGATATAGTTGGGATCACGGAGACATGGCTCCAGGGTGACCAAGGCTGGGAGCTGAACATCCAGGGATATTCAATATTCAGGAGGGATAGAGAGAAAGGAAAAGGAGGTGGGGTAGCGTTGCTGGTTAGAGAGGAGATTAACGCAATGGAAAGGAAGGACATTAGCTTGGAGCATGTGGAATCGGTATGGGTAGAGCTGCGAAACAATAAGGGGCAGAAAACGCTAGTGGGAGTTGTGTACAGGCCACCTAACAGTAGTAGTGAAGTTGGGGATGGTATCAAACAGGAAATTAAAAATGCGTGCGACAAAGGCAAAACAGTTATAATGGGTGACTTCAATCTACATATAGATTGGGTGAATCAAATTGGCAGGGGCGCTGAGGAAGAGGATTTTTTGGAAAGTATGCGGGATAGTTATCTAAATCAACATGTAGAGGAACCAACGAGAGAGCAGGCTATTTTAGACTGGGTATTGAGTAATGAGGAAGGGTTAGTTAGCAGTCTGATTGTGCGTTCCCCCTTGGGCAAGAGTGACCATAATATGGTCGAGTTCTTCATTAGGATGGAGAGTGACATTGTTAATTCAGAAACAAGGGTTCTGAACTTAAAGAAAGGTAACTTTGAGGGTATGAGACGTGAATTGGCCAAGATTGACTGGCAATCAATTCTAAAAGGGTTGACGGTGGATACGCAATGGAAGACATTTAAAGACTTCATGGATGAACTACAAAAATTGTTCATCCCAGTTTGGCAAAAGAATAGATCAGGGAAGGTAGTGCATCCGTGGATAACAAGGGAAATCAGGGATAGTATCAAAGCAAAGGATGATGCGTACAAAGTAGCCAAAAAAAGCAGCATACCAGAGGACTGGGAGAAATTCAGAGACCAGCAGAGAAGGACAAAGGGCTTGATTAGGAAAGGAAAAATAGATTATGAAAGAAATCTGGCAGGGAACATAAAAACTGACTGCAAATGTTTTTATAGGTATGTGAAGAGAAAGAGATTAGTTAAAACAAATGTGGGTCCCTTGCAGTCAGAAACAGGTGAGTTGATCATGGGGAACAAGGATATGGCGGACCAATTGAATAACTACTTTGGTTCCGTCTTCACTAAGGAAGACATAAATAATCTGCCGGAAATAGCAGGGGACCGCGGGTCAAAGGAGTGCTTGAGTGAAATCCAGGTTAGTCGGGAAGTGTTGTTGGGTAAATTGAATGGATTAAAGGCCGATAAATCCCCTGGGCCAGATAGGTTGCATCCCAGAGTACTTAAGGAAGTAGCTCCGGAAATAGTGGATGCATTAGTGATAATCTTTCAAAACTCTTTAGATTCTGGAGTAGTTCCTGAGGATTGTATGGGTAGCAAACGTAACCCCTCTTTTTAAGAAGGGGGGGAGAGAGAAAACGGGGAATTACAGACCAGTTAGTCTAACATCGGTAGTGGGGAAATTGCTAAAGTCAGTTATTAAAGATGGGATAGCAGCACATTTGGAAAGTGGTGAAATCATTGGACAAAGTCAGCATGGATTTACGAAAGGTAAATCATGTCTGACGAATCTTGTGGAAATTTTCGAGAATGTAACTAGTAGCGTGGATAGGGGAGAACCAGTGGATGTGGTGTATCTGGACTTCCAGAAGGCTTTCGACAAGGTCCCACATAAGAGATTAGTATATAAACTTAAAGCATATGGCATTGGGGGTTCAGTATTGATGTGGATAGAAAACTGGCTGGCAAACAGGAAGCAAAGAGTAGGAGTAAACGGGTCGTTTTCACAATGGCAGGCAGTGACTAGTGGGGTACCACAAGGCTCAGTGCTGGGACCCCAGCTATTTACAATATACATAAATGATCTGGATGAGGGAATTGAAGGCAATATCTCCAAGTTTGCGGATGACACTAAGCTGGGGGGCAGTGTTAGCTGTGAGGAGGATGCTAGGAGACTGCAAGGTGACTTGGATAGGCTGGGTGAGTGGGCAAATGTTTGGCAGATGCAGTATAATGTGGATAAACATGAGGTTATCCACTTTGGTGGCAAAAATAGGAAAACAGACTATTATCTAAATGGAGGCCGATTAGGAAAAGGGGAGATGCAGCGCGACCTGGGTGTCATGGTACACCAGTCATTGAAAGCAGACATGCAGGTACAGCAGGCAGTGAAGAAAGCGAATGGTATGTTAGCTTTCATAGCAAAAGGATTTGAGTATAGGAACAGGGAGGTTCTACTTCAGTTGTATAGGGTCTTGGTGAGGCCACACCTGGAGTATTGCGTGCAGTTCTGGTCTCCAAATCTGAGGAAGGACATATTGCCATAGAGGGAGTGCAGAGAAGGTTCACCAGACTGATTCCTGGGATGTCAGGACTGTCTTATGAACAAAGACTGCATAGACTCGGTTTATACGCTCTAGAATTTAGGAGATTGAGAGGGGATCTTATAGAAACGTACAAAATTCTTAAGGGGTTGGACAGGCTAGATGCAGGAAGATTGTTCCCGATGTTGGGGAGGTCCAGGACAAGGGGTCACAGCGTAAGGATAAGGGGGGAATCCTTTAGGACCGAGATGAGAAGGAATCTTTTCACACAGAGAGTGGTGGGTCTCTGGAACTCTCTGCCACAGAGGGTAGTTGAGGCCAGTTCATTGGCTATATTTAAGAGGGAGTTAGATGTGGCCCTTGTGGCTAAGGGGATCAGAGGGTATGGAGAGAAGGCAGGTACGGGATACTGAGTTGGATGATCAGCCATGATCATATTGAATGGCGGTGCAGGCTCGAAGGGCCGAATGGCCTACTCCTGCACCTAATTTCTATGTTTCTATGTTTCTATTTGCAGGACTACATGCTGTGAGACATATTGAGAAACATAAGGAGCGCTCTCAGGATTACACATTTTGAGCTATTGCACGTGAAAAAACCTTTCAAACTTATTGTACAAGGAAAAAATGGATTTTAGCTTGAAAACAAATGAATGATAAATCATGTGATGCAAACCTCAACATAGTATATATTAATATGACAAATGTAATTGTTAATAACTGAAGTACATTTTTGGAAAACGAAACTGTCAGTGACATTTACATCCTGTGAATGAATAAATAACTAAAAGATTACATATTTAATTAGAACCATAATATAGTGATAGGCCACTCTGCACAAATTTGTTATAATAGCAATATCTTTTAATTCCCTTCTTTTCTTAACCCTGTCTGAGTATTTTTGTGCAGTTATCTCTCGCACAAGTTAATGCAATATCGGAGCAGAATTAAGCTATTTGGCCCATCAAATCCACTCAACTGTCCAATCACAGCTGAACTACAGTAACTTTCCCTCTCAACCCAATTATCTTGCCTTCTCTCGTTAACCTAAACAAGAACCTATCAATCTCCGCTTTAATAATACCCAAAGACTTGGCTTCCACAGCTGCCTGTAGCACCAAATTCCACAGATTCACCACCCTCTGGCTCAAGAAATGACCAGGCAACTGAACCATCCTATCAACAACTAATGAGCGATCCTGACTGACCACCTACCCTTTTATAGACATACACACTTACTTTACTCGGACTTTACTGTCCTTTATCTTACACTAAACATTATTCCCTTTACCCTGCATGTAATCATGTATAGTCTTTTCGCCGACTGGATACCACGCAACAAAAAAGCTTTTTGTTTCAAATGTTTCTATTGCCTTCCAGCTCCTGGCTTACCACCCCCTCTCCGCCCCCCCCTATTATTCAGGGGGTCAATTCAAAACATCAACAATCCCTTTGTCTCCACAGATGTTGCTTGACCTGCTGAGTTCCTCCAGCAATTAGTTCTTTGTTCCACCAACAGTAGAAATTTTTGTGTGTAATTATGAATTATTTTCCTTTCCAAAGTGGGCACAATAAACTTAAATACCGGTTTAGCATTTTGCCCAGTACTTTCAGTTATTCTTTACTCCAGCACATCAATTAAATCCATCAGAGCAAGCAATAGTTGGTTAGTATTGAAGGTGATTCAGTATTTTATTGGTACAGTGCCATGCTTTATTCACATCACCTGCATTCTCTTGTGGAGTCAAATCAATGTGGTAACTCTCATGTAGCTCCATATGTAGTTCGTGCCTTTGATTATCAGGCAACATGGGGATTTCTTCAGCCCTGCATTCAGCTCCCTTACTTACAAGTCTTGTCATAGATAGTGAACAAAAAAGTGGCTGTTAAATTTACAGTAATATTTCCATATTTAAAAGGGAATAAAATATGTGCAACAATTAGTTTGCACATTCAGAATTAGTAATGTGGATTTAGAATTTGTAAATTCAAGTACTCTGAATTCATTCAAAGCTCAGAAAATCTTCTAAATCCAAAAGTCTGCATTCCAATGTTACAGAGATAGTTGTTGCTTTGGTGATGATCTTCTAACGTTCTCTATATTGTGGAGAGGTCTCAGCATATTGGAATGTAGCAAAGGGAACATCTCTAATTAAGAGAGGAAGAGAACAAAATATGGAAAATAGACAAGTTAACCTGACCTCAGTAAAATGTTGGAATCAATCACTGAATATGTAAAATATCACATGTAGGAAGAAACTGCAAATGCTGGTTTAAACCAAAGATAGACACATAGAACTGACGTAACTCAGCGGGGCGTTTTGGAACGAGACACTTCTTCAGAATGATGTCAGGGGAGAGGGAGCTACATAGATAAGGAAGTGTATGGTGCGAAACCAGTTCAAAGGGGATGGCGATCAAGGAAAATGTAGAATAGTGCAACAGGATTAGACAGAGTCAAGGGGTCACAACCTGAAATGTTACATATCCATGTTCCACAGAGATGCTACCTGACCTGCTGAATTACTCCAGCACTTTGTGTACTTTTAGGCAGACCCAACATATTTTAATGAAAAAAAATGTATTTTGACAAATCAAATACCAGCATGATACACAAGGGAGTATGTAACAAATGAAGCATATCTGGATTTTTAAAAGGCGTTTGATAAGGTACCTCACTTAAAATACAGGGTTCATAGGATTGGAATAAATATATTTGATGGACGGAGGATTGGTTAAAGGGCAAAAATAAGAGGAAATGGATATTCACAGTGCTAGAAGGATCAATCTTAGATACTCATCCAATCATAATTTACTTTAATGACTTAGAAGAAAGGATAGACTGCAACACATCCAAGTTTGCTCATGGTAAAAAAAGCTAGGTAAAAAGGTTATCTGTGAAGTCTTTGACTATCTACCCTATTTATGCATCTTATAGTTTTACAAATTTATTTCAGGTCATCCTTCAGTCTCCGACACTACAGAGAGACCTATCCAAATTTGTCCAACCACTCTTTACAGTGTATAGTCTCTAATCCTGGCAACATCCTGATTAACAAAAAGACACAAAGTTCACCAGACTGATTCCTGGGATGTCAGGACTTTCATATGAGGAAAGATTGGATAGACTCGGCTTGTACTCGCTGGAATTTAGAAGATTGAGGGGGGATCTTATAGAAACTTACAAAATTCTTAAGGGGTTGGACAAGCTAGATGCTGGAAGATTGTTCCCGATGTTGGAGGAGTCCAGAACAAGGGGTCACAGTCTAAGGATAAGGGGGAATTCCTTTAGGACCGAAATGAGGAAAACATTCTTTACACAGAGAGTGGTGAGTCTCTGGAATTCTCTGCCACAGAAGGTAGTTGAGGCCAGTTCATTGGCTATATTTAAGAGGGCGTTAGATGTGGCACTTGTGGCTAAAGGGATCAGGGGGTATGGAGAGAAGGCAGGTACGGGATACTGAGTTGGATGATCAGCCATGATCACATTGAATGGCGGTGCAGGCTCGAAGGGCCGAATGGCCTACTCCTGCACCTATTTTTCTATGTTTCTAGAGTAATTCAGCAGGTCAGGCAGCATCTCTGGAGAACATGGATAGGTGATGTATCGGTTGGCGTCCCAAGGCGGCGAGGTAAGAAACGTGGCGTTGAGGGGAAGGGGGAGTGGTTAAACAAGTGGGAATTCACAGGCTGGGGATCCGCAGAGCCCCAGGCCCCACACGTGGTGCGCCAGGGATGGGCCCGGCACTCACTCCGCCTTCACACTGCTCGCTCTCCACAACTGGAAGCATGGTACCACATGGTGCCAGCTCATTGGGTAACACGGTGCAATGGGAGCCTCGGTCCGCTTTAGCCAAAATCCGCTGTAGAGCGGTCCGTTATTGTGAGGGTCTACTGTATCATTCATTTTTAAAGCTATTTCTCTTATGGTAAGTGTGCTCCCTCAGATGTCACGAGGCATGTTTTTCAAAGTCAAATTAACTATATGAGTAAAATGTAATATTGTTTCTGGTCATGAGTGCTGCCTCCAAGGGACTCTGTTGTACTAGTTTAAAGATCCTTTATCTGCTTTTGCTAAATCAACGTCATGCTATTCAACTTTGTGTAACCATGCACCATTTCTCATTGGTGGGTCAGTGATGGAGAGAGTTCGAAGCTTCAAAATTCCAGGGCATTAATAACTGATGATTTGTCCTGAATCAGCACTCCTGACCGGACCTTTCCTGGGCCATGTCCTCTTCTCACTGCTACCATCGACCTGAAGTCTCAATTCCCCAGTTTTGGGGACAGCTACCTTTCTACAGCTAATTAACCCAAATTAACCGCGAATTAACCCAAATCTACCTTGACAATGGATCACCATGGACTTGTTTTTTTTTCTAATTATAGTTTTGACCTCTCGTTTTTGTGTATTGTTTGAGTTTATGTGCCTGTGATGTTGCTGCAAACAAAATCTTTCATTGTAGCTGTATCTCACCATGCTTATGAATATGACAACTCAACTTGACTTCAATTTGACAAAGGTTTACATTATGATACCTTGCAAATAAAAGTAAAAATGTCAAGAATAAACCAGCTTTTAAACTAATTATGGTTTTTGAAATTACTTTTGTGTTATGCTTATAACTACAAATATTTTTTCACATTCATACAAGGTGGACACAACTTTAAAGTTTTGATAAGAGCAAATGAATACATTTGTTTAAAGGGTGACCACTTGCAATACCTTTTGTTTCAAAATGTAACTCCTGTAGTGGGTTACCTTGAATAAAAATGTTGCTCTGATAGATCACTAGCTGAAAGATTTATTCGCTTGAAAGTGGTTGGGCTGAACCGTATTTCACGTAGCCTCTTCATGGTTACATTTTGAATGTTCTCACTCTGCAGATCTGTATTGGAAAAAAATGATATTTATGAAAATCAAAAGTACGAAAGTGCAAATCAATTCATCGTCTGCACCTGTAATGGAGCATATACATCTGGCACTATTTATGTGGCACGTGCACCCACTTAATTACGAGAGGACAACTTTTGATTATTTTGTTTGGAGCGTCAGAGGCTGAGGGCAGTTATATAATTATGAGAGGCACAGATAAGGTTTATAAGAACCTTTTCGCAGGATGGTAGTGTCAAATACTAGAGGGTTTAACTTTAAGGTGAGAATCAATACCAAGAGGGGGAAATTGTAAAGATATGCAAGTCAAGTTTATTTTACACAAAGAAAGTGGGGGGGGGGGGGGGGAGGTGGACATAAAAGCAGAAATAACAGTAACGTTTAAATGGCATTTGGACACACAAATGAATAGTCCCTCAGGAAGTAAAGGATACAGATCATGTGCAGGCAAAAAGGATTAGTTTGGAAAGGCATCATGGGGTGCAGGGCCTGTTCCCGTGCTGTGCTGTTCTATGTTCTAATTTATCTTTTTGGTTAAGATTTAAAATCTTTTGCTTCAAAGTTTAGCATCCCGTGCACTAGCCAGTAAAGTGACTAACCTTTCAGAGGCTTGGGCTGAATATCAGCAGTGCTGGCTTGGTCCCAAATGGTTTGAAAGTCTGGTATATCTGATTTAATAGGTTTATCAAGTTCAATTGGCTTCATCTGTCCTGCAATATGAAATCTCTCTGTCACTTCCCAATTATCTTGTGGCACATCCACGGATGCCGGCAGAGAATCTGCACATTTATTTAAAGTTATCTCCACTTCTTGGTTTTCATGTCCAGTCGGAAATTGAACAGTTTCTTTCATTTCTGAGATCACTATTGTTTCTTCTTTATTTGAACAGGCAGGTTTATCCTTCTCTTCACCGTCTCTTCCATTGCCCATGTGCAAACTATATATTTCAGCTGATGGAGATGTTTTACTTTTATCGTTTGAGATGACATTTGAGAATGTTACAGATTTTCTCTTTGGTTTATGGTTTATACTTGCACTTCTGAACTCTGACCAATGTGCTTCTTGACTTCCGAAGGAACAAATAGAAACAATATTCATTTTAAGATAATAATACAATACGACACAATATTTCAACGCATTTAAACACTGAGGCATTTAAATCACATCCCTCATGAAAGCAGCTACTCAAGTGAGTCCCGTTCTTTAATTGTCTACACACTGCTACCTGCACTATTTCTATGATAGTCTCTCACTCGCATTACTGACAGTTTCTAATCTCATATTTGTTTGGCCTCTTGTCATCTTCCACTGCCAGTTTCCAGTTCTCCTGCCTCTCATATCCAATCCCTTGTCAAGTTGCTCAAACGCAATTCAATTAAAAAAAACCTCTGAGAATGTCCATAAAGCAAGTTTGGACATAGCAGGTTTTGCAGTCTTAGGATGGTCCTAAATACTATTCACCCAGAGTAGTCTTTTACCCAGGGTGGGGAATCACAAACAAAAGGACTGATGTCTAAACTGAGAGGGCAAGATTTAATACGAATCTGAGAGGCTCCTTTTTTTCACTTAGAGGGTGGTGGGTATATGGAACAAGCTGCCTGACAAAGTAGTTGAGGAAGGTACTATAACAACATTTAAAAGACATTTGGACGGGTACATGTAAAGGTTTCGATGGATACAAGCCAAATGGTTCGAGCTTTGTTTCGGCATCTTGGTTGGTATTGATGAGTTGGGCCAAATGATTTTTGCTGGATGATTCTATGCCACTTAATAATTGCTGATTGGAATTTATCAACTGCTGTAACTAAACAGAACAACCAATCAATTATCTTATTTCCCATACTATCTGAGGAAGGGGCCCAAATCGAGAAATCACTTATCTATTTTCTCCACAGATACTGCCAGATCCGCTATTACTCCAGTACTTTGTGTTTTGCACAATATTCCAGCATCCACAGTTTCTTGAGTATATTTCTTTCCCTAAGTGGACCAATTGTCCTGTGTATAGTCACTTCGATCAGTGGAAATAAAGATACTGAAAATTTCTAATTTTAGAAAGTAGTGGATTTCTCTTTCATGGCCTGTGATCATTTGCCTATTCGGTCTTTGCTCTGTGATTGGCAGTGAATGTAAATATGACACAATTGTCTAGTGCAGTGCTTCTTAAACAGGTGAATGGTTCACCCAGGGCGAATGAAAGTGTTTTGGGGTGAATTAAACTAGTGAGGTGAATAAAGGGTGAATTACTTAATTTATTCAGATGTTTATATGTTTTGTTCTATACTTAAAAAAGGCATTGCCATTAAAGTGAGTAAGTAAGTACGCTAGTCAGCTCTGATTGGTTTTAATGGCAGTGGAGCTGGAAATTTGATGGGGTTTTTATCTCTACCTATGGCTTTCTAATTTCAAAGTAGCAGAATATTTCCCAAATTTACTGTAATATAACCTTTTAGGGAAGACCAGACGAGCTAGCTGGATCATAAATTTATAAATGGCAACACTGGAGGATCGCCATAGGCAAATGTTGAACTGCAACTTTACTTTGTGGAGCAATTTAGCTACCAAAGTTGATATTTGGTAGGGTATTATGAGCTTTCGTTGGGGAGAGTTATAAAAAGTTATATTAGCTGGATACCAATATATTAAATCACATACTCCATGGTTTTTTAAGCTAGTTTTCCAAGAAAAAAACTGCAGTAATCAAAGCCCAAAGGGTAGGGTGGGGTTGAAGCCCAGTAGCGTTTAGACATTTTTTTTATCATTCTAATAGAATGATTTTCCAACTCCAGTGGTAATTAAACTTTTTTTTTGCATTCTTAATTTTCTTTACATATTTTTAGAATGTTCAAAAAGTTGAATAAAATAAACACTTAAGAAATGAGTTAATTTATGTTTTTTGCTCATGTGACAAAATAAATTATATATAAATTATACACAAGGGAGAATAAGACGTAAATTACCAAAAAACATAAGAAAATGTAGTTGAGGGTGAATTAAATTTTGTGATAACGATTCAAGGGTGAATGACACTGAAATAGTTTACAAAGGACTGGTCTAGTGTGTCCACACTGTAAGCACACTGCAAGTGCAAAAAGGGCAAATAACCAATTTTAAGATAAAAAGGGATCTGGTTTCAACTGAGGAAGTTACAGGCTGTTCCAAAGTTAAATAAGATTTCATTTTCTGAGAAATGACCACAAGGTGACTTTTTTGTAAATCAGAAACATCTGTTTTCTGTAGTACCCCATAATAACAACCCTATAAGTACACTTGTATAATTCTTCATTTTATTTGATAATCACTCTGATACTGCCCATTGTTAAATTAATCGGATATATGCTATATATAATCATTAATGAATATCATGAAAGAGTTTAATATTATTACTAGCTTTAAAATGCCATAAACATTTATGGGAGAATTTGCAGAAAGTCATATTTCCTAAATCAAGTCATTCGTAACTAAGAAAGAATCAAATATATGGATATTTGTGGACAACTGCAGTGAGACCTTAAACTGTGGATATTTGCAGTAAGATTTTGATCTACAATCAATCAATAAAGGCTGGATATTTTAGCACCTGTCTTGACATCTTTTATTAATGCAAACTTCACAAAGGATATGGGCCAATCAGGCAACTTAGTACTCACTCTTTTTTAGCTCTGCTTCTTTGGATCCTGTACCCTAAACTTGGTGTTCGTATTTCAGTCACCCTTCTGACTCCAACTTCAAGACCTTCCATTGCTATGTTAGAAACACTTCCTGCAAATGGATAACACAATGAATGCCACAGAAGCAAGAATTTACATTCAAAATTTGCACTATTGAAATTGATCCGCAGAGACCTTTCAATTGCTGCTATTTTGGAAACTGTCCTTTTTGCTTGCAGCAGAACTAATTTTATTGTTCTTCAATTTCCTGAAGTGTGATAAAATCTTTTGTCTCCATACAAAACGTAAAGAGACTATTATGTTATCAAAATTAATATACCACAGGTATGTGCTTATAGAGTTTTTTTGAAATGGAACCACTGCACTTCCCTTCGCCTTAGGTACTAAACAGACACATCAATGCAGTATAATTTTGTAGAATTAAGAATGAGATCAGGCAAGTCCCAGTCTAACATAAAATATAGATAGCAGAGGGCCTTCAGCCCATGATGTCTGTGTTGACTGTGATGTAACTTCAAACTAATCCCATCTGTCTGTCAATGGTAGATGTCTCTCCATTCAATGTTGTACACATGCCCGTCTAAATGCCTCTTAAATGTTATCAGCTGCTTCCACAACTTCCCCTAGCAGCGCTTTCCAGGCACCTATCATGTTGTGTGAAAAGAAAACTTGCCTGAAAATCTCTTTTATACATTTCCCATCTCACCCTAAAAATGTGCCCTCTAATATTTGATGTTTCCAACCTGGGAAATAACTTGACAATCTATCCTTTACCAATGTAAGTTTGTCCAACATCTCCTCATAGCTAATACTCTATAAAACAAGGTAACAATCTGGTGAACCTCTTCTGCACTATATCCAAGACCTCCACTTTCTTCCTGTGATGTTGTGACCAGAAATGCACACAGTACTCCAGATGTGGCCGAACCAAAGTTTTACACAATTGCAATGTGACTTCCTGACTTTCATATCAAAACCTTGACTATGTAGGCAAATATTCCGTACATCCACTATCCTCTATCTGAAAAAGTTGCACCTCAGGCTCCTTAAATCTTTTCTCTCTCACCTCAAATGTATGCCCCCTAGTTCTTGATTCCTTTCTCCTTGAATGAAGAATGTACATTCACTCTCATGATATACTATTCCTCTCATAATATACATCCCAATAAAATCACCTCCGAGCCTTCAGCCCTCTAAGTAACAAATTCCCAGCCTGCCCTAGCCTAACCTCTCCCTATTAGCTCAGGTAACATCCTCATAAATCTTCGCTGCACTTCCAGTTGAATGGCATCTTTTCATAGCATGGTGACCAAACCTGAACACAATACTCCAAGTGCGCCTCACCAACATCTTGTACAAATGTAACGTAACATCCCAATCTTTATACCCAATTCCGACTGATGAAGGCCAATATGCCGAACGTCTTCTTCACCACTCTATCTACCTGTGATGCCACTTTCAGGGAGCCATGTACTTGTACTCCTGGATTCCTCCGCTTACAACATTCCCTTTGGCCTCACCATTCACTGTGAAGGGCCTGCCCTGATTTGACTTCACAAAATATAGCATCTCACACTTAACTGAATTAAACTCCATTAGCCATTCCCCAGCTCATTTGCCCAGCTGATGGAGATCCTGGTGTAATTCTTGGTAATGATCGCCACTTTTGACGATACAACCTATTTAGACTTGATGGGCTGAATAGCCTGATTCTGCTCCTATCACTTATGACCTTATGCATAACCTTATTAAAAACCTTGCTAAGTCCATGTAGACTATGTTTACAACCCTTCCCACAGCAACCTGCTTGGTTATTTCTTCAAAAAACAAAATCAGATTCTTGAGACACATCTCCCACAAATAAAATCATGCTGACTATCCTTGTGGAGTACTACTGGTCACGTACCTCCAGTCAGAATAATGCCCTTCCACCACTACTTTCTGTCTTCCATAGCCAAGCCAATTTTGAATCCTATCTTCCAAGTCTCTATGGATCACATATGCCTTAATCTTCCAGGTTAGAGTACCATTGTCAAAAGTTTTACTCGGGTTCACTGCCCTACTGTCATCAGTCATCTACGTCACCTCTTCAATAGACTCAATCAAGCTTGTAAGATTACACAAATGTATGCTGATTATCCCCCAATAAATCTATGACTTTACTTCAGACTTTATGAATGCAGCGTGGAAACTGGCCCTTCAGCTCACAGAGTGCAGGTCAACCTGCAATCAACCCATACACTAGCACTAACCTACAAACATACTAAGGACAATTTTACAGAGCCAATTAACCTACAAACCCGCACGTCTTTGGAGTGTGGGAGGAAACCGAAGTGCCCGGAGAAAACTCATGCGATCACGCTGTACAAACTGTGTACAGATCGCACTGGTAGTCAGGATCAAACCTGGGTCTCTGGCGGTGTAACTTCTATCCCCAAGAACCTTCTCTTATAATTTCCCACCGTTGATGCAAGGCTTACCATCTTATGAATTTGTCTTGTCCCTATGGTTACTATATAGTCGTCTCGAAGCTCACCTGTGACCAGAGGATTCAAATATTTCTATCAAGAGCCCTGGAAACTGCTCTCTCAATAACCTGGGTTAGATCCTAGATAGGCCCAGGGGATTTTATTATATTCACATCAAAAGACTCAGCAGCTCATTCTTCTTGATATCAATATGCCCTAGAACATCAGCATATCAACAATCACATTATTATCCATGTACATTCTCTTGGTAAAAGCCTATGCATAGCATAGATTTATTATTCACTTGGCTTTGGGTGGGCAGGTCATGTCCTACAAACTTGATTGAGTTTTTAAAGAGGTGATGAAGGTAATTGTTGTTATATACCTACTTTATACTTATTTTGAACAAAAGGTCAGTGGAAGGAGGTCACCCGTCCAACAGATTTTGCTTTATCCATAATACACCTTGCACATCAAACCCACCATCCTAATAAGCGAGTTTTGTATACCGAAAAATGCAAGGAATCATGGGATTTGTCAAAGGTCATTTGCCATAAAGAAAAGAAGCTTTGGCTGAAGAAACTGTGTATAAATTCTTATCTTTATTCATAATTTATGTGTAAAAATATATTTAATCTGAAGAACGGGGGTGTCGTGTGGTTACATTATAGGAAAATTAATGTATTCCAGACTGGAACACAACGAGGACAGTTTCTGAGTCAAATTGCACTATTCTGCTAATTTCAAGGCAATGGAATTTTTTTCAGCCTCATCTATGAATACGAATGAGCAATGAAATTCTCGATTCCAGAGAGACTCCCATAAATGATCAACTCCTCAACCCCCCCCAAATTAACAGGTATTGGGAGAGTAGGGTGTAACAGAGGGTGGGGGCAGATGGGAGTGGGAGACAGGGGGGAGCGCACGCCTCATCCGCAGCAAGAGGACACAGACCGTTCCTCGTCCGCAGCCAGGATCGAACCCGGCTCCCTGGCTCCGCAAGTGCTGCCAAACAGCCACTGGACCCCCCCCCCCCCCCCCGAGTGACCCATCCCCGCCCAGGGGGACTGCTGGAGGCATCCAGGGCAACCCCGGACCGATGGGACACCAGGGGCCCCAAGCTCACAGCCAGTGCGGAGAAGAAGCGGCAACCCCTGCTTAACTCCGCCTGTCCCGCCGGGCCAACCGAAAGCCCGGGACCGACGGGGCACCAGTAGCCCCAGGCAAGGAGAGAGGTGCAGCCGACGGTCCCTGGCCCGCCGGGGAACGGCCCCCCTTAGAGCCAGAGCAGAGCTGAGCCGGAGCCAGCGCCTCCCCTCCGTGCCAGATGCAAGCCCAGCCTGACACCTCCTGCCGCCCCCAGACATGAACTGGACACCCGGAAGGGGACGGGATTGGTCCAGCAGCAACTCAACAGCGCCCGCAGTGCCGGAGGCCCAACCCCGTCCACGGACCCAGATCTCAAGCAGCAGCACGCTCACTCACCGAAGCATAAAGCAATAAAAACGTCAAAATAATCTTAGTTTTTAACAAAGGAACAAGAAATACAACTAATTCATAGATTGAAAGCAGTATTTTCTTACCTAGAAGAATCAAAGTTGGAAAAAAACGGATGAAATGAAGGTCTATATGTACGCAGCTCCACTGCTTCCAGCAATGGTTATGCAGAGTGATCTTTGACCTGGGCATGTGCAGTCGGAATACTGAACTCGCTTATTAACCTGGCTCTGCCTCTCCTTTCTTTCAATTTTGCCTGGCCAAACCTCTACCTTCTCTTCAATCCTTCCACTTGCTGACCTACCGCTCAGGTTCCAACCACCCCACCCAGTTAGTTTAAACTCTCGTAAATTGTACCCGAAGCTCTCCCTCCTGCAGCAGCTCCTTTGTTACGCATTTAACTATTACTACTATTCATACTATTTTCCTATTTCTTGCCTCCTAGAATGTGATGCAAGGAGTATTCCTGAGATTGCAATACCAGAGGTCCTGATTTTTTAACTTTCTGCCTAACTCCTAAAATTCTCATTGTATTACCTTGTCTTTCTTCCTGCCTATATCATTTGTACCAACATGAACTAAGACCTCTGGGTGTTCACTTTCCCCTTTAAAAATGTTGTGCATGCTCCGAGATACCCTTGACCGTGATACCAGGGAGGCAAATGCCATCCAGGAGTCTCACTCTTGGCCATATAAATGCCTGCCAGTGCCCCTAATTCGATAGTTTGCCTGGACTTTGCTTTACCCTGCTGTACAACATTTCCTCCCGATAGGCCACCCACCAACCCCCAATAGTGTCCAAAGTAATGTACTTATTTTATAGGGGAAGAGCGACATGAGAATTCTTCACCATCTTTCTGACAGAGTTTTGATGTGACCACCTTTCTGAAATTCCTATCTATCTAACATTTTCCCAACATTTTATTTCTTGATAAATGCTGAGGTGCTATTGGATGACCAAATTATTATGCTTTTCAGCTGTTTAATATTGCATGTCATTCTTCCCTCTTAGTCATACTGTAAATTGGATGAGAAACTTGTTTATATAAGGGCCCCATAAATGCAAATATTTATTAAAGGGTAAAAAGCAAATTTCAAATTCTACAATGTAATTAACTGATAATTTTACCAAACTAACACATATGATAGCTTAGGAACAGACCCTACAACCCACAATGTTTTTGCTGACCATAATGCTAAATTAAACTAAGTAGGAGAGATAGGTACCATTCCAACATCTAAATGACAATTCAACAGGTTCATGCATAGGAAGGTTTTAGAGGGTTCCCAGCTCAGGTAGTCACCTTGGCTGGCATGGACATGTTCTGTGTTATTTAACTCTATGACTCTAAAATGGAACAATTAGAGGGCATGGGGAATTTGCAGTGGAATAGGACCAAACAAATGAAGACATAATTGCAAACGCTGGAATCATGAGTAAAACACAAAATGCTGGAGGTACTCAGCGGGTTGGTAGCATCTGTGGAGGTAATGGATGTGACATTTTGGGACAGGACCGTTATTTAGACTGAACCAAACATGTGTTGCTTATGCACATTCAGGAATGAGAAGCCATGGAACAATAACATTCTACAATTCTAGTTTATATATTAAAATCTGTGGATAAGCATTTTACTAATTAAACTTCAGAATTGTGATTTAATTACTTCTTCTGAGCTATATCTTACTAAATTATTAAATATAAGCTCTTGCTAAATTATTAAACTCTCTTGTAGTAAGAAAACATCTATTATGAAAATGTCAACACACAAGACAAGGTTTCCTCAAAGTTGTCAGCAGTCAAAATTTGTGGACCAATTTGATATGAAATCTGCTGCTCTTCCCGAGTAACGGCAATACTCTTTATTTTATTACAGTGTGAAGGCCGATGGAAGCATTTATTTCCACAATTTCCTGCTAGTCATCAGATCAGAGTGTGCCTTTGCAGTAAAAAGGAACAAATGCAGTTAAGGTGAAGGTTAAATGAGAAGAATACTGTCTTAGTGAGTGGCAATTTTCTGATTAATAATTTATATTACACTGATGCAAGATGCAACAGAGGTGAACGTCATCAGGGGATGCAGGAAATGGTAGCACAGTAACAGTACTGGGATTGTGCTCTTGGGGAGCATGAAATGGACAGTATTCACACTTGGGTTGATTAGAGGCAATGAGCAATCTTCAATAACAATGACATTTAATAGCATTATTATCACAGTGAGAATCACCACCAAGTCCAATTGACCAGAAACTTAACTGCACAATCACTGTGGATATAACTAGACAGAACTTGATATGCTGTGGAAAGTAAAGGGCCTGTCCCATTTACGTGTCCTTGGCACGCAAATTACGCGACCTCATGGTCACGTTGAGTCACGATGGTCCCGCGAAGGTCGCGTGCAACTTCATTCGACCACACAGCCATCTGGAGCGCGTGACGTCATTTGAAGACGGACAGTCATCAAATGCTGGAGTCACTCAGCGGGACCGGCAGCATCTCTGGAGAGAAGCAATGGATAACGTTTCGTGTCGAGACTTCTTCAGCCTGAAAAGAAGGGTCTTGACCCGAAACGTCACCCATTGCTTCTCTCCAGAGATGCTGCGGGTCCTGCTGAGTTACTCCAGCATTTTGTGTCTGTCTTCAATTTTCTTGGCCCCGCTCTGGAAGTAGCAATGGGGGCGGATCCGGACCGCAACGGCCGTGAGCCCCAGGCCAAGCTCGGTGATTGTTTGCCTGTTTCTGCTGCTGTTTGAGGTGAGACATTGCATCGCGCCAGGGTCTTGGGCCTGTCCCACTTTGACCGTCAGTTCCGTGATAGGCCGTTGGCGTGCAAAGATTTTTTTCGCTACAAAAATTTTGGAGCCCCGCGCGATGTCACGCACAACTACATACCCCTCCACGATTCTCAGTGGGACCGGCCCCGCGCGGCCATACAATGCCCGTGCGCCTCAACGCGACCACAAGGTTGCATAATTCGCGTGCATGTAAGTGCCACAGGCTTCCTGACTCCCCGTAGATTTTTCACCTACATGTCTTGTCAAGATTGAGAATTTCCTGGATGAATTATTTGTTTAAAATGCTCAATACGGTCTGGAATAATAAACTAGAAGCCACATTCCAGAGATGCGGCACATAGCGCTGATGCCTTGCAACTCCCGGAACCCAACTTTTAATGCTGAACTCTAGGGACATATGAGTGAAGTTTGCATCATCTCCCTGTAATCACATAGGTTTCTTCAGTGCATTCTGGTTTTCTGCAGTTCCTAAGGACATTATTGCCATAAGGACATTATTGCCATAGAGGGAGTGCAGCAAAGGTTCACCAGACTGATTCCTGGGATGTCAGGACTGTCTTGTGAACAAAGACTGCATAGACTCTGTTTATACTCTCTAGAATTTAGGAGATTGAGAGGGGATCTTATAGAAACTTACAAGATTCTTAAGGGGTTGGACAGGCTAGATGCAGGAAGATTGTTCCCGATGTTGGGGACGTCCAGGACAAGGGGTCACAGCTTAAGGATAAGGGGGAAATCCTTTAGGACCGAGATGAGAAGAAATGTTTTCACACAGAGAGTGGTGGGTCTCTGGAATTCTCTGCCACAGAGGGTAGTTGAGGCCAGTTCATTGGATATATTTAAGAGGGAGTTAGATGTGGCCCTTGTGGCTAAGGGGATCAGAGGGTATGGAGAGAAGGCAGGTACGGGATACTGAGTTGGATGATCAGCCATGATCATATTGAATGGCGGTGCAGGCTCGAAGGGCCGAATGGCCTATTCCTGCACCTAATTTCTATGTTTCTATGTTTCTTAAGGTTGATGGTTAGGTTAATTGATAGCTAAAAGATCCCTATTGTGGATAAAACCCCTCCTTGATGTACCTCACAATTCCTGCCCTTTATAATCCTCTGGCATTAAGGTTGCCCCAGTCAATATTGGTGAAATTTAAGTCGTCCCTGTGGTTTTTGCATCTTTCCATAATCTATCGACATATATGTTCCTCCATCCCTTTCTGGCTATTGTAATGCCAAAAGTGTAGTTCCATCATAATAATTATACCTTTCTTATTTCCTGAACTATACCCATATTACCTTCTGAATGAGCACCCCAAGATGTCCTCTCTAAGTTTGCTGTGACACTCTCCCGACTCATTAGTGTTTTTTTCTTTAATCAAGTTATACTACACCTACTTTCCATTGAAGTGTATTAATAGTTATAATTCACATGGTGTGATTCAGGAGCCACACTTGAGAAGATAACCCAGAGTTAGAATAACAATCAGTATCTTCTATTTGTAAGCCCATCTTCACAGTGAGAATGGTTCTCCATTGAAAATAGAGAATTTCATTAATGATTCCCTTCAATGTGGGGTTTCTGTATTATTAATAAAGATCTGAAAGACCTACTCAAATTCAAGTGAGACTCGGATAATGAGAACATTTTAGTTTCAATTTCATTGCCTGCTCAATGACCAATTTCATTCAGTATAGTATATTTTGTCATTTTCTGACAATGCGAAAAATCAAAAGTTAACAAATGCAAACTTACTGCAGAAATTACATTTTATTAGGGATTCAAAAGTAACACACAGAAGTCAGGAGACACACTTTTTTGTGATCTATATATATCTAAAAAAATTACCTGCTTACAAAACATACAAGAAAGCATCAAACATTTTATGCTCTTGTTAGAACGCAGACTGTACAAGATACATTACCCAAAATATATTTGAAGGCACAAGTGTGTCAAAGTTAATGTATATTGCGCAACTTTGCTTTTGTAAATGCATTACTGTCATGGTTGTACAACTGTTTATTTGAAATACTTATGATTTTTTATGTAATCTGGATTCAAGATATGCAAACTTAACCATGCAAAGTTTCACATAGCACTCTGAATGCTGCAGCTTCTCATCTGTAGGTTGATCTTTTTCAAGATGTTATATTATTAATTAAAGTTACAGGTGTTTTTGCGGCTCATATATACGTAACTGTGTCAATACACGCCACACAAGTTTTAACTGTTCACAGCATGGAGAAAACACACACACATTGAAAAGTCCTACATATCCTGCCCTTAACTTGCATTGCTGGAAGAGATTATAAAGTCAGTTTGAACTTTCCACTTAAAAATAAATTCTACATGTCTGGTGAAGTTAGTAACGTTTTATTAGATTCAGTTATTATTTCATAGTAAGAATAAAATAAAAAGAATAGGTATTAGTAAGTAAACCTTGAACATAATGTCTTATAGTAGTAAATGTCGCAAACAACTCATTTTACTTTTTCTCTGATATACTTAAAATATCCAATTTTCAGATGAATTAAGATGCATTTAAATTTTGGAAATTTGAATGTCACTTTCTTAATATGACAGTTAATTAATTAACTGCAAGCATATGGTTTAAAAAAACAACCAACATATTAAAAGTAGTCTTGCAGCTCGCCTCCAAAGTCATAACCTATTGTTTATAGTCATGTTCAATATTTAATTTACCTTTTTGAAGAGTTATTACAACATAACATACATTGAATCAAGAAATCCATTATTGTTTTGTCAAATATATGCATGTTTCAAAAAAAGTTCTGTTTCTTTCAGATTATATTATGGATATAACATGTTAACATCCAAAAGAATCAATGACACACTCCCTGTCTCTAAAGTAGGCCAGAAAAAATAATAAAGTTACAAAGCTTAGAATTAGTTTCAGAAATATATTTTTTGCCATCTATAATGCCATTAACTTTGTAAAGAAGTCTGGGGTTCTGATCTCTCCAAAGACTCAAAGTTAGTGGCTGTAGGACAAGTATAAGGATATTCAATGTTAAGCTAAACCATGCCAGTCCACATTTAATTATCATAACTTTTTTATATTTATACTCTAATGATTGTCTTCCCCTTATTGCTCCTTCCTGAGAAGTCAGGAGATGACAAATTTCATATTAACTGTATGTTCAAGAGCAAGTAATTTCAGGAAACATGTGTATACCTTGCTCACAGTTTCAGTAATGTTAGAATAAAATTGATTGCATTATACAACGTTAAATTCTCCTGTTAGACCCATAATCCTCCCATGAGAGGAGTATCTTTACAGTAGAACTGTGATGATATTGATGCAAAAGTACAAATTTAGGTTCTTCAAGCTAACAGTCTCTTTCTGTGCTAAATTACCACTTAATCCACAACAGACAACAAAAGATTATCTGTTACTGTCAGCAAAAAAGGCTGTTAAATTCACAAAACATATACCTAGCTTTCCACAATAAAATAATCCAATGTTTGATTTGACATCCAGAACCATTCAGTTAGATTTTCCTTTGAAAATCCACAAATAGTTAATAATTCTTAGAGTGTATTTTTCTGTGTACTTCAAATCTGATTAATGGCAGAATACCACGAAGTCACAGAGATGTTTATTGAAACTGAGTGAAAGTGTTGAATTGACTGGTGTTTATTCAATGCTCATAAAACCCAACTAAAGAGAGAACATTTGAGTGATTTTTACTCCATGAAGCTTTATATATATAATGAAGAACTGTGTGTAATTAATAACATTTAAGTTTATTGTAAGCTCAATAGTTTTAATTATGTGATTACTATTGTGTGGAATGGTTAGGGTTAAGGGTTAGGGTGTAAAAACTCTACGAGATGACCTTTTTCTGAATGTTCTCCCTTAAGACTAGAAATGCTTAATTACATTTTCATTGCTATATTTTATCATAAACTAGCTTAGATGTTCCCTCATCATAAGATTAATTGTTAAGTTTATCGTGTTTGTTTTTGTTGGGTTCCTCGAGTGGGTCTTTCTTATTAATATGTAATGTAACAGTTTCTCCATAGTTAAGAGTTCTTGTAGATACTTCGGTCTTAAAGCTTGGTTGTCCACTGTCCACAGAACATTGTACTTCAGTACAAAAAGATGTTTTTAATTCAAATGGTGTTTTCTTCTCTGTTGTTGAGGAATGAACAACCGATTCAGTACATGATCCACTGACATGTACTGACAAATTTGACGGTCCCATTGAATGCATTTCTGTTACTCGAGATGATGACATGAACATCCCTCCAGAATGCTGATCGCCGAACTGATGCAAATAACTTGGCTTTAACTTAGGAACAACTGGTCTCCCGACATTAAGTAAAACTGGTTTGCCTATTGTCGGTTCATTTATTTCGGCCTGTAGAACAGAAATTTCACATGGTTCATTGGAACAAGCAGCTGATGGATAATCTTGGTCAACTATATCTTCACACTTGTAGGTTTCCCCTTGAGCAGGAATGTAGTCTTCAAGGTCTTCTAATGTTAGTAGCTTGCCATTATGAGTCAAAATCTTGGTGTCTCTATTCATTAGGTCATCACTACTCAGTTCAGGGGGTTCATCAATAATAATATCTTCATTTTCCGTGTCAATATCTTCTTCATGCTCTGGTTTGAAATCCTCTACTTTATCATCAGAAATATCTAGTGGAAGATCCACAATTGCCATAGGAGATGCTTCTTTAGTATCAGACATTTGTTCAAGGGATAGCTGTTCATTATCCATGGGTCCAGGTGTCTCAAAACTTAACATTATTGTTTCACCTATATGTGCAAGAAGTGGCGTTTCTATTTCCAGTATGGTTGATTTGCACTGACCCTCAGTTTCACTTGGCTGAGTATTATATTCATTCCCTGCATGAGCAGACGTTTCAGGACCAACATCAGCGAAGTGGTCAAATGTATGGTCAGGATTGATATCATCTGATGTGACTTGTTCAAAATCTGTGATAATCTCAGGTTCACATACAGAGGTCAGAATATCAACATTTGTTAGGTTTTCTTCTGAAAGGGAGGGCTGCATTTGTTCTACCAAGTTATTATTTGAGTTGTTTAAGTTAGGGTCAACTTTAAGAGGTCGTTTGGGCCTTGGACTTGAGGTTCTATAGCTCATTTGTCTTTGCTCAGATAAGGTACGGGTAGAAGGGGAGACTGATCTTTTCCTTTCAGGTTTTGCACTTTTTCTAACTGTAAATTCAACTACTTCTTCAACTTCAATCCATTTAGGTCTTTGTTCTACCTTAGTTTCTACAACAATATGTCTTGAAGTTGCACCTTGTTCATCCGGCTCTGTGATCATAACTTCAGGAACAGATGGCATTTTAAGGGGGGTTTCTCTGGGTTCTGTCGGAAACTTGGTAGGAGGTGCCTTGGGTCTAGTTGAGAATAACACTTCTGGTTCCATTTCCTGTGGTTTTGATCTTCTTGCAGGGGATATACTTGAAGAACTGCGCCGTTTAACTTTTGGGCTCTTGACTACAGTTGTTATAGTCTCCTCACTAGTCATGAAAAGAGTATATAAATGTTCAAACATCAAAAGAATCCCATTGTCCACATTGTACAAAATGCATCAACTCTGAAGCAGGTAAATTTCTGATTAGTTGGTGAGCAAGACAATATGAAGTGTTAATTAGAGGCAACACAGTTAAGATCATGCCTTTGCACTCCTACAATGTTAAAGAATGAACTAATTATAATCAGTGCATTGTTTTTATATCTACATATCTTTTATTGTAAGTTTTGCCATGCATGTTTTAGCTTAAGTCACACATATGTTGAAATCAGTGGTTATTATTATTCATTCCAGTAAACTACATTTCTAGTTGTTAATGAACCTTGCTGTTTAAAGAAGATACTTTGTTTTTAAAACAATATTTATCAGGTACCACACAAAAAAAATATTTTGAAGTGGTATATCTCCCTAATGTAGCTGTATTCAGTGGCCAGGAGACACAAAATGCTTGTATGAACAGATTCTCAAGCTGTGAACTAACTTGTGCATGACTGAAACATACACTGTATTTCTGGTTTGGCTGTGTAAATGGTGAAAGTCCACAAATTTAATATCTTTCATTTAAATATAGTTAACACAAAAAACAGGAAGTTAAAGGAAGAATGTTTAAGAATATATAGAGATCACAAAAGACCTCAAAACCCTACTACCTTTTGACAATATGTGATACTTTAACCTGTGTAGCTGACTGTAAAAGTTGTTTGGTTATAATAGGATACTACAGTTAATACACTCAGAAGACAATTCAGAAATGTCTTGTGAATGAATCTATAATCATATGAAGCATGACATTGAATTAGATGTGAAACTATTTTTTTCAATGAATACAGAAATTGTTTTATTTAGTTTCCAGTCTTCATTTGCAGACATACAGGTTGAATCATTCTATTAATCACTCTTAAAAAATAAGGATTGGTACACGATCTTATTAATTTGCTAAAATACATCTGTTTCCTGATGAAATTTGAGACATTATAATGTTCAATTAACTGATTAGGTTGTTAATATATCATTTAAATTATGGAAGACAATATCAATTGCAGATTTTTAATTTAATATATCTTTCCTAATGATGCAGCAGACAAATGATGCGCATGACTAAGGAGTTATTTGTACTAAAAATATCAGTTTTATATTCCAATTATAAATTTGGTGGTCATTAAACATTCAAAATGGTTATCCAAAAACAAACTGTCTATAGTTGCATCCAGCTCTGAGCATTTGTCCCAAATGTGATTATAAATGCAATAGTTGCATTTTGAAATCACGTGGCAAGAGCTTGAAGGCAAGTACAATCAACAGTACTGAACAAATTAATCTTCTCCAAAACATTAATTTAACAAAGAAAATCCATGATAAACATTGTCTTCATGACACTTCTTGAAATTGTTCAGAAACAAAACTAGAGTTATGTCAAACGCTACCATGCACAGGGAAACACTGGATTATATGTATGTTTGGCACAATGTAATCAAGCATTGGATGAGATGGACAAGCTTATACAAAGCATTAATGAAGAAACTAAGAACTTACATGATGATGGTTTTCTTGGGAACTTTAGTCTCTTGTTCAGTGACTACAAGAAACAGGATGAAAAGTGTGGAGTCAGAAATGGATAGGTTGAAATGATGAAACCCACTCCTGCAGTCACTGTTGCAACAAAACTGTATCACTACCTCAGTTGTTACTAGAAGTTTCAAGGGCTGGGATTCCACAAATTCACTTTAATTTGCCAATTATTTTAGTGATAATTTTCGAACTCAAGTTCTGTATACTAAACTGGATCAACTAGAAACAAAAGATTACCAAAGGTCAATAGACAATAGGTGCAGGAGTAGGCCATTTGGCCCTTCGAGCCAGCACCGCCATTCAATGTGATCATGGCTGATCATCCACAATCAGTACCCCCCCGTTCCTGCCTTCTTCCCATATCCCTTGACTCCGCTGTCTTTAAGAGCTCTATTTAACTCTCTCTTGAAAGCATCCAGAGAACCAGCCTCCACCGCCCTCTGAGGCAGAGAATTCCAGACTCACAACTCTGTGTGAAAAAATATTTCCTCATCTCCGTTCTAAATGGCTTATCACTTATTCTTAAACTGTGGCCCCTGGTTCTGGACTCCCCCAACATCGGGAACATGTTTCCTGCACCTAGCATGTCCAAACCCTTAATCCCCTCTCATCCTTCTAAGTTCCAGAGGTTATCCATTTGATCGAACTTTATCAGTTCTACAGTACAAATAATTAATAACTATTGTGATTTATATATTTTAATATGATGGAAAGTTACAGCCTGTGTGAAAATAAAAATTGTTTGTAATTTTAGTTAAATCCGGAAAGTTATAAACTCCTGTGGGGGAATCTTCTATTGTAACATAATTATGGAAGGAAAAAACTTATGCTTTGAACTTGCACCGACTCTCTGCAAGAGTTATTCAGATTCTTTCCTTTTGGTTCTGCGATTATTTTGGTTGGCGATTCCCAACAGTTTCAATTCATATTTTGCAGGTTTATGCTTCTTGGATTTTTCTCTCTATCCAACACCACTATTAATCTATCAACTGAAAGTCTTCATTAACAGTTTTTTGCTTTAATCCTGGCCTCACCCTATCAGGCATATTTCTTTTGTCCTACCTTTCCTTTTCTTCAATTTACAATTGATGTGTTCTCTCTCCTGGCACTGATGAAAGGTTATCTTTTTGAAGTGTAAAATAATTCTCTTACAACAGATTTGTTTCACTGTTTCTGACATTTCTGTTTATATTTTAGCTCCTTAATGACTATAATAAGGTACTCCTAATTTAAACAATGCTTTGAATTCAAGTTAGGTTGGCTTGTGGGGGGGGGGGGGGGGGGGGGGGGGGGGGTGGAGGGCTACAACCACTGAAGGTGATGATATTGTCAAACAAAATCACTTAACCTAACCACTTGCCTCTTAATACATATGCTCCAATGGTTTACTAACCACAAATATTGAAATATACCCGATGAAAGTGTATAAGATAAGAGGTAGATGGTAGGGTAGATGATCAAAAAATGTTTTACCCGTGGTAGAGGTCTCAAAGATAGGGCATAGGTTTAAGGCGAGAAGCAGCTGTTTCAAAGGTGATTTACATTTCTTAACACGTAGTGATTGATATCCGGAACGTGCTGCCAGAAGAGGTGGTGCAATCAGTTACAAATACTGCACTTTAAAAGGCATTTAGACAGACATTTAAATAAGCAAGGCGCAGAAGGATACCATCCTAATATGTGGCCAAATGGGATTTATGGAGATGGGTAAATAAGTTGACATGGATGCGGTGGGATGGAGGACCCATTTCTGCTCCGTCTCTCTATTTCTCTCCCTGTTATTCAATTTCACATATATGCTCAGGTACTATTACAAATAGACTGAGATGAAAAAATGTTGCACAAAATTTGGAAGATAACATGGAGGGAAGCAAATCGCCATGCACGAGTGGCTGCAGCAAGAAGAGGGAATTAACAGCAAGTTTACTGAATGTCAAGGCATAAATTTGATGACCTACTATTCCAATGAGGACTTCAGTGGAAGAGGTTAAAGTGAAAGGATAACGGACGTGAAATAAAACTCTCCGTGCATTGGGAATCTACATTCATTATCAAAGAGTGTGAAGAACTCCAAATTTAGCTTGGCAAAGACTTTGTGTATCCTTTTGAGGGTGAAAGTGATGGGCATCTGTTCTCATACTCTTGTGAAATCATGACATCTGATGTGTGATATCCACTGAAGTGCAAGCAGCAGTGAACCTCGCCAAAGGTTTTTAGAAGGCAAACGTTTTATGTGGCACCGATTGGCTGTCAAGTCAAGACAAGTTTATTCGTCACATACACATACGGGATGTGTAGTTATGTGTGCAGTCCTCTCCAAGGAAGAATGTATTTGCCCTTTCAATAACATTCTTGCCCTTGCCGGCCGGTCAGCAAGCCCTGAATGCATTTATCAAATCCAGGATGGCGTGATCAGCGGGAATAAAGGTCTACGGTTACCTAGCGTCATCCTATATTGGATGTCGGCAGCCTTCCTATATTCATGGATGTGTAATGTGTTGGTACATAGGGGACACAGCAACTACACAATAAGCCATGATCGCAATGAATGGCGGTGCTGGCTCAATGGCCAAATGGCTTCCTCCTGCACCTATTTTCTATGTTTCTAAGCAATTTGCAAGGACTATTAGTTGACTGCTGTATGGAATATCACATGATTCATTCATAAATTTTTAACCACGTCTTATATTTTTACTTAAGTTGAGGATTCTCCTTCACAACGGATGACAGGTCCACGATCACATCTATTGCATTCTCCATACTTCTCTCACCTCAAAGAGTAAGAATAAATGTGTTCACCCCTTTCATCTCACTAGCACCAACATTAGCAATCGGAAATGAATAATTTCAGATAATGATTTTGCACTTTGTAGATTTCACCCACACTATCTTGAGAGAGTAACCATTTTGATGAAAGGAAATTGACCTGGAACATTAACTCTGTTGAGGGTACACAATAGGCTGGAGAAACTCAGTGGGTGCAGCAGCATCTAAGGAGCGAAGGAGATAGGCGACGTTTCGGGTCGAGACCCTTCTTCAGACTGGTTAGGGAATCAGGGAAACGAGAGATATAGATGGTGATGTGGAGGGATAAAGAACAATGAATGAAAGATATGCAAAAAAGTATCGATGATAAAGGAAACAGGCCGTTGTAATCTGTTTGTAGTGTGAAAATGAGAAGCTACAAACAGCTTACAATATGGCCTGTTTCCACTGAGTTTCTCCAGCCTTTTGTGCACCCTCGATTCTCCAGCATCTGCAGTTCCTTCTTTAACACATTAACTCTGTTTCTCTTTTCATAGATGTCTGCTGTATACCACCAGGTGGCACCATCAGCAATGGCAGCCTTGCCAACGGTCTGTCTGTCTTTTCATCTTTTTTGTTACTTTTGTGTATTTTAAAAGTATATGTTAATGTTCTCTGGTTTGTTTTATGGGGGGGTGGGGTCGGGGAGGCTTTTTTCAATCTCTTACCTTACCAGAGATGCGATTGTTTTCCGTATCGTATTTCCGGTCGTTCTGCGGCTTAACATCATGGAGCTGACGGCCTTGCTCAAGACTGACTTTGAGCCCCACCGCGGGGCCATGTACTTACCATCGGAGCCTGCGATCCCTTGCCTGGGATCAACACTCCAACCGCGGCCTGTGGATTTCACCATCGAGGAGCTCCCTGTCTCAGGTAGACTGATGTCAGGAAGCTCCAAAGTCGCAGGAGGTTCGACCAGCCCCGACCCGGGGTCTGATCGCCGGGCACGGGGGAAGCTGAGATCCCCCCCAATGTGGGAGCTTGATCGCCCCGATGCGGAGGGCCAACTGCCGACTACGGGAGCCAAGGTCGTCCCGTCAATGGAAGGCTCAAGGCCCCCGACCGCGGGAGGACAAAGAAGGGAAGAGATTGAACTTTTTTTTGCCTTCCATCACAATGAGGAATGTGGAGGAGTTGCTGTGGTGGATATATTTATGTTAAAATGTATTTTGTGTGTTTTGTTGCTTTTTATTGGTATGACTGTATGGCAAATCAAATTCAATGTGATCAGCCATGCTGCCATTATGTACTGAAGAGCAGAGAAATTGTCTTGATATTGCGGCTAACATTATATCCTTTACCGTTCACAGTCAAAGAGATTAACAAATTTTTTTATCTCTCTGCTCTCTGTGGGATCATTTTGTATACAAATAGTTTTGTATGATTTGTTTTTAGTTTTCTTTATCTAACAATCTGCAATTATTTTAATGAATCAACATTGATTTGTTAAATATTTTTAGTCAGATGATGTGCAATCTGCAACAAAATAAGCATTACAAGTTATCAATTCTGACCTCAGAAGACTATCAGAGGTCAGAATACACAGATGCAAAGTTGCCTATACCCATTCCTGAAATTTGTTATTTTATCATTTAAAGGTTTTTTTTTCAACTGAACATTGTGTTTGTAGCATATAATCACAATGTAAAATATTCTACATAATATTGTTCAATTAATAAAACTGGAATTGTAAGTATTTCCGAAAGGGCATAGGGCTTAAATGCAACTGAGTTAAAGTGGCATAATTGAATAAAAAGCAGACATGAACCAAACACAAACCAAACAAAACCATGTCAGAAAATGTAATCCAATCATAGACTATGACCATTTAATATTAAAAATACTTAGAACTTATTTATTTTAGTTTCATACTAATTCTGAAATAGGGCTAGTTAAATGGTCTTGTTAAAATACGGTGCCAATTGTTGTTTGTTTGCGGACTTATGTGGTGTGACATGGTTTTCATCACAAGTAATTACATGTTAATTCATAATTCACATATTCTGAACAAAGTGGGACAATGGTGCCCTTTACTTCAGTTTAAACTTAACTCTGTTAATGCATTTCAAGTTATTAACAAATAAAATATCTGCTTCATAAAGAATCAGCTTCCCAAATCTACCAATTCTAAATAAATTACAGGGAAAAGAACAGAGGAAACAACAAATGAAATATACAGATTTTAATTGAACAATTCTCATGGTAAATTTGTTATCATTGCTGCTTGCCAAAATGCCGTGTTAGGTGTTTCTTTTCTTCACACCTTATTCTTTCTGAACAAGATGACTGATGATCAAAGAGGAAATGTATTCATTATCAGGTACCATAACGCAGTGTTCAGAGCTCTCTTCTCACTGGTGCAACACACCACTTCTTCAGTAACTGTCTTACCTGGCAGTTATCTCAGCCTGGCACTATGCTGGGAAGGCTGAGGGACCATATTGCTCAAGGACTACTGTTTTACAGAAATTACTCCGTTCAAATTTCCTGAAATACTCCAATAGGAGTGTTGAATTGTGAATGATGTCAGCCAGCGTGTCACTGATGTGGAAATTGTCTTGGAGTAAGAGTGACTCAAGTCTGGAAGTACCTTATCAAATTTAGAGTGGTGTCAAATTACCTAGAAATAGCTGCCACTGTGTTTCATAGAATAAAATATTGATTTCAACTGCATAATGCTGTAAAGAAACAGTGTTATACAATTGATGTTTTGGGTGTTTTTTTGTAAATGCTGACAAACCTGCTGTCCTTTTTCACTGGGTTGATTTCAATTTTCACTTACCTGGGAAAATACCTCAATGTTTCTGTGTAAATGTATATTCAGGGTAGCAATATTATTTTCAAAATTATGTACTCAGGAGAAAATGTTAAAAATAAATTTCCAGTATTTGCTTCCTTTCTTGTAGACTAATTAAACAAATAATTATACCCAAATTACCAGGTTATCTGAATAACAAAAAAAAGTATGAGAGATTGGAATGCGAAAATACAGTAGTATCAACAGGCTGACTTCACTTTCTAGGCAACCCTCTTTCTTTACTAAGCTTAGAAAACAAATACTAGAAAAAATAGTCAACTGCAAAAATTACCAGCAAATTGGATAAGTCACTTGTAAGTAACCAAAGTTGATACTTTTCTGAAAATCAAGGCAGAATATAAAGCACATATTTCACAATCATACAAATGGATATTGTAGCAACATTACCCCAACACTTAGGGCAAACAATAATACACCCACAGGAAGCAATACTAATTGTTAAAAGACATCGCTGGCAACGTTTCCTTACTTTTGGCAAGGAGATTAACCGATGACCAATCACAAAGCAACAAGTTCTCTATTTTTACCTAGCTCAAAATCTGTTCTTAAAGTAACAACACTAAATAGCAAAAATACATTTACTTTTCTATTTTTTCTTTCTATCCACATGTATTTTCTTTGCTTTAAGTCCTTGGTATGATTTATAGACATAGAGTCATACAGCACGGAACCATGGCCTAACTAATCAACTCTGATCAAGATGCTCTTTCTAAAAGTCAGATTTGCCCACGTTTGGCCCATATACCTCTAAACCGTTGCTTTCCATGTACCTGTCTGTCTTTTAAATGCTGTTATAGTATCTGCCTCAACTACCTCTTCTAGCAGCTCATTCCAAACACCCGCCACTCTCAGTATGAAAAAGCTGCCCCTCAGGATCGTATTAAATATTGCCCCTCTCACCTTAAACATGTGAGTTATTTTTGATTTCCCTAGCCTGGGTAAAGGTTTCTGTACATTCATCCTATCTATTCCCCTCATGATTTTATACATCTCTATAAGATCAACCCTCAGCCTCCTGCGCTCCTGCCCATTCTCTCCCTTTAGCTCAGCCCCTGAAATCCTGACAACATTCTCGTAAATTTTCTCTGCATTCTTTCCTGCTCATGATATCTTTCTTATAGCAAAGTGACCAAAAATAAACACAGTGCTCCAAATACAGTCTGACCAATGTCTTGTAATGTAACGTCCCAACTTACAATCTGAGGAAGGCCAATGTACAGAAAGTCTTTTTGACGATCCTAAATACCTGTGAGGCCACTTTCAGGGAACTATGTACCTGTACTCCTAGATCCCTCTGCTCTACAACACTTCCCAGGGTCAAACCATTGACTGTGAACGTCCTGCCCTGGTTTGACTTCCCAAAATGCAATACCTCACACTTATCTGCATTAAACTCCATTAGCTATTCCTCACTCCGCTTGCTCAGCTGATTAAGAACCTACTATAATTTTTGATAACTATCTATGATACCACCCACTTTAGTGTCACCTGCAAACTTACTAATCATAATCAGTCTGAAGAAGAGTCTTGACCCGAAACATCGCCCCTTCCTTCTCTCCAGAGATGCTGCTAGTCCCGCTGAGTTACTCCAGTATTTTGTCTACCTTTGATTTAAACCAGCATCTGCAGTTCTTTCCTACACAACTTACTAATTATACCATGTATGTTATAATCCAAATCGTTGATATCAGTTTTAATTAAAATATTTTTCAAACATAATTACAGAATGACTACAGCAACCAACAGATATTCTTACATGCATTTAGTATTCCAAACTAAGATTTACAAATTATGTAAAATGTGTAGAGTGTTAAGGGGTTGGGGTGGGCACGTAAAAGCAATATCATATACAATAAACTGCTGAAAAGAAACTGGCATACTATGGGGTAGAAATTTGATCAACTGAAACAAATTGTGCTACACTGTATAACCAGATCAATACTCTGGCATCTAACTTCAATACTCAAAAATTAATTTTCTTATCTATATTTCAAAAATATTTTGATTAAATCCATTTTTCTTTTTAATGTATCAAAATAATTTGATTGGTTAATGCACTTGAAAATAAACTGAGTCTACCACTCTCAACCGCATTACCCTGCCTTCTCCCTGCAGCCTTTGGTACCCTTAAAATCAAGAATCTATCAATCTCGCATATTCAATGAGTTGGCCTCCACAGCCATGCTCTGTGGTAATGAATTCCATAGATTCATTACCATTCTAAAGATATGTCTTTTTATTTTGAGGATATGCCTTCTGGTCCACTACTGGAAACATATTCTCCACATCCATTCTATCATGCGCTTTCGTTATTCGGTTGATTTCAATTAGATCTTCCCTCATCCTTCTAAACTCTGGCGTGTACAGGCCCAGAGCCATCAAACACTCCTCATATGCCCCAGCAAATCATCAGCCAGCAATTTTTGGTATTAATGATTATATTTAACAATGACTGATTGGGCTGTGGAATGATTGGGCTGTGGAAGCTCATTTGCTGCATGCATTTAACAGATTTATGGATATTGAAGGAATTTAGTAGGAAAATGTTAAGGCATAGATGGATTGACAGTGGAAAGGACTGCCTCAGCTTGTTTATCTTGCATGCTTATGAATTAAATTGACCTAAGTACCCTCCAAATATGATCACTGATAGGAAAATAAATTATGAGTCAGGAGTCATAGAGTAATACAGCACAGAAACAGCCCCTATCAGCCAACCTGTCCATGCAATTCAAGATTCCCATTTAAGTTTGTTTCATTTTCCTGTGTTTGGCTCCTATCCGTCTAAATCTCTCCGCTCCACGTACCTGACCAAATGTCTTTTAACTATACTGGCAGGGTAGATTTCAGCTACTTAGCAACAGTTTCCATATTGATTTATATCCACCCTTCAAAGCATTTAGTTTTAGTTTTATTAGCTCTAAAACATTCTGGGTGGGGTGGCTGTTGTCTCACCACTGGCAAATTCGTTCATCCATTTGATCTTATATTTCCTCTCTAAACCTCTCCACTTTCATTTACCTTTAAGACCCTCCTTAAAATGTCTCAGACACAGCTTCTATTTTCTATTTAAATGTGTCAATTATTTCCCGATTATGCATTTGTACAACATGTTGAGGTATTTTTCTGTGCATATACACAATATAAATACTCTTATTTACAATTACTCAGATAATAAAGCAGTCAATTATCACAAATAGCAAAAGCTCAACTGAATACATACTTTGATGAGTGAATATCAAATAACATCTGACAACACATACAATGCTGCATATTCACAAACAAAACTTACAAAGTCACTCATTCTTTTCCTGACTAACAGAACACACTCAGGGACGGTGCTTTCTGACTAAGACCTAACTTGCCAAAATCTTTCAACCACTCATAAAGCATACATCAGGAATATGTTGGTCTACTCGTCATTAGTCTTAATGAGTAAAACTAGAACAACACCTAAGAAGCTTATCACAATCCAGGACAAAGCAATCCCTTTGACCAGCAACCTCTCAGCAATTTAAGTATTCTATATCTGTATAACAAGTATTTTATGGGGACAAAAAGAAAATCTTCATGATGAACAACATTTACAGAATGTGCTGCTAAGGTTTATTCGACTGAACTATGAAAACTTTCCACCTTTATGCCTATACATGTTCAATGTTCTTGCTTCTTAAGGGACAAGGTGGAGGAAAGCGAAGAATAATGAGGAAAGTGAAGAGACAAGAGAGAGTGGAGAGAGGGATGGACCACAGGACAAGAGGAGGATATGTTGATGAAAAAATGATAGTTCATGCAGTGTTGTGAAGGAGGATAGGAAGAAGAGGGAAAGTTTCAAAAGGAATTGATATGGAGAAGGTTTTACCGTCACTGGGAGGTAACAGGAACATAATGGTTTAAAAGAGTGGCAGGATTATTTTCTTGGAGCTTCTTCCTCAAATTGGTAATAAACCTCATTTCTGTGTCCTCCGTCCTACAGGTACAAGGTGGTTCAGGTTGCTAGTTATTTTGCCAGCCTGACCAGTCTAACAAGTTCCAGACATGCGTCATAATCCTACCCTGTCTGCAAACTGGTTGCCTCCTCTTAATTTATGTCCTTTTTAAATAAGATTGGTGGAACAATATACTATATGTTGATAATTTATATGACAAGATACTGCTTTACCAATATTGGATTTCATCCATGTCATTTAGTTTTAAAAGTCTATGAACTCAACAATCCAACCACAACTGATTGACCTCACTTCTCGACAATACAACAGCTTCTGAACAAATATATATTTTTAATTCATCAGCTCCCAGAACCGAGTCTGCATAGTAAAATTAGGCAACTTACCTTCAATCATGACAATTTGATTATCTTTCTTTTCTGGTATTACAACAGGGACCTGAAGATACAACTCTGCAACATCTCTGGCTGTGCCCAGTTTGTTTGTAATCTATTATTAAAAGAAGCAACAATTCAGATTTACAAACCTAAAGGTAGATCACGACTGTTCCTCTGGCACCCATGTTAAATTTTGTTGGGGTACCTTCTTTTCTAAGAAACAATATTATTTGAAAAAATGTGTCTGAGTGTTTGACTACAACATTTTAGTGGATTTGTTTTATCTTTATTGAGCAACACACCATGGATTTGGTGGAGCATAAATCACATGGCCCAACATGTTATAGGTCATGAAGCTTCTGGTGGCAGCAGATTGATTTCAAGCGATTCAGAATTTGGGATGGAATCTAGATCTTTCAGATTTCCATCTCTCAATAGCCTCAGTAGAACTTCTGTTACTTTTAGAAACAGGCCCATACATGCTCACACTTAAGAGAACACAAATGCCTCAGTGTGCCAGATATAAGGAAAATATTTTATCTATTAGAGTGTGGAATTGGGATGTCATGTTGCAGATTTACAAAATATCAATCAGACTGCATTTGAAGTATCATGTACAATTCAGGTTGCCACGATACAGGAAGGATGTGATAGCAGTGGTGTTCAGACACCAACCTCATCCTAAACACCACAAAAACAAAGGAAATTATCATAGACTTCCGTAAGAACAGTGCAGCTCTCCAACCTCTATTCATCAATGGGAACTGTGTGGAAAGGGTCTCAGACTTCAGATTCCTGGGCACACAAATTGCGGAGGATCTCTCCTGGACCACAAACGCCACCACAGTAGTCAAGAAGGCCCAGCAGCTACTCTACTTTCTGAGGATCCTCAGGAAAAACAACCTGGAGATTCTCCGGCTTTTTGTGTACCCTGGAAGAGAAGCTGCTGGGGTCCTTCTATCGCTGCTCTATCGAGAGTGTGCTGGCGTACTGTATAACTACATGGTATGCCAGCTGCTCTGCAGCGGACAGGAGAGCCCTTCAAAGGGTCATCAACACCGCCCAAAAAATCACTGGCTGCCCACTGCCCTCCCTGAAGGACATCTTCAGCTCTCGCTGCCTTGGCAGGGCAGCCAACATCCTGAAGGACCCTTCCCACCCTGGACACAACCTGTTCCACCTGCTGCCCTCTGGCAGACGGTACAGGTCTTTCAAAACTCGCACGAACAGAGACAGCTTCTACCCCATAGCCATACGTGAGCTTAACTCACGTTCCAATTTAACAATTGTACAATTCATTGTTAAGATGTATACTTCATTTTTTAAAAAATTATTATATAATAATTGTTTTCTTTTATTATTCTTTATTTTTATTTATTTATTTATTTTTCTTATATAACCATAATCATTATTTAATCACCATCTCCATTGATTATAGACCTATTCTTTCACTTCTTTACTTTCTAAAAAAAAACCAGAAGGTTATATAAATCATTTCGTAAGATTTGTATAATTTTTGAAACAAGTTAAATGTGTATTTGAAAAAATGTTATATTGTTGGCAATATGCATTGCTTTAATAAAAATATTAAAAAAAAAAGAAATAATACATTCAACTGAATTGTTTTTTATATGTATATATTTTTACCCTTCCTTATATTTTTAAGATTGTTGTGAATCGCACCGTTGGATTGACTTTTTAAATTTCGTTGCACCATGTGCAATGACAATAAGGAGATTCTTCTTCTCAGTAGGAAGAGTGTAGAGAAGATTCACCAGGATGTTCCCTGGTATGGAGGACTTTAAGGAGACTGGGTTTATTCTCACTGGAATGTGGGCGTCTGAGAGATAACCTTAAAGACATTTATCAAATTATGAGGGGCATAGGGTGTACAGTCAGAGTATTTCTTCCGGGGTGAGGGGAATATGAAACTAGAAGGAATACATTTAAGATGAGAAGGGGCAATTTAAATGAGATCTGAGGGGTATGTTTTCAGTTCAAGGTTTTGTACTGTATGTTTTGGGTGCTCTTTCTTGTGATTTAATCACAATATTAAAAAAATAGTTTTATTAAATACAAGATGTGCAACAAGAATGACTGAAATGACAAGTTCATATTTAAAGATTAAAATAAGCTAGACCTATTAAGGTCCTGTATGCATGGGATATACAACGAGTAGCTGAATACTACCATTGAAGCACTAAATGGGGTGGAAGATTGCAACCTTCACGTGGTCCGCCCTGTTTCAACGAATGCAATCAACCCGGCGTGCACAATCAAATAAGTTCACATAGAACAAGTTCGCAAGAAGAAAAAGAAGCATTAAATAATGTCCAATATCAACTTATAAATAAAGATAACTGATGTGTGTTGTCTTGGTTAGAACTGACAATGTATTTGTTCAGATTCACTGCCTCTATTGTATAATAAGGATTTGGTAACAGTTTAATTTACAACCTTTACTAAAATAAATATTCAAACAAAATAAATCGCCAGAAAATGAAACATAGTTTTTGGGGATTTAAGTGCAATTCGCCGTACAGGCCAAAGTATGGTCTATTTTTAGCACCAAAAAGAGATATTTGCATATGTGCTAGCCAATATTGTTTGGCTTTATTATTAAAACACCTCGAGACAGATGTACCTTCAGATGTAATATTCAACCATTCCACCTCAGTGAGCTCAACATGCTGCCTTAGGTTTACCCATACATTGCTGAAACATTAAACTTGATTGAGAAGAATCCTTTACATGTATAGAATGGTAAAATTGTTCACAATATAATTCTTTGATCAATTTTTCTATGTCATAGAAATATGGTTTTGCTAATGAATACTAACATTGTTGAATAGTCTTAAAACTTCATAATAAACTTTTTTGACATACTCACTTCACATTCATAGATTCCAAGGTCATTTTTTTCTGTGTTTTTGATGGCTAGCATCGCAACTCCAAACTGTGAGTCAAAGAAAGTATGGTACTTCGCTTTATTTGTTAGTGGTGAGCCACCAGCACTCCATCTTCAAAAAGAACAGAATTAATTGAAAATCACAGCTGCCGGAAGGAACATTAATTTTAATGTTTCAAAATTGTATTTAATGAAAAATAAGTCAAGTTTGAAATTGAAAGAACAGTCAATCTGCAGGCAGGTCAATAATTAACTAGAATTTGATCAGTCTGTATTCCATTCAGAAAGTGTCAACAAACTTCAAATTAAATTAAACCTGTGTTTACATCTGCACATTGAGAGCTCGACTACCCTATATTCCTGTCAGCTATGGCTCTGAAAGATCCCACAGGTCCTTGTATGCGCAGAACAGCTATGTATTTTTTGTGGACTACACCATACGGTGATCAAACAGCAATTGATCTGGGAGCTTTATTACATTGCAGTTTAGAAGCTTCTCTGTCAGAGACAGCAACCTCTTAACCTATATTCAGGACCTGATTTATGTATCTAATCTTCTTCAAGGCAGTGGCAGAGTATTGTGTTGAAATAACTGTGACTCCTGGAGGATGGGGATATTTTATCGTGTCAGTCTGAGCACATACTCAAAAGGGGTCATACCTGGAAGATATGATGAATGATAAATTATCTACGGTATCCAAATGCCTGAAACCAACAACTGATTTAATTGATTTAATATAATAATGGAGGCATGGAAACACTGAATAGCAAAGTGATCAGGATAAATTATTGCTAGAAGAGAAAGCAAAATGATAGAGAAAAATAGCTTATTGACAATAGAAGGACCAGCAATCAGAAGCAATAGTGACCTGAAGAGGAATACCCAAGGAAAGGGATGATTTGTGTGTGTGTGTGTGTGCACGCATGTTATGAGGGGTAAGATTGCATGGAAGGACGCATGTCAGGCAGAAAGAGGCCATTAACAGTCGTTGAGATTGCAGTGAAGATGCTATTTACTATTTTTAATTTTAATAAGGGGGTACCAAAGACACATGAGACAACTCTTGGAGATCATAACAGACATGATCAAAAAGGAAAATTTCATGAAATTGTATTTTTTTATTTTAATCTTATTAGGTGTCTTTCGAGTAAGAAAGCTCAGGGAAGAGGGATAGTGCCAAAGGAAAATATTATGAAGCTATTTTCCAAACACAATGCGTTATTTAAAGAATGAAGAGTTTAAAATCAAGCAAAGAAAAAAATGATAGGCTTTCAAAAAGTAAACTTTACCTTATCTGAGGAGCCGGTGCAGCTTCAATAGTGCATGCAAACTGTGTATCTTCATTCTCTACAAACGGAATGTTTCTAAGATGGCTTACAAACCTTGGAGGCACTGGAAATTAAGATAACAATTTCAACTGATACCGTGAAAGCTCATAAAAATTAGTTTATTAGAATATATAGTATTAAGCAAGCAAACAAACTTAATGAGTTTAATTTAAATTACAAAAATTGCTTTAAAAAAAACCCTAAGCTATTGAACAATTAGGACCCAGAAACTGGTTTGTGTAGAAAAACAATTATTGAATTAAATGGGTATGCTCAAGGTATACTTGATGTTAGGGTGTGTAGCTTAACCATGTGAGACTGACAAGCTGAGATTAACTTTTGGATGTACTAACATCACTGATTAATATCAGTCACCCTCTCAACATCACTAAATATTAGCAATCATCCCCAAGTTTGTTCTGGAAGAGACAGGAGAGGTTGATGGATACTTCATTGAAATTGTCTTGGATCCAGATGTGGACCTATACCTTTTCCTAACCACTCATTCATCTAAGTGGTGAGAGAGGAAAGACTTAATAGGAACCTGAGGAGCGACATTTTCACACGTTTGGATATATGGAACGAGCTGCCAGAGGGGGTAGTTGAGGCAGGTACTATAATAACATTTAAAATACATTTACTCAGGTACATGGATAGGAAAGGTTTAGAGGGATATGGGGCAATTATGGGCAGGTGGGACTAATGTAGATGGGGCATCTTGGTCAGCATGGGCAAGTTGGGCCAAAGGGCCTGTTTTCATGCTGTATGGCTCTATAGCTCTAATTTTACTTTTGAAAAGAGTTCTTTCTCAGGTCGAGTGTTTAGTGATTTGATTTAAGATTGTTTTTGAGCTATTTACAGATACAGATTTTTCAGAACCTATCTATCTTACTGTCAATTGTAACAATAACAGACATTGTTCAAAAACTCAGTTTGTAAGACAGCATGTGGAAAGAGAAATAAAGTTAAAGTTTCAGGTTAAACACACTTTGTCTGGGCATCTAACAAAGGATCTTCGGCCTGAAATGAAATCTGTTTCCAGTGATGCTATCTCACCTGATGAGTTTTACTAGCATTTCCTGATTTTCTTTTGATTTTCATTACCATCAAATGTGTTTGGGATAAGTCAATATCTTAAAGAGGATTTGAAAATAAATATTATATGCCATATCAAAACTCTAATTCTGGACAAAAATGAGAGCACTGCCATTTTCTATGCTCTTCACATCTAAGGCAACATCTGAATTCAGATGGTTTAGTTATGCTTTGTGCAGGACAAATACATGTTTTCTATTATTGAGAATATTATTGATGAATAAACTATAATTTATAACTAATTTTTAGCCAGCAGCTGGCCATGCTTGGGGAAAAAAACCCACAAAACAAAATCTTTATTATCATCAGAAAAATAAATTTAAATAATGCATTCATTATTAATAATAATAATAATAATTCATTAAAAAAAAGACTATCATTATTACAAAAGAGATTCTGGTAGATTGCAATTAAATACCTTGAACAATAATCTTTCCAAGTGTATTGGCATGCCCAGCAGCACTGGCTGCATAACACATATATTGACCGGAATCAGCAGCATTTAGCGTGTCCAAGATCAATGTGCAGGAACCATCTTCATCCTCGATAATAATGTGATGTGGGTCAATCTCCACGAGTTTTCCATCTAGTGAAAACAACATGAATATGCTCAGAAAAATTTGTGACATTTTTCTGCAGTTTTCATTATAATATCAACAGATATCCACAATCCAGCAGGCAAAAGTAAATTATGTTGATTAACCATCTGGCTTTGATTTAAAAAAAAGAAAATAAATCTTTAGCTATGTATACACGGGACATGGACATCACTGGAAAATCCAACATTTAATCCTGAATCCTTAATACCCTTGAGAAGGTACTGGTGATCATCCTTCTCAAGTAAGATGAAGGTAATCCCAAGGTAACAGTGTAGAGGGAAGATAGCCAGTATAAAGAGGAAAGAAGAAGTGGTGAGAGGGGCAAATGGTGGATTATCATCCTTCACCCTTCCTTGATTTACCAATCACCCACTGACACCAGTCTCACCACAAATGCTGCTTGGGCCACTAAGTTTCTCTAATAGATTACTGCACCAATCTAGTTGCAGGACACCCCAACATCCTTCTTGAATCAAATCTGAGCAAGTTTGACGGAGATTAAAACTGTTAACAACACTCAAGGTGTGAGTTCATCAATGCATTTTCCTCACAGGATTGTGTTTTCAAGAACTAGAGGGCATAGGTGAGATAGTGAGAGGTAAATGATTTAATAGTAGCCTGAGGTGGAACGTTTTCCACACAGTGGGTGATGGGTAAATAGAACAAGCTGCCAGAGGAGGTACATAAAATAGCAACATTTAAACAGACATTTGGACCAGCACATAGAACAATGCAGCACAAGAACAGGCCTTTCGGCCCACAATGTCTGCGCCGAACATGATGCTAAGACCAACTCTTATCTGCTTGCACATAACCTGGATCCCTCCAAATGCAGAACTGTTCAAGGCAGACCCAGAACTTGCAGCTTAAGTATTTGTACCACTTTTCACAGCTATTTGGGAAAGGAAGGATATACCTGATGACTGGTCAGCAGGAGTCATCATTAGGATACCAAAGAAAAGCAACTTAAGAGAGTGTAACAATTGGAGAGGGATCACACTTCTATCAATTCCAAGCAAGATTCTGGCAAAGATTATTATACAAAGTATCTCAGAAGTAGTAGACAAACAGCTCAGGAAAGAACAGGCAGGATTTCGTGATGGGAGGGGATGCATTGACCAGATATTTGCCCTTCATAACATTATAGACAGTGCACAGAGTGGCAGAGACAGATATACATCAACTTTGTTGATTTCGAGAAAGCATTTGACAGCATCCACCGAGGCAGCCTCTGGGGCATACTACGAATGCATGGGATCCCACAGCATATGGTCGAAGTCATTAAGAGCTTCTACGCCAACGCCAACGCGTATAGGAGCAGGGAGGTTCTACTTCAGTTGTATAGGGTCTTGGTGAGACCACACCTGAAGTATTGCGTACAGTTCTGGTCTCCAAATCTGAGGAAGGACATTATTTCCATAGAGGGAGTGCAGAGAAGGTTCACCAGACTGATTTCTGGGATGTCAGGACTGTCTTATGAAGAAAGGCTGGATAGACTCGGTTTATACTCTCTAGAATTTAGGAGATTGAGAGGGGATCTTATAGAAACTTACAAAATTCTTAAGGGGTTGGACAGGCTAAATGCAGGAAGATTGTTCCCGATGTTGGGGAGGTCCAGGACAAGGGGTCACAGCTTAAGGATAAGGGGGAAGTCCTTTAGGACCGAGATGAGAAGGACTTTTTTCACACAGAGAGTGGTGGGTCTCTGGAACTCTCTGCCACAGAGGGTAGTTGAGGCCAGTTCATTGGCTATATTTAAGAGGGAGTTAGATGTGGCCCTTGTGGCTAAGGGGATCAGAGGGTATGGAGAGAAGGCAGGTATGGGATACTGAGTTGGATGATCAGCCATGATCATATTGAATGGTGGTGCAGGCTCGAAGGGCTGAATGGCCTACTCCTGCATCTAATTTCTATGTTTCTATGTTTTCTCTTGCAGAGTGGGGAACAGTAACCACACATTCCAGGTGAAGACAGGGTGTGTGATGTCGGTGCTACTCTTCAGTATTGTTATTGACTGGGTGATGCGTCAGACAATCGAAGACCAAGCCAGAGGCATACCATGGACCCTCTTCTCAGCATTGGAAGACCTTGATTTTGCTGATGACTTGGGTCTGGTCTCCCACACTCACAAGCACATACAGGAAAAAACATCCCGTCTCAGTGACTTTGCACAACAAATTGGCCTGAAGATAAACCAGAACAAATCTGAAGTAATGACACTAAACATCCAAAACCCCTTGACATCCAAGTGAATGGAAATGATCTTCCCATAACTGAGGAGTTTACCTATCTTGGTAGCAAAGTCAGACACGATGGCGGAGTACACAATGACATCAAGAACCAGCTAAACAAGGCTAGGAATGTTTTCAGAATGCTAAACAATGTATGGAGGTCCCAGCAATACAGCACCAAGAACAAGCTGAATTTATACCAGAGCTGTGTCCTCCCCACCATCCTATATGGCTTGGAATGCTGGAGAACAGTGAGCGGCATCAACCAGTTGTCGGTCTTCCATACTAAGAACCTGAAAAGAATCCTTAGAATATTTTGGCCAAACACCATATCCAACCAAGATCTCCATGCTCAATGCCAACAAGATAGCATGGACACCATCAGCACGAGAAGGCGCTGGAACTGGATTGGCCTTATACTGAGCAGAGAACCAGACAGCATCCCAAGAATAGCCCTGCACTGAACACCAGAAGGGAAAAGAAAAAGAGGAAGACCCAAAATCACCTGCCGTCGATCTGTAGAGGAGGAAATGAAAACAATGGACCTGACCTGGGGTAGTGTCCAGAAGCTAGCCCAGAATAGACAGGAGTGGAGGACCTTTGTTGCTGCCCTACATGCCAGGAGGCATAATAGCCAGTAAGTAAGAAAGTAAGTAGTAGGTGTCTGGAGCACGCTGCCATGAGGGCTGGCGCAAGCAAATACGATGTTTAAGAAGCATTTAGACAGGCACATGAACAGACAGTGAATACAGGGACGAAGACCATGTGCAGGCAGTTATTTAGCTTAAATTTTGGTCATGGTCAGCACAAATGTTGTGCGTTGAAAAGCTTGTTTCTATGCTGTACTGTGTTTTTGTTTACTTTCCTAAGTCAGAGTCTTTGCAGTTCTGATCTGCTAGCTTACTAGAGATCAAAAATCTAACCTGTAGTTCTCCTGTCCGTGTAGATTTCCTTACATCACTGAACAATTAACTCTTACAAAAACATAGAATGGTGCAGCTACCTCCACCACCACCCCTGGCAGCATGTTCCAGGCACCCACCACCCTCTGGGTAAAAAGGTTGCCCCACACATCTCCTATACATTGCCCCTCACACCTTAAAGCTTTGCCCTCTAGTATTTGGTATTTCGCTCTTAGGAAAAAGGTTTTGACTGTAGCTAATACCCCCCTACTCAAGAAAAATTCTGGAAAAACTCCTCTGCACCCTTTCCAAAGCCACAACATCCTTCCTGTAATGGGTGACCAGAGTATTGCCACACAATACTCCAAATGTGGCAAGTCCTAAAAAGCTGCATGATAACGTCCTGACTCTTATACCCAATGCCCAGACTAATGAAGACAATATACCATATGTCTCTTTCTTTTCAGAGGCTACCGTGAAAATATGAAATAGGATAATAATATTGATGGCTACATGTTTTTACTTAGTAGATGTAGCAGTAAAGTAAAATATTACCTTTGTACCATGTGATAATTGGCTTAGGATTTCCAATGACCAGACATGCTAGTTTCACTGTTTGTCCCAGTTTAGCAGTAAAATCTGCTAGTTTCTCCACAAATTCTGGAGGATCTATAAAAACAGGAACTCTTAATTCACAATCTTGTTTATCCATTACATTTTCTGAATTCAAATTCCTGTTTTCTGGGGGTAATTTAATTACATTATAACAGAAAAAAACATCAGCTTCACCAAATATCCATGGCTGACAGGTTTAAAAAAGCATGGCTCTTTCATAAATCCATTCCTATTTGCGTACACTTCAAAGGGTAATTATATAACTAGCAAAATATAAAGGGCAAACCAATTGATCTGATGTATTTGGATATTCAGAAACCCTTCAATAAGAAGCCACCAAGAGATTAATAAAAAAAGAATTCTATTTATCAAAGAAAATAACTGGTTGAGTTAGTTAGCTGAACATGGCATTCCACATGTGGCGCACGATCTGTTCAACATTAATAGGATACATGTGTATACTTCCGACTGGTCAGAAAGTCCAAAGATTCTTTATCCACAGATGAGATTTCAAGTCAAAATGATGTCAAGTTGAGAAAATAAATTTAAAAATTACATCGTCTCAGATTTTAAAAAAAATCAGAGGTTGAGATTGTGACAGACTGCAATGTAAAAAAGATTTCATTTGCATGTGCATGTGGAAACTTTGGACCACTTCCTGTATTCAAACATAATTCATACCTCAAGACTGACAATGGGTCACTCTAAAAATAGTTGTTAATGGGTTGAGTTTTGGAAGGATAAAAAAAATATATGGGATATATCTATTAAAAAATATCAATCATTACAAAGAATAGGCTCAATATGAGGCTTCACTTTTATTATACGTAACAAAAATAACGTTTAATTATTTGATGTATAGTTTTTCAGAGAAGCAACCATAAATCAGATGCACAATTTTTATTATTTGTTTTGTCAGGTACTTACTCCACGCAGGAATACTGAAGCGCTGCTGTATGCCACTAATGTCTTTTAACCATGATATTTTTATATTCACAGTTCGTGCTTGGAGAGTATATTTACGCACAGAGTCTTCTCGTTCATGCCAAATTTCAAAGGATCGTTCATCTCCTTCCACAAAGTCATTTACATCAATGTTTGTGAGCTAGGTGAGGAAAAGTAGTGTAAATTCTGAATTATCATTTTATTTAAATATATTGTTATTTTGGCTGTTCATCTTTCAGACCGACAATTATATGGAAAAACGATTATCCTCCCCAAAAGCCCATATCTTCTAAGAGTTGTTTTTAATAAACTACATACACGCCATATAATAATGCAAGAATACAAAATATCTTTCTGATCAGAGGCCATCAACTTGAAATGTTAAATCTGTTTTTATCTTCACAGATGATGCTTGACCTGCTGAATAGAAAAATAATCTTATTTTTGGAAAAAGGAATGAGTTTACTCTCAAAGAATTCCTAAATGAAAGCAGAAATGTTGTGGCCTGGTTTCAGTTCTGTTGCATATTTTTTGTGCCAATTGCTATAAAATGGGATGACAATACAATATATCTCAAATTCAGCACAACTCAAACTTACTCAAGTTTAGGAATGTCATTGGGCTCAAAGTCAAATTAATTGCCATGTGACTTTCTGCTAACCTTTGCAAACCCTTGAGGAAGTTCTAAACATTCAGTAGGTTTAGTATGTAGATGCAAAATAAAAACAGAAAATGCTGGAAATGCTCAACAGGTCAGGCTGCATTTGTGAAAACAGAACCATAACTGTAGTCACTAACAAACATATGCCAGATGCTTGCAATATATTTTTTCCTTCTCTGGTTAAAAACTCAAATGAAATTTTGGCTGCAAATTATGCCCAAATTGCCATTTAGGCCCAAAGCAAAAACTCTACCCCTGCAGGCAATCAGCATCTGTGCACAAAACTGTCAGCATGCAGAATTGTAATGCACTTGCCCTTCGAAAGACAAGTTTTCAAACTTTTTCCAATTCTTTAAATTTACTTTCTGTAATAAATATACACTTTGGAATCTTTATCTGTTAAACTGTTTTGTCGTTATGCTATCAATTATTTGCAAAAGTTTAAACATCGTCACTTGATTCGTATCTTCTATGAAAAAATAAGATAAATCATTAATCCCTTCTTGACTGATCTTTCTCGTTAATACCAGGCTGACCATTGGCCGATTTGGTGACATGTTTGTAGAGGTTTGTAACACTGACAGGATGACTAGCTGGGAACATTAAAAACAATCATACTGTTACATATGAAAGTTTCAGCCTTGGGTTCCAGTTTAGTTCAGCCTTCTGAGTCAAGCATAGTGTCTGTGCAGCATATGATCACAATCCAATGGATCAAGCTGGGAATTATTCTTGCATGGAAATGAGGAAAAATCTTGCATGGGTGTAGTAATGTTAGCTCCAACATGTGAGAATCTGCTAATACATGCTGTCTTGTTGCATGGAATAGCAGCTTTTCATCGCACGATAACCAACAAAACTTTGGACTACTCTGAGAGAAGACTCAAAAGGACCATATTTTTGGTATTATGAATCACACACATTTTGGAACTAACAAAAAAATACAATTCTCAGTTGAAAGAAAATATGTAATACCAACCTTCATCAGGTTTTTAAAGGCATAACATTGTGAATCTGTTCTGCTGTCTCTTCTCGATTTGCAGACCAGTAAATGATTTTTGAAGAGAAAAACAATACGCTTGTGACCTTTCCATGATAGTTTTGCACCTGGAGCTCCCTCCCAAACCAGGAAATGTCCCTAAGAAAAAAGATCAACAATTTGGTGCAATTAAGAACACATTTTATTTTGCAGAAATGTGCAGCATAATGTGATGTATAGATCTTCAAAATATGATAGAATTAGATGCCAATCCACTCACCAAAAAAGTTACCACAAAGTACCAGCAATGAAAAAAGAGAATAGCAGATATGTTATGAGGATACTTATCCCCAAGTTCTCCTGCAAATCATCACACCCTTACATATATTATTTGTTCCATCATTATCATTACTATCTAAATGGCGTCGTTGGGAAAAGGGGAAGTACAGCGGGATCTGGGGATCCTTGTACATCAGTCAATGAAAGTAAGCATGCAGGTACAGCAGGCAGTGAAGAAAGCGAATGTCATGTTGGCCTTTATAACAAGTGGAGTCGAGTATAGGAGCAAAGAGGTCCATCTGCAGTTGTACAGAGCCCTAGTGAGACCACACCTGGAGTATTGTGTGCAGTTTTGGTCCCCTAATTTGAGGAAGGACATTCTTGCTATATTCTCTACTCCCTCAATAGTTTTACAAGGTTAGTTCCCGGGATGGCGGGACTGTCATATGCTGAGAGAATGAAGCAGCTGGACTTGTACACTCTGGAATTTAGAAGGATGACAGGGGATCTTATTGAAACATATAAGATTGTTAAGGGTTTGGACATGCTGGAGGCAGGAAACATGTTCCCGATGTTGGGAGTCCAGAGCCTGGGGCCACAGTTTAAGAATAAGGGGTAAGCCATTTAGAACGGAGACGAGGAAACACTTTTCTTCACAGAGAGTTGTGAGTGTGGAATTCTCTGCCTCAGAGGGCAGTGGAGGCAGGTTCTCTGGATGCTTTCAAGAGAGAGCTGGATAGGGCTCTTAAAGCGGAGTCCGGGGATATGGCAGGAACGGGGTACTGATTGGGGATGATCACATTGAATGGCGGTGCTGGCTAGAAGGGCCGAATGGCCTACTCATGCACCTATTGTCTATCATCTTTATCAGGCTGGCCCTGCAAAATTCTCCACATTCAGTGGGAGGATAAATCTTAGAGCTTATCTTAGAATCTTAGAGCTGTACAGTACGGAAACAGGTGTACCTTGTCCCTGCCAACAAAGTTGATGTACTGAGCTAGACCCATTTTCCTGTCTTTAACCCACAGCTTTCTAATCCCTTCCTATCCATATATCTGTCCAAATGTCTTTTAAAATTCGTAATTGTATTCGCTTTACAGATTCTTCTGACAGTTCATTCCATATATAGACTATCCACTGAATGAAAAAGTTTGCCCTTAAATCTCACTCATCTCACCTTAAGCATGTGCCTATAGTTTTAGAATCTTTTACCCTAGGAAAAGGTTGTTAGTGTTCAATTTACCCATGCACTTCATGATCTTGTACACCTCAATAAGCCCACCTCTAGGCTTCCCACACTCCAAAGAAACAAGACCCAACCTATCCAAGCTCTCCCTGTAACTCAAGGCCACAGTCCAAGTAACGTCCAGGTGAATCTCCTCTGCACGCTTTCCAACTCAATTACATACTTCCGATACCTGGGCGATGAGAAATGTGGTCTCACCAATGACCTGCGCAGCTGCATCTTGATGTCCCAACTTTTAAGTCAATACCCATCTCAAAAGAGACATGTCTGCCAAATGCCTCCGTCACAACATTGTCAACCCCGTATGGCATTCCACTAGCCACAGGACTCCACCTTTCCACAACTATCCTTTGGCTCCTTCCTCCAAGAGAGCTTTGAATTCAAATCACAAACTCCTTGGATTCAGTGCGACCCAACCTTCCAGACCAGCCTACTATGTGAGACTTTGTCAAAAGCCTCACTTAGGACCATATGGACAACGTCCATTACCCTGCCCTCATTAATCCTCTTAGTAATCTCTTCAAACAACACTAGTAGATTTGTGAGGCACAATTTCCCACACAGAAATCCATTCTGTCTATCCGTAAACAGTCTGTGCCTATCGAAAAATTATTAGATCCTGTCCCCAAGAATTCTCTGCAACAGCTTTCCCACCACTGATGTCAGGCTCATCAGCCTGTAGTTCTCTGTTTTTTCCTTGGCGCCCATCTTAAATAGCGGTACAACATTGGCCACGCTCTAATCGTCCTGACCCGAAGCGTCACTGATCCATGTTCTCCACAAGATGTTTCCTGACCCGCTGAGTTACTCCAGCACTTTTTTTTGTAAACCAGCATCGCAGTCCCTTCTATCCACATTCTTTCGGAACTTAACCTGTAGCTAAAGATGATGCAAGTATGGGCATTAACCCTCTGCAGAAAAGCATTTTTCCACACTGACTCCCAAAAAATCACCAGTTCATGGCTAATTAAAAACTATTGACCTGCCACTTGTAGTTCTCACATTGGTATCATGAGTTACAGCAGGACCTACAAATCCCAAATGAAACAAAGTCAACCTTGATCTCAAGAAAGTACCTAAGAGGAAGAGGACTGGGTTGCTCTCTGAATCGTTATGAACTGCCATGCCAAAAGCATAATTCTGCCAAAAGCAGAAATATTTGTATCATCGATAGTCATGTGAGGTGCTGAAAGACTGAAGAATGGCTAAAATTGGGGCTTTATTTAAGAAAAAGCCTGGGAACCACAGACTGGTGAAACTAACGCCGTTGTGGGTAAGTTACTGGAGGGAATTCTGACAGACAGAATCTGCATGCATTGGAAAAACAAGAACTGATTAGGGATATTCTGCATGACTTGGTGCTTGGGAAAACATGTTTCACAAATGTGAGTGTTCTGAGGCTGTTTACACTGTCTTTCGCTTCCCTGGAGTGGAGACCTTACAGAGGTTTATAAAAATCATGAGGGGTATAGATTTGATTAACCGCCAGAGTTTATTCCAGGTATGGGAGTTTAAAACTAGAGGGCATAGATTTAAGGTGAGAAGGGAAAAGTTTAAAAGAGACCTGAGGGGCATTTTTTTCTCATTGATAGTCATAGAGCTATATAGCAGAGAAACAATCTCTTTGGCCCAATGCTGACCAACATGCTCAGCCACGCTACTTCCATTTCTTTGCATTTGATCAATATTCCTCTAAACCTTTTGTGTCCATGTACTTGTCCAGATGTCATTTAAATGTGATTTTACTTCGGAGTCACATGAGTGACTACGTGAAGAAGCCCTGCCTGGCGCTTGATCGACATTACGTCAACGCTGACGGTAGGGAAAGAGCTGCAGAGCGCAGCTCCACCAGCGGTAAGGAACAGGCCCGCAGGTAAGTAAACTATTTTTACTTGCAGGACATTTCAAACTCCGTGAGGCTGGTGGGTAAAGACCAGGAGGGGTTCAAAAATAAAAATGGAGAAAGCTCCTAAAAAATTGCGGGTAAAACGAGCGTCCCGAGGAGGAGAAGAAAAACATGCGGGACAGCAGATTGTTACGGAGCCGTCAGCCAAGGGTCTAAAAAACCCAGAATATTCCCAGGCAGCCCCTGAGGGGGTTCCATATCATGAATATGGTGCCAGTTTGAATTGGGAATTTCAAACTCCAGAGCCTGGGATTGGGCTGGAGGAAGTCTCCTTGAGCAAAGTCTCAGGAGTACCAGGGCTGCATGAGACTGATCCTGAAGGTGGTGATTTCGGTCATGAGTACCCACCACAATGCAAAAATATTGTTCCAGGTGTGTCTGATGTGGCACAATGTTTTCTATACCTGGAGGAGGCGGTGAGGCCATGGAAGAAAACCTGGTGGCCAACATAAATTATTTGGTCTCTCACCAGCTTCAAGAAGCTGTTATGGTTGATACAGCAGAATTATTATACCTCACTGAAGGTACCTACGGTAAATTTGGCTATTTGGGTGCCAATGTCATCAATGATCCGGGTGCAGGGAATATGATTTCGGCTGGGATCACTGCTTTTGGAAGGCAAGTGGAAGATTGTGGAATGACCAAAGTGCAGAAGGATATGTTGGCATTGTTCTGCAACTCAATATTTGAGATTAATTGTATGAGGAAGATTGCCATTCGGCCTATTTTACATCCAAGATTTGCAGGTTTGTGCAGATCAAGCAATGTTCAAGCTCCTGGTTATTTGTTCGGAGAAAATCTGTTTAAATAAATAAAGAGATTGATAAAGAGGCAAAGACTATTGACCTCATGAAACCCTTCGTTTTGGCCAAAGAAGGGCCGATCAAACGAGAAGGGGATTTTGATTTGGAGCTGGAACAAGCCGAGGAAGGAGTATGGTAAGGAAATATTACCAACCAGCACAGCCGAATGTTCACCCGTATGTTGGGAGAAGGAGACCACCACGTACGGTTGGAGAGGTACAAAAACTTTATCCTATTACAGAAGAATCTTTGGATGAACCTCAGATTGGTGGTAGTCTACAATTGTTTTATGATAAATGGGACTGTATAACATCTGACCGTGTTATATTGGATACTGTCTTAGGATCTACCATTGATTTTGTAGAAGGTATTGATCCACCAGGACAGAATAAGCCTAATCGTATTTGGTGTTTCCTGTATTTGAAAAAAATCAAATTGATAAAGAAATTAAGAAACGGTGTAAAAAAGGAGTTATCGAGAAATCAAGTGAGGATCCACAACAATTTGTATCAAATATTTTCCCCAGACCAAAGAAAGATGGGGGTTGTAGAATCATTTTAGACCTCACACATTTTAATACATTTGTCCAGTATAAACATTTCAAAATGGATACCTTCAACACTGCAATGCAGCTGGTATCAACAAATTGTTACATGGCTACAATAAGATTTGAAGGATGCATATTATTCAGTACCAATTCATCGTCACTTTCGCAAGTATTGAAATTTAATTGGATGGGACAGCTGTGGTAATACAAAGCATTACCTAATGGATTAAGCTCAGCTCCTAGGTTGTTCACTAATTGTTAAAACCAGCACTTGCATTGCTAAGGGCACAAAAACACATCGTTATGGCTTATCTAGATGACATTTTAATTGTCAATGCTAATCAGGAGTCAGCTGAAAAATCAGTCTCGGCGACTACAATCCTGTTTGAAAGGCTAGGTTTCCTGATTCATCCAACAAAATCTAAGTTACTATTGAATATTTGGGGTTTGTGATTAATTCAGTTACCATGTTAGTAACTTTACCAATAGACAAGATTGTTGATATTACAAATGTATGTCGGTGCCCTATTGACAAACCTTATCCCTCCATCCGAGAAGTTGCTAAGGTTATTGGTATGTTAGTAGCAGCATTCCCTGCAGTAGAATTTGGTCCACTGCATTACCAAAATCTCCAAAGGGCAAACACAGAAGCATTTATACAGCGAGCAGGCCATTTTGATAGGCCCATGCAATTGCCAAAGGAAGCTTTATTAGAATTACATTGGTGGATTAAGAATGTTCCACAAGCTGTTAAAAACATTTTGATCAGCAGCCAGCAGTGATTTTGCAAACTGATGCAAGTGCTCTTGGATGGGGTGCTACGGATAATGATACCAGCTGTGGGGGCAGATGGACTGTCCAAGAAGACTTATTTCTCCAAACATATGGTATAAATTATTTGGAGTTGCTGGGAGCATTTTATGAATTAAAAGCTTATTGTTCTACTATGAAGGATTTGCATGTCCAATTACAAGTAGACAATACCACAGCTGTGGCATATATCAATCACATGGGTGAAGATCATTATCATGTGATCATCTGGTTAAGCAGATGTGGCATTGGTGTATTGGTAAGAATATTCAGTTTTCAGCTATTTATCTCCCAGGGAGAGACAATATTGTGGCACACAAAAGATCACGAAAATTTAAAGACAGTACAGAATGTTAAATCCACAAATTTTCAAAAATATTGTCAGTCGGTTGGAGTAGCGGACATTGATCTGTTTGCATCTAGATTAAATCACCAATTGCCCAAATACGTGTCTTAGGAACACGATCCAGGGGCAGTAGCGGTGGATGCTTTCTCGTTACACTGGGGGAATACGTTCTTTTATGCCTTTCCCCCATTCTGTCTGATTGGGCAATGTCTCAAGAAAATAGCGCAAAACGCTGCCAAGGGCATTTTGGTGGGGCCAAATTGGATTACACAGTCATGGTTCCTGTTGATGCTTAAAATTATTATTGAACCATGTATGACAATTCCTAGTTGCAACGATTGTTGATAGAACCAGTAACAAAATAAATTCATCCATTGCATGATCGTATGAATTTGTTAATCTGCAGGTTCTGACCAGACCATTGCAAGAGCTTGGACGGTCGGATAGGACCATGGATGTTATAGCTGCAGCTTGGATAAATAGCACTAAAAAACAATATATGTCGCATATAAAGAAATGGGAAGTCTTCTGTAGACAGTCAAAGATATCTTATCATACTGCGAACATATCAAATTATTGGAGTTCCTTGCTGGGTTGCATTTTGATGAGCACTTAAGTTATAGTGCCATTAATAGTGCTCGTAGTGCTTTGTCGTCCTATTTAGGACAGATTTCTGATCGAGATTCAATTGGGTCTCACCCATTAATATCCCGGTTCATGAAAGGAATTTTTAATAAAAATCCTCCCAAGCCCAGAGATACAGAAATTTGGGATATTAGCATTGTTCTCACTTGCTTAGGCAATGGACTCCAATTACTTCAATGTCTTTGCAAAGGTTAACATTCAAGGTAGTAATGCAATGGCATTTGTGTCAGCTCAAAGAGTACAAACTTTGCAATTGTTACGGTTCGATTGCATGCATGTGGCTTCAGATAACATTGTGTTTTATGTTTATGATCTGATCAAACAAAGCAGACCAGGAACAACTGGAACCAAGGTAATGTTGAAAGCATATCCTGTTGATGAAACATTGTGTGTAGTTAAGCATTTAACTAAATATATTGAAGTAACCAAAAATCTCCGAGGTGCTGAGACAACGTTACTGATAACGCACAAAAAAACACATACAAAAGTTGCAGTTCATTTCTGGATGGTTAGAACAGGTTTTGGATTTAGCAGGAGTGGACACTGATGTGTTTAAGTTTCACTCCACTAGGACTGCAGCTGCGTCCGCAGCGAAGGTACAGGACGTACCACTCGATCAAATTTTAGAGGCCGCAGGGTGGTGTAAAGAAGAAACTTTTTCAAAGTTCTATGATAAATCTGTTGTCACGGTGCCAGGATTTGGACACGCAGTGTTGGGTTCGCTTTAAATGCCTGCTTTGTTTTATATTATCGATTTATATTATCGATTTATGTTATCATTTGATATCATTATCACTTTTGTTGTAAAGTTCTTCCCCTGGGATAGAGGGGTTATTATTAGAAAAATGTTTTTTTTATGGTTAAATGACTTATTACATAATTGAAACAATGTTTTTAAAAATATTATTTACTCACTACTGTATTGACTAAACAGAGTGTCGTATGGAATGAATGTACGACATAAAAAACACAGAGCTTTAAAATCTTCACATGACTCCGAAGTAAAATAGTAAAATCGAGAACTTACCTGTTCGAAGTTTGATCTTTATTTTATGAGGAGTTACGATGAGGGATTACGTGCCCTCCGCTCTCAGCCCTCATAATATAAATGATCATCTGGTAGTTCTAGTCTATGTTGAGCCTTACTATCTTAAGGGCCTGTCCCACCAGCATGCAACTCTACGCGATTAGTGGTCGCTTGAGCCGTCCAGCGTCGCAGGGCCGGTCCCACATCGATCGCCGGAGCCGTGCGGAATTGTGCGGAGTTCGTCCCGAGTTCGTCCCGACACCGCGCGGGGCTCCGAAAAACCGACTATGTCTAAAAATCCCGCGCGGCAACGGCTTGTCGGCTCGCAGTTGCCTCGACATTTACACACCGCCCGGACATCGTGCCTCCGTGAACCTATTTGTAAGTGCCTCTGTGACCCTCTATGTGTGTGGCTCCGTGGCCCTGTATGTGTGTGTGTCTCGGTGCCCCTCTCTGTGTACCCCTCTAAGTCCTGGCGAACTTACCTTGGACTTGCTTCAAGTTCGCCTCGCTTTGCGCCGCGTTGCGCCACTCACCCAACCTCCGCGCGGCCCCTGCTGCCGGTTTAGTTGCGCTTGCCGCATGCAGGCGCATGCTGGTGGGAACGGCCCTGTACAGGGGATCACCCGACCTCCGCGCGGCCCCCGCTGCCGGTTTGATCGCGTTCATCGCATAGAGTTGCATGCTGGTGGGACAGGCCCTTTACTCCGGCTATTGGTTCTGTGTTTTTCATGCCGCTGCTTTGAAGTATGCCGATCAAGCACCAGGCGGGGCTTCTTCACGTAATCCCTCATCGTAACTCCTCATAAAATAAAGATCAAACTTCGAACAGGTAAGTTCTCGTTTAATCTTACTATTTTATCTGCATCAACTACTTCCACTGGCAGCTCATTCTATACACATACAACTCATTGTGATAAGGTTGCCCTCACATCCCTATTAAATCTTTTGCCTTAAACCTATGCCCACTAGTTCTTAATTCTCCAACCCTGGGAAAATGTATATATATTACGAGCTCACCAGATCAAGTCATACAGGATGGCACAATTACAACATCTAAAAGACACATGGACAGGAAATATTTTTATCACATTGATAGGAAAGGTGTGCAGGAATATGGGCCAGGTACTGATAAGTGGGACTAGCTCGGTAAAGCAACTGGGTTACACAGATAAATGAGGCCTAAGTGGCTGTTTTCATGCTGTATATCTCTATGACTCTATAAGCTTCTTAATGTATTTTGCAGCATGGTTTCTACAAACTCTGTAGTTGTGAATTCCACTGATGCAACACGGGAAAGGATTTTGCCCTGAAACTCAAGAATGTGACCGTTCTTCTCCTAAGCAAAACATCTTCCTAAAATCCTGTTTAGCCCCGTCAGAAATTTATACGTTTCTATTAGATGTCCTTTCATTTTGCTAAACTCTAGTGAATGCAAAACTAGTGAACTTAATCTCTCCTCATAGAGCAGTCCAGTCATCCCAGAGGGATGAATTTCTATAATGTATAAATAACAAACCTCATAAATGTATTACTTTTCCTCATTGACATTTACATAGAACTGTAGAGAACACTACAACAGTTTAGGTAAGGCTGCTTGCATCAACATTTCCAAGAGGTATGCCTACAACTTTAGGCTGTGCGCGCCATATGCAAGAAGAAGAACATTTCCAAGGATAATCAAGTACAGCAATACATTCTGGACTTCAAAAAGACGTCCTTATATTATGAACAAAATATAATTTTATTCATTTAAACAAAGAAATATATTTCTAAAAATACCTGTCTGATTGGGTCACCAAGAGATTCCAAAGTCCCTGGATAGTTCTCGATCATTGAAACATGTAGGTTGTTATCAGCTTGCTTAGGAAGAGCAGATACTACAGCATATGCTTCTTCTAACAAAGCACAGTTTTTATTGCTTCTCGCTTTGTTGCGAATTAGCTCCTGTGAAAGATATGTTAAATAAAAATTCTTCCGTAACACTGTGCCATTCATCATGTCCTGGACTGGCTGGCCACTTTACCGTCTGTTTCTTAACTGCACCCTGACACTGTCACACTCCAGCAACAAATCTGCATTACAAAGGGTTTGAAATCTTGACATGTTGTCCCTCCCTCCCCACCACCCTCCGATCAGGGTAGGCCCAGTGCAGGAAGAATAAACTAACTGCAAGAAACATCCGTGAGCATTGTATAAGTATGATGATTTTTTGGCATAATTTTTTTGAAACTAATTGAGTTTGTCTAAATGTTTTTAATTGTTTAAGCATTTTTAACACTTTTTATTTAAAAAAACATAAAACTTTGATTATTAATAGCTTTTATGTGAGGAACATTTAAAGCTCTTATTAGTTCTATCAATTAATTAGACAACGGACCTGACTTATCTGGCTGTCAAAGCTATTCATGACTGTTTCGTAAGTAAAATTTGTTTTGGCCCTTCCTGTCCATTCCCACTCCTCAAAATGAGTTGAGCCAGCTGCCATGCAGGTATCGCCATTTACAATCAGGAAAGTGCTCGACAGCACTGGATCCTCAAAATGTAAAAATACTTACCTCAAAGGTTGGCAAGTCCTTGCCTTGTAGTTTTCTGTTTCCCATACAAACAAAATGTAATGAATCCAAAAGACTCAATAATTATAACCATTCACTTGGATGCATAAATGAGATGAATGGTAAGACCACTGACAATCTTTTATATTAATTAGATTCCAGACAAGCCACTGAAGACCACGACTCACCTTCAGAACACTTTGGTACTTCAAAAGTCTATTAGAAGGTTTCTCTAAATAAGCATGTATAGGTAGAATTGGAGACTCTGTTTGGTCCTGTGTCGCAGCCACTTCATCTGTATATTTCTGAAAACAATAATAGCAATAAACAGAAAGCAATGTTCATTTTGGTACAAAATAATCATCATGATTACAATGTAATCACCTTTGACCCGCACCAATCAAACATATAAACTCTACAAAATTAAATACCTCATTGAACTCAAGGAAACCTACAATTTCTTCTCAGCTTTTATCAGGCAACTGAACCATCCTATCAACAACTAGCTACCATCGATTTCACCAAAAACTCTTGGACTATCTTTAATCAGGCTTTAACTTTATCTTGCATTAAACGTTATTCCCATTAACCTGTATCTCTACACTGTGGACAGCTTGATAGTAATCATTGTAGTCTTTACGCTGACTGGATAGCACGCAACAAAAAGCTTTTCACACGTGACAATAAATTAAACTAAACTGGAAACTATTCTCGAACCACCTCTCAGCCATGTTGAAAGGCTTTTATTTTCTTTGTACTTATTTCGGAATATACTTGGGCAGCAGAAACAATGCCATCATTCAACTGGGATGATTTTATGCAAGAATAAATAGATTAAGTTATTGTTATTACATGATAGGTCTCAAAACAACTGATTTAATATAGGTCTTGGTGCATAAGCAAGGATAACATCACACAAAGGTTTGGCATACTGTTCTTTAACATACGACTTACATTATAAAAATCCTGGACCATTGGATTTGTGAGAAGAATTTCAGCCTGAACATTTCCAACCAGATATTGCAAATATTTATCAAATCCATCACTGTTATTGATGAAACATAACGCAAGGTCATCATCTGTCTGACATTTCATAATGTTCTTCAGGAAGGTGCTGAAACACAGGAAAACATTCAATTCGTTGTTTTATTTAGATTCTCAGCAGGTGTCACTGTTGTATTTGCCACAGCTTAAGGTGTAAACAGCTCCTTTAGGTTTGGATTTAATTTAGCTCAATGAAACGTGCCTTAAAACCTAGGTGTCCCCCACGCAATATTTGTTTTTATCTGGCATATTGGCGGAACAGCTAGTGCTGCTGCCTCACAGCTCCAGGAACTTGAGTTTGCCTACATTGTGGAGTTTACACACCCTCCTTGTGCCTGTATTAGTGTCCTTCCTCAAGTCTCAGTATCCTCCTACATTCCAAAGATATATTGGTAGATTAATTGACTATTGCAAATTTCTCCTTGGTATAGATCCCTGTGGCTTGTGAAAATAAAGTAAGGACGTTTATTGGCCAAGTATTCACATGCAAGGAATTTGCTTTGGTGCTCCGCCCACAAGTAACAACATGACATACAGTGACAGTTACGAATGACTTAGAAAATACTAAACATTAATAATAATAAAACATTAATGATAAAACACATCAAGCATGTGAACCAGCAAAATACCAGATCAAAGGGAGGCCACAGATTTTTGGCTGTTGAGTAGAACAACTACTTGTGGATAAAAACTACTCGGGGATAAAAAGATGACCCATTTAACCTAACACCGATATTTATGTTTCTTTGCCTATCCCTTAGCATCAATATATTTTCCCCAACTCAGAAGACTTATGCAAATCTGAAAATCCAAATATATTTCATGTGCCTGATCTCTTACCTGCCTGTTAATACATCTGGAAAGTTCTCTCACAAATGTGTTGAACATAATTTCCCTTTCATAAAACCATGTTGACTCTGCTTGTCTTATGCTTTTCTACATGTTCTATTACCTAATTATTGGATTCCAGTATTTTCCCAATGTTAGGCTACCTGGGAATTGTGGAAGTCCTTGGCTTGTTTCTGGATGCAAACTATCCTATTTTACACAAGTCTTTGCCCAATTTCTTATATTATTATATTATTTTGCAGAAGCTCAATCTGGAATTACTGCCAAATACAACAATGTTCATCAGAATAGATTTGATCCAATTTCCAGGCAATAGTGATAAGAAGAAGGTGGAATGCACATATGGCAGGTGAATGAAACTGTACTTCCAGCTTGCAGATGCAGTGGGAACTAGATTTTGAGGCTTTGCTCCAGAACTACTGTAGACTTGACTGAAAGCAAGGAGGAAGGAGAAACATCACACCTGCATGAATGCTGGGAGGACAAATTGTGACAGATTTCAGTGATTCTAAAGTTGTACAATATTTTCAGAATTTTACAGCTATCATTAGACTAACTAGTCCATTGGTCAGTGAAATACAGTCCCAGAACTCCAGTGATAGATGTAATAAGTTTTATCTCAGGACAGCACAGCAAACCAGGGATAGAGTCATACAGCATGGAAACCGGCCCTTGCCCACAACTTGTCCCATCTACACTAATCCCGCCTGACTGCGTTTGGCCCATATCCCTCTAAACCTGTATTATCCAAGCACCTGTCTAAATATTTCTTAAACATTGCGACAATACCGGTCTCAACTACCTCCTCAGGCAGCTTGTTCCATATACTCACCACCCTTTGTGTGTAAAAGTTACCCTCATGTTCCTATTAAATCTTTCCCCCCTCACCTTAAGCCTATGTCCTCTGGTTCTCGATTCTCCTACTCTGGGCAAGAGATTCTGTGTGTCTACCTGATCTATTCCCCTCATGATGTTGTACTCTAGTATCTAGCTTGTTCTGATCAGACCACATGGCAGGTGACATGTAAAAGAGCAGACTAGGCCATCCTGTCACTTCAGCCTTCTTAACATACTGGAAACAGATATGCCTATTTTATTTTTTCCAGTCATTAGTGAGGGCAAGAGTTATCATTTTCAAACCATTTTTCTAACAATATTTTCATTGTGATGTCAACATTTCAAAATAATTTCATAGTGCAGGCATAGTGGTGACTCGGCCTTTTGGGTGACCACCAATCCGATCTTCATCAGGACCTCCGAGGACAACTCGTTAGGTGAGCCTGGGCTGCACGTGCAAGAAAGTAAACTTATTATTTAAGTTTCTAGCAGTAGACACATGGGAGGAGTACCATTAGTGGGTCGTAGGTGTATAGTTCTATCTTTATTACGGTCCGGCAAAATGGATAATACAGCAAGGCTCTGGAACCAAGGATGCCGGAACATGGGTGGTGGCCCTGTATAAGTTTACACGAATCTACATTGTTATTCTACATGCACATGTTACATACCTGATGTGGAAATCAGAAATTTCATTAATGTTTCGGAAAATTGCTTGTTTGCCATTCACTACTGAAGATGGTATGTTAGCCGCTGTTTCAGTATGTTTTATATAATGTTCGAGAAAGAATTGTAAATGTCTTGTGAACTCTTTTTCAGTTTCAATCAGATCTTGAACAAGGAGGCTGTAATTACATCAATCACAATATATTATTGGAAGAAAATTAAAAATCTGAATAATATTTCATATTTCCTTTTAGATTCTTTTATTGTTTATGTATGGATGAGATTTAAAAACAATGAACATATATACAAAAGCCCATGTTTTCCACTTGGTTCAGCTCCTAGCAGCATGGTGCGCCGACAACAACCTGGCCCTTAACTCCAAGAAGACCAAGGAGCTCATTGTGGACTATAGAAGGTCTAGGGGCTGCACGCACACCCCCATCCATATTAATGGGATTGAGGTGGAACGTGTTTCCAGCTTCAGGTTTCTGGGGATCAACATCTCTGATGACCTCTCTTGGACCCACAATAACTCTACACTGGTCAAGAAGGCTCACCAGTGTCTCTTCTTCCTGAGGAGACTAAAGAAGGTCCATCTGTCTCCTCAGATTCTGGTGAACCTCTACCGCTGCACCATCGAGAGCATCCTTACCAACTGTATCACAGCATGATATGGCAACTGCTCTGTCTCTGACCGGAAAGCACTGCAGAAGGCCGTGAAAACTGCCTAACGCATCACCGGTTCCACACTCCCCTCCATTGAGTCTGTCCATAGCAAGCGATGTTTGCGAAGGGTGCGCAGCATCGTCAAGGACTGGTCTCACCCCAGCCACAAGCTGTTTACCCTCCTCCCATCCGGGAGGCACTACAGGTCCCTCCGTTGCCGGACCAGCAGGTTCAGGAACAGCTTCTTCCCTGCGGTTGTTACAATACTTAACTCTGCACCTCGGTGATTGCCAGTCACCCCCCCGGACACTCCTTCCCCCAGTATAATTGCACTACTGATACTGTTTGTACATATATATTTTTTTTTACCGTTCATTATTCTAAGTTCGCTCTTCTGGGGAGATGCTAACTGCATTTCATTGTCTCTGTACTGTACACTGCACAACGACAATTAAAGATTGAATTGAATTGAATTGACCTTGAAGAAGTAACCATGGCACATACATACAGTTCATCATTGGAATCAAATATGATACTAAATTTGTGAGCAATATAATTCACCACAGAGTAAATGGCTTCAATCTCTCGACAAGAAATAATTCACGACGGCAAGATCGAAGAGGTGCTGAAGAGTATGTCAAAAGTTTTATTATGGAGACTTATTGCTGAAGAATAGAGTGAACTCAGAAAAGTGAAAGTATTCTAAATTGAGAAGTTCATAAGTGATTGGAGCAGAATTAGGCCATTCAGCCCATCAAGTCTACTCGGCCATCAGTCATGGCTGATCTATCTATCCCTCTTTACCCAATTCTCCTGCCTTCTCCCCTTAAATTTTAACATCCATACTGATTAAGAATCTATCTATCTCTGCCTTAAAATATCCATTGACTTGGCTTCCACAGCCTTCTGTGCCAATTACTTTCACAGATTTGCCACTCTCTGACTAAAGAAGTTACTCTTCATCTACTTCCTAAAGGAACATCCTTTAATCCTTAAGCTATGATTTCTGGTCCTAGACTCTCCCACTAGTGGAAACATCCTCTCCACATCCATTCTATCCAGGCCTTTCACTATTTGATAAGTTTAATTGAGGTGCTCTTTCATCCTTCTAAACTCCAGCGAGTAGAGGCCTAGTGCCTTCAAACGCTCATTATATGTTAACCCACTCATTTCTGGCATAATTCTCCTAAATCTCCTCTGGACCTTTTCCAGCACCAGCACATCCTTCCTCAGATATGGGGCCCACAATTGCACGCAATTATCCAAATGCTGTCTGACCAGTGCCTTATACAGCCTCAGCAAAAACATCATTTTTTGTATTCTAGTCCTCACGAAATAAATGCTAGCATTGCGTTTGCCTTCCTTACTACCGTGTCGACTTGCAAATTAACTTTTTGGGTATCTTGCACCAACACTCGCAAGTCGTTTGCACCTCTTTCTGTATTTCTGTACTCTCCCCATTTAGAAAATAGTCTACGCCTTTATTCCTGCCACCAAATTGCATGACTCCACACTTTGCTACGTTGTAATCCATCTGCCACTTCTCCGCCTACTCTCCCAACCTGTCTAAGTCCTTTTGCAGAGTCCATACTTTCTCTACACTACCTGCCCCTCCAACTATCTTTGTATCATATGCAAACTTGGCCACAAAGTCTTCAATACCCTCATCCAAATCATTAATATACAACATGAAGATTAGTGGACCCACTGCTGACCCCTGAGGAACTCTACTGGTCACTGGCAGCCAACCAGAAAAAAAACCTTTATAGCCACTGCCTTCTGCCATCCAGCCAACCTGCTATCCATGACAGCATCTTAGACAATAGATAATAGGTGCAGGAGTTGGCCATTCGGCCCTTTGAGCCAGCACCGCCAATCTCCAATCAGTACCCTGTTCCTGCCTTCTCCCCATATCCCCTGACTCCACAATCTTTAAGAACCCTATCTAGTTCTCTCTTGAAAGTATACATTAAACTGCATCTGCCCACTCACCCAACCTGTCCAAGTCACCCTGCATTCTCATAGCATCCTCCTCACAGTTCACACTGCTACCCAGTTTTGTGTCATCTGCAAATTTGCTGTTACTTTGAATCAAAGGGATGTAAACATTGATGTTTATTGCAAATAGCTCGGTCCCAGCATCGAGCCTTGCGATACCCGACTAGCCACTGCATACCATTCTGAAATGGACCCGTTAATCCCTACTCTTTATTTCCTGTCTGCCAACCAATTTTCTATCCATGTCAGCACTCTACCCCCAATACCATGTGCCCTAATATTGCCCACTAATCTCCTACGTGGGACCTTATCAAATGCTTTCTGAAAGTGCAGGTACACTATATCCACCGGCTCTCCCTTGTCCATTTTCCTCAAAAAATTCCAGATGATTAGTCAAGCATGTTCCGCTTCGTAAATCAATGCTGACTCGGACCGATCCTGTTACTGATATCCAAATGTGCCGCTATTTCATCTTTTATGATTGACTCCAACATCTTCACCACCACCAATATCAGGCCAACTGGTCTATAATTCCCTGTTTTCTCTCTCCTGCCTTTCTTAAAAAGTGGGATAACATTAGCTACCCTCCAATGCATCACCAATGCATCCACGATTTCTAGAGCCGCTTCCATAAGTACCCTTGGATGCAGACCATCAGGCCCTGGGGATTTATCAGCCTTCAGTCCCATCAGTCTACCCAACACCATTTGCAGCCTAATATGGATTTCCTTCAGTTCCTCCGTCACCCCAGATCCTCTGGCCACTAGTACATCAGGAAGATTGTTTGTGTCCAACTTAGTGAAGACGGATCCAAAGTACCTGTTCAACTCATCTGCCATTTCCTTGTTTCCCATAATAAATTCATCTTTTTCAGTCTTCAAGTCTTCCTTTTGACACCACGGGCTCTCATCTTTTTTAGCAGCCTCATGTGTGGCAGGTGCGGAAGGAGATTGAAAACTCAAAGAATGAAACTCCACTCAGAGTCATACAGTTATACAGCATTGAAACAGGCCCTTCAGCTCAGCTTTTTGATCCTGACCAAGATGTCTATCTGAGCTAATCGCATTTGCCTGTGTTTGCCTCTATCCATCTAAACCTTTCCTGTCTATTTACCTGTCTATAAGTGCATGGTATGCTTGCCTTCATCAGTCAGGGAATTGAGCATAAGTGTCAGGAAGTCATATTGCAACTTTACAGAACGTTGGTCAGGCCACATGTACAGTTCTGGTCATCCCATTACAGGAAGGATGTGGAAGGATGGCGAGGTCTCCATAGATCTCAATTGAGATTTACAGAATGATGCCAGGATTAGAGGACATTCGTTATTATGAGAGGTTGGACAAACTTGGATTATTATACTTGGAGCGTCAGAGGTTCAGGGAGATCTGACTGAAGTATATAAAATTATCAGAGGCATAAATACGAAGACAGTCAGAATTGCTTTCTTGGGGAATGTCAAAGATTGCAGGGCATAGCTTTAAGGTGAGAGAAGCCAAGAAAGGAGGGAAAGTTTTTTTTCGCACAGAGTGGTGGGTGCCTGGACTACGTTACCAGGGTTGGTGGTGGAGGCAGAAGGCCATTTAAAAGGCTTTTAGAAATGTACATGGCAGGCACGTGCCGTCAGGGTAAGCACTACCTACCCTGCCTAAAATTATGAAATGGCAATTATTAAATATAAATAGTAAAGGCATGGCAGAGTTATGCCTATCTAAGAGATCGATCTCTTAGGTAAGCATAATTCTCCGTGCCTTTCATCCGCAGCACTTGTAACACGTGAAGCTCTCTGCAGCCACGTGCCGTCAGCGCTGCCTGAGCCGCCAGTTTCAAGCGGAGCTGAAGGCAGCAGAAAATCTGCCTTTGTAGTACTGCGCAGTGCGAGTTTCTTGGCGGGATTTTCAAATATAGATTGCCATTATTTTAACAGTATCTTAGGAAACAAAGAGTGAAGAATGGACTTTATGTACCAATAGTGTGATAAGTGCATTTCTTGGTGCTTTATGTTTTTAAATACTGTATTTCCCGGGTTGGGGGGAGAGCTCCATTCTCAGTGTTTGGTGTTGTGAAGGAGGAGATTGGGGTCAGTAACCCACTTGCCACGCTCCGGTCTTACAGTAGGTAGATGGGACCAGGCGAGAGTAAGTGTTCGGCATGGACTAAAAGGGCCGAGATGGCCTGTTTCCGTGCTGTAATTGCTATTGTGGCCGTGGAGTGGATTAGCTTGGGTGGCTGCAGCAGCACTCCGGGCACGGACAGCAGAACTGGCCGCCACTTCCGAGGAAGGAAGCAGCTCGGGTGACTGCGAGTAGCCGCTGGGACCCTGCCACTTCAGCCCCTTCAGCTGGTCCCCAATTACCTCTGGCAGTGCCCTCCATCTGAACATCTCTCACCTGCCGCTCGCCGGCCGGCTTCCCGCAAATCTTTAAATTCCGACCGGGCGTTCACGGGACCAGTTGAGGTTACTTGGCTGTGGGAATTTAAGGATTTGCGGGACGCGGTTGACATGAGCGAAGCCGGCGAACGGCAGGTGAGAGATGTTCAGCCGAAGAGCACTGCCAGAGATAATCAGAAGATGCTGAAAGGCAGCCGGTTCTGGTGTCGCGTCCTGGTGGCCGCTCGCAGTCACCCAAGCTGCTTCTATCCCCGGAAGTGGTGGCCAGTTCTGCTGTACATGCCCGGAGCGCTGCGGCAGTGGTGAGTGAGTTACTGATATGATCTTCGACCCTCTCCTTCTCAACACTTCTGCCTTCTCGCATCTTTAACGCCTGGCGCAGACTCTGTGAAAGGAACTCTCCCTCCAAATGGACCCTTGAATTAGTATTGTCATTCAATAAGATGACAACTGATTCAACGTTCCAGTGTGCTCCCATTTTTCCCACCATCTCTCCACCTGCCTTCATCCTCCGTCCCCCACCCATTCAGTAATTAAAAAATGAAAGAGTTTGAGAAGCCTTGGGAAAATTGAATTGTTACTTATTTTTTATTTTTTACGAAGAGGACAATCTGCGCATGCACGGTTTAAGATTTTTTTTTAAAGCTGGCTGACTGCCTAACCTGAGTAATTACTCACGGCACGTGTCTGGTACATGGATATGCAGGGAATAAAGAGGTATGGATTATGTGTAGGATGTGGAGAATAGTTCAACTTGGCATTATGTTGGGTATGGACATTATGGGAAGTAGGACCTGTTCCTGTGTTGTACTGTTCTATGTAGGCAAGGCAAGTTTATATATATAGCACCATTCATACAAGCTGCAATTCATAGTGCTTTACAAAAGAAACAAAATAATAACATAGTTTAAAAACATTGCAGAACCACAATACAACACAGGACAACAAAATAGCCAAAATCAAAAATTACATAACAAGCAATAAGACAATTGCATGTATAATAAAACAAAGTCACTAAAATATTAAAACGATTTTAAAAACACATAAAAGGGTTAAGATTAGAAGATTACCTGCATGTTCGGTTATGGAAAAGCTACAGTAAACAACAGTGTTTTTAGGCCTGATTTAAACGAGGTTACAGTCTGTGTACACCTCAGGTGTTCAGGGAGCTTGTTCCACAGGTGTGGAGCATAGAAACCGAACGCTGCTTCAACCTTTTTAGTTCTGACCGTGGGAACACAGAGTAAACCTGTTCCTGAAGACCTGAGGAGTCTAGGTGCCTCATATACAACAAGTAGGTCAGAGATATATTTTGGACCCAGACCATTCAGTGCCTTGTAAGCCAGTAACAGAATTTTAAAATCTATCCTTTTACACACAGGGAGCCAGTGCAAAGATTTAAGGACAGGTGTAATGTGGTCCATTTTATTGGTGTTGGTCAAGACTCTGGCAGCGGCATTCTGGATAAGCTGCAGTTGTTTAATTGATTTTTTACTGAGACCTGTAAAGATACCATTACAATAATCTAACCTACTGAAGATATATGCATGAACAAGTTTTTAAGTGTCTTCTTTGGACAGAAATCCCTTGATTCTTGCAATGTTGTTTAGATGGTAGTAGGCAGATTTGGTAATGGTCTTTATATGGCTGTTAAAATTCAAATCCGAGTCTATAACTACATCAAGGTTTCTGGCTTTGTCTGTGGTTTTCAGTGCAATTGAGTCAAGTTGAGCACTTATCTCTAGCCTTATATTTTTGGGACCAAGGACAATAATTTCTGTCTTATTTGCATTGAGCTGGAGGAAGTTCTGGTTCATCCACTCATTGATTTGTTTGACACACTGACTCAGTGAGTGTAGGGGACTATGGTCATGCGGTGACACTGCGATATAAAGTTGTGTGTCATCGGCATAAGTATGGTAGGATATGTTAAAATACTCTGTGATCTGAGCTAGCGGGAGCATGTAAATATTAAACAAGATGGGTCCAAGAATGGAGCCCTGGGGAACCCCTCATGTTTGTTTTGTATGTTCTGATTCATAATTACTAAGGGAAACAAAATAATCCCGATCTTTCAAGTAGGATTTGAACCAGTCCTGCACAGAACCAGAGAATCCTACCCACTTCTCCAGTCTGTCAAGCAGTATGTTATGGTCCACCGTATCAAAAGCAGCACTGAGATCTAGGAGTACCAAAACTGAAGCTTTTGATGCATCACTGTTTAGATGTATGTCGTTTAGGACCTTAGTAAGTGCAGTCTCAGTGCTGTGATGTGGCTGAAATTCTGACTGGAAAACATTAAAAATATTGTTTTGGATCATAAAGCTGTAAATTTGTTTATAAACTACCTTTTCGATGATCTTTGCCAGAAATGCTAAATTAGATATGGGCCTGTAGCTGCTCATAGCTGAGGCATCCAGATTAAGCTTCTTCAATAGGGGCTTGATCACTGCAGTTTTTAAGGCTTTGGCAAAATGCCCCAATCGAAGGGAAGTGTTTACGATGTTCAGCACTTCTGGTGCAACACTGTTAAAAATATTTTTAAAGAAGCTTGTGGGCAGCAGATCAAGACAGCAGGTAGTGGACTTTAGCCGTTGAACAGTTTCAGTCAGGGATGCACAATCTAAAAGTTCTAAATGTAATAACATTTTGTGTATAAGATTTCATGAAACAAATAGTCAACCTGAAAATCAATTTAAAAGATAATCGTTGGTATCTGAGTTTCTCATTTTTAGGACAGGATAATAATAATATTTTTAATAAAGCACATTAGAGCAGAAATGGATTCAAGTTTACTCACTAAAACTTTCTCCTGTACTCATCTTCTGATTCAATCTCTCCCAAGAATTCTGGACTTTCCAGAGATAGCTCAGCTGTGAACTAAAGAATTAGATCTTATTACCAGAAAATACAATTCTTTAGTTTACATTACATTATCAGTGAAATAATTATATTGTGTTAAGACAGACTGAGAATTTGGGAAATACTCAATATTGTTATACTTCATTACCACAAAATGCACTATAAGCCAGGTTCAATAAGTTACTTGTCTAATTAAATCTTATACATTTAAATATTTATTGTCAATTATAATATTTTCTTTCCTCTATACAGGTAGCTTTCCTAAAATGTATTGTGCAAATGATTGCTAATCCAGCAATTAAAATGCAAATTCCAATGAACTAAGTGTGGTGATTTTAATATTAATATTGAAAATTGTAAATTTATAGTCTGAAAGAAGGGTCTTGACCCGAAACGTCATCCATTCCATCTCTCCAGAGATGCTGCCAGTCCCGCCGAGTTACTCCAGCATTTTGTGTTTATCTTCAATTTTGTCTGCTATTTGTTTTTTGCTGAATGGATAATTTTAAAATCAGTGTTTTGAGTCTAATTGCCCTTAGTTAAATTTCAAAATATAAAATTTTAAATTTTGGTAAGCAACTGGTGAGCAAATTTTCTGCTGACACTAACATAAATTACGGTTTATAATTCACTGTTTAAAAGAAAACGATTTAACGTTTGCACAGGTATGTATCCTTGATTAATATTTAACCTGACGTAAATTTTACCTTTAATCTTTTGTCCAGGTAGGCAGGAGAAACCCAGCCCTGCCTGGCTGGTGTGGATTTTGTGGGCTTTGTTCTAACCAGCCATTTGAGTGGATGTGCAGAGTCGAGAACCTCCACATATTGCCGTTCTTTAAGGTGAATGGACTCTTTTTCTGTTGGCAGTGGATTGTAGTCTGCTGCAGCCATGTAAATGTCGAAAATCTACCATGTCGAAAGTAAGGTATTAATTTATTTTAAGAAATTCTATTTCTAAGAAAATTTCTTATATTTTCATCGAAGCAGTACATATGCACAACTGCATACTAACCCACTAACTATGCAGTTTCCTCTCACAAGTGTTAATATTGCATGCATGAGCCTGAACAGTGTAAATGGAAGTTATTTGACTCTGGCAGTTGAACTAGCCAAACTTCAGCCTGTCCTCAAATGTCAGACAGATTCCACCCTTGTGATAGCAACTAATTGTTTTTGATTAAAATCAACTCGTGTGAAAATAGGTGTACATCAGGAATGGGAAAAAAGTCAAGAAAATTACAGTAATCGCGTATTAAGCAAAATTTTGAAGCAATGGGCTGACATGTTCCTGGATCTTGATGGAATCATCCTAGTACCTTAAAATATGTGGTTAGTGAGTTAATGTTCCTAGATATGGACACAATTCCTTAAATTAGCACTTAATATAGCTCTGTTAATCATAACGCAAAGGAGCAGAAAGTAGGAAACTGTGGGACAGTTACATTAATATTGATTATAGGAAAACATTTAAAGCTATTATTAATTATGTTTAAGCAAAACAAATATTCTCAGACAGCTCTTTTTTTGTTGTAATATTAGAGATTTCAAAGTAGGCTCTACCTCGCCTCTGGTTTCTGCATCGTCAGATTCGGAGGATGATTCGTTGACAATTGATGAGGGCCTGGATCTACCATGACGTGGAGATGGAGATGGAGTTTTGCCTTCCTCATCACTTTCCGCTCCTGGAACACGTAATGAAGCTGAAAAACAATTAAATTTTTTTGCATCATTTTACCACTACTTTTCCATTTAGCATTTTTTAACTATGCTTTTCAGCAGGTGCAGGATGCCATTCGCTTTTCTACACTGATGGAATATTGCACCTGTTGGATTCACTTGGATTTTTGTGAAAATGCTCAATATTTTATTTATTTTGGTAAAATGAAAATTATAATATATTCCTCAATGAAAACACCAATTTTCCTCTCTACATCTGCCTGGTAACATGAATAAAACCAATATCCCACAACAGAAATAATCTATGTTTAATCTCCCAAAACATTGGAATAACTGTGGTCAGGCAAAATCTACAGAGGAAATAGACAGGAGAGATTTCATATGAGAACCTTCTTCAGAACTGAAGGGCCCTGATCTGAAACAACACCTGTCCATTCCTTCCAGAGATGGTGCCTGACATGCTGGTTACTCTACTCATCAGTCTGAAGAAGGGTCTCGCCCCGAAAAGTTACCCATTCCTTCTCTCCAGAGATGCTGCCTTCCCCGCTGAGTTAGTCCAGCATTTTGTTTCTACCTTATGCTGGTTACTCCAGCACTTTGAGTCTTACTCAAGGTTCCAGCATGTGCCGTTCCTTGTATCTCCATAATCTCCCACCATGGTGAGATTTATGCTTCACATTATTCCATTGTGTGCTCTTTTCAATACTGAGATAGAATAGGACAAAGGTAGATGAGGATATTTAGAAATAACACACTTGAAAGGAATGGATGGATCCAGTTACACAGATATAAAAAGGGGTTGTTAAGAGCAAACGGGTAATGAGAATGTAATTCTGCTTAAAGAGTTAGGGCTCAAACAGTGGTATTGACAAGTCTGAGTATCAGCAAAATCTTCACAACACAAGTCTTAAATTTGAATGGTAACATATATTGATGGAAGTTACATTATTTACCAGCTTTCTTAAAACAAGAATATTGGGTTAAACTAAATTCTATAGAGATTATACATTTCCAGTGGCTGCAATTCTTTGCTCTTTGCTTAAACTAATCTTACTGTCCTCACCCACCTTGGGTGATTTTTGCAGAGACGATTTGTGTAATCTGAGATGTTAATTTTTGTAGGAATTCTTCTGTTCCAACATCAGCTGGCAAAAACTGAGGCAAGGCTGTGGTTGCAGCAACTTCTCTTCTGATATCTTCTGTCAGAATTTCTCTCTGTTCTGCAACATAATGAAAGAAAATTTCAGAAAGTCAAAAGGTAATTCAAGATTGAAACGGGCCCTTCAGCCCAGCTAGTCCCATTTGCCTGCATCTGATCGATATCACTTTAAACTTTTTTGATTCACATGCGTGTCTAAGCGTATCTTTATAACCTAAGCCATCCAGTCAGTAGTGTCCCTGTGAAACATTTCTGCGCTATTTCCAGTTTAATGACATCCTTCCAATATCTAGGTGACCAGAACTGTGGTCAATGTGCCCAGTATGTTCTCACCAATGACTTGTACAGTCCCATTTTGTCAACTGAATGCCCTAAGCAACAGAGGGAAGTGTGCCAAATGCTGCCTTTATCACTCTTTCTAACCGTATCACAATTTTCAGGGAACTATGTACCTGTATTCTTAGGTGTTTCAGAAACCCTCTCCATGGCCCTGTCAAGTCCTGCCCTGGTTTAACTTAGCAAAATACAACACATTGTACAAACTGAGTTAAAGTCTATTTATAATTCCTTGGCCCACTTTCGCAGTTGAGCTCGATCCTGTTGTAATCTTAATAACCTCCTTCCCTGTCCCATACACCTCTCATTTTAGAGTCATCCTAAACATACTAACCACATTAACAACATTGTCCAAATCATTAATATCAATGACAACTGCCAGTGAACCCAGCATTGGTCCCTGTGGCACATCACTGGTTACAGGTCCGGAATCTGAATGACAACCACCCTCCATGACCATCCCATCTATTTTCACCAAGCAAAGCCAAGTTTGTAGCAAGGAATACTAGAAGACCATTTGTGTTTCAAAATCTTTAAATATATAATATTAAATGAAATGCATTTTGAAAATTTTGGTTGGTATTAATATCTTGTGAATCAAATGCAATTTACTTTTATTTGAAACACAAAGTATTTATGTACATTATGTAAATGTGTACTAGATATACAGGATACATAGGTACAGTGCTACTTTTGTTCAATCTGTCTTTTTAACACGACAAAATTCCAAAAGGACAGGCTTTAAAATGTTTTAATAACTTTATATTTGTAAAAAATGTACAAAGGTACTCACTTTTCTCGAATGCTTTATGATCAGGTTCTTGTCTACAGCATACAGAGCCATAACATCATTGTCACACAGTTGAAAAGAAACATAGAAATCAAAGTGAGGGATTAAAAACATTATTCTTGTGACTATCCGCCACTATCACTAGAGATTTTATCTAAATCAGGATCCTTTCCAAAAACAAATTTTCTGTGGTTCTGTGTATAGGACGGTGGTATCAAATACTGTGCCCTACACTGCTTCACGATGTAAATTAAAATCCATGGTTGAGCCTCTTAGGAAGGATTCTTGGCCAATCAGAACTGTATTTTATAAGAAGGAACTGCAGATGCTGGCTTAAACCAAATATCTTAAACTCAGTGGGACAGGCAACATCTCTGGAGAGAAGGAATGGGTGACGTTTCGGGTCAAGACCCTTCTTCAGACTGTTTAGGGATAAGGGAAACGAGAGATATAGACTGTGACGTGGAGTGATAAAGAACAATGAATAAAAGATATGCAAAAAAGTAACGATGATAAAGGAAACAAGCGATTGCAAGCTGTTTGTAGGGTGAAAATGAGAAGCTTGTGCAACTTAAGTGGGGGAGGGATTGAGAGAGAGTAATGCCAGGGCTACCTGAAGTGAGGGAAATCAATATTCATACGACTGGGCTGTAAACTGCCCAAGCGAAATATAGGATGCTGTTCCTCCAATTTGCATTAGCCTCACTCTGACAATGGAGGAGACCAAGGACAGAAAGGGTTACACAAAAAGCTGGAGAAACTCAGCGGGTGCAGCAGCATCTAAGGAGCGAAGGAGATAGGCGACGTTTCGGGTCGAGACCCTTCTTCAGACGAAGGGTCTCGACCCGAAACGTCGCCTATCTCCTTCGCTCCTTAGATGCTGCTGCACCCGCTGAGTTTCTCCAGCTTTTTGTGTAACCCTCGATTCTCCAGCATCTGCAGTTCCTTCTTTAACACAAGGACAGAAAGGTTTGTGTAGGATGGAAAGGAGAATTAAAGTGTCCAGCAACTGGGAGATCAGGTTGGTTCATGCGGGCTGAGCAAAGGTGTTCCGCGAAACGATCGCCCAGTCTGCGTTTGGTCTCGCCGATGTATAAGAGCCCACATCTTAAACAACGGATACAGTAAATGAGGTTGGAGGAGGTGAAAGTGAACCTCTGCCTAAACTGAAAGGACTGTTGGGGTCCCTGGACACAGTCAAGGGAGGAAGTATAGCGATAGGTGGTGCATCTTCTGCGGGTGCAGGGGAACGTACCTGGGGAGGGGGTGGTTTCTGTGGGAAGGGATGAGTTAACCAGGGAGTTACGGACGGAACGGTCTCTGCAGAAGGCGGAAAGGGGTAGAGATGGGATGGTGGTGGGATACCTTTGGAGGTGGCGGAAATTTCGGAGGATTATGTGTTGTATGCGATGGCTGATGGGGTGGAAGGTAAACACTAGGGGAACTCTGTCTCTGTTGCGACTAGGGGGAGGGGGAGCAAAGTCAGAGCTGTGGGGTACCGAGGAGACACGAGTGTGCGCTTCATCTATGATGTGAGACAATGAGGTCATCTCAGATGTTCTACTATGGATCACCTCATCTTGGGCGCAAATGGGGCATAGATGGAGGAATTGGGAGTAGGGGATGGAGTCTTTGCAGGAAGCAAGTGTAATCGAGACAGTTGTGGGTGTCATTGGTTTTGTAATAGAAACTATATAAACATCAGAGCTATATTTTGTTGCCTTTACCTACGTTATTTAATCAAGCAAATGATTGCATGATGGAAAGCAGTCAGGAAGATAAAAACTAAATTGTTTGATTTGAGTACATAAGGTACCAGTTTACTTCAGTAACGTATGTGATTTCTCCACCTACAAACTATTGTCCTTCTCCCCTCCCCTGAAGCTTTAAGCAACTGATGTCTTGTCAATTCTTCAGAATAAATGTCAAAATTATATTCACTCATATGTAGATATTGTCTCATCTATTATCTTGGTCTAATCTACCATCTTTACTCCCATTGGCATTACATGGGTTCATGGTTCGCAATCAGAAATGTGTGTCTTGCTTTCCCTTGTGCCGTACTCCCACTTGAACTCAGTAATCTGTGTTGGGCAGTCAATGTCTTTAAATGTCATTAGACTCTCAAAACGATACTTATGTGTTATCATGCATTACCACATTACCATATGAACAGAGAGCCACAGAATCAGAGTGAAATCAATTCTTCCTTAATCCAAAAGGATTACCCAAGAAGGTCAGTGCCAAAATCTATTAAGTGGATTTACCCGTGGAGGAATGTTTCCATTAAAGCTTCTTTCACACTTGGGATTTCTTCTGTTGAAACTTAACATAAAACATAAATATTGTAAATTAGTTATGCAAATATTTCATTTTTTATTAAAATGGCAACTAATTTTAATATGCCTTATATATGAATAAAATTAACTTTTTTTTAAACACGTATAAAGAATTTTCATTAAATTGTTAATTTCCTCTTTTGCCAGGACAAATTATGTGATGCGTACTGCACTAAGTTAACTAAAAGGAGTGAGATTCTACAGGCCATACGTGCATCCAACCGTGGCCTGCAGATTTCAACATCGATGGGCTCGCAGTCTCGGGTAGAGACTGATGTCGGGAAGCTCCAAGGCACATGAGGTTCGACCAGCCCGACCCATGGTCGATCGCCCGGTGCGGGGGAGCTGAGATCCCCCTCAATGCGGGAGCTTGATCGCCCAACGCAGAGGGCCCGACCACTGGCTGCGGGAGCCAAGATCGCCCCGACAACAGAAGGCTCTAGCCCCCGATTGCGGGAGAACAAAGAAGGGGAGAGATTAAACTTTTTTTTTGCCTTCCATCACAGTGAGGAATGTGGAGGAGTAACTGTGGTGGATGTTTATGTTAAAATGTATTTTGTGTGTTTTTATTGGTAAGACTGTATGGCAAATCAAATTCTTCGTATGTTGCAAAACATACTTGGCTAATAAAGTAAGATTATGATTATTTTGCTTATGATGACAAACTTTTCAATAAATGTTACTCACCATCCACAACATACAATTGAGCAGAACAAATAGATTGGCCAGCTTTGTTTGTAGCAATGCAGGTATAAGTTCCAGAGTACTCCTGCCCAACATCCAACAGGATTAAACTATGCTGCATATTTGAGCTAGCTAATGTATAACCCGGTGTATTTTGTTTAATCCAGATGACATCTTCCATTGACTCTTCTTTAAGCCATGTTATATCAGGCATTGGAGATCCTGCAAAAAATATACCATTGGAGATCTAAGTATTTAAATTATAATTTTTAGTTTAGTTTAGAGATACAGCATGGAACCAGGCCCTTCAGTCCACCGAGTCCGCACCCACCAGTGATCCCCGCACATCAACACTATCCTATACTCACTCGGGACAATTTACATTTATAGTCAAGATTCAAGAGTGTTTTATTGTCATAAGTCCCAGATAGAACAATGAAATTCTTACTTGCAGCAGCACAACAGAATATGTAAACATAGTACACTATGAACAATATAATAAGCAAGAAAAAAAAGTTCAGTTCAGCGTATGTATACATGCACATACTCACATATTCAAACCTATATATGTACACACGCACACATAAATAAACATAAAAAACAAACAAACAATAATAGGTAAAATAAATATTACCAAAGACATTGCCATTATTTCATTAGACGCTGAGAAAGCTTTTGACCAAGTGGAGTGGCCCTATTTATTTTCGGTTATGAAAATTTTTCAACTGGGCGAGAAGTTTAGTACATGGATAAAACTTCTATATACTAATCCAACAGCTAGAATATCAACAAATCAAATGTTATCAACTAAATTTAATTTATCCAGAGGTTGTAGACAAGGATGTCCATTATCCCCGTTATTATTTGCATTGGTAATAGAACCATTAGCAGAAAGCGTGAGGTCCAATCCTGAAATATATGGCTATAAAACCAAAGATACGGAAAATAAAATCTCATTATACGCAGATGATGTATTAGTTTACATTACTAAACATGAAGTTAGTATCCCAAATTTAATAACTCAATATGGCTCGTTATCAGGATACAGAATTAATTGGAACAAAAGCAAAATTATGCCAATAATGGAAAGTAACCCACATATTTTACAACAATTCCCTTTTAAAATAGTAAAAGAAAAACTTAAATATCTTGGAATTTATGTAACAAAGAGATATACTTTATTTAAATCTAATTTTCCACCTTTACTGAACAAATTAGATAAGAATATTTTGTATTGGAAAACATTACCCATTTCAATGATGGGTAGAATTTTAGATAAAAATGATTTTTCTCCCGCAACTATTATACCTTTTTCAATTAATCCCGATATATCTCCCAAAAACTTTTTAAAAAAAAGTTGATTCTATAGTCACCAATTTTATATGGGATTATAAGAACCACAGAATAAACAAGAAACATTTATGTAAATCAAAAGTAAATGGAGGCTTAGCATTACCGAATTTTATGTTTTATTTCTGGGCAGTTAATATTAAGAATATTAACTTTTGGTTGGAAGAATTGGATAAACAACCAGACTGATTAAAAATGGAAAAAGAAGATTGTTTACCTTTTGAAATTGGGTCAATTCTATTTGCTATTACCAAATTAAGCAAAAAAAACTATAAAGAAAACCCTATAATAGGCAGTGGAATACGCACTTGGAAACAAATAAAGAAAACATTAAAATTATATTATATACCCCTATCTCTTCCTATTGTAAACAATGCAGCATTTAAACCCTCATGGATGGATAAGGGTTTTTTACAATGGAAAAATCATGGAATTACAAAGATGGGTGATCTCTATAGGAAAAATACATTTCTCTCATTTCAGGAATTACAACAAATTTATGGGCTTCAATCAAAGGATTACTTTAGATATTTACAAATCAGAGACTATGTTAAGTCAATTACAAATGAATATAGATTTAGAAAGATAGAAATTTTGATGAATGTTTGAATAAACACCCGAACACAGAAAAATTGATACCATATATTTATAGTATTTTGTTAGATAGCGATGCTCCAAAGACGGATTTATAAATGAAATCTTGGGAAAATGAATTAGGTCAAACAATTAGACCAGAAATTTGTGATGAAAGCTTACAACATATACATCAGTGTTCGTTAAATACTAGACATTCTTTAATACAATTTAAAGTATTACATAGATTGCATTATTCAAAAACAAAACTGAATAGAATTTTTCCAAGTGTTTCCCCTATTTGTGATAAATGTCAACACTTAGAGGCTAACCTAATGCACTCATTCGTAAGTTGTATAAAAATTAATAAAAATTAATTAAATACAAATTTTTGGATGGAAGTTTTTAAAATAATCTCAGAAGTCGTCAATACCAAACTGGTTCCGGACTCAAAATTAATAATATTAGGAATAACGGAACCAAATCAATTCATTACTTCGAATCAAAGAACTTTTATTGATTATAGTTTAATAATTGGGAAAAAATTAATATTAAAATTTTGGAAAGGCTCTATAACCCCCACAATTAAAATGTGGACTACAGAAATGTCAGAGACGCTATATTTGGAAAGAATAAGATTTGTCTTAATGGACAAACAAGAACTATTTAAAATAATATGGTCACCATTTATTGAATATTTGAAGGGGCAAACTGGTTCGGCACGAGAACCCGAATGAAACCAGAATCAAAGAATAGATGAAGTAGTACATTTCATAAAATGCGGATATATTTCCAACGATGCAAAATCTGTAGAACATTCCATTCTTTCCCAACTTTTTATATATTTTTTTTGTTTAATCTTTCTCTACTATTTTCTATCTTTATAAAAAATGGAAAAAAATAATATAGAAGCACAATTATTATGCAATCATTAATATAAATAATACTGATTATGTATATCCACAAAGAACAAAATGATTTTTATTATGTCAACAATGAACACGCACCTTTTTATTATGTAATTGCTTCTAATTAATAAAAAAATGTAACAAAAAAACCCAATAATAGTGCAATAATAATCTATGTCGTTCAGAGCTTATTTGGAGGTTGCAATTCAATGGCTGAAGGGAAGTTGTCCCTGAACCTGGACATTACAGGTTTTGGCGTTACGGTGTTACAGGCTCCTAAACCTTTTTCCGATGACAGGGGTGAAATGAGAGTGTGGCCAGTGTGGTGTAGGTCTCTGATGATGCTGGCTGCCTTTTTGAGGCAGCGACTCCGGTAAATCCCTTTGATGGTGGGTAGGTCAGGTAACCAAGCCAATTAACCTGCAAACCTGTATGTTTGAGTGTGGAAGGAAGCAGAAGATCTCACAGAAAACCCACGCAGGTCACGGGGAGAATATACAAACTCTGTGCAGACAGCACCCGTAGTCAGAATCGAATGCGAGTCTTTGGCACTGTAAGGCAGCAGCTTCACCACAATGCCACCATGCCGCCCTGAATTCTGGTGATTTTCAAGGAAGTGCTTTGCAAAATTGTTCTGAAACCCATACCGCATGTGAATCAGAAGGACAGGAGATGTGCGAGGGTGATGAGGGGAGAATGGAAATTCTCATTTGAGTCTAGGAACCTTACCAACCACAACATATTTGTGAATACCATATCTTGGGCATGAATAATTGGTCACATGTATTACAGCTATACACTTGCCACTTTGCAGATTTTCTAAAAACACATTATGTAGTCAACATACCTTCCACTCTGACAGTTAAGGTAATGCTTGCTCCTTTCCTTACGCTCCTACTTGTGAAGCGCTCCAGAAACCTTGGTGGAATCAGCTTCTCTGGTTTTCCTGGGTACACAGAAAGTAAGAAATTGTAATACAAAAAAACTACTCGCATCCTGCCCCCTAGCTGCTCTGACATTTAATAAGATCATGACTGATATGTTACCTCACTATCACCATCCTGAAATAGAACACTATCTTTTGATTTCATTAATATCTAAAAACCTATTAATCTCTGCCTTGAACATACTCAGTGACTGAGTTTGCACAGCACTCTTGGGAAGAGAATTCAAAAGTTAACTAGCTTATGAATAAAGACATTTCTTTTCTCCTGAAAAGTCAGTCTCTCCCTTATTTTGAGACAATGAATAATGCTACCCCAGCCAAGAATTTATTCCCAATAATTTTGTACATTTCATGAGATCGTCGCTCATACTCTTAAAACTCTAGCGAATAGAACCTTTTTAATTTCAAAATAGATTTTATTAATTGTAATAAATATATACAATACATGAACCGTGCAGAAAATTCATCTGACATTTTCGGAAGCTATACAAATTGTTCCATACAGTTCATACATTTTTCATATTCCACAAATCTGTCCCCCACCCATGCCACTCATGTGGCCCACTGGCATGGCATACCTAATTATTTGCCTCTCATAGGACATTGCCTCCAGTCCCAGGAATTAATGTGTTGATCCATTGCACTTCTATACTTCTTCAGCCAGACAGACTAAATATTTCAGATCCAGTCTCACATTTAACATATGTGGGGCTGAAGAAGAACTAATAGGAAAGAATGCAGTACTGATTTCTAAATACCACCTAGTTTATTTTCCTGTTGTTAACCAAGAAACTAAAATGGTCATTGTTTATATTTTGAATGCAAAAGGAATATTTTAAAAATAGGCCAATCATTGGCAACTCAAATATGAAACTCAAATGCTGAATTACCCATTCTGATTCCAGTGAAAGGATGATGACATGGAACTCTACTTACCTGCAGACTACAGTAGTTAGCATTTCATAGAAAGTGGCTGGGGCAATGCAAGGACCAGCACTGAGGGAGAGCACGGAGTGACCAAGCGACAATGCCGGGGTGTTCTCAAGCTGGCAAAGAGATAGGGCTGACGGAATGTCCCAGGCCAATTTCAGGATTACATTTAAGAAGTGTGCAAACCAACATCATGGCAACACTGTAGGAGCACCTAGGCCGAACATCCGGTTATCTAGCTGACTTGTTTAACTTACTTATTTAATCAGCGCGTGTGCTAACAAAGCTCTTACAGAGTGGTTGATTATTAAATATCAACCACTCTGTGTAATGATTTTAACCACAAAAACCTACATCCGATAAATCTCGTACCTCTCACCCTATAACTGTGCCCTCGTGTTTTTGATACACCTCTGTTGTAATGAGTTGTAATGCATTAACTTTTTACCTGTTGATTTTTCTTCTGGCTCACATTTACCAAATTCTTCTCCTGGGCCTGAAACATAATTTATGTACAGATAATGGAATCAATTTTCTGTGGATAACTGTATTGAAGGCAGCATTAATGCAAATAAGAGAGCATGGTATTTACAGTAGGCTATTTTTGATCTTAATGATCAACTTCAAGGGATTTCTGGAAAGTTTAACGTTAATAGGATTAATTAAATCAGAAGGGAGCGGGTGGGTTAGTGGATTAAATTGGCAAATGAGTTTTTAGAACATAGGACAGGACAGCCCAGGAACAAGCCCTTCAACATACAATGTGTGTACGTAGCATGATGCCAAATTTCATATCCCTCCATTCTCTGCATATCCACATGCCTATCTAAAAACCTCTTCAACACCACTATTATGCATGCTTCTACTATCACCGCAGGCACCCACTAATCTCTGTGGAAAATAAATTGCCCCACATCACCTCCTTTAAAGTTTGCCCCCCTCACTGTAAAGCAATGCCCTCTAGTCTTTAACATTATAATCCTGGGGAAAATGTTTCTGACTGTCTATCCTAACTATGCCTCTCATAATTTGATATAGCAGATCTCCCATCAACTTACGACACTCCAGAGAAAACAATCCAAGTTTGTCCAACTTCTCCTTAAAGTTAATATCCTCTAATCCAGGGAGCATTGGTCTCTCTTTTGCGCTCTTTCCAAAGCATCCATACCCTTCTTGCAATGGGATGACCAGAACGGTACACAATACTCCAAAAGAGACCTAACCAAAGTCCTATAAAGCTGCAACATGACTTCTCGACTCTTATACTTAATGCCTCAACCAATGAAGGTAAGCATATCATATGCCTTCTTTACCATTCCTTCTACTAGTATTGCCATTTTCATGGATCTATGGATTTGGACTTTAAGATCCCTCTGTACATTATTGCTATTAAGGGTCTTGCCATTAATTGTATACTTTCTGGTTACAATCAACCTCCCAAAATGGCACACTTCGCACTTGCTCTGATTAAACTGCATCTGCCATTTCACTGCCCATATCTGTAACTGATCTAAATCCCACCGTATCCTTTAACAGCCATCCTTACTGTCTTCAATGGATAAGCAGTTCCGATTTCAAACTGTCACTGTGGATCACAGGCATCTTAATTTTCTGGATCAGTTTACCATGAGGGACTTTATCAAAAACCTTTCCAAAATCATCGCAAAAAATATACATTGCCCTACCCTTATCGCCCTTGGTTACCTTCTCAAAAAATACAATCAAGACTTGAACCTGCCAAGGACAAAGCCAAGCTGACTGTTAAGATATATTCAAGATATGATTATCCTTGCTAACAGAGTAACACTTGGATTTTTGTAAAAGTTGAAACAGCCCAATGTTGTAATACAATTCAAACCAAATTCAATTTTAAATGTTGATGGAAGGTGCCCAATATTTGAACTTCTAGTAAAAGCAGGTTATGAACTGTAGCCCCACATATTTCACCAGAAACACAAAACTGAATATGAAAGCATTCTGCTTACTTTGAACATGTACAATAGCAGATGTGTAGGCTGAGCCTGCTGAATTGCTGATGTATGCTGCATATTCACCACCAGTCTCTTTTATAACATTGAGAATTTCCAGTGAATGATCTCCTTTCTCATCAATCACCAGAATTTCATCTGTAGCACGCAAAGGTATTCCATTTTTAAACCAATATACACGAGGGATCGGGTAACCTAAAAAGAATGAAACAACATTATTAAAAAAAATCAGGGACAACATAGAAACAATTAACCCATCCAGGCTTTACCTTTGGACATAAACCATTCTATCTCATTCTTATAATCTTACTTAGGCATAAACACCTGTACTTCTTACTTATACTGACTAGTTCCTTTTATGAATACCAAAATCAGCTTTTGATATTCTACTGCAGATATTCTTCTAGAACAAAATCTAAGGGAGTGCTACAATTTTGGAGATCCTGATTTAAATGAGACACGAAACAGATGTCGTATTAGTGTATTTCAGTGATCAACGTGGATCTGATCCACTGCAGTTATTTAATAGGGTTGAAAATTGACCTATTGTACCTCTATTACTAGTTAAATGATCGTGCCCTGACCAGAATAATAGCTTGCCCAACCGTTATAAATAAATCCCCAATCAATCAGAAGGAGCTGCAGAAATAGGTTATTCAAATACCCATACTGTTCTGCAATTCAGTAAGATCATGGCTGATCTTTTATCTCAATGCCATTTTCCTGCAATAACCTCTATCCCTACTCATTTATTTATTTATTGAATAGACACAATGACTGAACCTCCACAGTGATGTTGGACAGTGAATTCCAAAGTCTAATGCCCCTGGGAGTAAAATAGGTTTATTCAGAATTTTGTGGCCAACCCCTCATTTTGGAACAGTGACCCTGGTCCAAGCCCCTCCTTTACCCTGTTGATTCCCTTATTAGTTTTGTATGATGCAATGAAATCAATTCCCATTCTTCTAACTCAAAACAGTATAGGTCCAGTTTGCTTAATCATACAACAAAACTGCTGCTCTACCTTTCTCACAAGTATATTTGCATATATCCTTACTACTTAGGAGGAGGCCATTTGACTCGTAAAGTCTATGTTAGCTCTCAGAGCAATTCTCTCAATCTAATTCCACCATTTATTTCCCTGTAACCTACCATCACACACATGTCTAAACAGTGATTAGGGATAGTCAGCAAGGTTTTGTATGTGGGAGGTCGCGTCTCACAAATCTGATTGATTGTTTGAGGATGTTACAATAAAAGGTTGACGAGGGCAGATCTGTAGATGTTGTATATATGGATTTCAACAAAGTATTTGACGTTCCACGTGGTAGGCTGTTCTGGTAGGTTAGATTGTATTGGATCCAAGGAGAGAGTCATAGAATGTGGAAACCGGCCCTGCAGCCCAACTTGCCCACACCGACCAAAATGTCCCATCAACACATGCTCCACCTGCCTGCATTTGGCCCATATCCCTCCAAACCTGTCCTATCCATGTCCCTGTCTAATTGTTACTTAGACATTGCAATAGTCCTCTGGTTCTCGACTTGGGGTAAAAGACTCTGTATGTCTACCCAATACGTTCCTCATTTTTTCATACACCTCTCTAAGATCACCCCTCATCCTCCTGCGCTCCAAGGAATAGATTCCCAGTCTGCTCAACCTCTCCCTACAGCTCAGTCCTGGCAACATCCTCGTACATCTTCTCTGTACCCTTTCCAACTTGACAACATATTTCCAGTAACATGGTGCCCAGAACTGAACACAGCACTCTAACTGCAATCTCACCTATATCTTATACAACTGCAACATGACCTCCCAGATTCTATACACAATACTCTGACTGATGAAGGCCAATGTGCCAACCTATCTACCTTCAAAGAACTATGTACCTGCACTCCCAGACCCCTATGCTCTACAACACTTCCCAGAGCCCTTCCATTCACTGTGTAGGACCTGCCCATGTTTCCTTTCTTAAACGCAATGCCTCACGTTTCTCTGTATTAAATTCCATCAACCATTCCATAGCCCATATGGCCAACCGATCAAGATACTGCTGCAATTTTTGACATCCATCCTCACTATCCACAAAGTTGCTATTCTTGCCATGTACGTTCTCATTCAAATCATTGATATAGATGACAAACAGTAACGGGCCCAGCAGCGAATTCTGAGGCGCACCATTAGTCACAAGCCTCCACTCCGTGAAGCAACCTTCCACCATATTCAGGAGGATGAGGGGTGGTCTTATAAAGGTGTATAAAATCATGAGAGGAATAGATCGGGTCGCACAGTCTCTTGTCCAGAATGGGATAATTGAGAACCAGTGGGCATAGGTTTGTGAAGAGGGAAAGATTTAATAGGAATCTGAGGGGTAACTTTTTCATACAATGGGTGATGGGTGTATGGAACGAGCTGCTGGAGGAGGTAGTTGAGGCAGGGACTATCGCACCATTTAAGAAGCAATTAGACAGGTACATGGATAGGACAGGGTTAGAGGGATATGGGCCAAATGCATGCAAGTGGGACTAGTGTAGATGGGACATGTTGGTCGGTGTGGGCAAGTTTAGCCGAAGGGCCTTTTTCCACACTGCGTGACTCTATGACACTGCCTTGATTCGCCCACCAGACACCAATGTACAATAACTATTCAAATTCTCAAGAATTAAAAGTCAACACACTGTTTGACTTCCTAATTTCATACTGTATCTGCTGGAAAATGTTCAGTGTTTTATGTACAAGTTGCTCTGAACATTATCATGTTTTAAACTCTCACAATTTAAAAATTATTATTCTTTCATACACCAAAGGATAGGACCTGATTTTTTCACATTATATTCCATCTACCATGTTCTTCACATTAACCTGTCTTAAGCTCTCTGAAATCTCTCTGCAACCTCAAGGCCACCAAGGCATGCGGCCCAGGCAACCTGAAAATATTACATTTGATCCCCTCATTTTAATTACCAGTATAGATTAGAAACAGCTGGGACTGCAATACCAGTTTCTACAGGATCCACTAGTTATCGCTTCTCAATCTAAAAATTACCCATTTGCTGCTTCTGTTTTCTGTCCATTAAGTCATGCCGATATATTCATCTAAAAATTCTGTTTAATATTCTCGTATACCACCTTATGAAAAGCTAAATATACTTCAACCGGTTCATTCTTACCAACTCTGAAATCTACAAACCTCAAAGCATTCTAATTGGTTTGTTAAATACAATTTCCTTTCATAAATCTAAATTGGGGCAAGGCTTGAGTTATAAGAAGAGACTGAACAGGATGGGGCTTATGGGCCTGTCCCACTTAGGCGACTTTTTAGGCGAGTGCCAGTGCAGGTCACCACATGTTGGATAGAAAAGGTTTAGAGGGATATGGGCCATACACAAGCAACTTAGATCAGTTCAGGTAGGCAACTTGGTCCACACGGGCGAGTTGGTCCTATTTCTAAACTAACTGTTTGGGGCCAATCCCATCATTATTTTCTAGTTCATTATTTACTGTTTCCCAATTTCTTATTAATACATTTAGGCATTTTCCCTTCTACTGATATCGGAGAGTAAAGAAACATGTCAATGGTGATGAGTTTCTCGTCTCCATGAACTACATTCAATACTTCTGCTTAGTTAATTTATTCACAAGTTGATCTTCATAAGTTGAGAGATACCCACGTAAATATGTATTCTGATTCCAACAGACATTGAAAATCTCAAAAGTAATTATTTTGTGATAATTATTGATACCTTTAACTTTAATTTGCAATTTTATTATTGGAGCTCCAACGGTAACAAAGGTATCATGAAGCTCTTCTACAATCTGAGGCAGCTGTTCTTCTTCAGCCTGTGATTCCACACCGTCCAAATTCTGCTCACTGACATATAAAATAAATCAATTAATACAATTTTTGTTCAAGGAACTGAAACTAAAATTCTATTATTTTAGACTACAGCATGGTACTTCACTTTTGGAAAAATATACAACTTTGAAAGGCTTCAGAATAACGAAAAGATTTTACAACTTCTATTAAACTATATATTTGATTACAATGTTTAAGTCCATTAGATGTGGTAGTAATAGCATGCAATGTATTACAGTTCCTCCCCATATTATAGACACCTTATTTATGTGCAGTTCGTATGTACGAATAGACGTTTGGGAGAACAGTGGGATTGTGGCAACATCATTCCATATTGCAGAGAAATCTGATTAGTTGAGTTAAATGCCCTGGTTTTGCCTTTTCCCCTGCTTGACCTTAGTTTTTATTTAAATATATTACTAGCCGATCGCAGTCTGACTTGTGAACTGTCCAGGTTCTGAATGTCGTATTCTGGTGAGAATCTGTAAATAGTCATGCAATACTAACCGCATGAGAGAAGCTTGTGCACTGACATAGGAAGATGTTTCAGTGGCTTCTGCTGTGTCATAGTCTGAGCTGATAACTGAAATAATAAATCAATACTATGGTAAACAAATAGCTAGCCATCATTTCTTAAAAAAGCAAAATTAGGTATTAAAGGTTTTCATTATATTTATTCAAGTATCAATTATAAACGTCACATCCTCCTTGTCACTTCCACTAGTTACAATATCCATTTTATTTTTAATGGATTTGTTGAACATCATTTCTAAATTCTATTATTATTTTGATTGTGCCTTGTTATTACTTCCTTCATAATAGATTTCAGGAGCTTCCTTGCAATTGGTATTAGGCTAATGTCAAAAGTTACCCATTTACTCTCCTGCTCCTTTCTTACATAATTGTGTTACATTTCATACCTTCCATTCTATGGAAAATGTTCCAAATTGAATGCTTTTTGGATGGTGACAACCAGTGTATTGAACTGTCTTCATTGTCACCTCAAAATAATGCAAGCCATCAAATTCTGAAAAGTTATCGACTCTCAGTCCCATTACATTTTTAATTTAATGCACATTTTTAAAATCTTTTCATTCTCTCTGGCACCCGCTTTTTCTGAGAATTTATTTTCTTTTTAAATATCTGTACAGGCCCTTGCTATCTATTTTCCAGATTATCATTGTTGCAATTTTTTACCTTCCCTAATCCTCTCTTGATTCTCTCTTTTTGCTTTAATTATTCCAGTCTGTTATGTTGCTGACATATCAGGAATTCACCAGGAACTCAGCTTTTTTTGAACGTTTGGATGATAAGCTTACATAGCCTATATTTTAGCATTGCATTGCATATTTAAAATAAAAAGGATTTGTCAGTAAGTCAAATCACAATAACCATTAAAAGTTTGCATGGCAAATGTGGAATTGTTTCAAGCAAATGGCATTAACATTAATTTTCATAATTTTCAGTTAAATAATATGGATAGTGGCCTAATTCTAAATAATTAAAACAAATAAGCTAAGATGTCAAATTTAGAAAATGTACATTTGAAAGTTTTCAAATTGAATTTCATGTACTTAGTTTGCATCATTTATGTTAACATTCTTACTTTGATGTAATCTTCATGCTTACCATCAACTCTTAGTTCAGCCTTTGTTGATACAACGCCAATGTAGTTTTCTGCCACACATCTATATACTCCCATATCACTCAGAACTACAGATGTTAAAATAAGTTGGTGACACCCATCCTGATCTTCATTGATCATGTAGTGGTCATTCTCCTCGATCAGCTTTCCATCCTTAAACCATTGAACCACTGGTGGTGGACATCCAATTACCATACAATCAAAACTAACAGGATAGCCTTCTTGAACATCCTGGTTCTGGAGCTCAGAGACAACATGAGGTGCTTTATGTGCCAAAGAAAAGCAGCAAAATAAATAATGCATTAATATCACGTGTGTACTTTCCAGGAAAGGCACCAAAGGCTGACAAAAAATATCTATAACCATTGAAGACACATTCACTTAAATGCAGTCTATGTTTTTCTCCACATTTCATTTAATGACAATTTTCAAAAGATCCTCCTCACATCACTGTTTTTGATAGTTTACAATCATTTATTGAGCAAAATCAACATATACAAACTGGAGTTTGAAAGAATGAAAGGGAATATCATTAGATAATTAAAACAAAAGACTGACAAGGCATATATATCCTAAGAGCCTGCTTCCACCTGAGGATGATTATATTTGGGATTAAAATTGGATTATATTTTAAAGATAATGAACAATTTATTTCCACCTGAGATTAAGAGTTTATGCAGGGGATTGTAAATTTCTGAAATTCTGTCATTAAGCTGTGTTTGACTCATCTTTGGGAACCAAGGAATTAGATACAATGGAGAAATGCCAGGAAAGTGGACTTGAAATGAAAGATCAGCTATCAATGATCTTGATTGTAAGAAGTAATGAGTGACGATGGTTACTTTTTGGAGTGGAGACCCATGACTAGTGGTGTTCTTCAAGGGACAGTGCTGGGCCTATTGTTGTTATGTCATCTATTTTAACGATTTTGGATGAAAATATACAAGGTATATTTTGCATACACACTAAAATAGATGATATAATAGGTAATGAAGAAGGTTATCAATAATTACAACAAGTTCTTGAACAGCTGTGCAAGTGTGTCAAAAGTGGCAAATGAAGTTTAATTCAGATCAGTTTACTCAGAGGTGTTGCATTCCAGGAAGTCAAACTACGGTAGGACTTTCAGAGTGAGCACCCTACTGGGTCTTATGCAAAAGAGGGACCAAGGAGTACAAGTACATAGTTCCCATATAATGGTGAAATGGCTTTTGGCATGCTGGCCTTTATCAATAAGGTTATTGGACATAGAAGCGAAAATTATATGTTGCAGATGTACAGGACATTGATGAGGCCACATTTGGGGGATTGTGTTCTGTGTTGGTCACCCAGCTACAGGAAAGATGCCATTAAGCTGGACATTTTCACAGGGATGTTGCCAGGACTTGTGACAGAGTTATAGGAAGAGGTTGGGCAGGTTAGGACTTTATTCCTTGAAGTATAGGAGACTGAGGAATCCTACAGAGGTGCATACAATTATGAGGGCATTGATAGGGTGAAAGGACACATCGTTGTTTGCAGGGTTATGGAATCCAGAACTAGACGGCATGGGTTCAAGATGAGAGGAGAAAGATTTGGAGGAACCCAAAGGACTATTTTTTTCAAAAAAATGCGGTAGGTAATTGGAACAAGCTACCAAAGGAAGTGGTTGAGGCAGGTGCAATAATGACATTTAACAGGTATCTGGGCAGTGACATAGTTAGGATTTGGTGAGATACGAATCAAATACAGGCAAGTGGGACTAGCTTAGAACTGAATTTTGTTCAGCATAATGGGCTGAAAGCTTGTTTCCAGGTCTCAGGATTCATAATTATTTTGAAGGACTCACAAACCGTGAGTGAATATATATCCATCTTCTTGTATCCATATATTGTTCACAGACCATAGAACACAGAAACAGAACCTTTATTTTTCTGCTTTTTTGCGTATTTCATATACAAATTTTAAAATAGATCGATTATAAAATGGGCAATATTTACTGTAACTATTTCCCAGTGGTATCTTAATTTTTAGTACAGGCAACTCCCATATTAATGCCGTTCGGGTTAATCATTACCCAAAAATGTGTGCTACAGAATACAATTTGAACTCACTGAACTTGTGTGAAAAAAAGTAAACAATCAGCAAAAAATGTATTTTCTTTTCAACTTGTGTTCTTGACACGTGTAGATTACATAGCTAGGCATTACAGAAAATCGTGATACGGATCATTTCTTAAGGACGTACTCTTCCCATAAGACAGGGGCCGCCTGTACAATTTAAGATTAGACGCTGTGCTGTTCCAATACAAAATAACATATAAAGACTGTGAAATAAACATAAGAAACAGCAGTGACAAACGTACCAGATTCAACTCGTAGTCCCTCTAGTGTGGGGATATGGTCTTCTCCAAATGCACCAAGGGGTCGCGAAACCTTCTTAATCCGTATTTCAACCCTACTATTATCCTGGCAAATATCAATGTGAACAGTAATTCCCTGACCGATAAATATTTCCTTAAATCTGGCTGCAGCCATTTCTGCCTCAGTCAAGGTATTAAACTTAATATAAATGTAATTTTCATCCTCATGGTAGGTCTGTTTGTCCAAGATTTCTTCATCTCCTTCATCAGCACTAAAAAAAAATTCTTCATCCACATCAGAAATTTCAAAAGAAAGTTTTGAATGCAAAAGTCTGTGAAGTCGTTTACCAGCTCTGCGGAACGCATCATCAACTTCACTTCCTGAAGAACTTTCTGGCTCACTGTCAGTGCTGTACTTTACACCAATGCCTCGTTTGAGTTTCTGAACTGTTTCCTTTGCATCACTTGCAACTGTAACTTTTCCACTGTGAGAAGTTGTGCCAAATTTGTTGGAAGCTTCGCAAGAATAAGTTCCAGAGTCTTTTTCTTCCATGCCTGTAATAATTAAGGAGCAAGTTCCATCACTGTAATTATCAATATGATAATGTCTTCCATCAACAATCTCTTCTCCATCTTTGAGCCATCTAACCTTGACTTCGGATTTACTCAGGGCCACACACTCAAGGTGGACAGTTTGGTCGAGCTTAGTAGCCTGTGATTTAAAAACTTCTCCAAACACAGGTGTGCCTTGCTGTTTCAGATCTTTCCTGGCTTTATAACCTTTAAATGCGGCCTGGATTTTTGTAGCAGCTTCAGCAAGAGACGGGTCTAGTTCCAACATAGGTTCATCTGGTAATTTCTCTGGCCCAGTGCTAGTAGACTCCCAGTGTTTAAAGAATTTGCTTGTGGAAATTGTTTGTACTTTTCCAGCTATTGTTACAGTTGACTTCCCTGCTGTTTTCAAGTAATGAACAAGGGATGGAGTGCCAGATCTTGATTCTTCATCAGAACTTGTACAAGAATCACATGCTCTGGACATGTCATCTGTGGACAAATCTTCAAATTCCAAACCTTTCTGCAGCCGTTGTTTCAGAGCCTTGTCATCTTCTTCTGGTACTTCACAGATAGAATCAAGAGTTGGTTCACGGCTCATTCTTCGTTTCTTCGCCAACGCTTCCCATAGAAGATGCAAATCACCTTCCTGTGCTGCTTCAGGAGGCAAGCTTGGTTTGGGAGAACTTTGCTCCCCATCTGCTAGTTCAACAGTAATTTTGTCAGGCTCCTGTAGACTTTCCCAATCTTGGTCCGGAACAGGCTTCATTTTATCTGCAGAGATAATAAGAAGTCAATTATGTTAATAATTATATGACAGGTGGTGTTCTGCTGGTATGTACTAAGTATTGCACTTTGTGAGTTCAAATGAAAGAGGAAACTATACAGAAAGTCTATACCTCCCAGAAAATGGCAAGGGTGGTAAAGATGGGGTGTTGCGTATAAACAAGTAAAATAGATTTACCTGGCAAGTTTTATTTTACACAGAGTGGTAGATGCCTGGAACGTGCCAGGTGCTTCCATGGTAAATGGTGGAAGCAGGTATGACAGCAACATTTCAGAAGCATTTAGACAGCTACATGAAGAGGCAGGGAATTAAGAGATATAGACCACGTGCAGACGGATGTACAGTTTAAATTGCAGCATGGTCAGCACAGACATCATGGACCAAAGGACCCATTCCAGTGCGTATGTTCTTTGTTCCAAGATATTTTAGTCTTTGCACTAAAATGGTTCTGAAAGTTTTGACAGCCAGCAAATCTCCACCCCACTTGAACCATCTCAAAGCTTTAAGGGTTTTTTGAAATTAATAAGTTTTAAAAATGAATACTTAAAAAAAAAATAATATAAAAACATCTACACCTAAAATATAAAGAGCTAAAAACATTGAATTAAACCAAAATATTTAAAACATAAGGAACTTTGTTTTCTTAAAGAGAGCTTTTATTTCAATTGTTTATTTTTAATTGAATGAATTAATTATTCAATAATCAATTGTTTTGTTTTAATTATTTTGGTTTAATTGAATGGATGCATTTGCTAGTCCTGCACAAGAGTAGGCATGTCACATCAAGGTGGAGCCCCACTGCTGTTTGTGTCAGATCAAAGAGATAGGTTTAGAATTGCAAGCCTGTCATTACATTCATGACCTTCATATTTGACAAAGCACGCGCATAAACCCAGACCAGTTTACATTTAAATATGTAAATGCCAGCAGTCAGTTACCAGTAGGACCTAGGCAACTGAGCTACAAACTTAAAATGCTGACTCCATGGTGTCTGGCTACAAGGGAAGAAAAATGTGAATAGTAAAGATGTTACATTGTAGTAATAAATGAAGTATTTCACTTAGGTTCCATGGGAATGAAACATATTCTCTTTGCCTACAAAGCAGACATTGCTTAACTGATCAGCCACAGAAAACTAAGCTAAATGCTCAGAATTTTGTTGAAGCCTTACTGGTTTTCAGAACTTCTTTCCAGAATATTGGATATTACCTTACATATCATCACATGTTGGGGGTTGTGAGATACTCCAACAACATTTTACAAAGTATTTAGATGAACCCTGAGCTGAGTCGACTTTGAAAGCACAGGAGAAGGTGAATCGGGGAAGGTGGTGCATCCATGGATAACAAGGGAAATCAGGGATAGTATAAAAACAAAAGATGAGGCATACAAATTTGCCAGAAAAAGCAGCCTACCGGAGGACTGGGAAAAATTCAGAATCCAGCAGAGGAGGACAAAGGGCTTAATTAGGAAAGGGAAAATAGATTATGAAAGGAAACTGGCAGGGAACATAAAAACTGACTGCAAAAGTTTTTATAGATATGTAAAGAGAAAGAGACTAGTTAAAACAAATGTTGGTCCCTTGCAGTCAGAAACAGGTGAATTGATCATGGGGAACAAGGACATGGCAGACCAATTGAATAACTACTTTGGTTCTGTCTTCACTAAGGAAGACATAAATAATCTGCCGGAAATAGCAGTGGAACGGGGGTCAAATAAGATGGAGGAACTGAGTGAAATCCAGGTTAGCCGGGAGGTGGTGTTGGGTAAATTGAACGGATTGAAGGCCGATAAATCCCCAGGGCCAGATAGTCTGCATCCCAGAGTACTCAAGGAGGTAGCCACAGAAATAGTGGATGCATTAGTGATAATTTTTCAAAATTCCTTAGATTCTGGAGTAGTTCCTGAGGATTGGAGGGTAGCTAATGTAACCCCACTTTTTAAAAAAGGAGGGAGAGAGAAAGCGGGGAATTACAGACCAGTTAGTCTAACATCGGTAGTGGGGAAACTGCTAGAGTCAGTTATTAAAGATGGGATAGCAGCGCATTTGGAAAGTGGTGAAATCATTGGACAAAGTCAGCATGGATTTACGAAAGGTAAATCATGTCTGACAAATCTGATAGAATTTTTCGAGGATGTAACTAGTAGAGTGGATAAGGGAGAACCAGTGGATGTGTTATATCTAGACTTTCAGAAGGCTTTCGACAAGGTCCCGCATAAGAGATTAGCATACAAACTTAAAGCACACGGTATTGGGGGTTCAGTATTGATGTGGATAGAGAACTGGCTAGCAGACAGGAGGCAAAGGGTAGGAGTAAACGGGTCCTTTTCAGAATGGCAGGCAGTGACTAGTGGGGTGCCGCAAGGCTCAGTGCTGGGACCCCAGCTATTTACAATATATATTAATGATTTGGACGAGGGAATTCAATGCAACATCTCCAAATTTGCAGATGATACCAAGCTGGGGGGTATAGTTAGGTGTGAGGAGGATGCTTGGAGGCTGCAGGGTGATTTGGATAGGCTGAGTGAATGGGCAGATGCATGGCAGATGCAGTACAATGTGGATAAATGTGAGGTTATCCACTTTGGTGGCAAAAACATGAGGGTAGACTATTATCTGAATGGTGGCAGATTAGGTAAGGGGGAGATGCAACGAGACCTGGGTGTCATGGTACACCAGTCATTGAAAGTAGGCATGCAGGTGCAGCAGGCAGTGAAGAAAGCAAATGGTATGTTAGCATTCATAGCGAAAGGATTTGAGTATAGGAGCAGGGAGGTTCTACTGCAGTTGTACAGGGTTTTGGTGAGGCCACACCTGGAGTACTGCGTACAGTTTTGGTCTCCAAATCTGAGGAAAGACATCCTTGCCATAGAGGGGGTACAGAGAAGATTCACCAGACTGATTCCTGGGATGTCAGGACTTTCATATGAGGAAAGATTGGATAGACTCGGTTTGTACTCGATGGAATTTAGAAGATTGAGGGGGGATCTTATAGAAACCTACAAAATTCTTAAGGGGTTGGACAAGCTAGATGCTGGAAGATTGTTCCCGATGTTGGGGGAGTCCAGAACAAGGGGTCACAGTCTAAGGATAAGGGGGAATTCCTTTAGGACCGAAATGAGGAAAACATTCTTTACACAGAGAGTGGTGAGTCTCTGGAATTCTCTGCCACAGAAGGTAGTTGAGGCCAGTTCATTGGCTATATTTAAGAGGGCGTTAGATGTGGCACTTGTGGCTAAAGGGATCAGGGGGTATGGAGAGAAGGCAGGTACGGGATACTGAGTTGGATGATCAGCCATGATCACATTGAATGGCGGTGCAGGCTCGAAGGGCCGAATGGCCTACTCCTGCACCTATTTTCTATGTTTCTATGAGAGTGTTGGAAAATGGGATTAGTAAAGATAGGCACTGGATGACCAGCACAGACAATGTGTTGAAGGGTCTGTTTCTATAACACTGACTATATCAGCGTACCAGCTACTTCAGTACATGTTATATAGTATACTTTCATGACATTCCTGAAGAAAGATTTTGAAATGCTTCAGGGTGCAAATAATTGAAAAATGTTAGTATGAACGAGAAACAGAACTAAATTGTTATTTACCATCCAAAATGACTTCAGCAGATGTTTTTGTTTCTGAGGACACCATACAGGTATATCTCCCTTCATCCTCAGCACTGCAATTGTGAATAATCAAATAGTGTTTTGTTCCTCCAGAAATTATATCATTCTTGCTGCTTATTTCAATGGGTTGATCATTTTTTAACCACTTAACATTAATGCATTCACTGGAAAATTCACATTCTAGCTTCACGGATTCCCCATCTGTTGCAGTAATGTTAGTGAGAGGAATGGTGACAGTCACAGGAACCTCTATAAAAAAGATTAAATGTTTACCAATGGACATAGTACACATTGGGTAAATAATTTATTGTATATTAAAAATAGGATTGCAAGTATACAATATGCTAAGAATGAACTGCCAGTTGGGTCTGAATACCATGATCAAAAGGTGCATTTCCTCGACTTCCATTCATAGCAACATTTATATAGGGCCTTTAATGTAGTAATACATTCCAAGCAATTTCTTCCTTGATAATAGGCTCCGATATCTTATCAACAGATATTAAGCTAACAGATATAAATTTATCCGCTATTTATCTTCCTTCATCATTGAACCGTAGAGTCATTCCCTTCCTAGAACTCAGTGAGATTTGTGAATCCTCAATGAATAGGTCAACTATCTTTGTAGCCTTAGATTTAATTCACAATCTAAAAGGGTGGTAACATTGATTCAACGGTAGCTAAAATACAATTGGGTTTCATGAAATGCTCCCAAATGTGTTGGGTTGTGAGGGATCATCATTAATTAAAATTTTCTGTTGCTATTTAGGCTGTTGAATAACCAGAAACACTTTTAATATCTGAAGATTCTTGACAAAAAAAAAAGGGAAAACATTTGGTTTGCAACAAAATTCAACAAGACCTCTGGAATGTTTTAAATTCCATTCACTCCATTCAGAAACCCCTCACCCCATAAATGTCAGAGCCGAGATTTTTTTTCATTGGGCATGAACAAATCCAGGCTGGTGTTAGATGGTTTGTAGCCCTTGCAGGACTATGTCCTGCAGTAGGATTCAATAGCCTGCAATTTAGCATAATAATTGATGTGCTACTCTCCTGAAAGGCTGGTTCTTAAAATATGACTGAGATGAGGAGATACACTTTGCTCACTGTTCTAAATCCTTGGCAGTTTCTATCCTGAGGCCTGTGGATGTTCTGTCAATGAGTATGTTCATGATTATAATGTAAAATATTTGGTATTAATGGAAAATAGGTATCAGGTGAAATAAATACCCAGAGACATAGAATTAGCTCCAATGGCAGGTGCTAATTTAAACAGCTGCTTCTATTTTAGTTTCTTAGCTGTATAGTTTACATCCATAAAAGGGAGAGATGCATAAGTAGGCAGAGTGGCAAAGAAGTGTACGGTGTGCCTGCCTTCATATACCGGAGAGATTACAAGAGTTGGGACATCATTTGACATCATCAGTTGCGATATGCAGTTACGCAATAGGTTGATCAGGAGTATTGTGTGTTTTTCTAGTTGCTACAATACACAAAATATATAATTAAGCTTGAGAGGGGGCAGAAAAAAATCACCAGGATCTTGCCTGAATTAGAGGATTTGAGTTTAATTCCCGGGATGGCAGTACTGTCATATGCTGAGAGAAAGGAGCGGCTGGCCTTGTACACTGGAGTTTAGAAGGATGAGAGGGGATCTTATTGAAACATATAAGATTGTTAAGAGTTTGGACACTCTAGAGGCAGGAATCATGTTCCCGATATTGGGGGAGTCCAGAACCAGGGGCCACAGTTTAAGAATAAGGGGTAAGCCATTTAGAATGGAGACGAGGAAACATTTTTTCTCACAGAGAGTTGTGAGTCTATGGAATTCTCTGCCTCAGAGGGCAGTGGAGGCCGGTTCTTTGGATACTTTCATGAGAGAGCTAGATAGAGCTCTTAAAGATAGCGGAGTCAGAGGATATGGGGAGAAGGCAGGAACGGGGTACCGATTGGGGATGATCAGCCATGATCACATTGAATGGTGGTGCTGGCTCGAAGGGCCTACTCCTGCACCTATTGTCTATTGTGTTATAAAGAGAAATTAGATAAACTGGGTCTGCTTTTTTCAGGAGCAAAGGAGGATGAATGTGGCATGATGGTGATAAACAATTATGAGGTGTAGATAGGTAGATAGCCAGAGTGTGTTTCCCATGTAGGGGTGTATAAATCTAGAGGACATTGGTTTTAGTTAAGAGGCAGGTGGTTTAATTGGAATTTGAGGGGCAAATTTTTCACACAAGTACTTGGTGTTTGGAATGTGCTGTAATTCTGCAGACAATAGGAAAATTGATTAAATTGTGGAGTGATGAAGGTTGTTAATTAATACAACATTATATAAATCAGTTGGAAATATTTACAGAATAATGGCAAATAGAGTTTAATCTATACAAATGTAAATTGAAGCATTTTGAGGGGCAAATGCAAGAGGTATGTATACAGTAAATGACAGACCCTTTATAAGCACTGGTGTCCAGAGGTATCTTGGAGTGCAAGTCCATTGTTCCCCATAAATGGCAAAATAAGTGGACAGGGTGGGAAAGACGGCATCTGGCCTTCATCGGTCAGGGCAATAGGTGAAAATTACAGCTGGATAAAATGTGTTAGGCCACATATGGGTGTTCAGTTCTGGTCAAACAGTATAGCTAGAATGTGAAAGTTTCACATGCACACCCTTCAGAAGATGCACAAGAGGTTTACCACGTTGTTGCCTGGATTGAGGGTACTAGTTATAGAAACATAGAAAATAGGTGCAGGAGTAGGCCATTCGGCCCTTCGAGCCTGCACCGCCATTCAATATGATCATGGCTGATCATCCAACTCAGTATCCCGTACCTGCCTTCTCTCCATACCCCCTGATCCCCTTAGCCACAAGGGCCACATCTAACTCCCTCTTAAATATAGCCAATGAACTGGCCTCAACTACCTTCTGTGGCAGAGAATTCCAGAGATTCACCACACTCTGTGTGAAAAATGTTTTTCTCATCTCGGTCCTAAAAGACTTCCCCATTATCCTTAAACTGTGACCCCTTGTTCTGGACTTCCCCAACATCGGGAACAATCTTCCTGCATCTAGCCTGTCCAACCCCTTAAGAATTTTGTAAGTTTGTAAGATTCCCCCTCAATCTTCTAAATTCTAGTGAGTACATGCCGAGCCTATGCAGTCTTTCTTCATATAACCATATAACAATTACAGCACGGAAACAGGCCCTCTCGGCCCTTCCAGTCCGTGCCGACCATTTATCTATGAAAGTCCTGACATCACAGGAATCAGTCTGGTGAACCTTCTCTGTACTCCCTCTATGGCAAGAATATCTTTCCTCCGATTAGGAGACCAAAACTGTATGCAATACTCCAGGTGTGGTCTCACCAAGACCCTGTACAACTGCTGTCGAACCTTCCTGCTCCTGTACTCAAATCCTTTTGCTATGAATGATAACATACCATTCGCTTTCTTCACTGCCTGCTGCACCTGCATGCCTACTTTCAATGATTGGTATACCATGACACCCAGGTCTTGTTGCTTCTCCCCTTTTCCCTCATGTTTACCCTCATGTTTTTGCCACCAAAGTGGATAACCTCACATTTATCCACATTATACTGCATCTGCCATGCATTTGCCCACTCACCCAACCTATGCAGCCTCCTAGCATCCTCCTCACAGCTAACACTGCCCCCTAGCTTTGTGTCATCCGCAAACTTGGAGACGTTGCATTCAATTCCCTCGTCCAAATCATTAATATATATTGTAAATAGCTGGGGTCCCAGCACCGAGCCTTGCGGTACCCCACTAGTCACTGCCTGCCATTTGGAAAAGGACCTGTGTACTCCTATTCTTTGCATAATGAGATCTTGAACAAACCTGGATTGCTTTTACTGCACCATCGAAGGCTAACTTAGAAAAGGTTATAATATTAAAAAGGGCATAGTCACAGTCTTTATCCAAAGGTGAATAGGTCAAATAATAGAGAGATAGTTTTAAGGTGAGAGGGGAACATTTAAAGGAGTACAAGATAGGTATTTTATGCAGAGAAAGGTAGTTGCCGAAGAGAGTATCAGAAAGATTAGGTCAAGGAGGAGGCCCTGAGAGTCTGAAGAGTGAACCAACGCAAAATATCACTTTTCCATGTTCTCCAGAGATTGTATCTGACCCACTGAGTTTCAACACTGTGTCTTTTTTTGGTTTCTATCTTGCTGTAATAAGTCAGTGGGTCAGGCAACATCTCTGGAGGGAATGGATAGGGAAGGTTTCGGTTCAGGACCCTGAAGACTGATTGTAGTGGGGGGAAAAGCTGGCATAGAGGTGGGAGTGCAACAAAGTCTGGCTAGTGATAGGTGTATATTGGTGAGCGGGGTTTGATTATTTTACCCATCTGCCAATCAAATCCCCCCCACCCTCATCTGTACCTACCCATCACTGGCCAAGCTTTGTCCAGCACTCCCCCCTCCCCTCCCACCGAGCTTTGCTCAGGTTTGCTGCTGCCTGGCCTACTGAGTATTCCTGTTGAGTATTTCCAGCAATTTATGTTTTTTTAATTTTCCATAGGATATATGGATGGCTTTGCTGAAATTGTTTACAGAAATCAAAAGCATATAAATGTAATATTCCATAACCTTTTTTTTAAACTAAGGCAACTACTTAATTGCTAAAAATATATATTTAAGATTCAAGTACTTGTCAGATTGAAAGAGTTAGTTATTAATTGATTGTTGTCATATTTAAGCTTTCCTGTTGTAAAAAGCCAATTGTAATGCATGATGGGATTTGGCCAAATCATCATGACAAGGTTGTTTTTCAGTTAAGTTGAATAGTTCACAGCTCTTACAAGGTCTTTTTTAACGCAAGTTGAATAGTTCACAGCTCACTTACAAGGTTTTTTTACGTAAGTTGAATAGTTCGCAGCTCTCTTACAAGTTTTTTAATGTAAGTTGAAGAGGTTAATCAGATAAGAACGGGCCAGAGGATGCCATTGGGATGACTGGCTTTTGGCAAAGAGTGAAAAACAACTCCATATTTGGAGGTGGCTGAACGTATATTAACCCCGGTTTTCTGGTATTTCTTTGTGTGTGCTGCTGGAGATTTGGAGGTAAAACTGTTGCCTCTGGGTCTCTAGGTCCACACCCGTTAAATTAAAGCTTTGTATGGTCGTACTTTGTCTATCTTTAAAAAAGTGAACTTTTACAAGATAGCTAATATCCAAGTGCAATGGGTGGAAGAACATGTCAGCGGAGGCCACGTGTTTCAAAATTCTAGTTCTTAGTTAAGCAAATTGCCAATTTTGAATTGCTAAAGAATCAAGGTTCTGTTATAGTCGTGTTTAACTGTAAAATAATAAAGAACATGCAACTGGTATGCATTTTCATTTCTCACCCAGCAAAACTGTCTGTGGCAAATGAACAGGTTCACCAGCACCAACACTATTCAGAGCCGAAACACGGAATCTGTATCCAGAGCCTGGTACCAGATTATCAACAGTGAATTCTGTCTCTTCAATTGCTTTTGTGTTACATTGCAACCAGCAGTCACTGTCCTGAGGTTTCATCTCAACATGATAGCCTTGTATAACACTGCCGCCATCACTGAGTGGTGGAAACCAAGACAAGGTGACTAACTGGTGGTTCTTTCTGACAATCTCTGGATCTTCAGGAGGATCAGGAGGACCTATAGAGGTGAGTTAGAGTCATTATTAACTTGAGTTCCTGAAACAGTAATTACACAAGTAAAATTCAAACATAATATTAATTGGTGAAAAAACAAAACATAAGTATTGCTATTACTAATATGAACAAATTGCATTTGTCCGCCTTCATTCGATGGACAAGCTATCAAATATTTTGGCATGCACATCTTTACAAAATAACAATAAATACATTTTAAGACATAGATCTTAAATACACTACACTTAAATATAAATCTATAAACTATAATTAAACTATAATTATTAAACTCTCTGCATAAAAATATCTTGCACCCAAAAATGTCTACACCATATTCTAGGAATTGATTTTTTTATGTTGTGGTAGCTACATATAAAGCTACCTGGGCTGCTGAGCATTTTCATCACATTCTGTTTTTATCTAGCAATGTTACAACATTTTGAGATTTTAAAAATCAAGTCTACAATTTATCCCATCAGATAAAGCATAAAAAGAAGTTTAATTTGACACCTAATTCACTTTCATATCTTCAGTATTAAGAAAGTTATGACCATTTTCATACTCGGAAATTAGCATCTTGTTCCCCATTGCCTTTAAATTGACTTAACTCAAAAGCTGTGATCTAGAACAGTCAAAAGCCCATAACTTTCTTAAAAATTAAGAGAACTCAATGAAATTTTCAGTTATTATAGCTTGAAGCATTCTGAAACAAATATGAAACAATCTTACTTGGATGACCTGAAATTAAAGCATATAATTAGTTAGTTATCTAATTGTAGCTAATTACAAAATTCAATTAGTAGATCTAAACATCTATCCATTTCTTAAGAAAAGATACACTTTTTTTAAATTGCCTAAGTGTCCAAATAACATTCACACAATAATCCACAATATAACATAATTTTTAAATCTCATTTTCATGAATGTATAGGCCAAATGGAAGGAATTTAGTGTTTAATGCCTGTAAATTAATGGCCATTTAAATCAACTAGCGAGTGGGTTTTAGTGGAATGCGGTGGATTAGAACGTTGAGGTTTGCGGTGAAGTCAGTATGAAAAATACAGCCGGTGCATACATTTTTTTTGTCCCCTTTTCACAACATGAAAATGTGATTAAAGCCTTCCTAAAAACCAAGTTTTTATGTAAAAATAAACTGTGTAGCTTCTTTTATCGCCTACCTTAGGTCCGTTCCGCTGTCACCGTTCAGAGCTTTAGAAGATGATTTTTAAACTACTCTAGTTAATAAATAATCAAGCGTAGTTTAAAAATACCTTTATGAATGAAATGTCGGAGCGATTTCTCTTTAGCGACGAAATCGTCCGACATGGATCGACTTGGACTGCCTAGAAAAAAATCGGCATTTTAAACCCGCCCCCCTCTGAAAGGCGCCAAAGTCGCGCACACGGGGAGTGGCAGAACTGCAGCGCTGCTAAAGTTAGGTATTGTAAAATACCTATTTTATCCAGCACTTTACTTCTACTGCCAAGATTTTTATGCTTAAATCTTTGAACTATTTACAGATTTCAGGGTTGAAATCTTAGTATTACCATTTTATAGTTATGTATTTGGAATTTTAACCAATCAATTACAAATTGGCTAAATTATTTGTTGTACTTGTGTAGCAAAATAATTGAATAACACTAGTTCATGCATCTATTGCATGTTCTGTGCAGTGCAACGTCATTTATTTTGTTTCTTGATCAGTTGTATGCCTAATTATTATACTGCTGACTGCATTGTGATGATGAAAATAAAGAAAAAGTAATATATCTCTTGTCCAATGTCCCTGTTGAGATTTTTAGCACGATCAATAATAACTACACAAGCTCGCTAATAAGCACAATATTAAACTGTTAAGATAATTTAATTTTAGTCAACACCTGAAATGCTTCTTTCATATAATTAAAAAGTCAAAATGTAATGAAAATGTTTAAATACTATTTTTTTTAAAATAGCATCAATTCATTCATTTTTATTTTCTGATCTTTTTTCAGTTTTATTTTTGAAGAGAACCCGGTGAAGTCCTTTTCCTTTAAGTACATTTTAATTGTTTGATCAGTGGAGAATAGTGAGAGGAAATGAGAAGGAAAGAGAGGGAGAAAGAGAGAGAGGGGGAAAGAGCAAAAGAAAGAAAGAGAAAGAAAGAGAGAGAACGGGAGACAAAGAGAAAATTAGAAAAAAGAGAGAAAAAAGAGAGAGAGAGAGAGACTGAGTGAGCTACAAAGGTTCACATATTAGGGAGTCAAACAGTGCAAACACCAATCAGAAATCTCTGCAATAAAAGGAGGAGTGTAAAGTTTCAATTTTTCATGATTTAACTGATGGCAATGTCTCATATCTTACCAAGAATAGCTAATTTTGCTGAAGCAATGACATCTCTTGAAGCAAATGTTATTTGTCCAGAATGAATGAATTGGGCATTTTTCAGAATGAGTTTGTAAATGTTTCTCTCTGCCTTTGTTTCCCAATGTTCATTAGTTTTGATATCAGTTTCATTCAGATACCAGCTCACTTCAGTAATAGGGACCACTTCGCTCAATACACATTCAAATTCCGCATGATTTCCCCGTACCACTTCAGTATCTCTCAAAGTGTTCAAAATGCTAATATGCCATCCTACACATAAGAAATAAACACGTAGGCATCAAATCAAATTTACATTGTAAAATATTTTAAATAGGTCAGCAAGTTAATGAATTAAAAAACGATTTAATTAGTAAACCATAAGAAATGGAATCTTAAACATAAATAAATGTTCAGCATTGTAATGTTTTAACTACTTGGAAAGAACCAGTTTTTTTTGCTCCTATTGCTGTAATTACTAAAGTATAACTTTCAGGTGATTAATTTTCCCAAAGCAAATTTTTACAATATGGATACTCTTCTTACCTTTAACATTTAGATATGCTGAGGACATGGCATTTCCAGACACAAAGCTCACTTGACAACTATCAGATGGAATTAAGTTCTTTAGGAGTAAGATATGTCGTCTTCCAGCTTCGAGGACTGCTGTTTCTTGGTTTTCAGTTTGTGTTATGGGGACATCGTCCATCAGCCACTTATAACAATGTACCTCCGGTCTGGACAAGGAGCATTCAAACAGAGCTTCACCACCTTCCACCGCATCTACATTCTCTAGTCCTTCAAGAATATCAGGGAGCTTTGCTAATTAAAAGAAATATAGCAATTCAAACCATTATTTTTTGGAATAGTACATTAGGGTGACAATGGTTTTATCTTTAAAATCAGTCATCTTTTAATATCATACCTTTTAATCAATCTTGTGTTCCTCAAAATGAAGGATTGCACTTGCAAAACTTGGAATTTGTGCCTCACTGGTAAGGCAAGTATTTTTTGTCCAATCCTGATTGTGTTTGAACTGAATGGCTTGCCAGATCATTTAAGAATCAAATATGTAGGGAGGGCCTAGGCAGGATGCGCTGAATAAAAATACCTTCACTCTGTCCAACAAAATATCTCAAGACCACCCTCAGAAAAATACTGTGCATATCATATTTTTGTCTTTCACTCATCAGCAATATCTTGGGAAGATTGTTAAGTTTGTACCAGGTCATCTTTATCCTGTGAACTAATCCTAATTATACGATCCAAATATTAGATCACAGAGCACCCAATGTTGTGCTATACTTGAACAAATTAATCTTGCCCTTACAATCATTCCAACCAAAGTAGTGGACTTGGCATTTCTGTGCACTGGGAATGTAGGTGCATTTGATGGTCTTCTGGTGCCATTCATGCAGCAATAATATGATAATTTGTGCAACCCTCACTCACTCATCACCCCTCATTTCCATCCATATCAGCATAAATTGAAGTCACTGGGTGGAATCGAAACTAATATTGAACATTAATATCGCTAGTGCTGACCAGTGAATTTCATTGGCTCATTGGGAAAAAAAACGTAAACAGTAGTTTTCAGAACCAAGGATAACTGACCGGTAATGTTAATGTCTGCTGAGCTTCATAGCCGTGTATCTCTGGCTTCTTAAAAGTTGTCTCCACTCCTTCTCTCCACCTTGTCTTCCCCTTCTCCCCCCCTCTTTTAAAGGAAGTGACCCTTCCCGTACACTGTGCTTTCACTGTCTTAATTACAGCGCCAACCTTCCTGTTCACCGTGGTGTCTGTATCACATTGGCTTTGCACCGTGTGAATTTCACTAAGACAGCTCTGCCCCTGCTTGCCCTGTCCCCCACCTGCATAACTGGCTGGTGAAGGAAGCGATGTGTGTATGTGTGTTCCACTCTGACAGTTGCCATTCCAGTCGCTAGGTTTTCACCAACCGGCTACGACTTGACAGTCGCCGGCAGTCGCCTGAATAATCGCTTAAGTGGGACAAGCCCATAAAGATCTTCTCCAATAGTTTCCAATTACAGATGTGAGGCTCAAATGCAAGTGAACCAGTGCACAAGAAGTAAATATCTCTGTGTTGACTACTGGCAACAATCTATTACCGGAGGCATCCTAATGGCAATGACAATGCACAGGTCAAGGATTTCAGCACAGGTGTCAAAGACATGCCTATCTTCACAAAACTTTGTCTTGCACTCTTCAGTCACATCACCTCTTACTTAGACCTCCATAGAAACATAGAAACATAGAAAATAGGTGCAGGAGTAGGCCATTCGGCCCTTCGAGCCTGCACCGCCATTCAATGTGATCATGGCTGATCATCCAACTCAGTATCCCGTACCTGCCTTCTCTCCATACCCCCTGATCCCTTTAGCCACAAGTGCCACATCTAACGCCCTCTTAAATATAGCCAATGAACTGGCCTCAACTACCTTCTGTGGCAGAGAATTCCAGAGACTCACCACTCTCTGTGTAAAGAATGTTTTCCTCATTTCGGTCCTAAAGGAATTCCCCCTTATCCTTAGACTGTGACCCCTTGTTCTGGAAAACCAATGAAAACCAATGCACATGCATGCACAGATCTTACAAGGCTGTCATCATTGAGATACGTGAAATGCAGATAGAAGACCTTTAGTCACACTCTTGTAGCTGGACTACTTTCTCCGTTGAGGTCAAGGCCAGTATGGCTTAATTTCCCCATCTCTGGATCTTTGTAAATTGTCACTGCAGGTTTTTCTCATTTGATGCTGTTCAGGAACTGTATTTATGTAGAGATGAGTAATGAGTAAAGAAGATGTGGCATCTCAGGCAGTGGGAATTAGTCCTCGAGTCATAAAGTTATACATTATGGAAACAGGCCATATGCTGATCATTATACCCATCTATATTAATCCCATTTGCCATCATTAATTCCATATCCTTCTGTGCTGTACTCATTCAAGTAACTGTGCAGATGGCCGATCTATCCAATCTCTCTTTATAATTTAACCCTCTTATCCAGAAAACATCATTGTGGATCTTTGCCGTACCCTCCCCAACTTAGTCACGTATTTCTTGTAGTGTGGCAACCAGAACCACAATACTACAATGCAGACTAACCAACTTTTGTAAAACTGGAGCATGATGTCCTTAAGGCACTGTCCAACTGCGGCGACCTAATCTGCGAGTTCTGGAGAGTTTGCCCTCGACTCATACTCACAGCATGGTCGACACGAGGTCCTAGGAGGTCTTTGTAACTCTCCTTATTGCTCGAGGGTAGTCCCTGCGTACTCAAGGCCTCAGCTAGGTTGCGGCATTTTATTCAACATGTTCAGAAATGCCCGCTAGTAAAAAAAGGTCGCCATGGAAAAAAATCGATGCTTTTTTTACTCGTAGGTTTAGTCTAAGTAGGTCGGCATGTTATCCGTAGGTAATCGAGGGTAATCGAAGGTAGTCGTAGGTAGTCTTCAACATAGTTGAAGGGAGGTCGAAAGAGATTGAAGGAGGTCGTCTTCACTCTCCACTATTCGGAGTCCAATTTTCCCGAAGCTAGTCTTCAATCAACATAGTCGAAGGAGGTTGAAGGAGGTCTTCTACATAGTCGAAGGTCTTCAACATGGCATTTTTTCAAACTCTCCTAAAAACTCTTCTAAACTCTTGAATTAGGTCGCCGCAGTTGGTCAGCCCCTTAACTCTTGCACTCAATGCCTCGGCTGATGAAGACAAGTATGCCATATACCTTTTTCACCACCCCATCTGCAGCAGCCTGCTGCATACACCAGAATCTCATTTGCAAAATGACATACACTGTCTTCTAGTCTTCTTATGGCATTTTGCAAATAATATTCTGGCACACGCAGCTTCTGGGAGTGCTCTGCAGTATATGCTCAAAAAGGTGTGAAGACTTCAGCTTAATGTGCTGGTGTGCTGTACAACCAAGCAGTCTGAAGAGAGCAGCTGAAGTCAGAAGAGCAGCATGCAGACCTCAAGACCCAAACTGAAGAAAGGCAGGAGCAAGAAGAGCAGTAAGGTAACCAGAAAGGTTATTAAGGGTTACCTCTTCAAAACAACAGCTTCAACTCTCAGGACAGTGAAGGAGGAAGACATTTGGTTCCAACGACAATAAATGGATTCATAATTCTTATATCTTTTTACACCATTAGAAGGAGGCTATTTGACCCATACCATTTATGCCTGTTCTCAGGCTAATCCCATTCTGGAATCCCATTTAACACTAGATACAGATAATCTTTTCAAAAATACTTTCTATGTCACAGACCCCAGTCCAAACTAACAATGCTCTCCAAACTCTAACCTTCACCACCCCCAGAGTTCTCCAGTAACCAGCCAAGGATGCCAAGTTAGCACATAATTCTCCCATCTTCCTTTGCAACATCACCTGCATTGTTCATATCACAACAGTGAACTCCAAATCCAAATTTCTGAATCGGAGTACCACAATTGTTCATTGGTGTACATTTCATTGTATTCAGAAAATGTATTTCTGCAATGGTAAGATCCTATGTCAGTCATGATTTTGTGGAAATTATGAATTCTGCTATATCCAACAGCATTTTTTTGCCCTGGTCCATCAGAGCCGCGTGCTGCTCTCCACTCCCCTCAGACTGAAAAGAAGAGCAAGATGGTGGAGAGATAGTGAGGCAATGTCAGCAGTGTGCATGTGAAGGGATCAGCAAGTGGTGCCCATGACAGAGAGTGGGAAAAATGGTGAGCATGGTGCGACGCCTGCAGGGATTTTAGAGTTAAGCCGAACTCTTTGGTTAAGGGCTTTGGTAGACTGGTAGAAGCCACTCCTTTGACGTTTCCCAGTCTAGATGTGAGAAGGATGAACCAGCCTCACCCTCCGGGTTGCCTGCACTGTGCCCATCCCCTAACTCTACAGCACTTGCTGAAGAGCAATGGATGACATCTGAGGAAGACCATTGACTGTTTCTCAAGGCAACGTCATTATTGGTCTGCATAAAATGTTTTTTAACATTAAAAAGTGCATATTAAAATTAAAAGACAAACAAAAATCCACACTCAGCAGGGGTGGAAGCATCTCTGGAAAGTGAAGCAGTTTACATCTGGGGCAAAGATCCTTTAACTAAAATGGGATAGTGAGAAAATGTTAGTGAAAATCAAATAAAATACAGTTGCTGGAAATCTAAAATAAAAATAGAAATTGCAGGAAATAGCCAATAGGTCAGGTTTAATCTAAGGAAAGAGGAACGGAGGAAATGCTTCAGGTCAATGATATTCATCAGAATCTGGAAGGAGACCAAAGAAAATCATTTAGCTGCAGGGAAGGTAGGGGATATCTCTGATAGGATGAAACCAGAGTAATCATGGCGATAACACAGAATAGATATTATAGATGGAGTTTAATCTGGACAAGCATGAGATGATAGACTTTAGGAGATTAAATGTAAGAGTATGGTAGGGCTCTGAAGAGCATTGATATAGAGGGATATTCAGTTGCAAGTCTATAACTCCTGTAAATGGAAATTGTATAGGATGATAGAAATGCCATTTAGCATATTTGCATTCATCATGGTGGAAATTAAGTATAGGCTGGAGCATAATAATGTTGCAACAGTATAAAACTTGTATGTGCAGTTGTGCACGTGTGCAGAGTACTATGTGCAGTTCTGGCTGTTGAATTGCAGGAAAGACATGGGGGCTTTGGGGAGGGTGCAGAACAGGTTCACCAAGATGTGGGCACAAGAAACTGCTGATGCTGGAGTCTTGAGCAAAACACAAAGTGTTGAACACAGTCAGCAGGGCAGCCAGTATCTGAGGTGGGAAATGGATAGACCATGATTCAGTTTGGGTCTCTTCTTGACTGATGGAACAACATCTGAAAAAGAGTCCTGACCTGATTCACTGTCTGTCCATTTCCCTTCACAGATGCTGCCTGGTTTGTTGACTGACACCAGCACCTTTTTATTTGCTCACCAGAGTTTCAACTGGATTAGGGAATATTAGCTATAAGGAAAGCTTGGTTAAACTTTGATTATTTTCTCTGGAGGAGTGACTTCATTGAAGTATAAAAAAATTATGAGATGCATAGTTAGGCTAAACAGTCAGAACCTTTATCTCAGATTGGAATTTTTGAATACTGGAATGCATAGGTTAAATTAGTTTAAATCGGTACAATGGTTGGCAATGACATTGTGGTCAAAGGGCACATTCTTGTGCTGTATTGTTCCATGTTCTATACCCTCAGCCTCCAATGATTCAGAGAACACAAACCAAATTTGTCCCATCTTTCGTTAGCTAATACAATTTAAACCAGCTAACATCCTGGTTAATTTTCTTCACCCACTCCAAAGCCACCCCATCCTTTCTATAATATAGCAACCTAGACTGCGCACAATACTCCAAATGTAGCCTAACCAAAGTGATAAACAATTGTAACATGACTTGCTAACTTTTATATTCAATGTCCTGACCGCTGAAGGCAAGCAGCTGTATGCCTTCGTGATCACCCTATCCATTTGTATTGCCATTTTCAGGGAACTATGTACTTTCACTCCGATATCCCTCTGGATATAATTGCTCATACGGACCCAACCATTTACTGTATACTTTCATCTCGCAGTTGACCCCCAAAATGGATCACCTTACACTTGTCCAAATTAAACTATCTGTAATTTCTGCTCAAATTTCCAATTGATCTATAATCTTACTGTATCCTTTGGCAAATAAAGAACACCATCTCAGTCAGAAATGATTCCTGCAAAATGCTGAAACAAGTTGTGAAACAAGCTGGAAAGGGTGCAGAGGAGGTTTTACGAGGATGCTGCCAGGACTAAAGGACCTGAGCTATAGGGAGATGTTGAGCAGCTTAGGACCTGGAGTGCAGGACGATGAGGGGTGATCTTATAGAGCTGTGCAAACTCTTGAGAGGAATAGATCAGGTAGATACACAGAGTCTTTTGTCCAGAGTTGGGGAATTGAGAACCAGAGGACATAGGTTTAAGGTGAGGAGCAAAGATTTAATAGGAACCTGAGGGGTAACATTTTTACAAAAAGGGTGGTGGGTATATGGAACGAGCTGCCTAGGAGGTAGCTGAGGCAGGTATAATCGTAACGTTTAAGAAACATTTAGATAGGTACATCGATAGGACAGGTTTAGAGGGATATTTGCCAAATGCAGGCAAGTGGGACTAGTGGAGATGGGACATATTGGCTGGTGTGGCTGAAGAGCCTGTTTCCACACTGTATGACTATGACTGGCACCAGGATAGGTTTGGAACAAGGTCTTTTCTACATAGCCATCGAAAAAGCAGACTTAGTTAGGGCTCATGAGCCCTTGGTAAAATATTTGATTTGTAGAAAGTGAGAGGAATCAAAAGAAATGTTGTTCAGGGCAAGATCAAGTTCTTCCAGGCCATCTACTCTATGCCATTGGCAAAGCTCCTGTTGCAGATGTGCATTATCAATGAATTTAGCATTTCCATCCTGACCTTCTTCAAATATATCTTTTTCTGAAACTCATGCCACCGGTCTTGTAAAATATACCCCTGGCATATGATGCTGGCATATCTGTGAATTCGTCACTTTTATTTAAAATTGATGTCTTCAAGAACAATCTTTTTGAATGCTCTGCTACTTTGGAAACTAAAGATATAAAGATTGATTATCACAAGATGCACTTGCGCAGTTTAGTGTTAAGATGGGTTTTAAAATATAAGCAAAAAAGGAATAAGCAATAAATGCAATTCCTAGTAGTTAATTATAATAATCAGCAATTTTATGGATTATGAAACTAGCTAAAGGCTGATGATGGGTTAGAAACAAATCTCTACAATGTTTTTAGAATTAGTGAGAGGATGAGAATGATTAATTAATATACTTAGCAGTTAATTGATTCCAAGGCTAGTTTTTAGAAGTCTATCATTCTAATTTCCATTAAATATGATCTTTATACGGTTTGTTAATATTTTTTTAATTTTTAAATCATGTTAAAGATATAGCAAATGTGCATTATATTGTGGGAAGCATTACATTTTTAAGGGCTCACCTAGAACACTGAGCACTGCAGCAACCTTTGTTCCAGCAGCTTCACAAGTATACATCCCACTGTCGGCTGGGATGAGTTCACAGATTTTCAGCTTTGCTACATTCCAGTCTTGGACAATAATTATGTGATGACCATCAGGCAGAATCTCTTTGTCATTTCTTCTCCACAGAGCTTTGACTGGTCTGGAGTACTGACAGATAAACTCTGCTGTGTCATTTTCCTCTCTAGTAACATCTTCCATTTCGCTTACTACCTCAACCGCTGGATCTGTTAATCAATATGCCATAGGAGATTTAGCAGCAGCACCAAAAGAAATTCCAATAGTTTAAAGAGTATTATCCTTATTTTAACAAAATGCAAGTGGGATCAAGTTGGTATTATACCTAATAGTATTTTGATTTTTCAACTGATCAGATGATGACTACTTACATCATGCTGGTAGATTGCAAACTGCCATCCATAAAATTTCATCTTTTTAAACTCACAAATAAGGTTAAAGTTAATCGTAAGATAGCTGTAATACCAATTTCTATGAGGATATATATTTATTATCTGTAGGTGACATGTTCTAAATATTAGTAGATGCCTACCTGGAATCTTAATTTACAACAAATAACACATCTCTGTTGGAACATATTTAGTTTCTCCTATTCAGCCACTGATTAATCAATTAGAATTACATACATGAGCCAATGGGTCATCAACCAACCCAATCTCAGTGCAGTCCTGAGTCAAGCAAGTCATTGTTTTTCGTACTACTTTCATGTAATGCTGCACCTCGCCTCCAACAAGCTCCCTGCTGGAGTGCAACTAGTCTACATGATAAACAAGAAACTGTGCAACCTACATTACTTTCACTCAAGGACCAAGGTGAGGATAATCTGTCAAAGTGGAACCCACAAACAATACTTGAGTACACATTTATTTGCCGGTGGAGCTCTAAGTCATCAACGAATCATTCATTAAAGCATTTAAGAGAATGGGTTTTACTGTCGGTGGAGCTCCAAGCCATCAACAAATCATTCATTAAAACATTTAAGAGAATGGGTTTTACACTTTACAAATGCAAAAAACAAATTTTCTTCTAATTTGCCCACTGCACATCATTGCTCTCAGATTAAAAAAAGGTCCACGATACTTCCCTTATCTTAGGTCTCATTCAACTAAGACGGGCATTAACAATGAAATTCATCATTGCCTTTGGTGTAGCAGCATGTCTTCAGCTATTTAAGGAAGAGTATTTGAAGATCAAGACCTTAAATTCAGCATTTAGCTCATGATTTATTGAGTGGTAATTATCCTGGTATCCCTGTATGTCTCTGATTGTATGTCTGCATCTGGAGGTCCTGGTGGATCTCCTGCCATCTGCCCTCCCAGTTGTGGGAACTGCCCTCCCAGTTCCCACAATATGGCTCCTGACCCAGGACCTCAACATAATAAAATGTGAAATGTGCAGCTTTTCCACTCAGCCCCTGCACCCCTCTCCACATTCACCACCTTAGTTTTTTAGTTCTAAAATAAAATCCATCTACATTCTGCAAAGATGATCAATGAACAGAACATTAACAGAAAACTTGGAAGTTTATATTTCTCCTCCTTTCTCTCTTTTTCTTGTACTTTTCACAAACTATCACTTTCACCACTAACTTTCCTTTCCTCCCTTTTTGCTAAAATTACTTTTTTATTATTAAATTCAAAGGTAAGAAGTTGTATATGAAATGTATTATATTATTCTTAATGTACCCTATTGTATATGACTTTAAAAAAAAAGTAAATATTTTTATTATAAGTTGGAAGTTATTATCTAAAAATACCTTTAACTAATAACTTTGCTGAAGAAGTAAGAGTTCCCGCCTTAAATGTCACTGTTCCCGAGTCATCAGTTCCGAGACCCTGTAGCGTCAATGTATGAATATTTCCATTTCGAACAGTTATTTCATTCAGATCATTATTCTGAAGGGGTGAACCATCCAGCCACCACTGCGTATTTTCCACATCCTTGTCTGAGAGCTCACATTCAAATGTGGCCGACTCACCAGCAAACACATCAGTGTTCTTTAAATCAGAAACTATCTTTATTTCACGTTCTGGAAAATAAAAAAAACTTTCAGCAACATTCCTTTCTTTATCAAATATAGGTAAAATTCATAGTGTTTCTCAATTTTTAGAAAAACTATTCAATTGTCCAATATCTGAAATCATAATTTGCTAATTGTACATTTTATTTTAAGAAAATATTGCTTAAAGGAAATTGGAATGTACCAATAATTAAGTGAAATGTTTCCCATGGAAAATAATTTTTTTAAAGTAGTTGTGTTATCACCTGTAACATTTAAGGACGCTGTTGTCTGATGATTCCCAGAATAACAAGTATATTTGCCAGCATCTCCTGGTTTCACATTGTGGATTAACATCTCAACTTTGACACCATTTTGCCTCATTTCATACTTGTCACTTGGATGAACCACAGCAAGTCTCTTTTTCCATTCCACTGGATCACTGGGTTTAGAAAGTTCACAGTGGAGAGTGACTGTGTGTCCTTCAATTGCTTCCACATTCTGTAGCTCTTGTTTGAAATAGGCAGGTAAAGCTGTTTACATTCATATAAAAATATAATTACCATTATGGCATGTATTTATTACAGTTCATCCAGATATGGACAAATCCAAATACCAGTATTTTCTTCCCTGGTAACACAATAATAACAACCTAAAACAACATTAACTCTCCACTGTACTTTTCTCCACCTTACATGGAAATTCTTTATGTCAATAACGCAAAGTAATCTATTGCTTCTGCCAGATAATTTCATTAATCTGTGCCTTTCCAAAGTATGGAAAGGCAGACTAATCTAGGAGAGTCAACATATAAAAGTCAACATATACTTCAGATTAACAACTGCATTTTTTTGAGGATGTAACAAGTAAGATTGACAAGGCCAGTGGGTTGCTGAAGTCTGCAAGGATTTTGCCAAGGCTTTTGACAAAATCCCTCATTACAGGGTAGTCAAAAAAAAGTAAAAACCCAAGGAAGCCAAGGGTCACTGGAAAATTGTATCCAAAGCTGATTTACTACTTTCACCACTAGTATAATGGTTTATACAGTGTCCTCCATAATGTTTGGGACAAAGACCCATCATTTAATTAATTGCCTCTGTACTCCACTGATTTGTCATAGAAAAAGAAATAGAAACAAAGTTTTCTTTTAAATACATTTTGGTTTCACCATGTGGAAATTACAGCTGTGCTTATGAATAGTTCCCCCATTTCAGGACACCATAGTGTGTGGTACACATGGCTTCACAGGTGTTTGTACTTGCTCAGGTGTTTATATGCCTCCTTAATGCAGGTATAAAAGAGCTCTCAGCACCCAGTCTTTCCATCACCTTTGGAAACTTTTATTGCTGTTTATCAACATGAGGACCAAAGTTGTGCCAATGAAAGTCAAATAAGCCATTATGAGACTGAGAAACAAGAATAAAACTGTTAGAGACATCAGCCAAACATTAGGCTTACCAAAATCAACTGTATGGAACATCATTAAGAAGAGAGAGCACTGATGAGCTTACTAATTGCAAAGGGACTGGCAGGCCAAGGAACACCTTCACAGCTGATGACTTCAGAAGAATTCTCTCTATAATAAAGAAAAATCCCCATACACCTGTCCGACAGATCAGAAACACACTTCAGGAGTCAGGTGTGGATTTGTCAATGACCATTGTTTGGAGAAGACTTCATGAACGGAAATAGAGAGGCTACACTGCAAGATGCAAACCACTGGTTTGCTGCAAAAATAGGATGGCCATGTTACAGTTTGCCAAGTAGTACTTAAAAGCGCAACCACAGTTCTGGAAAAAGGTCTTGTGGACAGATGAGACGATGATTAACTTATATCAGAGTGCTGGCAAGAATAAAGTATGGAGGAGAGAAGGAACTGCCCAAGATCCAAAGCAAACCACCTCATCTGTGAAACACGGTGTGGGGGTGTTATGGCATGGGCATGTATGGCTACTGAAGGTACTGGCTCACTTATCTTCATTGATGATACAACTGCTGATGGTAGTAGCATAATGAATTTTGAAGTGTATAGACACATCTTATCTGCTCGAGTTCAAACAAACGCTTCAAATTTAATTGGCCGACGGTTCATTCTACAGCAAGACAATAATCCTAAACAAACTGCTGATGCAACAAAAGAGGTTTTCAAAGCAAAAAAATTGTCAATTCTTGAGTGGCCAAGTCAGTCACCCGATATGAACCCAATTGAGCATGCCTTTTATATGGCAAAGAGAAAACTGAAGGGGACTAGCCCCCAAAACAAGCATAAGCTAAAGATGGCTGCCATACAGGCCTGGCAGAATATCACCAGAGAAGACATAGAAACATAGAAAAATAGGTGCAGGAGTGGGCCATTCGGCCCATCGAGCCTGCACTGCCATTCAATATGATCATGGCCGATCATCCAACTCAGTATCCCGTACCTGCCTTCTCTCCATACCCCCTGATCCCTTTAGCCACAAGAGCCACATCCAACTCCCTCTTAAATATAGCCAATGAACTGGCCTCCACGACCTTCTGTGGCAGAGAATTCCAGAGACTCACCACTCTCTGTGTAAAGAATGTTTTCCTCATCTTGGTCCTAAAGGAATTCCCCCTTATCCTGAGACTGTGACCCCTTGTTCTGGACTCCCCCAACATCGGGAACAATCTTCCTGCATCTGGCTTGTCCAACCCCCTCAGAATTTTGTAAGTTTCTATAAGATCCCCCCTCAATCTTCTAAATTCCAGTGAGTACAAGCTGAGTCTATCCAGTCTTTCTTCATATGAAAGTCCCGACATCCCAGGAATCAGTCTGGTGAACCTTCTCTGAACCCCCTCTATGGCAAGAATGTCTTTCCTCAGATTTGGAGACCAAAACTGTACGCAATACTCCAGGTGTGGTCTCACCAAAACCCTGTACAACTGCAGCAGAACCTCCCTGCTCCTATACTCAAATCCTTTCGCTATGGATGCTAACATACCATTTGCTTTCTTCACTGCCTGCTGCACCTGCATGCCTACTTTCAATGATTGGTATACCATGACACCCAGGTCTCGTTGCATCTCCCCTTTTCCTAATCTGCCACCATTCAGATAATAGTCTACCCTCATGTTTTTGCCACCAAAGTGGATAACCTCACACTTATCCACATTATACTGCATCTGCCATGCATCTGCCCATTCACTCAGCCTATCCAAATCACCCTGCAGCCTCCTAGCATCCTCCTCACACCTAACTATACCCCCCAGCTTGGTGTCATCTGCAAATTTGGAGATGTTACATTCAATTCCCTCGTCCAAGTCATTAATGTATATTGCAAATAGCTGGGGTCCCAGCACTGAGCCTTGCGGTACCCCACTACTCCCTGCTTGCCATTCTGAAAAGGACCCGTTTACTCCTACACTTTGCTTCCTGTCTGCCAGCCAGTTCTCTATCCACATCAATATTGAACCACCAATACCGTGTGCTATAAGTTTATATACTAATCTCTTATTTGGGACCTTGTCGAAAGCCTTCTGAAAGTCCAGATATAACACATCCACTGGTTCTCCCTTATCAACTTTACTAGTTACATCCTCGAAAAATTCTATAAGATTCGTCAGACATGATTTACCTTTTGTAAATCCATGCTGACTTTGTCCAATGATTTCACCACTTTCCAAATGCGCTGCTATCCCATCTTTAATAACTGACTCTAGCAGTTGGTGATGTCCATGAATCGCTGACTTCAAGCAGTCATTGCATGCAAAGGATATGCAACAAAATACTAAACATGACTATTTTCATTTACATAACATTGCTGTGTCCCAAACATTATGGTGCCCTGAAATGGGGGGATTATGTATAAACACTGCTATAATTCCTACATGGTGAAACCAAAATGTATACAAAATGGCCTTTATTAAAATCTGACAATGTGCACTTTAACCACATGTGATTTATTTCTATTACAAATCTCAAATTGTGGAGTAGAGGCAAATAAGTAAATGATGGGTCTTTGTCCCAAACATTATGAGGGCACTGTAGGTGTTTTTATGACTGTAAGGTTGTTATTAATGAGGTTCTAATCGCTCACTTACTTTCTGTAGAATATCTTAACGATTTAGATCGGAATGTGAGATGCATAATAAAGAAATGTGCAGATGATTAAAAAAAAACTGTATAGTTGACAGTAAGAGGAGAGATTTAGACTGATGGAAGATGCATATGTCTTGCAGATGGACAGAAAAGTGGCATGGAATTTAATCCAGAAGTGTAAGATAAATCATTTAGGAAGGCACAATGAGGGAATATACAATGGCCGGATAATTAGTGGCGTGGAGGAGTGAATACAATCTGGATTGCAAAACCACAGCCTTCAAATACAGCAGAATAGGTCAATAAGCCAAATGGGACTTTTCTGTGTATGAACTGAGGTAATGAATTTAAAAGCAGAGAGGTTAAACAATTGTCAGCCCACAGCTTGAACACTATGTACAATTCTGTTCACTACATTACAGGAAAGATTTAATGAAACTGGAAAGAGTTCACAGATTTAAATGGATCTTGTCAGTTTAAAAAAACGTAGGTTTGACATGATTTAGTTGGAAAAGAGGAGGCTAAAGGGAGACTCCTTTGAAATGTATAAAATTATAAAAGGCTTGCATAGATTGAAACAGAAAGATCTGTTTCCTTTAGCAAAGTTGTAAAAATAAAAGGGGCACTGATTTAAAATAATTGGTAGAAGGTGGAGAAAGGAAATGGGGAAATACATTTTCACTCAGAGTGGTGGGGTGGAAGATTGCAACCTTCACGTGGTCCGCCCTGTTTCAACTAATGCAATCAACTCGACGTGCACAAACAGAAGATCAAATAGAACAAGTTGTCCAACAACTTTAGGCCGTGCACGTCACACGAAAGAAGAAGGCTCAGAGTGGTTCAGGGATCTCAAACTTTTTTCCTGAAAGGGCAATAGACACAGAAACCCTCACTACATATGAAAGTACTTAGATGTGTATTTGATGAGCTGCAAGAGAATAAAGATTTTAAAATGAATTCAATTCTAAAATAAATAATAAAACATGAAAGCAAAGTCTCCATCTCAATACCACATTCCTTTGCTCTCGCCATCCCTTTAATTATTTTTGTGTACAGAAATTCCTATTTATTACTTAAATATATTCAGTAACTTGGTGTCCGAAGCCTTCTGTGGTAGTGAATTCTACAAGTTTACCAAACTCTGACAAGGAATGCCTCTACATTTCAGTCCTAACATTTGGTCTTCTCAGCCAAATCATCATCACGTGAGACATGATGTCTTACAGCCTTGTCAGAATTTATACATTTCAGTTAGATATTTCTATTTTTCCCAATCTCCTCAACAACAGCCCCATCCCAGGAATCAGTTTGATGAACCTCCACTACACTCCCTCAATGAAAAGCATAAACCCTCCCCAGATAAGTGAACTGAGAACTGCCCAATGATGGAAGCACAGAACGAAATAAGAAATTAATGAACAGATACAGAATTTTGTTATACTTAAATGACATTAACATTTTAATCTATTCTACCTTCCACTCTGAGGGAAGCGCTCGTCTGCTGATCTCCAGATTCACATGTATATTCTCCAGCATCCTCCAACGTTAGGTCAGAAATCACCAAGTCAGCCATCGGGCCTTGTTGCCTCACTTCATATTTCCTACTAGGTATGATTTTTACTGAGCCTTTCTTCCATGTTACAGGCACTTCACATTCAGAAAGTTCACAATGAAGAAAAATGGTACTTTCTTCTTTTGCTTGTATGTCCTGGAGCTTTTGTTTGAAAATAACTAGAAATTAAACAAAAGGACCACGATCAGTAATAGATATTAACACTTGTGAAGAATTACATTCCTGGAAAATACCAACTGATTCATCCAGATTTTGTTATGCATATATAATGCATCACATGCCACACATTCTTGTTTCAAACAAAGGCACATAATAAGACACAAAGGTCTGGAGTAACTGAACAGGTCAGGCAGCATCTCTGAAAACATTGATATGTGATGTTTTAGTCGGTGCCCTTCTTCAGCCGCTAGCCTCCTGACCCGTTGCTGGTTAGAGAGGAGATTAACGCAATAGAAAGGAAGGACATTAGCTTGGAGGATGTGGAATCGATACGGGTAGAGCTGCGAAACACTAAGGGGAAGAAAACGCTGGTGGGAGTTGTGTACAGGCCACCTAACAGTAGTAGTGGAGTTGGGGATGGCATCAAACATGAAATTAGAAATGCGTGCAACAAGGGTATAACAGTTATAATGGGTGACTTCAATCTACATATAGATTGGGTGAATCAAATTGGCAGGGGTGCTGAGGAAGAGGATTTCTTGGAATGTATGCGGGATAGTTTTCTAAACCAACATGTAGAGGAACGAACGAGAGAGCAGGCTATTCCAGACTGGGTATTGAGTAATGAGGAAGGGTTAGTTAGCAGTCTTGTTGTGCGTGGCCCCTTGGGCAAGAGTGACCATTATATGGTTGAGTTCTTCATTAGGATGGAGAGTGACATTGTTAATTCAGAAACAAAGGTTCTGAACTTAAAGAAAGGTAACTTTGAGGGTATGAGACGTGAATTGGCCAAGATAGACTGGCAAGTGATTCTTAAAGGGTTGACAGTGGATATGCAATGGAAGGCATTTAAAGACTGCATGGATGAACTACAACAATTGTTCATCCCAGTTTGGCAAAAGAATAAATCAGGGAAGGTAGTGCATCCGTGGATAACAAGGGATATCAGGGATAGTATCAAAACAAAAGATGAAGCATACAAATTAGCCAGAAAAAGCAGCCTACCAGAGGACTGGGAGAAATTCAGAATCAAGCAGAGGAGGACAAAGGGCTTAATTAGGAAAGGGAAAATAGATTATGAAAGAAAACTGGCAGGGAACATAACAACTGACTGCAAACGTTTTTATAGAAATGTGAAGAGAAAAAGGTTAGTTAAAACAAATGTAGGTCCCTTGCAGTCAGAAACTGGTGAATTGATCATGGGGAACAAGGACATGGCAGCCCAATTGAACAACTACTTTGGTTCTGTCTTCACTAAGGAAGACATAAACAATCTGCCGGAATTTGCAAGGGAACCGGGGGTCAAATGAGATGGAGGAACTGAGTGAAATCCAGGTTAGCCGGGAGGTGGTGTTAGGTAAATTGAATGGATTAAAGGCCGATAATCCCCCAGGGCCAGATAGGGTGCATCCCAGAGTACTGAAGGAAGTAGCCCCAGAAATAGTGGATGCATTAGTGATAATTTTTCAAAACTCTTTAAATTCTGGAGTAGTTCCTGACGATTGGAGGGTAGCTAATGTAACTCCACATTTTAAAAAGGGAGGGAGAGAGAAAACGGGGAATTACAGACCAGTTAGTCTAACATCGGTAGTGGGGAAAATGCTAGAGTCAGTTATTAAAGCTGGGATAGGAGCACATTTGGAAAGTGGTGAAATCATTGGGCAAAGTCAGCATGGATTTATGAAAGGTAAATCATGTCTGACAAATCTTATAGAATTTTTCGAGGATGTAATTAGTAGAGTGGATAAGGGAGAACCTGTGGTTGTGTTATATCAGGACTTTCAGAAGGCCTTCGACAAGGTCCCACATAAGAGATTAGTATACAAACTTAAAGCACACAGTATTGGGGGTTTAGTATTGATGTGGATAGAGAACTGGCTGGCAGACAGGAAGCAAAGAGTAGGAGTAAATGGGTCATTTTCAGAAAGGCAGCCAGTGTCTAGTGGGGTACCGCAAGGCTCAGTGCTGGGACCCCAGCTATTTACAATATATATTAATGATCTGGATGAGGGAATTGAATGCAACATCTCCAAGTTTGCGGATGACGCGAAGCTGGGGGGCTCGAACGCGCTAGAATTTAGAAGATTGAGGGGGGATCTTATAGAGACTTACAAAATTCTTTAGGGGTTGGACAGGCTAGATGCAGGAAGATTGTTCCAGATGTTGGGGAAGTCCAGAACAAGGGGTCACAGTTTAAGGATAAGGGGGAAGTCTTTTAGAACCAAGATGAGAAAATCATTTTTCACACAGAGAGTGGTGAATCTGTGGAATTCTCTGCCACAAAAGGTAGTTGAGGCCAGTTCATTGGCTATATTTAAGAGGGAGTTAGATGTGGCCCTTGTGGCTAAAGGGATCAGGGGGTATGAAGAGAAGGCAGGTACAGGATACTGAGTTGGATGATCAGCCATGATCATATTGAATGGCGGTGCAGGCTCGAATGGCTGAATGGCCTACTCCTGCACCTATTTTCTATGTTTCTATGTCACCTATCTATAATCTCCAGAGATGCTGCCTGACCCGTTCAGTTACTCCAGCACTATGTGCCTTATTTTGTAAACCAACACGTGCAGTTCCTTAGTTCTACATAAAGGCTAATAATATCCTGAGTGGAAAAAAGACTGAAGAGTCGCAAATGTTGCTGAGCTTTAAGAAAGGTAAAGAAGGAAAATATTTTGGTATGGAAAATAATGGAATCTATAATGAAGGATGCAATTACAAAGAACAATTAGAGAAAAGTAATAGGACTGAGCAAAGTTAGCTTGGATTTATGAAAGAAAAGTTATGTTTGACTGATGTAGATTTCGGACATGAATAGTAGATTAGATAAAGTGGAAGCAGTGCTTGCAGTTGATTTTCAAATTATTTCAATTACACTGCTCTTCTTCTGATACTGCATGTGGAATTGTCAGCACTGAACGCAGAATGTTCTGCGAGTATCTCCAGATCAATGCAGGAAGCAAAAACTCCTCTTCAGGAGATCTTAAGCACTTTCCTCTACTAGCCAGCTATATGTGGCTCTTCATGTATCGACGTGGGACAAGGTGATTGCAGAGCACACTGGTGTGGTCAGCCACAGAAGTAGAAGGTAACCCTCGTCTCCCAGGTGAAATCTCAGTACATACATTCATTTCTTCACAATACAAAACCTGGATGTCTTCCCTGAGGTAAGGATATACAGCAAATTAGAAAACACGACAGATCTCCTGCACTGATTGAAAATTATCTTGCGAGGAGGAAGTTGAGAGTCAACATAATCTGAGCAAAACACATGGTGCCGGAGGAACTCAGTGGGTTAAGCAGCATCTGTGGAAGGTTTTTTTAGGTCAGGGTCCTTCTTCAGACTGATTGGAGAGGTCAGAGAAAAGCTGGAAAAGGGATATGGTGGTGGGGCAAAGTTTGGCATGTGAAATTTAGATATAGGTAAAAGGGCTTTGATTGACAGATGGTAGAGTAAATGACAAATACTAGAGGTGAAAAAGAATGCAAAATTATTCCGATAGGGGAGAAGAGAAGGAGTGAAATGTAATGGCAGAGGGTGGGATAAGGGGGGGAAGGGGTCAGCATGAGGCAAAAGATGGGGGATAAAAGGAAAGAAGACAACTCGGGGATGGGAAATGACCATGCAAAGGAGAGGAATATTGCAGGATGGCTAGGGGTTGGAAGATGTCGGGAGAATTGTGTGCATACTGGGATGGGAGGGGGGCACGGAATTGCTCAATCAGGTGTACTGATATCTAATGTCTCTTTAAATAGTGAGAAATGCAAAACATTTGTAAAAAATTGTGAGACAATTGTAGTTCTATTGAGAGTATTTCATGATTGATTGTTGTGTGGAGCTTTGATATCCAATTTTTGTTAGTACTGGAGGAAGTATATATATGGAATAATGATGTCATGAATGCCTGAAAAAAGCAATGGTAATATAGATTTTCGATATAGATCATCTGGCAAGATTTCATCTTAAACTATTCTTCAGTACAATGTCATCCTGGAACATCCCATAACACTTAAAAGAACAATGTTATACAATACAATATTTAGGTTTTTATACTTTTAGAAAGTGAAATTCAGGAATGGTTGTTTCATCACTAATATTTTCACATAAAAGTTGCAAGTTTAATAGCTGGCTTTTGGTGAAATTGGTGACAAACCAAATCCACTACCTTACACCATGCGCTGAAATGTTTGTTAGGAGCATTTCCTTGATTGATAATCATTGTAAGTACAATATGTGTGGAAAATACCTTTAGGCTTTAGCACCAGCAGCTTGGCTGTTGAACTTTCAGCGCCAACTTTGAACATAACAGTTCCAGAATGATCTGGCGTGACATTTTTCATTGTCAAAGTGTGTATCTTATCATGAGTTTTAATTTCACAGTATTCAATATTTTGAAGAAGCTTTCCATTTAACCACCACTGTGCATTTTTAGTATCTTCTTGAGAGACCTCACATTCAAATCTCACATAGTTTTGTGAGATTATTGTGATATCTTCAAGTCCACAAATAATTTTTACGTGTTCTGTAAAAAATGTTCAGAGGAGCAAAGCTTTGAGTTAAGATCAGCAGACATAAAGCAATAGACAATAGATGCAGGAGTAGGCCATTCGACCCTTCAAGCCAGCACCGCCATTCAATGTGATCATGGCTGATCATCCCCAATCAGTACCCCGGTCCTGCCTTCTCTCCATATCCCCTGACTCCGCTATTTTTAAGAGCCCTATCTAGCTCTCCCTTGAAAGCATCGAGAGAACATGTCTCCGCCGCCCTCTGAGTCAGAGAATTCCACAGACTCACCACTCTCTGTGAGAAAAAGTGTTTCCTCGTCTCCGTTCTAAATGGCTTACTCCTTATTCTTAAACTGTGGCCCCTATTTCTGGACTCACCCAACATCGGGAACATGTTTCCTGCCTCTAGTGTGTCCAAACCATTAACAATCTTAAAGAAGGAACTGCAGATGCTGGAGAATCAAGGATTACACAAAAAGCTGGAGAAACTCAGCGGGTGCAGCAGCATCTAAGGAGTGAAGGAGATAGGCGACGTTTCGGGTCGAGACCCTGCTCCACTCCTTCCCCGGGCACTTTCCCTTGCAACCGCAAGAGATGCTACACTTGTTCCTTCACCTCCCCCATCCAATCCTTTCAGGGACCCAAGCAGTCATTCCAAGTCCGACAGAGGTTCACCTGCACCTCCTCCAACCTCGTCTACTGCATCCGTTGCTCCAGATGCCAGCTAATCTACATCGGTGAGACCAAGCGGAGGCTAGGCGATCGTTTCGCCGAACACCTCCGCTCGGTCCGCAATAACCAACCCGACCTCCCGGTGGCTCAGCACTTCAACTCCCCCTCCCACTCCGTATCCGACCTCTCGGTCCTGGGCCTCCTCCATGGCCAGAGTGAACAACACCGCAAGTTTGAGGAACAACATCTCATATTCCGCTTGGGTAGTCTGCATCCTCTGGGCTTAAACATTGAATTTTCTCAATTCTGTTAACCCAGACTGCTCCTTTCCCCCCACCCCCCCCACCTCTCCCTCAGCCCTCGGGCCCTGACATTCCTTCTCCATCTCCTCCCCCCCCCCCCCCCCCCCCCAAGTCGCACTAGCTTCTCATTTTCACACCAGAAACAGCTTACAATGGCCTGCTTTCCTTATCACCAATACTTTTTTGCATATCTTTCACTCATTGTTCTTGCTTTATCTCTCCATATCACTGTTTATATCTCTCGTTTCCCTGATCCCTGACCAGTCTGAAGAAGGGTCTCGACCCGAAACGTCGCCTATCTCCTTCACTCCTTAGATGCTGCTGCACCCGCTGAGTTTCTCCAGCTTTTTGTGTAACCATTAACAATCTTATATGTTTCAATGAGATCCCCTCAGTGCACAAGCCCAGCCGGTCCATTCTCTGACAGCCCTGCCATCCCGGGAATTAACCTTGTAAACCTACGCTGCACTCCCTCAATAGCAAGAATGTCTTTCCTCAAATTAGGGGACCAAAACTGCACACAATACTCCAGGTGTGGTCTCACTAGGGCTCTGTACAACTGCAGAAGGACCTCTTTGCTCCTATATTTAATTCATCTTGTTATAAAGGCCAAAATGCCATTCGCTTTCTTCACTGCCTGCTGTACCTGCATGCTTACTTTCATAGACTGATGTACAAGGACCCCCAGATCCCGTTGTATTTCCCCTTTTCACAACTTGACACCATCTAGATAGTAATCTGCCTTCCTGTTTTTGCTACCAAACTGGATAACCTCACATTTATCCACATTAAACTTCATCTGCCATGCATCTGCCCACTACCCCAACCTGTCCAAATGTTACCTTAGTTCCTACAAGTAATAAAATATAAAACATCTTCTAAAATATCTAATCCATTGTTGGACGGGTTAAAAATGACGATGAGTCAGAGTATCTTGTGGAAATTTGTGGAATTTTTCGAGGATGTAACTAGTAGCGTGGATAAGGGAGAACCAGTGGATGTGGTGTATCTGGACTTCCAGAAGGATTTCGACAAGGTGCCACATAAGAGATTAGTATATAAACTTAAAGCATATGGCATTGGGGGTTCAGTATTGATGTGGATAGAGAACTGGCTGGCAAACAGGAAGCAAAGAGTAGGAGTAAACGGGTCGTTTTCACAATGGCAGGCAGTGACTAGTGGGGTACCACAAGGCTCAGTGCTGGGACCCCAGCTATTTACAATATACATAAAAGATCTGGATGAGGGAATTGAAGGCAATATCTCCAAGTTTGCGATGACACTAAGCTGGGGGGCAGTGTTAGCTGTGAGGAGGATGCTAGGAGACTGCAAGGTGACTTGGATAGGCTGGGTGAGTGGGCAAATGTTTGGCAGATGCAGTATAATGTGGATAAATGTGAGGTTATCCACTTTGGTGGCAAAAATAGGAAAACAGACTATTATCTAAATGGAGGCCGATTAGGAAAAGGGGAGATGTAGCGCGACCTGGGTGTCATGGTACACCAGTCATTGAAAGTAGGCATGCAGGTACAGCAGGCAGTGAAGAAAGCGAATGGTATGTTAGCTTGCATAGCAAAAGGATTTGAGTATAGGAGCAGGGAGGTTCTACTTCAGTTGTATAGGGTCTTGGTGAGGCCACACCTGGAATATTACGTACAGTCCTGGTCTCCAAATCTGAAGGAGGACATTATTGCCATAGAGGGAGTGCAGAGAAGGTTCACCAGACTGATTCCTGGGATGTCAGGACTGTCTTATGAAGAAAGACCGGATAGACTTGGTTTATACTCTCTAGAATTTACGAGATTGAGAGGGGATCTTATAGAAACTTACAAAATTCTTAAGGGGTTGGACAGGCTAGATGCAGGAAGATTGTTCCCGATGTTGGGGAGGTCCAGGACAAGGGGTCACAGTTTAAGGATAAGGGGGAAATCCTTTAGGACCGAGATGAGAAGGAATTTTTTCACACAGTGAGTGGCGGGTCTCTGGAACTCTCTGCCACAGAGGGTAGTTGAGGCCAGTTCATTGGCTATATTTAAGAGGGAGTTAGATGTGGCCCTTGTGGCTAAGGGGATCAGAGGGTATGGAGAGAAGGCAGGTACGGGATACTGAGTTGGATGATCAGCCATGATCATATTGAATGGCGGTGCAGGCTCGAAGGGCTGAATGGCCTACTCCTGCACCTAATTTCTATATTTCTATGTTTCTATGTATAGGAGGGTGATCAATCGACTGATCGAATGGTGCCAAAACAGCAACCTGGCTCCTTACATGCGTATCTCTGAAGACCTGTCCTGGACCCAGCATATTGATGCAATCATAAAGAAATCCCTTCAATGTCTCTCAGAATATTGAGGAGATTCGGTATGTCAATGAATACGCTCTTGAACTTCAACCGCTGTACAGTAGAGAGCATATTGACTGCTTGCATTATGAACCTGGTTCAGCAACTCAACGTTCAGGAATGAAAAAGATTGCAAAAAGTAATGAACACTGCCCAGTCCATCACAGGTACCGACCTCCCCACCATCGAAGTGATCTGTAGTAGTCGCTGCCTGCTGAAAACTGTAACATCCAGGTTCAGGAGCAGACTTATCCCTCCAAATAAGCTCCGAACTACATAGACGTGGAAACATTGTTTTGTCTTTACACTACTATTGTTTGTTTGTTTTATACATATATATATATGGAATATATATATAGTGCAGATCTGTTGGGTCCCGTTCCCTCAACACAATATTCCACCACTCACCCAAAGCTCCCAACTGCGCAGGCGTGGCTGATGGGTTCCCGTTGTGACGCCCGAGACGTTTTTAAAGTTTAAAATGGCAATAACTTATAAAATATAAGATCAATGTGAACACATCTCACTCTCCCTCTTCCGTCCTCTATTCCCTTCCTCCATTATCCTCCCTCTCACCACCCTCCTCTGCTTCTTCCGCTCAACCCCTCCTTTCTCTTCCCCCTCTGCTCCTCCATTACCTCGCTATCTCTCTTCCTATCCTTATCTTCCTACATTCCCCTTCATGCCCAGTATTCCCTCCCCCTCCTCTTCACCCTCACTCTTCTTTCCCCTCTCCTCCTCCCCTCCCCCACTCCCTACTTCATCTCTCCCTCACTCTCCTTTCCCCAACCGTCAGTCACTCATTCCCTCCCTCCACAACCCCACTCCCCTCCCTACCCCCTCCTCTCCCTCTATCCCCTCCTTCCCCACTGATCTATCCCACCCCCTCTCCCTCCTCACCTCCCCACTGCCCTCCTCTCCTTCTATCCCCCACTCCCTACCTCCCCCATTCCCCCCTCTTCTCCATCCCCCTCCTTCCCCACTCTCCCACCTCAACTCCCTCACTTTCCCCTCCCTCTCCCTCCCTACCCTCCTCCTCTCCCTCTATTCCATTTCTCTTGAATTCTCCAACTCCACCTCGGAAGGTAGGTCACTGATTAATATCTATTACAAACTACGGATTCAAATGGCTATTTGAATTACTGTTTCTTCCCATCCACGATCCTAATTTCCGCAGCTTCACTAAATCTATTCTGAAGATGAATTCTTCCTTACCAAAGCTACTAAATCATCTTCACTTTCCCTCAACTGTGGTTTCCCCTACACCATAACTGACAAATTGTGAATGATCCATTTTCCACCCTTTGCACTCACTCACCTCCTTCCTAACAAAATGATAGGTTTTGTCCCTGCCTTCCACACTACTGGCCTTCACATTTAATTGATCCTTCTCCATAATTTCAATCACCATAAAGAGTACCGTCTTGCTACACTGTACAACATGAGGCTTTGCACTGGGGAGGTTCCAGAGGATATTCATTACAATGTTGCTGGGATGGAGCTTTTCAGTTACGAGTAGAGACTGGATAGGCTGGGTTTGGTTTCTTTTTTGAGGAGGCTGTTGGAGGACCAGTCAGAGATATACTAAATTATGAGCATAGGTAGGTTAGATGGTAAGAAGCTTAAAATAAGGGATAGAAATTTGGAGGATTCCAAGGAAAAACTAATTTTACCCTAAAAATGCTTGAAGAGGTTGTTGCTCTTACAACATACAAGAAGTATCTATATGAGCACTTGAATTGCAAGCCACAGTTTGATGGAACAGCATGAACAAGATAGTCTGAGGCCCTGTACAATCTCATCCTGTTGTAGCCATGCAAATTACTGTTGTTCATATGTCTATAAACCCTTAAATCTTTGCCACCAACCGAAACTAAGGAGGATCAAAAAAAGAGAGCAATATTAAAAGGTGGAAGGCTTAGAAATAGAACCGCAAGTTAAGTAAATGAAGACAATGACATTGATATTTGGCTCGACACCGCAGAGGTAGTAATTCAAGGCTTGGGTTTATGTTCATAAGTTCTAGGAGCAGAAGTAAGCCATTTGGCTCATCGTCTACTCTGCCATTCAATCATGGCTGATCTATCTTTCCCTCTCAACCCCATTCTCCAGCATTCTCCCCATAACCCTTGACACCCCTACTAATCAAGAATCTGTCAATCTCCACCTTAAAAATATCCACTGACTTGGTCTCCACAGGTGTCTGTGGCAATTAATTCCACAGATTCACCAGCCTGGGACTAAAGAAACTCCTCCTCATCTCCTTCTTAAAGATACATCCTTTTATTCCGAGGCTATGACTGAGGCTAAATGAGTGTTGACCCAAGCATTTTTTCCCTTCCTGCTAAAACAATAGTGGTTTAAAAATCAATATTCATGAGGAATTATGCCAGTTAGAATTATAGTAAACTGTGGACAAATACCTTTCACAGACAGTTTGGCTTTTGTCTGGTCATCGCCAGAATCACAAGTATATTCACCAGCATCTTCAGGCACTAGATTATGGATCAGTAATTCAACAACAGAACCATCTTGTAATAGTTGATATTTGTCACTCTGAGTAAATTTTTGGAATCCTTTTTTCCACGTGACTGATGCATCAGCTTTACTCAGTTCACAGCGCAGTGATATTACACTACCTTCATCACCCTCCTGGCTTTGCAGTTTCTTTATAAAATGCACGGGTGCAACTATATTTCAAAAATAACAGATAATTAGATAAATTAAAACTAATCAATAAATCAAACTATGATTCTGCCTAATGCAGTGGGATATATTGGTATAAAGCATGCAAAACATTTATTTTTTAAATAGATATATATCATAAAGTTCAAATATGAGATTTCTCAATATGCGTAACATACAGCAGAATCATCAGTTAAGAAATTAGGATGTCAATGCAGAATAGTTGAGCTTCTGAGTGCACAGAGCTCCAAATGGATTGTACATTTTCTGGAGTGAGATGTACTGTTGCCATATTGTTGAGGGTATTTGTGCACAGGAGGCAGCACTTCGGCAACACTTCTATCTTCTCAATCATGCAGACTACCATTCTTTGCACTCAAGTTACTTAAGGTAAAAACAAAAATCAGCTTGAGTAATGGCCTGGGAAGGGCAACAGTTTTAGTGAAATTAAAGTAGTAAAAAATGGATAACCAAATAACTGTTAGGCAATCTTACTGCCATTTTTTACATTAATGGATTATCATTCAGATTGTGCTGCAAATTAACAACCTCCCGCTAAATAGCATTAATGGTAGTGCACTTTTCTAGATGGCGGGAGGTTGTTAAATTGCAGCACAATCTGAGTGATAATCTATTAAGGGCAAAGTCTGACCCTGCTTTAATGTTGTGCTGCAAAAGGAAGATTTAGTTTAGTTTAGTTTATTATTGTCATGCACACCAAGGTACAGGTGAAAATAATTTGTTTGAGTGTCATCCAGTCAAAGAAAAGACTATACATGAAAACAATCAAGCCATTCACAGTGCACAGATAAAGGGTACAACATTTTGTGCAAAGATATAACATTAAAGTCTGATAATGTCTGATTGAAGATAGTTCAAATACTCCAATGAGGTAGATGGGAGGTCAGGCTTGCACTCTAGCTAATGAGAGGACCGTTCAGTTGCCCGATAACAGTAAGGCAGAAACTGTTCCTGAATAGAACACACAACAGAAAAGCACAGGAACAAACCTTCAGCCCAAGACGTCTGTGTCAGATGTGATGCAAAATGAAACTCAACTCTTCTGCCTACATGTGACCAACATCTCTCCATTCCCTACATTTCCTCTGCCCATCCAAATGTCTCTTAAACGCAACTGTCATATCATACCAGCATCCACTACCATCCTTGGCTGTGAATATTGCAATTGCGGTTTAACCAAGGCTTTATAAAGATATTAGACCAAGTGGGACCCGTTGGGCCCCGTCCCCCAATGCGAGGGGGGGTGGGGGCCCTGCGTCACATGGGAGGGCTGGTCCCCGAATGCAATATTCCGCCACTCACCCAGAACACCCAACTGCGCAGGCGCGGCTGACGGGTTCCCACTGTGACATAGAAGACGGAGACATTACTGTGCTGGCTAAGTGCAGACCCCTTGGGTCTGCTCCCCCAAAGCAAGATTCCACCCATTACCCCAATTCAAGCCGTTCCCCCAACGCAATATTGTACCACTCACGCATAGCCCCCAACTAAACAGGCGAGGCTAATTTCTCTTCATCCCCCAGCATTCCCTCCTCCTCCTCCTCTTCACCCTCCCTCTTCAATCCCTAGAAAGGGAGGGTGGTAGAGAGGGAACGGGAGTGGGTCGAGAGGGAGGGGCGTAGAGAAGGATGGTAGGGGGGGGGGGGGGTAGGGAGGAAGAGGGGAAGAGAGGGAGAGGGTAGAGAGGGAGGGCAAGGGAAAGTAGATAGGGAGGGGGGGAGGAGAGTGGGGAGGTAGAGAGGGAGGGGGCTAGAGAGGATGGGAGTGAGGGTAGATAGGGAGGGAACATCTCCCTCCTCCACACACCCCCATCTTCCTCAACCACCTCACTCCCCACCCCATCTCCTCATCCTCCTCCCCTCACTCCCATTCCCTGCCCTAGGACCTATCCAGGTCGTAGAGCAGCACCAGAGCCTAGAACTCGGCCTGGTTCTCGTACTTGGCCCGGCCCAGGCTGTAGACTCCATCCGTCAGCTTGGCCACTGCCTGGGCTCCAGTGGAGGTCCCAATTTCATCTCTGGGCTCGTCCCTGACCCCGGACCAAGGTTTTCATTGGTTCCAGCGGCGGCTTCTTTTTCGGCACCAGTCACTGCCCCATCCCAAGCCCTCTCTCCAGCTCCAGCACCACCCTCCCCACCGAGCGTCAGGCCTCGGGTCTCGGGCTGCAGTGCTCCTACCTCCCAGAGTGTCCCGTCCTGCCTTGCATTCAGCTGGAGTGGCCCGTCCCTCCCGGAGCTTTTTGAAAATCTGGAAAGTGCCGTTGGAGCGCTGGAGAGTGCATTGTGACGTCACTCGGTTGGAAAATGGGTGAGTTTGATCTGTTTTTAAAATGTTAAACGATTAAAACTTTAAAAAATTGAAATATTGGTTAGAATGCGACGGGAGGATGTTTATCGCGTCGAGGGAAAAAATATGATTTTGATGTGTGAAAATGGGAAGGCTGTGGCCTAACGAAATAGGAAAACTAACCAGATTGACACACACACACAGCCACAAAGAAGATGAAGAGAGAGTTTTAAGAGCCTGTCCCACTTGGGGATTTTTTCAGCGACTGCCGGTGTCATACCAGTGTCGTCAAAAGAGTTTGAACATTTCAATATCCAGCGGCAACAAAAAATGTTGCGACACTTGAAAAAACGTTGCGCGTCAATATGACATCAGGTCGCAAATTTTTTGGTGACCTCATACGTCAGTCAATGATGCTGGCAGTCGCAGAAAAAATTGACAAGTAGGGCAGGCCCTTTCGTATGATATAAATACAACATGGCTTCCTGACTCTTATACTCAATGTCCAGACCAATATACGGCAAGCATACCATATGCTTTCTTAAACCACACTGTCTATTTGTATGTTTCTACTTTTCATGGAGCTATGAGCTTGGATCCCGTGATCTTTATGTAAATTAATGTTATTTAAGATCCGGCCATTAATTGTATACATTTGATCTCCCAAATCGCCACACCTCACACTTGCTTCAACCAAACACCATCTGCCAGTTTTCTGACCATATCTGCAGCTGTTTTATATACCCTGCCCTGTACTTTGATAGCCTTCTTCACTATCCATAACTCCGCCAATATTTGCGGTCTGCTAACTTATTAACCAACCAATCTACCATTTCATCCAAAATTAATATAACATTACCCACAGTCCCAGCAGAATACCTCTAGTCACAGACCTCCAGTCAGAAAAATGCTCTTCCAACCCTATCCTCTGTCTTTTATGAGTGAGCCAGTTCTGAATTCAAACTATCAAATCACCATAAATCCCATGCATGTTAATCGTATGGATGAACCTTTCACGTGGATCCTTATCAAATGCCTACCAAAGTCCACAGACACATCGTAAGGTCATAAATGATAGGAGCAGAATTTGGCCATTCGGCCCATCAAGTTTTCTCCACCATTCAATCATGGCTAATCTATCTCTCCCCCCCAAACCCCATTCTCCTGCCTTCCCACCATAACCCCTGACACTCATACTAATCAAGAATCTATCTATTTCTGCCTTAAAAATATCCATGGACTTGGCCTCCACAGCCTTCTGTGGCAATGAATTCCACAGATTCACCACCCTCAGACTAAAGAAATTCCTCCTTCCTAAAGGAATGTTCTTTATTTCTGAGGATATGACCTCAGGTCCTAGACTCTCCCGCTAGTGGAAACATCCTCTCCACATCCATTCTATCCAAGCCTTTCACTATTCGGTAAGTATCAATGAGGTACCCCTTCACCCATCTAAACTCCACGAGTCCAGGCCCAGTGCCGTCAAACGCTCATCATATGTTAACGCACTCATTCCTGGGATTATTCTTGTAAACCTCCTCTGGACCCTCTCCAGAGCCAGTACATCCTCAGATATGATGCCCAAAATTGTTCATAATACTCTAATTGTGGCCCTAAGAACCCTAAGGCTTGTACACATACATTAAAAACAAGCGGCAAACCAAGGAGAAGCTTGGACCACTCAGGATAAAGAAGAGAATTTAGGCTTGGGGTAAGAAGATGCAGGTGAAGTACTGCCAGTGTCGTCAAAAGAGTTTTGTACTTTGCATTGATATTCACCAAGGAGAAGGATGTGAGGATAATGAGATCAGTGAGGGATATACTAATATGATAGGGTGGTTTGAGATGAAGGAAGACTTATGACATGACAACCTCTCTCAACATCCATGGTTCCTTTACCTTGCCATCCTTCCTACTGGTATATGCCAGTCGTGAACTCTGATCAATTGCTCTTTCAACAATTCTCACATTATTATTGTTATTAACATTACACTTATGGGCGCCTTTCAAAGATTCTCAAGGATGCCTTACAAAATTGAATAAGCAGATTACAAAACATATAAGCAGAATAAAACAAAAAACAAAAAAAATAGTAGGGACATCAACAACACACAATTCAAAAAGAGAGCAGCGGCAGCTTAACGTGCCAGTGTTCACTCTCCCTTCCGGCAGCCATCTTGGAGACAAATCAATCAAAACACCTTTTATCATTGAACATCCACCACAGTGACTCCTACACACTCCTCACTGTGGTGGAAGGCAAAATATAGTTCAAGTCCTTCCCCTTGCTTTTCCGCGGTCTTGGGCCTCGACCCCCCGTTTACGGTACAATCTTGACTCTCATAGCCGGTTTTCGGCCCTCCGCATCAAGGCGCTCCACTCCCGCATCAGGGGGTTGTCAGCGCCCCCGCGCCGGGCGAACGATTCCTCGCGTTGGGGCTGGTTGATCATTCCGCGGCATTGGAGTTCCCAAGCCCGTGGTGATAAAGTCCGCGGTGGTCACGGTGGGAGCGATCCCAGGCAAGGGATCTGCTCCGACGTAATTCCACGCCCTGCGGTGGGGCTCACGACAGTCCGAGGAGGCTTCCAGCTCCAGCGATGGTAGGCCGCAGAGCCCGGAGAATGTGATCCAAAAATTAATCACATCTCCAGGAAGGTAAGAGATTAAAAAAAGTTTTCCCCGAACCTCTCCCCACTCCCCCCCACATAAAACATACCAGAAGAACATTAAAACAAACTTCCAACAGACTAAAAAATAACAAAAGCAATAAAAAGACAACAGACTGCCGGTAGGGCTGCCATCTTCCCCCATGGACTAACCCAATAAAAATAACTCTCAATTTAACCTTCCTAGTTCCTGCATTATAATATAGTAATTTTTCCTATCACAATTTTTCATTTTCCCCCAAGGTCCAGACTTACCTTCAGATCTTTAAGCTAAGGAGTTATGATCACTATTCCAAAGATGCTTTACAACCGAATCACCAGTTATCTGACCAGTCTCATTTTTCAATATGAGTTCCAATATGGTCCCTCCTCTAATTGGACTGGCTATCCACAAATTGTTTTTTGTATGAATATGAATAAATTTATTGGCCAAGTATTCACATACAAGTAATTTGCCTTGGTGCTTCACCCGCAAGTGACAACATGACATACAGTGACAGTTAGGAATGACACATAAAACATTAATAATAAAATATTATCAATTATGTGAATTAAATAAAATACCAGTGCAAAAGGAGGCTACAGATTTTTGGTTATTGAGCAGAGCTACTACTCGTGGAAAAAAAGCTGTTTTTATGTCTGGCTGTGGCAGCTTTGACAGTCTGGAGTCGCCTTCCAGAGGGAAGTGATTCAAAGAGTTTGTGGCAAGGTTGGATCCCTCTTGGATGTGCCTAGTAAATTCTGCCCTCTCTAAGCCTCTTACACCAAGGATGTCCCAGTAAATATTGGGAAGTTAAAGTCACCCACTATGATAACCTGTTGCTTTTAACATCTTTCTGTAATCTGTCAACATATCTGTTCTTCTATCTATGACTAGCTATTATAGTACAATCCCATCAGAGCCATTGCACTTTTTTTCTTTTAGCTCTACCCATATTGCCTCAGTGGATGAACACTCCTGTATGTGCCACCATGACATTCACCCTGATTAGCAAAGCAACTCATTCACCCCCTCTCTATCACATATGAAACATTGAAACCATGAAACGTTGAGCTGCTAGTCCTGTCCCTCTCCAAACCAGGTCAGTGTAATGGCCACAACATCATAGTTCCATGCACTCAATCAGGCTCTCAGTTCATCCACTTTTCCCATAATACATTGAAATAAAAACACTTTAGCCCTTCGGTTTCATTATGTTCATTAACTTGGCCCTGGCTGTCCCTTCTTTCAAACTTATTTGTCATAACCTAGTTTAGAGATGTAGCATACACCCTTCGGCCATCAAGCCCACGCTAACCATCGATCACCTGCTCATTCTAGTTCTATATTATCCCAATTTTTTATCACTTCCTACACATTAGGGCATTTAACTTAGAATTCCAGTATCCGGTAACCTAACATACCTTGTAAATTACAAAATTACATTTTGTCTCACAACTTCTGTCTTTTCATCTCTGGGGTTTCTTGTTGCCCCTCTTGAATGAATGAACAACACTTGTTATTTTCCATTCTTCTGGGATCTCACCTGTGGCTAAGGAGGATACTGTCAAGGCAACAGCAAGCACCTCCTTTGCTTCCCTCAGTATCTAATAGTTGCGTGAGTTACAATTTAGTAGTGCTGGGATGTAAATGTTGCAGCACAATAACTGATATCACAATATGTTTTTACTTGTGAGACTTCCATACACACAACAGAACTCATATTGCAAGTGTGTGCACATATCACTACCCAAATTGTAAACCAATGAGCACCTGCAGATCCAAACAATAGATAACATATAACTAAGATCTGCAGTCAAGACTCATTTTCTAATAAAATCTGGTGAAGTTTGTACTGTTCCTTTTTCTTACCCTTTACCAGAAGTTCTGCAGAGGAACTGTGTTTTCCAACTTTAATCACAACTGTACCACAGTCCTCCTGAGTAACACTCTTCAGTTTCAAAGTGTGAATATTTCCATGTTTAACAGATATTTCATTCATGTCATTATACTGCAAAGGAGTGTCACCCAACAACCACTGTACATCCAAAAAACTTTCAGGATGAACTTTGCATTCAAACACAGCATTTTCATTGGCAAATACTGTTACATTCTTCAGGCCTTCAATAATTTTTACTTCCGATACTGTACAAAAAAAACACAAAATTATAGTTTACAGAATACATATTTCTTTCCCTCCCTGCATCTGGCAAATACAGATGTAATTTATCCTCTTGATGGTTTTTTATTGCCTTTCATGGGTTTTTCACTTTTTTGATCTTTCCTTTTGAGTCCCTCCTAACCCTTGAACCCATTTTCAACATCATAAATCTTGTTTTATATCTAGTCTTCCATGGTTGTGATGAAAGATTATTACCTGAAATGCTAACTCTGTTTTTCTCTGCACATATGCTGCCTACGCTGTAGTGTATTTTCACAATTTTCTGTTTATATTTCAGATTTGCAGCAATGGTAGTGTTTTATGTTTGGAATGTAGACATATTGGTTCAGCCCATCAAATATCTTTCCCACCATCTTACAAAAGCTATAGTTATTAATTTCTGCCATGAATCATTTCCAAGGACAGGTTAGTAAAATATCCAAATTCATCTTGTTGGTAAACATCATTAATGGCATAATAATAATTATTGACCAATAAGAACATGGAAGTAGATAGCATAATTGCCATAATACCCATTTACAGCAAACAGATTACCACAATTAAATTTGTTATCTGAAATAACTGCAAATATTGAAATTTGGAACCAGAAACAGAACATGATGGAGCTGTTGGAGGCTTTTATAATATGGGGTATCTTAAAATGGAATTGAAATTTTATAAAGTGCAAGTTTTAACTCACCTTTAACAGTTAAGGAAGATGTGGTTTGATAATCTCCAGAAATACAGGTATATTCACCCGTGTCGCTTGATGTTACGTTGTGTATGCATAACTTATGTACACAACCTTCTTGTTTTAGTTCATACTTGTCACTGGAAACAATTGTAGTTAATCCCTTTTTCCAAATAGCTGGAACATTGGATTGTGAGAGTTCACAGACCAAAGTTGCTGTTTCATTCTCATCCACTTCCATACTTTGAAGCTGTTTAGTGAAAGTTGCTGGAGTAGCTGGAAAAAAAAGATAATTCAGAGAGAACATCTAAAACTTCTGCAGTACAGCATAATTAAAATTTAGCACAAATCAAATCTAAGATATTTACCTAGAAATGGTATTACATTTAGTTTTGGTGCAGTGAAACAGTTCTACTGGCCAATGGGGTCCCATAAATAGTGAAATTGTAAAGGTTTGAACAATGAGGGTGATTTACCTCCAGAATAAGTTCAAAATGGAATATGTACAGATAGTTCTGCTACAACGTGTGCTTCCATAATATACATTGAATATGTGATCAATAAATTAGGGAACACTTTTTGTATTATGTGTCCTGAATTGATTAGAAAGTGATTTTGATCAGAAACTCGATCTACACTAAACAGACACCATTGTCCCTTAAGAACACAGGCTGCAAGTTTCACTGCTTGAGGCCATTTTAGAGTTACTTTGAAAATTGACAAGCCATCACTTCTACTGATATTTATGCAAGATACTCTATTGAACAATGTTATACAGCCTTTATATTTTTAGCTGGCAGCAAAGTAAACTTTTAGCTACGAAAAATACCTTTTTGAAATTCCTGCAGAAAATAAAACGTTGTTTACTCTCTATAACCTAACCTTTTCCCCAATTACACAATTGTTTTAATAGTGCATTTTTTCTATTACGAGGTTGCTTAGGAATGTACCCATTGTGTATTGGCAAAATATCTTATGATTTTTGATATGGCTTGTATCAGTTACACAATGAACGGAAGGACTCCAAGAAGTATTGAGGAACTGAGGAATATTGGTGCATATGTCCAAGGATCTTTGAAAGTGGCAGCCAAGGTCGGTAAGGTCATAAGTGATAGGAATAGAATCAGGCCATTCCACCCATCAAGTCTACTCCGCCATTCAATCATGGCTGATCTATCTCTCTAGCACAGATGTCTTCCACTGAAGACTGATGTAAAAACGTTATTAACCTACTCTGCCATTTCTTAATTCCCCATTATCATTTCTCCTGCATCATTCTCCAGCAGCCCAACTTCCACTCTTGCCTCTTTCTTAGTCTTTATTTAACTGAACTGCTATCCTATTTTATATTATTCGCTAGCTTACCTTTGTATTTCATCTTTTCTCCCCATATTTAGTTAGGTAGTGGGCACGGGTTAATTGCATTAGCTCAGAGTCATAGTCAAACAGCATGGAAACAGGTCCTTTGGCCCAACTTGCCCACACTGACCAACATGTCCCATCTACACATATCCATCGAAACCTGTTCTCTCAATGTTCCTCTCTAATTGTTTCTTAAACGTTGAAATAGTCCCTGCCTAAACTACCTACTCTGGAAGCTTGTTCCATACATCCACCATCCTTTGTGTGATAAAGTTACCCCTCAGATTCCTATTAAATCTTTCCCTCTTCACCTTAAACCTATGCCTCTGGTTCTCGATTCACCTACTCTGGCCAAGAGAATCTGTGTGTCTATCCAATCTATTCCTCTCACGAATTTATACACCTGTATAAAGTCACCCCTCATCCTCTTATGCTTCAATGAATAGAGTTCCAGCCTGCTCAATCTGCCCTATAGCTCAGACCCTCGAGTCCTAGCAAAATCCTCGTACATCTTCTCATACCCTTTCCAACTTCTTTTCTGTAACATGGTGCCCAGCACTGAACACAATACTCTAAATGCGGCCTTATATAACTGCAACATGACATCCCAACTTCTATACTCAATGCTCTGACTGATGAAGGCCAATGTGCCAAAAGCCTTTTTGACCCTATCTACTAGTGATGCTGCCAAGGAACTATGTACCTGCACTCCTAGATCCCTCTGCTCCACAACACTCTCCAAACCACTATAATTCACTGTGTAGGATCTGCCCATGTTAGACTTTCCAATATGCATCACCTCACATTTCTCAGTATTAAATTCCATCAACCATTCCTCAGCCCACTTGGCCAACTGACCAAAATAGTGCTGCAATTATTTACACCTATCTTTATTATCTGCAATTCAACCCAGTTTTGTATCTTTGGCATAATTGCTAATCTTGCCATTTATTTTCCCATCCAAATCATTGGGGTAAAGAATATAATAGCAGGAACATATTGTACAGCTTCATAAAACAATAAATGGGAAACAGCTGGAGTGCTATGTGCTGTTCTGGTTGCTGCACCATAGGAAGTATGTGTTTGCACTGGAGAGTGTGCAGAAGGGATAGAATATTTCATTTATGAGGAGGGACTGAATAGGCTGGCTTTTTTTCTTGGAGCAGAGGAGGTTAAGGGAACCTCACCAAGGGTGGCTGGAATTGGAATACACAGCCTGATGAGGTGCTAGAATCAGAGACTCTCACACGTTCAAGTATCTGGATGATTACTTGAATAGCTCAGGTTTACAATACTTAAGGGCATAGGTTTAAGATGAGAGTGAAAAGATTTAATAGGAACCCGAGGGGAAACTTTTCATTGTGAGGCTAGCATGTATATGGAGCAAGCTGCCAGAGGAAGTGATTAAGGCAAGTACAATAATAACAACATTGAAAGGACATTTAGATAGGTGCATGAACAGTAAAGCGTTACAAGAATATGGGACAATTGCGGGCGAATGGGTCTAGTGTAGATAGGCATCTTGGACAGCATGGACAAGTCGGACGGAAGGGTCTGTTTCAGTGCCATACTGCATAATCACACTGCCTAACTCAGCATATAATGTTTGGGGGGGGGGGGGGGGGGGGAGGTATATTATTATATCATAAAATATACTTAGGAATGCTTCCCAAAAACTGCATTTAGTTCTAAAGCTGCCTAGTCAGATATTCCAAAAGCAGCGTGCTAACCCTTTATAATTAGAAAAGCACTAAACTAGTACAATATGCTTCTATTCTCCAGAAAATCACAATGGGGAGCTATCTGCTACAGTTGATATATTCAGATAGAAATAAGTAGTTTGCAACCAATAAATGTGGTCAGTACATACCTGACACTGGGAAGATTTCAAAATCAGTAATTAATTTGCCCACGTTATTTGAAATATAACATTTCCAATTATGTTTGACTAATGAAATGAAGCAGTGTTCAAAAATATGGAAGTGTATTATGTGGAAAATACAATTCCAATTTCCTTGAAATTGAATATTTTTAAAATATTACCTTTAACATTAAGCTGAGCTGAAGACGTGTACTTTCCAACCTTAAAGATCAATGTACCAGTGTCATCTTGTGTGATTTTCCTCAACAGAATAGTGTGAATATTACCATTCTTCACCGAAATTTCATTCATCTCATTATTCTGCAGTTCAATTCCTTCCAAAATCCACTGAACTCCTCGTGCATTGTCATGGGATAGCTTACATTCAAACAAAGCATCTCCACCTTCAACGACTTCAAAGTTTTTCAAACCATCAATAATTTTTACATCTGGCTCTGAAAAAAAATAGAACAAAACTCAACAAATCAATAGTCTTTTAGGAATAATTTGGTGGAGAGAGGCTGAACATAACATGTAATTTACGTATAATTGATGCGTTTTGTGTGTTGTCTATGTGCTTGAATATTGCTGCAAGCTACATTTTAATTGTACTGTGTACTTCACTATACTTACGCATATGATAATAAATTCAACATGAATTGAAAGTTGATATGGAAGCAAATAAATCTGTGCTGTTAGAGATAAAGACTATGATCAATGGTATATAACATAAATAAATGTATATTTTTAATAACTTTTCAAATAACCCTTGCAAACTGAACAATCTCAATATTTTTATGCAGCAAACATTCTATCTCAGAAAAGCAAGCAACTCAAAGCTTTACAACAAATGGAATTAGGAATCTGCCCTTGATTTAGAATCATGGAATTATTATAACACAACACATTGAGTCCGTACTGCTCGCATCACTTCCAAATCCCTGCCTTTTCCCTGCAGATTATTATTTCTCAAGTATCTATCCAAATCCCATTCAAGAGCATCAATTCATTGTATTTCTCACCCTTGTAGACAGTGAATTATACGCAACTCACCTGTGTTTATAAAAACATTTAATTTCACATATCTTTTGCCCAATATTTATTTTGGTTCCTTGAACATTTGATAATGGAAACAGCTTCCAACTACCTTATCTAACCTGATCATAGCTCATAAGTCTCTATCAAATCTCTTCAATGATCTTCAAGGAGAAAAAAACAACTTTCTCCAGTGTAACCTTGTAAATAAAATTCTTCATCCTATTCGTTGTAAGATCTTCACATTCTTCCTAAAGTATAATAACCTGAATTGGAGCACGTGTTTTTGCATTCCATCCATGTGTGAGTACATAACAAATGGCAGGTAGATTAAGAGATCTCTCTACATCAGTTTACTTCAAATATTCCACATATACCAAATATACCAGAATATGTCATAATTACCATAGAGCATCCAACCAAATTTCAATCTATTGTATACTTGCACATTTCAAAATCGCTGAAAGGCAACAAAAATCATTTTAACTACTAATCCAGAGACATCTATTTGCATCCCCACCATGGCACCAGGAGAATTTTAACAGGAATATTGAAATCAAAAGCATAGAATTAAAATAAAACACATTCCTAGTGTCAATTACCAGGATGCTACCAGATTGTCATAAAAATCTAGTTGGATCACAAGGGTCCTTCAGCAATGGAAATGCACCACTCATACCTAGTCTGACACATATGTGACTCCAAATCTACTAATGTGGATGACTCTTAACTGTCACCTCAGATGAGTGCCGTATCGTGATGGACAATTATTGGTGAGCAACATCCATTTTTCATGAAATGACAAGGTAGAAAGAAATCTTGGGTGGAAGCATTCTGTCCAATTTTCTCAGAAGTAAAGGGCAGTGACTGGGGAATTACTAAATATATTCTTGGGCATATATCTTCCTGTTTCCTCCTAGGACAGTTCAGTTCTTAATACAATCAGATTATTTTTGTTTAGAATACCTAATCTATTTACTGATGTCTCTTAGCTGCAAGTGTCAAAGTAGAAGTGTTCATCAATTCTGCATTACAATTAAGCAAGTAATCTGTGTTTGAATTAAAAGGAGCAATAGTTTTAATTATTTACCTCTGATAGTTAAGGAAGCAGTGGTCTGTTGATCTCCAGAGTCACAAGTATATTCCCCAGTATCTTCCAGCTTCAGATTGTGAACTAGTAATTCAACAATGTGGCCTTTCTGTTTCATTTCATACTTGTCATCGGGTTTAAGAACTTCGCGTCCCTTTCTCCATTCCACAGAGGCATCAGGTTTAGTAAGCTCACAGTGCAGTATAACAGAGTGACCTTCTTCGGCTTCCTCATTTTTAAGCCATCGTTTAAAAAGTACTGGCAAGGCTAAAAAAAAAAAATTATAATTTAACAATACTATAACAGAAATAAATGTTTACTGGTAAAAAACAAAACAAAAACTTCATTATACTAAACTTTCAGGATTTCCATTTATCCACGGTGTCCTCAGCGAAGAATTAATGGTGAATACCACTTTTACTTAATTATGGAAGTCCTCACACAGCCCATTTTATCAATCCTTCATTTGATCTTACCCAATATTAAATATATCTATATATGTGTACACACTGAACTTAGACAATAATTCAGCCATAAAGAGCTACTTATTTTTTGTGCTTAAATTTTGAAACAAAAATATTGCTGCCAATTATATCAAATGGAAACGGTCGAGTAAGTGGCCTAGAATAGAAAGTGTATGCAGAGAATATATTGAAAACTACAAAAGGTTTCTTTGAGCTCTTCTTGCATTATTATGTTAGCTGAATCTTTTATTGATGAATAAAAATAAGTCAGAGTTCATTAAATGGAAGTTAAGAAATTAGAAATGTAGGTTATTTACCCACTCAAGCTTATTCATCCATTATGGTTAATCTGATCATGGTTTTATTTTACTGCATGTTCTCCCTAACCCATATTCCACTACAGAGCAAAAATCTATCTTGACCCTGAATATAGTCAATGATTCAACATCCACATTTATCCACAAAGAAAATTCCAATAATTCATAATCCTCTGAGAAAAGAAAATGCCACTCATCTTCACCTTAAGTAGTCACCCTTCATTTCTAGATAGTTCTAGATTCCACCCACCCTGTACATTTCTATGATTCTGTGAATTTGGGTCAACTTACATCCACTTCAGTTTGTGGGTCCTGCGATGGCAAATGAGGACAAATATAGGGTAAAATGGGTCTGACAAGACAGGCAAATAGATAGCTTAGGAAGTGGTCTGTTCCTTACATTGTGCTTCTATGTGCACCTGTTGCATAGGTTAGAAGTTCTCAAGTACTTCTCCACTTTGAGTAACCATGAGCCAAAGATTCCCAAGAGTCAGTGAGGATGCCACATTTCTTTAAGGCAGCTTTGAGCACATCCTTGAATATTTTCCTGTATCTACCTGGTAATCATTTCACATAGCAGATCTCCAATAATACTGTCTATTTTTGGAGTCTGATATCTGGCATATGAATATTTAATGCAGCCAACTGACAATGTTAAGAATATTGATCTGGGAGTGGACATGACATTGGTCGACATACTTCCAGTGAACTTAGAGAATTTTGTGGAAAGAGCATCGGGTGGTATTTCCAGTATTTTGAGATGCTTGCTTTAGGTAGTCAAGGTCTCCTACAGCAAGGAGGCATATGGGGGGGCTTGCACAAGAAACCATAAGTTGGTGTTAGGTCTGAAAATTTGATTATCAAATAATCCTATCTTTAGTCTTGGTGGCTTTAACATTCATGTCTGCTGTCCCACAAAGCCTCTTGTGAGTGAATTTATGAACCTGGTTGAGTTCTTCAATCTGACTCTACTCACCACTGGACCCACGCACAAGCTTGGCTATACACTAGACCTAGTGCTTTCGGCTGGTCTCCCAATTTGTAATAGATAAATTATTGATGCCTGTCTGTCTGATCATAGTGCAATTATATTCGATGCATCTCTGCCTTTCTCTCCCTCAAAATCCCATCTCCCTGCTCACTACTCCCGCTGCGTAAACTCCTCGACTGCCAGTAAATTCTATGAGCCCTCATAGCCGCCCTCCACATCTGCACTATTGAGGCGTCTCCCCTCCATCTCAGCACCGACGACCTCATTTCTTTATTCAATACTACTTGCTCTTCCACTCTGGATTCTGTTGCTCCTCCTAAAATGAAAAAGCCTAAACCTAAAGGCTGGCCGTGGCTTAATGAAACCACCAGAGCCCTAAGAAGAGAATGCAGAAAATCACAACGGAAGTACAAATCTGATTAGCTTCAAATTTCCTTTGAACTCCTGAAAAACAATCTTCACAAATACCAGGAAGCAGTAAAATCTGCACGAACAAAATACTTTCCCACCGTTATTTCCAAAAACGCTCATAACTCCAAGGTCCTTTTTAGTACCATCACCTCCATCATATGTACTGCCCCCAGCACCAGCTTAACTGGGTCCCATGCTAAGTGCAAGGAATTTACTACATTTTTCACCTCCAATCCATGACCTGGCTGTCTCATTGGTCTGTTCTTCAAAATTAGACCCGTTATTTCCAACCCTTTACTCTACACCCCCTTGTAAAACTGGTCACCACCATGAAACCTACTACTTGCCACCTCGACATTGTCCCCTCTGCCCTTCTGAAGGATGTCATTACAATAGCCAGTCCCAGCATTCTCGCCATCTTCAACAGTTCTCTGGCCACAGGCACTGTTCCTACCTGCTTCAAGCATGCGGTGGTCCAGCCCCTCCTGAAAAAACCTAACCTCGACCCCACTTACCAAGCAACTACAGACCACTGCCTTTCCTTTTAAAAGCCCTTGAAAAGGTAATTTTAAGTCAACTTATGCCTTACCTTCACCAAAATACTATCTTGGAAACTTTCCAATCAGATTTCAGGGCCCACCACAGCACAGTCTGCCTTGAAGGTACATAATGTCCTACTGCTCACCGTTGACTCCGGCGACTGTACAATCCTGCTCCTTCTCGACCTCAGCGCAGCATTTGATACTGTCGACCACACCATCCTAATTGACCGTCTCCAGTACGGGGTTGGTATTGATGGCACTGCCCCGAGCTGGTTCATCTCTGACCTCAAAAGTAGGAGTTTCTCCACTAACATAGGCAACTTTTTCTCCTCCCCAGCTAGTCTCTGCTGCGGGGTTCAACAAGGTTCCATCCTTGGCCCCATTCTCTTCTCCCTGTATATGTTCCCCTTAGGCCAAGTCATTCAAAGGCACAGCATTTCCTTCCATTGCTATGCAGACGATACACAACTCTATCTCCCCCTGAAGCCCAAAAAATGATCAAATCTACTTAACCTTATCCAATGCCTCGAGGATATGAAGTGTTGGATGACCCAGAACTTCCTCCAACTAAACTAGAGTAAGTCTGAGGTTATCCTTCTCGGCCCCTCGGACTCAATCAAAATGCTGGCAGGCAGCCTTGGAAGCCTTACCCCATTTCTCAAACCTTACGTCAAAAACCTCAATGCCGTGGTAAAAGCTAGCTTCTTCCAGCTTATGACGATAGCTAAAATAAAACAATTCCTCCAGTTTGATGACCTCGAAAAGGTCATCCACACATTTATCTCCTCCAGCCTCAATTCTGCAACTCCCTTTGCACTGGCATCAGCCAATCTTCCCTGTCCCGCCTGCAACTGGTCCAAAACGCTGCAGCGAGACTCCTGATGGGCACCAGAAAAATGGACCACATCACCCCGATTCTGGACTCTCTCCACTGGCTCCCTGTGTGGTTCCAGATAAATTTCAAGATCCTTCTTTAAGTCTACAAAGCCCTTAACGGGCTTGCCCCCACCTACATCAAAAGTCTGCTTACCCACCACACCACCTCCAGGGCCCCCATATCGGCCGACTTGGGGTTACTGAACATCCCGCGGTGTAGGCAAAAGCTCAGGGGCGACCGCGTCTTTGCGGTTGCAGCTCCTAGACTGTGGAACAGCATCCCTCTTCCCATCAGAACTGCCCCCTCCATCGACTCCTTTAAGTCGAGACTTAAAACTCATCTTTACTCTCAAGCCTTTCTTGACATTCTCTGAGGGAGGGCTATATGTATGTACTTATGTATGTACGTGATCTATGAACCAATGTTGTACAACGTTAGTACCTCCACCAATGTAAAGCACTTTGGCCAACGAGAGTTGTTTTTTAAATGTGCTACAGAAATAAAAGTGACTTGACTTGATTTGAAAGTGACTGAAAGCAGTAGTGGATTGCCTTTGCCAAAAGGTGGCTTCAAGATATAGGTATTTTTCAGGAGTGTAGCAGTTACTGTTTAACACACATAACAGTTTTATTTACTAATGACTATACATCAAAACATTCATTCAAATTCGCAAAAGCTTTTAAGCATAAAGAAATACAATGGAAATAATTGGGCAGTTAATCAATGAAGAATGTCCAATGATATACTCTTTGCATTTGCATGTTACTCTCTTGAACAAAAATTCTTACAAATTTCTTCAAATAATGAATTTTCTCTTACCATTAACTTTCAAGTAGCCATCAGTCTGCTGGTCCCCAGAATCACAGGTATATTTGCCAGTATCTTCTGTATTCACATTATGAATTAATAATTCAACAATTGCACCAACTTGTTTCATTTCATACTTGTCATTGGGATGAAGTATTTTAGATCCCTTTTTCCATGTTACCAGTGCACCAGATTTCGTAAGCTCACAATGAAATGTGACTAGATCACCCTCTTCAGCTTCTTCACTTCGCAGCTGTTCTTTGAAGAGCACTGGTAAGGCTACAACATTTGGAAAGACATATAATGGAAGGATGGAAGGATCAAAACATCAGTTCTAAATGAATTAATTGTAACAAATCCATTTAATATACCGAAAAACATTGCCAATACCTTGCCTAAGATCTCATTTCCTTGAGGAAATAAGACAATAGACAATAGGTGCAGGAGTAAGCCATTCGGCCCTTCGAGCACCACCATTCAATGTGATCATGGCTGATCATCCCCAATCAGTACCCCGTTCCTGCCTACTCCCCATAACCCCTGACTCCGCTATTTTTAAGACAATGGAAGATATTATGAAATCAAATTGTGAACATGGAAGAAACTTCTTCATTCAAGAAGTAGTGAAAATGTGACATTTGATAGGGACCAAATAATAGGGAGCCAGAGTTATACAGCATGGAAACAGGCCCTTCTGCCTAATTAATGCATGCTGGCCAAAGTTTCTACCTGAGCTAGTCCCAACTGCCTGTTTTTGACCTATATCTGCAAACTTTTAAAGATGGATTTAAGAGGAAGCTAGACAAGACTATGTAGAAGAAAGAAATAGAGTTCTGCTAACAGTCAAGTATTAAAAAAAGGCTGAAGTGAAGCATAAACATAAGCCGAGACTAGTTCAGCCTAATGACCTATTTGCCATATAACTTAAGTGATATGTAGATTTTTTTTATGACAAACTGATAAAATATGAATGATAGATTCAGTGTCATCACTTGTATGTGGAAATGGGTTCATGTTTTTGCAACTGTTCTGGGAATAAATTGGACTCCTATTGTTAACCCTACCTTATTGGACCTTTAAGCCTCATCAATTTCCTTTCAGCTTGAATATTAAACTTTATTTCCTTGTATTAAATAGTTTCTACTTCATGGGGTGTAAATGCTTTCCAAAAACCCTATCGTTTTCAGCCTAGCCATTTTCTTGCCTGGTAGAGTAATTTATCCATTGTACATTTCATCTGAAACCATAGACACAAAAAGCTGGAGTAACTCAGTGGGACGGGCAGCATCTCTGGACAGAAGGAATGCGTGATGTTTCGGGTCGACCCGAAACATCACCCATTCCCCCTCTCCAGAGATGCTGCCTGGCATGCTGAGTTACTCCAGCTTTTTGTGTCTACCTTTGGTTTAAACCAGCATCTGCAGTTCCTTCTTACACACTCATCTGAAACCATATATAGTGAGCTTCAACAAATTAGGCCAACTCTGAGGTTTATTTTTACCATATCTACATAGTTCCACAATGAAATTGGTCTCAAATTCTGGAACAGGTTTTCATCTTTCTTCCTTACCTGGACTGTAACTGAAAAAAGTCCAGGGATTTAATTTTGTAGTCATTTACAGTTTTATCCTCAAAGCAATCACACTTCTTCCCCAAAAATCAACCCCCCATGGTAGTCTCCAATCCTTAGTATCTTTCTTCATACTTATGACTTTCTCATTATTTCCTCAAAGTTCTTGACTGTCCTCTGTCATTTGTCAAGCCTCAATTCTTTGTCCTTCTGAACCAATCATCACTCATTCTTCAATCACCAAGCTCTTCCCTGATTATATCTCCCCCCCCCCTCATATTTTTCCCCAACCATTTTTGCCACTCTCCCCACCAACCTTTCCATCCTACTCTTATAAGATATTTCCCAACACTACCTCCACCTGCTGCCACTAATTCACTGCTGATGAAAGGACTTTATGCAGGGGCAAGGCCAGTCATGCAGTGATCTCAGCTAAAATGTGACAACAACCACGGGGCTTTGCGTTATGCCCCAGCAGTGTATCTCTTCAAGTATAGATTCTGGTTGGTCTATCTAATACCTAAGCAGTACAGATCCAAATATCCATGATTATTCTCACTTTGCCCCATGTAATAAAAAAGACAATTCAACCAATATACCAGTAAAAATCTGAAAATGTCATTAATCAGAAAGAATGATGTAGAACAAGGAGATGTGAATGGACAACATTAAGTGCAGAAATAACATATAAATAATGAGGTCAAGACAATGATGATTACTTTCAGCAGCAAAAGAAAAAATGGAGGCAGTTGAATTCCATTATGAAATATCATATATTTTACCATTCACTTTTAAATGAGCTGTAGATTGTTTATCTCCAGAATCACAAGTGTAGTCAGCCGCATCTTCGGGTTCCACATCATGGATTAACAATTCAATGATGGGACCTAGCTGCTGCATTTCATATTTTCCACATGGTACTAGTGCCACTGATTCTTTTCGCCATTCCACTGCAGCATCAACTTTAGTAAGCTCACAGCATAGTTTGGCCGTACTACCTTCTTCAGCTTCCACATTCTGAAGCTCTTGTTTAAAAAGTACCGGTAAAGCTGAGAAACATTAATTTATTGGATCAATAAGTAATCTTTTTGCAGTACTCATCTTTACAATTTTATACTTCATACAAGAAATATTCTGATGGCATTGTTATTTCTATGGAATAAAATATATTTTATTCTTATATAAAATATATAAATTCTTATATCCGGGGAACACAAAATTGAAACTCACATTTTCTATAGGGAACATACACAGAATACAGGGCAAAGAAATAGGATTATGGTATTACTCGCCAAATAAAATTCCTTACCAAGAGTAGAGGGCTATAAAATAATGCTAATTATGCCTCCTCTGTTCTAGTCATCAATGCATCACATGCTGCGTTTTCATGTGATGTAGTTTAATCAAGCATTTAACACCAAATGTTAAGTAATCTAGGATTCAAAAGTATCAATGGATAGTCCATTTCCTTTCAGGAGCCGTTAATGAAAAAGTGAGAACATTTAATATAATATTCAATTTTGTTTGTGTGAAATTTTACATTTTGAGTTAACACATGAATGCAAATACATAAACAAATCAAATCCTCAGGGTGAAATCTATGGAAACGTGGTACCAAATTATACTAGATGGTGCACCATTCCGATGATAGCTTGTTTTAATAAGAATGGAAGCGATAGGGACAATTGTTTGACTTTAGCAAATATAAATGTTCTCTGATGTCCAATGAATAAGCGAGTTCGGTATTCCGACTGTGCATGCCCAGGTCATAGGTCACTAGCTATAAAACAGTCTCGTCAACGGCGGTGCAGCATTGTGTGCAGGCTTGCATTTCGTCGGTAGTTGGGGTGAATGAAGTGGCAGCGGGTACCGTAGGGGCAGAAGCCGGTGGTGTGCAAGGTATGTACTTGGGGTGGCGGCTGAGGGAGCGCAGCTCGGCCAGGCCATGGGCGAACTGGCACTTGTCGCCATAGCGGCTCATCAGGGAGTGGGTTCCTCTGGAGATGGAGCAGGGTTGGGCTGGAGTTGGCACTGGCTGTGTGCCTGTGGGTACTGTGGGCCTGGGGCAACGGGTGCCGTTGGTCCAGGCTGTCAGTTGGCTTGGCGGGAGAGGTGGAGATGAGCTGGGGTTGGCGCTTCTCCGCCCAGGCAGTGGGCCTGGAGGCCGGTGTCCCGTTGGACCGGACGTCTCCGCCGCTCCCTGGGCAGTTATGGGACAGTCCAGCTGGGATCACAGGTTCGATCTTGGCAGCGGATGAGGCGCGATTCTGTGTGTGTCAGCTGCCGAGAGCCTGTCCAGTCCCACCCCCACCACCCCCTGGTCTCTCACTTAAAAATTGGACCCAAACTATACTCACTGAATCTACAGCGTTTAGTTCGATTTTCATTTTTAGCGTCTGATCTTTGACAAATCCTATGATTCTTTGTGTTTTTTTGAATACTAAACTCGCTTATTGTCAGGGTAAAATTTTAATCAGGTTAACATTTGCAGAAGCATGAAAACAAAGTGGTGGTGGATAAATGGTGTTATAGCTATAGCTAGCAGTATTTTGGTCGGTGTAGACTGGCAAGATTGATATAATGGAATAATAATGATTAGCGGTAACAATGATATAGATGAAGATTTAGCAGCAAATGAGACAAGGAAAGATACGTAATACTGAGGTGAAATTAGATGTTGTAGAAATATTGTCAGAAGCTCATGTCAGGGTCAAAAATAGCATCAATTTTGCGACAAAATCTAGTTCTTTTTCAAACAGATCTGAAGGTCAGGAATTAAGTTGAATGGTGAACAAAATAGTTTGTGATAGAATGCAAAGATCTTGGGTGTATTGCGTTTCAGTTGAATGAAACTTTAGATCTCTGACACAATTTGGAGTTAGAGGATGGGTCAAAGTGAGTGAGGCAGTATGTAAATTGAGATTCAAGAGTCTGTTGATGCAGTAATCTGTAAATTAATATCAAACGTAAATTGTAAATTTTAATGAATTTGCTGGAATGTCGCTTGAAAACCAGAAACTGGAAGGAGCCATGATGAGAGTCTTGGGGAATATTTCAGATAATGATGAACACATGGTGATATATTTACTTTTTCATTTTCGAAGGAGTAGGATGGGGACCCACAGTCCCGTTTATATCAACAGGTCGATGGTGGAAACGGTCTAGAGGTTCAAAGTCCTGGGCGTGCATATCTCTGAAGATCTTTCCTGGTCCGAGAACACTGATGCAATTATTAAAAAAAGCACATCAGCGCCTCTACTTCCCGAGAAGATTACGGAGAGTCGGTTTCTCAAGGAGGACTCTCTCTAACTTCTACAGGTGCACAGTAGAGAGCATGCTCTACGTTGCATCGTGGCTTGGTTCGGCAACTTGAGCTCCCTGGAGCGGAAAAGACTACAAAAAGTAGTAAACACTGCCCAGTCCATCATTGGCTCTGACCTACCTTCCATCGAGGGGATCTATCGCAGTCGCTGCCTCAAAAAGGCTGGCAGCATCATCAAGGACCCACACCATCCTGGCCACACTCTCATCTCCCCGCTACCTTCAGGCAGAAGGTACGCGAGCCTGAAGACTGCAACGACCAGGTTCAGGGAATACCTACTTCCCCACAGCCATCAGGCTATTAAACTCAGCTCGGACAAAACTCTGAACATTAATAGCCCATTATCTATTTATTTGCACTTTATCAGTTTATTTATTCATTTGTGTATATATTTATATAATGGTATATGGACTCACGGATCTGTTCTGTATTCATGCCTTCTATATTCTGTTGTTCAAGAATTTCATTGTCCTACCTGGGACACATGACATTAAACTCTCTTGAACTCTTGAACTTGAACTCATTATTAATTCACAAATCAAGGCATGAATTTTAAAACATATTATTTAGGAGTGAATCTTTGAACATGGGGAGAGTAAAATGAAATTGAAACAAAAAAACACGAATGAATTTCACATTTTCAATAGTTATCTTTTTGGTTAAAATAATTTCTAACCACTCAAATTAAAATTCAGATATATACATGCTATATACATTAATGGTTTTGAACATTATAATGTGTCATATTGTTCTCATGTTTCAATGATACAGATGGAGGCTATTTGGTGCATTAAGTCCATGTTGCCTCTCAGAGTAATTCCATTGATCTTAGTCCCTACAACCCTTGCACCAATACCAGCTCCACACTTCTTCTACCATCCACTACACGAGCATTAATTTATGACAGCCAATTAACATAGCAACAGCACTGGTCTGTGATGTGAGGGAAATCCATGTAGTCACAAAGAAAATGTGCAAACCTCACACAAACAAAACCTTAGGTTAGGATCCAATCTCGGTCACTGGAGTTATGCAGCAAAGGTTCTAACAGTGGTTACTGGGGAATGTCATTATCCACTTACTTCCTGTCTATAATCATTCACCATGGATCTATTACTTGTCACTTAGCCAACTCTGAATCCTTGCTATGAATGTTCCTTTTGTGCAATGCATTCAATTTGGCCTTCTACAAGTTCATATACACCACTTTGACTGCATTACCCCATGTGTTCCCCTTAATAGTCGAGTATCTTTGAAATTTTCATACTATAGTACCAGTCAGGGAAAACACATAGCTTCAGGATTGCAGGCTTTCCAATGTTGTAGATATCACATCAGTTCTGAGATCTACTGTATCAATAAGGATTCCACAATTTTTACATGCATCTGGCAATGGACCATCATGAGGCATGGTGCAGATCAATGCCTAGCACATTGTGAGCATTCGAAGGAATGGTTTTGGATGTGCGAGCAGCAACAATAGCATTTCAGTCATTATGACAGATCAGTGATAGTTACTAGAATCACAACCTGATTATGCAGTTTGTGATTCCAGTGCACAACAACAGCTCAGCAGGATGTGCAAAAGTCACATTACTATGTGAAATATAACTGGCATGGTCCAAAAATGTTCCCACTGATTTACAGCCAGAAAAACACCATTCCATCACCACCCGCTGTCTTCTATAGGTAAGCCAAATTTGAATACTGTGTACCAAGACACTGTGAATACCACCCATCTTAATTTTCTGGAAAAGCCTATCACGAGCTGTGTCAAATCCCTTACCAAAGTCTATGCAGACAACATCCACTGCCCTACTCTCATCAATCACCTTCTCAAAAAAATTCAATTAAATTTACAAGACATAACCTGCCCTGCACAAAGCCACCCTGATTATACATAGTTTTTCCAAATGAGAGTAAATCCTATTCCTGAGAATCTTCCCCAAGAGCTTCCCTACCAAGGATCACTGGCATGTAATTTCTAGGATTATCCCAATTTCCTATCATAAATAAGGAATAACATTGGCCACTTTCAAAGGACCTCGCCTATGGCTAGACAGGATACAAAGATCTTCATCAATTCCCGAACAATCTCCTCTCTTGCTTCTCTCAATAATTGTGGATAGGTTCCATCATGCCTTCGGGCCTTGATCCACCAATGCTCTTCAAGAGATTTAAAGCAGAGGATCTCAAACTGCCCTAGCATATTTGTATATAAACACTGATCTCACTATCCTCCATGTCCTTCTCCTAGGTCAGGATACAATGTATACATTTAGTATCTCTCCTACATTTTCCGATTCCAAGCATAAATTCTCTCCTTTATCCTTGAATGGTTCTACCCTCTTTCTAATTATGGTCCTTAAAGGCCTTGTCTTATTTCATCTTCCTATACCGTACATTTTTTTAATTTTTAACCATAGTTACAATCTTTCCCATCATCCAAGATTTCTATACCTTGCCATCCTTGATCCTCCTCCTTACTGGAACATGCTCTAACCAGCTATCTTTAAGCAAGTCCCACATGTCTGATGTGGATTTACCAATCTAGTTGGACTATCCACTAAACCTGTTTCAAGAAGCTCTTTAGGATAAACTTACAAATCCTGTCCTACCAAAGCCTTTATACACCTTTTGAAGATTCCATTCAGCCTCCTGCGTTCCAAGAAATAAAGTCTAGCCTGCCCATGTCTTCCTATATCATTATATCCATATGTTCTAATCTTGTTGAATGACTTCCTGCGTGGGACCTTTTCAAATGTTGTCTGAGATCTAAATACATTGTACCCACTAGTACCTCCTTATCCATTCTACCAGAGACATCCAAAATAAATTCAATAGATTAGTCAATCGACTTTCCTTTATAAATCTATTCTGAATCTGCTCAATACTATTGTTGTTTTCTAGATTAGTCCTTTTTTTCTTATAGATTTTCCTTTTCCCCCCCCCAACAACTGACATTAGGCTAACAGGAAGTACTTCCCCATTTACATTCTCTTCCTTTAGAGTTGGGGCAGCACAGTGGCGCAGCAGTAGAGTTGAGCAGGACGGTGACGCGGCTGTAGAATGTCTGCCTCACAGCACCAGAGACTGGGTTCGACTAACTTTGGGTGCTTGTCTGTACCGAGTTTGTACGTTCTCCCCATGGCCTGCATGGGTTTCTTCCAGGATCTTCAATTTCCTCCCACACTCCAAAACCATACAGGTTTGTAGGTTAACGGGCTTTTATAATTGTAAATCGTCCCTCGTGTGTGTAGGACAGTGTAAGTGTGCGGGGATGGCTGGTCGGCGTGGACTCGGTGGGCCGAAATGCCTGCTTCCGTGACGTATCTCTAAAACTAGAAACTTAATGCTAACTCATTTTCAGAACTTTTATTTAGATCAGAAAAAGCTGAAAATACTCAACAGGCCTGGCAATATCTTTAAAAAGAGAGAATAAACACATTTAATCGTTCATCCTTTGAAATTAAAACTCTCACCAGATTCTTCCACCAGATACATATTCCCCCTTTCTCTTTCAGCATCTTGAAGGGTCCTTTCCCTTTGTCATTCCCTGATAAAACGTTCTGTTATCACCTACAAATCCTGGTCTTGTGACATTTTTGTCACAGGAGATGCAACACCTGTCCTTTCACCTCTTCCCATCCTACTATCTAGGGAACATAGCTGTCTTTCCAGGTGTAACAGCAATTTACCTGCGCTTCTTCCAATCTAGTGTACTGCATTGAGTAATCACAATGTGCTCCTTTACAGTAGAGAAACCAAACACATCATTTTGTGAAGCACCTATGGTCAGTCCACATGAATAATCCTGAACTTCCTGTTGCCTGTTTCTTCACATCTCCATTCTTCTCTAACCTATCTATATGAATGTTTACACTCTGTAATAATGAGGCCCAATGCAAATCTGAGGAACAAATCATCATCTTTTGTCTTGGCACGCTTTAGGCTTCTAGATTCAACATCGAATTCTACATCTTTAGATAACTTCTCTGTCCACGTGAGAACTGGCTCTTTTTGATGTTAAGTCACATGTCCGTGACTTTGGTTCAGTTTTTCTTCTCCTATTCTATCCTGACCTGGTGGGCATATCCCCAGCCCTACTATTAGCAATACAATATAGTTATTGGTCTTTATTATCAACCTCTCTCCATTAACTTATTTGACCAGATGATTCCATCAACTCATTCCCAAGGCAATCCTTGCTTCACCCTATTATCAAAATTCTCTTTGTTCTATTCATCGCTTCTGTCACTATCTCTGTCACTTAAAACTATGGGTTTTTTTCTCAGTTCTGACAAAGGATCTTTGCTCTCTTGCAATAACTCTGTTTCTCTTTTAGCTGCTTGTCTCACTTAGTGTTTCCAGGTTTTTCGGTTTTTAGGTCAGATTTCCACCATTTGCATTTTTTAATATAATTGAATAATTTCTCGATTAATTATAATAATTAGGATATATTCACTTAATTTTCCGAAGTTATAAACCTATGTTTACAATGTCACTGCATTGAACTCTGTGTTGGAATTACCTCTGTACCTCGGTTTACTTCTTATTCATTAAACATCACAAAACTCATCTTTGGAAGCAAAAATACAATTGCTTTCTTCCTTTTCCAGTTCACATGAAGCATCATTGACTTTATATATTAACTATTTCGCTCTTCATGCATCACCTGAATAGTTTCAACACATTCACTTTATATTACTGTTTGTAACTCACCTAAATGTATATTAGTGGTAGAATTATCAGAATTAACATAATAATAAAGAAATGTTGTATTGATGGCGCAACAAGATTTAGAGCAGTGAAAGTCACAAGAAACACATCTCAAATTATTCAATAGAAAGGGCTGTGACATGTCTCCACCTAAATTTAAAATTTGGCAATATAAAAATGTTTCCTACCATTCACTTGTAGGAATGCAGTGGTCTGTTGATCCCCTGAGTCACAGGTATATTCTCCCTGATCTTCTGGTTTTAGATTGCGTATAAACAACTGAATACAGGGACCTTCATGTCTTATTTCATACTTATCATTTGAATGAAGTGCCACAGTGCCTTTCCTCCATTCCACTTTGGCACCAGGTTTGGTTATCTCACAGCAGAAAATGGCAATACTATCTTCATCAGCTTCTGTATTCTCAAGTTCTTGCTTAAAAAGCACAGGTAAGACTAAAGAGAAAGAAGTACATCAGCTGTTCATTCTATTCAGTCAAGATCCAAGCTTGACAAAATTCTCTGAAACTGCTAAATGATAAAATAGAATTTAATTCATTTCCATTTTAAGTAATAATTTGCAGATTCCTAATGTATAGATGAAACCTGGATTCGAAAATATTAAAGGTGTTAAGGGACTCGGGGATTTAATGTAGAAAAGTGACATTGAGGTGAAAGATCACTAATTATCTTATTGACGATAACAGAACACCAATGGCCGATTCTGTTTAGATGTTATGTTCTTACGAACAGTAATTGATACCGATAAAATGAAAAATAAGTGTGCATCTTGAAAAGCTATTAGTTTCTTTGCAGTAATTAGGCCAAAATATGATAGCTATCCTACCCTTCACATTCAAAAATGCAGTAGTCTGTTGATCCCCTGAATCACAGATATATTCTCCTTTATCTTCTGGTTTGAGATTGCGAATAATCAATTCAATACAGGCACCATTTTGCACCATATCATATTTTTCACTTGGACTAAGTACCACTGATTCTTTTCTCCATTCCACTAGAACATCAGGTTTGGTAAGCTCACAGCGGAGAATGGCAGAACTACTTTCTTCAGCTTCTATATTTTGAAGCCCTTGTTTGAAAAGCACAGGCAGAACTAGGAAAAATAGTAATTTAATTTGTGAACATACAATAGAATTATGAATACTGACTAAAAATTCATGTCCAATCAATCCAATTTAAAATTGAGATCACGTGAAATGCTGAGAAATCTAGGTTATCTTGTGCATAAATCATAAAGTTTGGCAAGCAGGTGAAGCAAGTAGTTACGATAATAAATAGCATATTAGTCTTTATTACAACGGTTCAAATTTAGGAATCGAGACGTTTCATAATAATTATCTCAGCAATTCTTGGAGTGACCTGTACATTTTTGGTCCTCTTGTTTAATAAAGCATGTACTTGAATTGGAAGTCGTCCAGATGAGGTTCACTACACTATTTCTTGTGATAAGGGGGTTGTCTTACCATGAGCAGTTAAAGAAGTTTTAACTGTGGTCTTTAGACTTTAGAATAAAGCAGGTGATTTTATTGAAATAAGTAGGAATCTAAGAGGGCAGGATAGGGTAGATGTTGAGATGTTTCCGCCAGTGGATAAATCTTGAATATGGGGACATAGTTACAAGGTGGAATTATTTGAAACCGAAATGCTTAGGAATCTCATCTTGCAGAGGATCTTTACCCAGGGGATCATGGAGGCTCGAACACTGGATCAAATTAGAGGAAACCACGTGGGGAACTATAGCTAGTTTAACATTTATTGTTGTCAAGCTGCTAGAGTTAATAATCAAAGAGGAAATAACTCATCATTCAAGAAAGCTGAATTTAACCAAAACCTAGTGAACAAGATTTATTGAAAGGTAAATCATATTTGACAGATTTGTGGCTAAAGATGATGCAAAAATCTCTGTCTAGTCCCCAGCAATCTCCTCCCTTGCCTCTCTCAATAACTTGGGATAGATCTCATTGGGCGCTGGCAACGTACCCACCATAAAAGACCATTGTGGCTTGGTTTTTGTTCTGACATGCACTGTCAACTGTGGGACCTTATAAAGGCAGGTGTGCCTTTCCAAATCATGTCCAATCAATTTAATTTACTACTGGCGGACTCCAATCAAGTTGCTATCTCAAGGACAATCAATGGAAACAGAATGAACCTAAGCTCAAATTTGAGTGACATAGCAAAGGGTCTGAATACTTATGTAAATGTGATATTTCAGTTATTTCGTTTCAATTACTTTGCAAACATTTCCAAACACCTGTTTACACTTCTTCATTCTGGGGTATTGTGTGTAGATTATCATCAAAAAAAAGAATTTAATCAATTTTAAAATAAGGCTGTGACGTAACAAAATGTGGAAAACGACAAGGGATCTGAATACTTTCCGAATGCACTGTACATAGCTATCTGAAAACTTACAGAGTTATGACCTCAGTTCCCAAAATGATCTCGAACTGAAACCCTGTTTACCTGGCCAGGTTAATTTCTTAATACAAGACTCCTTCCTTGATTAAACTATCGACATGCTGTTTCAAAGGCCCTTTTTTTAAACATAAATTCTGCTTTGTTTCACCCGCTGTAACTAAGCAAGTCTCAGTCAATATAGAGGAAATAAAATCACCCCCTACTACTTTCCCACCTTTGCATAATCTGCCTACTTATCTGTTCCTCTACCGCTCATGTACTATTGGAAGCCCTGCAGTATAACATCATCATAGTGATTACACCATTCTTATTCTATTCATATCCATTTTCCATTACTGCATGAGCCCTCTTGGATGTTTTCTTTAAATAGAGCGGTGGCATTCTTCCTAATTAGTAGTGCAACTCCCTCAACTTTTTACATCCCTCTCTCTCTGGAGGTAGCTCGAAGGTCGGCGTAGCATCACTCCCTGATGAGCTCAATGTGTTTGACTCACGGTTTGATAGGCACACTGACCAATTGCCTCGTGGCTTGGTTCGGCAACTTGAGCGCCCAGGAACGGAAAAGACTACAAAAAGTAGTAAACACTGCCCAGTCCATCATCGGCTCTAACCTCCCTATCATCGAGGGGATCTATCGCAGTCGCTGCCTCAAAAAGGCTGGCAGCATCATCAAGGACCCACACCATCCTGGCCACACTCTCATCTCCCCGCTATCTTCAGGTAGAAGGTACAGGAGCCTGAAGACTGCAACGTCCAGTTTCAGAAACAGTTTCTTCCCCACGTCTGTCAGGCTATTGAACTCAACTCAAACAAAACTCTAAACATTAATAGCCCATTATCTGTTTATTTGCACTTTATCTGTTTTATTTATTCATGTGTGTATATATTTATACGATGGTATATGGACACACTGATCTGTTCTGTATTCATGCCTTCTATATTCTGTTGGGCTGAAGCAAAGTAAGAATTTCATTGTCCTACCTGGGATACATGACAATAAACTCTCTTGAATCTCTCTCTCTCTCTCTCTCTCTCTCAGGTCAAAAGCATCTAAACCCTGGATTTGAGCTGACAGATTGTTTAGACTACACGCTGTTGCAAACGTAAAGGAACTTCCACTTCAGGAACACCGTGCAATATACGAGGTTGGAAGAGATACAAGTGAACCTCTGGCTCACCTGGAAGGGTTTTCACCCCTCACCCCACAAAATATTACAATAACAAAAATTGTAAGAATTATAATTCAGACTTGGAAGTTGAAATGTGAAACGTCAACACTAATCCTGAAATGAAATTTCAACATAAAATTCAGACTGATAATAAAGTGCGTTATTTTCCCAGCACTACAAATTGTGAGGAGGATGAGTATTCAATTCAGCAAATAAATATTAATTCTTAAATATGAAATGAGCATCAGGTTGTTATTAGGGGGAGCTAGCAAACATAAACGTAGTTAATGATGAAAATGTGAGAGGATGCAATTGCAAATGAAAATGAACAATGTGCTTTTGTCCTACCCTTCACTGTTAAAGAGGCTGTGGTTTGTTGATCTCCAGAATAACAGGTATAGTCACCACCATCTTCAGGCTTTAAGCTATGAATAAGCAAGTCAACACTAGATCCTTCTTGTTTCATTTCATACTTTTCACTCGGATGAAGTACCAAAGATCCCTTTCTCCATTTTACAGGTGCATCTGGATTATTAACTTCACAGTGAAGAGTGGCAGTGCCACCCTCTTCAACTTCCTCATCCTTAAGTTCTTGTTTGAAAAGTAATGGCAGTGCTATGAAATGGTAAATTTTATTTTAACATTAATTAGTCAACATTAAATCTTATTTCTGATTTTCACACATAATTTCGGAATAACCCATGAATATAATTTTGTAAGTAAGAGCACCAGCAATTAGATTTTTTGTTCTCAATTGTTCTTGGCCCTAATACCCTTCAAAATAAATCTATAAGAAACAGTGAAAACTAATGTACAGTGGAAGTCTGCAACTATATAAGAGCATCACGAGATGGGACAGCAAGAAATTTCCAAAACACTGAATGAAAGCATAGGCAGTCTTTGGGTTATGTAAGGGTTCTGTCCTGTGAATTATCTGTAAAGCTATTTTTACGCATTAGAAATGTCCATTTACTATAGCTGCCCATAATGTATCTCTCTGCTTACATGTCCTATAATTAATTCTTTCATTCCATCGATAATGTTCCATGCTTAGCCTAACACCACCCGTAGTTAAACTAATAGAACATATACTGTATCCAGTTGCTAATGTACGCCACAAAGCATTTTATTATTATTACTCCTTTTATGGGAGAATCTGCATCATGTTGGATTTCTGTAAATTTGGTCTTCTGTAACCCGGGAAGCCACTATGAATTATGAATAAGGATAAAAAAGACATAGAGGAGGGAAAGCATGTGTGACACCAACCACAGAGAGCAAACAATACAGGGTACTGAGGAAAAAAGGAGGAAATTATGAAAGACTCCAGAACCAATGGGTGAGAATAGTCAGATGTGTCTTCAATGTTACGTTGTATATCAAATCTGTAGGGTTTTGCACAACGCAGAGGGGAGTGGATGGATATATGGAACAAGCTGCAGAGGAGGTAGTTGAGACAGGTGTTATGACAACATTTAAAAGACATTTGGACAAGTACATGAATAAGAATGGTTTACAGGAATATGTGCTAAAAACGGGCAGATGAACTCGTGTGGATGGGGAATCTTGTTTGGCATAGGCAAGTTGGACTGAAGAGCCTGTTTCTATGCTGTACGACTCTATGACTCTGACACAAAGTTAAAATCAAAACACAGGTTCTACAAATGAATTTAAAGGGGATAAATTCTAACCTTAAGAATGTTCAGGTTACTAATCTTTATATTACTTCCAATATCACGTTTTATGTCAACTGTTATAAAGGAAATCCAGATTACCAATAAGATTATAATGCAAATGATTGCCCAAGTATTATTTGCGATAATGCAACAGCGACTAAACTGCAGTATTGAAGAAAATTCCAGACAACAAACAGCTACTAAAGAACATCAGGTGGAATCATTCAATGAAAATCAGCAGCTATTTAAGAATCATATTCTCTTGAAGATGCAAATTAATTTATCAATATTAAGTAGTAATCGTTGTCCTACCATTCACTTTTAAGGAGGCCATAGTCTGTTGATCCCCAGAATCACAGATGTATTCACCAAAATCTTCTAATTTTAGGTTATGTATATGCAACTCAAGGCAAGAACCTTTCTGTACCATTTCATATTTGTCACTTGGATGAATTACCAAAGATCCCTTTCTCCATTGCACTGATCCATTAGGTTTAGTAATCTCACAACGTAAAATAGCAGTGCTATCCTCTTCAGCTTCTTCATTCTGAAGCACTTGGTTGAAAAGTACAGGAAGAGCTAAGGGAGATGGTGATTTTTGTTTATGACTTTTGACTAAAAGTACATTAATCAACATTTAAAGTAATTCATGACAAACATTGAAACTTTAAAAAAAAAACATAAATTAATTAATGTAAGTATTGTTTACTTGATATACCTAGCCAACAAATAATTCCCTTGAGTCTCGAGATAATAAAGACATTTGAGTACAGTGACAATATATTTGTAGTTGTTATAGTTTTCTGTGCTCCAGTATCAGTTTTTAATGGCATATTATGCAGATGACTTTTAAGATCATTTTCATTACCCCAGTATCAATGTTATGAATGTCCCATTATGCTCACTGCTCACAACACAACACCCAGATATTTTGAAACTTATTCGGCAAACAACTATTCTAGTTTACAGACCAGAAACAATACTGATGGGACTAAGATATTAAATGGGAATGAAGCCTCACCTTAGATGAGAAATCTAGACCACAAGGACTGTGACTTGGATAAATGACAGGTTGGGTTTGAGAACCAGCTCATGAGATAAAGTTCACAACCAAAAGCAATATGAATTCATTATGTAATGATTTTTATCCTACCTTTAACTTTTAAGAATGCTGTAGTTTGCTGGTCCCCTGAATCACAGGAATATTCACCAGCATCTTCTAGCTTTAGGCTGCGAATTAACAGCTCAACACAGAGATCCTTGTGTTTCATTTCATACTTTTTACATGGATGAAGCAGGAGGGATCCTTTCCTCCATTTTACTGGAGCATCAGGTTTACTAATCAGACAGTGAAGAGTAGCAGTACTATCCTCTTCAGCTTCCACATTCTGAAGCTTCTCTTTGAAAAGTACAGGTAGTACTAAAAGAAAACAAAGTTTGAAATTCATAGTGATGCAGTTGTTTCAACATCCAATCAAACAAGTAGCTCACTGAAACCAAGGAGTGGTTCCTTACATTTGTGGAGCCATGCGCTGGAAAGCATGCAAATTTGACATTTGTCAACAAAACATGTTCTTTGCCAATCCTATCATGCCAGCAAATATGCTCACCCAAAGCTTTTCCTTGGACTTCCCGGTGTAATTCTCTTTTCTAGTCTATCTGGTGACCCATCGCTTTATATATTGTATCTTTCATAAAATAATTACTCCTTTTAGCACTGATTATATTTGTGCTCTCATTCCTGGGAACTCATCCTGAGCACTCAAAAAGAGGTAAATGCAGCTCAGCATAAGAGGCAGCTGATTTTCCTTCTTTCCACAACCCGCAAGATGTGACATAGGGCATCGATTTGATGTCTGCAGCTAACTAGTTACATTCAAACAATGAATGTTTCGAGTCTCTCATCAGAGGCTCTGGGCTAACAGCACAGCCACCATGCAGATTTCTCTCAAGCTTCAAGGGGAAAATTAACAACTCCCTCCATGTGCTTAAATTTAGTAAGCAATGATTGGTATCTTACCCGTCACTTTCAAAGAAGCGCTCGTCTCTTGATCCTTTGTAAGACAGGTGTATTTCCCAGCATCTTCAAGTTTTAAGTTATGAATAAGTAACTCAACACAGGAACCCTTTTGTTTTATTTCATATTTTTCTTTTAAATTAAGTGCCACAGATCCTTTCTTCCATTCCACATGGGCATTTGGTGTAGTGAGTTCACAGTGCAGGACAGCAGTAGAACCCTCTTCAGCCTCCATGTTCTGAAGCTCTTGTTTGAAAAGCACGGGAAGGGCTAGGAAAGAAGAATTTAATTCATGAAACGAGTACTTTGCTTTCAAATGGACATTTGAAACTTCAAAAAACCTTAGTAAGAAAATCAATGTTTTAAGAAGAAATTTAATTTCAGGATTCTGCAAACATTTGTAAATATTTCACCTTCAGTTGTGGACTGGAACAGTTAGATTAGAATACCTTCATTTCAACTAATAAACTCTTTCTTTCTTTCTTGAAAGTTGATAATTTCTATAATTTTAAGCTCGGCTGATCACATACCATTCAACATCTGAAATGGCAACTCACAGGCAGCATTTCAAAATTCATGAAATTTCAGTCATAGTCAGAGAATGATACAGTGTGGAAACAGGACCTTCTGCCCAACTTGCCCACACCAGCCAACAATGTCCCAGCTACATTAGTCCCACTTGCATGCGCTTGGTCCATATATCTCCAAACCTGTCATATCCATGTACCTGTCTAACGGTTTCTTAAATGATGGGATAGTCCCAGCCTCAACTACCTCTTCTGGCAGCTTGTTCCATACACCCACCGCCCTTTGTGTGAAAAAGTTACCACTCAGATTCCTATTAAATCTTTTCCCCTTCACCTTGAACCTATGTCCTCAGGTCCTCGATTCCCTTACTCTGGGCAAGAGACCCCGCATTTACCAAATCTATTCCTCTCATGATTTTGTACACCTCTATAAGATCCCCCATCCTCCTGCGCTCCATGGAAAAGAAACCCAGCCTACTTAATCTCTCCCTATAGCTCACACCCTCTAGTCCTGGCAACATCCTCGTAAATCTTTTCTGAACCCTTTCAAGCTTGACAATATCTTTCCTATAACATGGTGCCCAGAACTGAACACAATATTCTCAATGCAGTCTCACCAACGTCTTGTACAATTGTAACATAACCTCTCAACTTCTATACTCAATACTCTGACTGATAAAGGCCAAAATGCTAAAAGTCTTTTTGACCACCTTATCTACCTGCGACTCGACCTTCAAGGAACCATGCACCTGTACTCCTAGATCCCTCTGCTCTACAATATTATACAGAAGCCTGCCATTTACTGTGTAGGTCTTGCCCTTGTTCCACATCCCAAAATGCACTACCTCACACTTCTCTGTATTAAATTCCATCAATCATTCCTCTGCGCACCTGGCCAATCGATCCAGATCCTGCTGCAATCTTAAACAACCATCTTCACTTTCTGCCAAACCACTCACTTGTGTATCATCAGCACACTTGCTAATCTTGCCCTGTATGTTCTCATCCAAATCCAGTCTTATCCCAAAAGTTCACTAAATGCTGTATTTATACTATAAGTCACTCTATGAGCATTTAGAGTATAAAACATATCTATATTTTAACCTAATGTCTCATTCTGGACAAAAGTCAAAATTTGGCCAACCAATGGACCGGAACTTGCTGGGACCAGCACACCTAGCTGAGAATATTTGTGCACCTTTAATCTGCATATTTAATCTTTGCCCAGTTTTACATGGTTTAGAAACGGCAACACAATACATTGAGTTGAGATGAATGACTGCAATGGGAAAAGTTTAGATATGGGTTCATGCAAATATATTTCCATCACTGTTTTAATTTGACACGATCTCAAATGAGATACTGGATGAATTAGATCCAAAATTGTCTATAAAAGGAAGCAGAGGGTAATGGTAGTGGATCATTTATGTCATTTTAAGCCTGTGACCCTGTACTGCAGGGGCTGCAGCTATGATCCCGATGAATTGTATTTTGCACTATGTTTTGATATGAATGTAGGAGGCATGGCTGGTAAGGTTGCAGATGACATCAAAATTGTGGTGTAAATCATTTTGAAGAGGAACAGGTTTTGTCTGCAGGATGATACTGATGAGTGGCAAAGTCAGATATTATTTAATCTTGATCAGTGTGAGCAGATGAATAGTAAGCTCCTAGGGATTGTTGAACAAGGATCCCCAAGAGTCATAGTACAAACAGCTCGGGTGGAAAAGACGGCATATGGGATACTTGCCTTCATTGGCTGGCACACAGCACACAAGAGAAAGAAAGTTATGGGATAGCTTAATAAAATATTGGTCAGCTGGAGTATTATGAGCAGTTCTGTTTACTGCACTTGAAGAAGGACGAGATTAACACAGGAGAAGGTGAAAAAGACATCCATCAGATCTTTCACGCGTGGAACATTTCATTAGGAATTGAGACTGGATAGGCTTGTTTGGGGTAGGTCACTTTAACTTCCCCAATATTGACTGGAACATGATTAATGTCACAGGCTTACAGTGCATTGAGAAAGTATTCAGACCCCTTCACTTTGTCCATATTTTGTTACATTACAGCCTTATTCCAAAATGATTTTTTTTTTCATCAATCTACACACAATGCCCAATAATAAAAAAGAGAAAACAGGTGTTCAGAAATGTTTGCAAATTAAAAATACATGAAATATCACATTTACATAAGTATTCAGACCCTTTTCTCAGTACTTTGTTGAGGCACCTTTGGCAGTGATTACAGCCTCAAGGAAAAAAGGAAATGGCGGCGCTGTAATGGCGCGGCCCCTGCAGCTCGTCTGTCCATTTTTTTTATTTTTGTCCCATTTGCTGTGGTTTTTTGTATTGTTTTTGGTTGTGTATATGTGGGGGGTGGGGGAAACTTTTAAATGTCTTCCCTGCACGGGAGACCCGACCTTTGCCCTGTCGGGTCTCCGTTGTCGTTGGGGCCTAGCACTGTGGAGCGGCCTCCAACTGGAACGACCTGGGAGCTCCAGTCGCGGAGCCTGCGGACTTACCATCGTGGGGCTGGCCGGCCTCGGAGCGTGGGGAGTTGTGGTGGCGCGCGGCTGTGACCAGACCGGGGCTTCGGAGGCTCCAGTTGCAGGTCTGTGGACGGTGACATCGGGAGCTTGCGGGTCCCTGGTGGGAGACCGCTTTCCTTCTCCCCCGATTGCTCAGTTTGGCCAGGCGGCCAGCTCTATAAAGAGTCCTGGTGTTTCCAAAGTTCTTCGATTTAAGAATGACATAGGCACTGTGCTCTTCGGACCTTCAATGCTGCAGAAATTGTTTTATACCGTTCCCCAGATCTGTTTCTCAACACAATCCTGTCTCGGAGGTTCACAGACAATTCCTTCGTCTTCGTCGCTTGGTTTTTCTCTGACATGCACTGTCAACTGTGAAGCCTTATGTCGACAGGTGTGTGCCTTTTCAAATCATGTCCAACCAATTTATTTTACCACTGGTGGACTCCAATCAAGTTGTAGAAATATCTCAAGGATAATCAATGGAAACAGAATGAACCTAAGCTCAATTTTGAGTATCATAGCAAAGGTTCTGAATACTTATGTAAATGTGATACTTCAGTTATTTCTTTTCAATAACTTTGCAAAAATGTCCAAATACCTGTTTTCACTTCTTCATTCTGGGGTATTGTGTGTAGTTGATGATAATTTTTTTTTTAATCCATTATAAAATAAGACTGTAACTTAATAAAATATGGAAAAAGTGAAGGGGTCTGAATACTTTCTGAATGCACTGTATATGGGGCAGAACTTGTTAAGTGCATCTAGGAGGTTGCTCCAAGTATCTGGATGATCCAACCTGGGAAGAGGCCTTGCTGTACCTGGAAATGAGCCTGGCCCTGTGATTGGAGTTTCAGTGACAGAATATTTGGGGAATATTGTTCATAACTATATGTTTTCAGATATTTATGTATAAGGACAGGACTGGACCACTAGAGAAAATACTAAATTCGGGTAAGACTAATTGCAATAGTATTAGACAGGAATTGGGGTGAGTAGCTTGCGAGCGGCTATTGTTGGGTAAAATCACAGGTGGGAGTCGTATAAAGGCCAGCTGGTCAGAATTCAACCTGTTCCTATGAAGAATATGTAGCCTTGGTAGATTGTATTCAAAACCTTGACCTGGCCATAGAAGACAGAGACTCTCTAGTGGTAGAGAGGCATTATTCCGACTGAAGGTCTGCGGCCAACGGAGTTCCACAAACGGTGAAACCTCTGTTGTTTGTAATACACACACACATACAAATGATTATGATGAAAATGTAGGTTAGCCAACAATTAAGTTTGCAAGTGACACACAAATTGGTGGAATTGTTAAGAGTGAGGAAGATTGTTAGAGGATTTTATGGCTTTCATAATTTGCTGCAAATTAGAAAAGACAATAATAATATTTCAAGCTTACTAATGAATATCATTATATAGAAGAAAATTAATGATTCTAATAATTGTAGATAAAGTACTGAATTAAATATTTTGAAACAAGTAATAAATCAGTTATTAAAAATGTTTGTCATACCCTTCACTTTCAAAAAGCCAGATGTCTGCCGATCGCCTGAATCACAGTTATACTCTCCAGCATCTTCAACTTTTAGATTATGAATAAGTAGCTCCACACAGGAACCCTTTTGTGTAATTTCATACTTCTCACTTTTATGAAGAATCACAGATCCCTTTCTCCATTTCACAAGGGCATCCGGTTTTGAGATTTCACAGTGCAAAGTGACAGTACTTTCCTCTTCAGCTTCTTCATTCTGGAGCTCTTTTTTGAAAATCACAGGAAGGGCTAAGAGAAACAATGATTCCGTTCATGGTAATGTACTTCAGTTGATTGAACCACTCAAAATTTCAAACAGGTTCAAATAAAACAGTCAATGACTGAAGGTTATGTTATAATTCGGCAACATCCTAAACTTTTTCATTATACTAAACGCTGTCTTTTTTAGACTCCCCTAATGCAAAATTGCTGGAAGCCAGCTGACAAATTGCATTTTGTTTACATGCTTCTTTCTTGCTGTTATCACACTATTGAATAAATCTCTCATAAACTAAGGATATGACATGCATATGAACAGCTAGGAATGTACAATGAAATAAATTGGCAGGTGCTTTGCCTGACATCTGATCTATAATTTTTATTATTCTTAATGTGATTCTCACAGCACTCAATTATTAATAAGTGAAGCCTCCTTATGTCTTGGGTGTATCCTTATCAGGGTGCGTAGGAAGGAACTGCAGATGTTGGTTTCAACCGAAGATAGACATAAAAAGCTGGAGTAACTCAGCGGGTCAACCACCATCTCTGGAAAAAAAGAAATAGGTGACGTTTTGGGTCGAGACCATTCCTCTGAAGGGTCACATATTCCTTTTCTCCATAGATGCTGTCTGACCTGCTGAGTTACTCTCCTTTTAGTGTCTATCCTTACCAGAGTTGCTGCCTAACATCCAATGCCCCGAAAGGTCAACTTTATGCCCAACTTTTAAAAGGTTACTTCTGCAGTGGTGGCCTTACATATTTTTGAATCTATGCTTCCCCAAGTAAACCAATCTTTTAATTGGAACTCCCAATTCCATCCTCAAAATTTTCCTTATTTCTCTTCCAAGAACAACTCACCACGAAAACTCTGACCCACACCTTTCTACCATCACCATATGCCTTTTCATAAGGGGTCTTCTCATCAACCCAGACTGATCTTTGCCTTAGTCCCACTTTGAATCTTCTCCAATGTACCATTATTCCCCAAACCTACCACCTAATTAGATTACCCCCACTTCACTCCAGACCATTAGAAGTTAAAGCCCTTTAAATGCTCTTCCCAGATATGTAATAAACTTGTAAGGCACAACATTTTTAGCTTTTATAACTCTTGTTTGTAAAGAAAGGCTAATAATGACAAGTAATAAATATTTGGATGGGTATTTGGATTGGAAAGATGCAGAGGAATAAGGGCTAAATGCAGACAAATGAGTTTAGCAGAAACAGATATCACACTCGCCATGCACGATCTTGGACTGAAAAAGCCTGAATATGTGCCGTACACATCTAGGAGAGAACGCATTCTAGATGAACTGATTAAAACTACAGATGCCGATATCTGAAACAAGAACAAAAATAAGACATCAGCCAGGTAAACATCTGTGGAAAGTAAAACCAGTTAACACTTCAGGTCAAAGATGCTATAATAGAAATTAGAAAGAGAGAAAACGAGTTTGTAGAAAAAGCAGAGAAGGCGGAGGTGGGGCTTTTGGTGGAAACAAAGAGAATGTCACTACAGAGTAAAATGATAGACAGGCGTTGAATGGATTCTTTGCCTGTGCATTGTGCTGCGAATGTTGCAAAGGCCGCATGATGTTGTACACTCTGGCTTGGTCAGAAAAATTTGTGGCGGTGGGGGAAGGAAAGGAATGTACAAAGAGCAAAACTCTGACATGGGTAAAGTGTTGCATTTTAGGAAGTTAAACCAGAATTATACAGCAAATGGCAGGCCAGAGCGAGTGTTATAGAACAAAGAGGTACAAGTATAGTTCCCGGAGACTGGTGACACAGATGGACAGAGTGGTGAAGTAGACATTTAACAAACTTGCTTTCATCAGTCAGAGCACTGAGTGCAAAAATAATAATATTACGACTGGTAATACCACACGTTAAATATTATGTGCATTTATCGTTACCTAGCTACAGAGAAGATGTCATTAAGCTGGATAGAGTGCAGAAAAGATTCAAAAGGATGTTATCCAGACCAGAGGACTTGGGTTATAAGGAGAGAACAGATAGGCTAGTCCATTTCCCCTGGTGCATAGGAGGCTAATATGCACATGACTCAGGTATATAAAACCTTGAGGGGAATAGATAAGGAGACTGGTCAGTCTTTTTCACAGGAGAGTCTAAACAAGATGGCATACATTTAAGATGAAAGGAGAAAGATTTAATGGGGACCGGAAGGACAACCTTTTCACAAGGAGATTGGTGAATATGTGGAACAAGCTACCAAAATAACTGGCAGAGTCTGGTGCAATTACAATGCTTAAAAGGCAACATGGTCGGCCTGAACAAATTGGTCCAATGTGCCTGTTTCCATGCTGTATGACTTTTAATCTACTTTTAAGGAGGCAGTGGTTTGTTGATCTCCAGAATCACAGGTATATTCTCCAGCATCGTCCAGTTTTACACTGTGAAGAACCAACGCAAGGCAGAGACCTTTTTGTTTCATTTCATATTTGTCACTTGCACGAAACAGCCTGGAGCCCTTTTTCCATTTGACGGGGTCATCCGACTTGGTGACTTCACAGTGTAGAGAAGCAGTGCAGTTTTCCTCAACTTCCTTACTTACCGGCAAGACTATAGAGAATTATCATTTGTGTTGAATTAGATAAAATATCATTAAAAACCATACTAATAATGATATAATTACAGAAAAATAAAATGATTTAAATACAGCAGTTCAAATACAATCTATGTGCACAATGGGAGAGAAGGATCCCTTTCTGCATTTAACAGAGGGATCAGATTTGGTGAGCTCACCATACAAATGAACAGCATCATCCATATGAATATCCTTATTGTAAAGCTTTTTTTTAAAATAACAGAGATACATGGTGAACCACGGGTACTTGGCCGACAGCTAATCCAACAGACAAAAGTTACGCATGGGTGTCATATCTTCGGAGTAGGAGAATCACGAACCAGAAGACATCGTTATAAGGTGAGGGGGAAAAGAAGGAACCCAAGGGGCAAACTTTTTACACAAAAGGTGGTGGAAGGATGGAAAGAGCTGCCAGAGGAGGTACTCAAGTCAGGTTCTATCACAAAGTTCAAATTACATTTGGACAGATACATGGATAGGATACGTTAAGAAGAATATGGGCGAAATGCAGGCAGAGAGGACTAGTGTAGATGGGGTGTGTTGGTCGACGTGGGCAAGATAGGCTGAAAGGCCTGTTTCCATGCCGTGTGACTCTAAGATGCAGAGGAAGAGCACTTTAATTGGACAACCTTCAGAAGTAGTTCTTGAGTCAAGAGATATTCAGTGGTTCTGCTGAGACATTGAATTGTTCAGCTCTACATCCATGCCGACTATCGTGCAAATCTAAATCTACCCCACTTGCCTGCAATATTTCCATATTCCTCTATGCCATTTATAACTCATAACATATAAGAGTACAGCACAGGAATAGGCCCTTTGGTCCACAATATCTTTGCCAACCATGAAGCCAATATTAAGCTAACCTCATCTGCTTGCATATGATCCATGCCCCTCCATTTCTGCCATGATCATGTACTTGTCGAAATGCCTCTGAAACGTTAAAATGTCATCGTTGGATAGAGTGCAGAAAAGATTCAGAAGGGTTATCAGGATAAGAGAACTTAAGTTATAATGAGACGCTGGATAGGCTGGGATTTCTACCACCCTGGAGTTTAGGAGACTGAGGGATAACATTATAAAAGTATATAAAATCATGAGTTACATAGATAAGTTGAATAGTCAATTTTTTTTCCAGGGTAGAAGAGTCTAAAACGAGAGGGCATATTTTTAAGGTGAGAGGAGAAAGATTTGAAGAGGATGTAAGCAGCAGCTTTCTCCACACAGAGTGGAATGAGCTGCCCGAGTGGCAGGTACAATAATAATGATTAAATAGCTATTTGTTTGGCATCAGAGTTGGGTCAAAGAGCCTGCTTCCATGCTATATGATTCCAAGACTCTAAGTTATCTGAACGATCTCCATTCGACGTACAAAGTGTAATGGATATCATTATACCTTTCACTTTTAAGGAGGCAGTGGTCTGTTGATCTCCAGAATCACAGGTATATTCTCCTGCATCTTCCAGTTTTATGCTATGAATAACCAACTCAACACGGGGTCCTTTTTGTTTCATTTCATATTTGTCACTTGCATGAAGCAACCTGGATCCCTTTTTCCATTTGACAGGGGCATCCGATTTGCTGACTTCACAGTGTAGATTAGCAGCGCAGTTTTCTTCAACCTCCTGACTGCAAAGCTCTTTTTTGAAAAGTACCGGCAAGGCTAAAAGGGATGGTAATTTTTGTCCCATTAGTTAAAGTTACATCGAAACCCACAACAATGATTCAAAAACAATAAAATAAAATGCTGTAAATACTCAGTAATTCGGATAAATCTATGGGCACAATGAGAGACAATGATTCAGTTCTGCATTTGACAGTGGGATTAAATTTGGTCAGATCACCATGCAAATTAACAATACCATCCATCTGAACATTCTGATTGTGGCTCTTTTTTAAAAAAATAGATGCACGATGACCCACAGGCTCGTGTCCCGCAGCTGATCCATGAGACCAAGGTAAATGTGTCCCAAATTTTCAGAGGATACAGAGAAAGAGCACTCTGATACGACTGCATTCAGAAAACGTTGAGTCTCAAATCAGAGTAGGTTCTGCATAGAAACAGGTCTTTCGGCCCACCAAATCTATACCTAGCCCATATGCCAGTAATCATTCAAACTTTATCTATGCCTTACAGAACTTGCAATATACAAGAGTACTGCACAACTCTAGGCTCTTCGGCCCATGAAGACTGTGCCTCCCATGATGCCAAATTAAGCTAACCCAATCTGCCCGATCCACACCCGTCAATTTCCTGCATATTCATAAGCTTGCCTAAATGGCAACTGGCTCCACCACTCAGTCAGCCGTTCATTTCAAACACCGACGATACTCTAAATAAATAAATAAATGCCTTGAATGACTTATTTGCCTTTGCCCCTCGCACCGTAAACCTATGTCTTCTTGTATGTGACATTTCCACTCCAGGAAAAAGGCTTGGACCCTGTCCCTGCCTCTCATAATTTTGTAAATTTCTATCAGTACTCCCCTCAGCCACCTACACTACAGCAAAAACAACCCACTTTCAAGTAAAGGTTTGGCAAACTTGGATTGTTTTCTCTGCAACACCGGAGGTTATGGGGAGATCTGATGAAACATTTTTCAATTATGAGAGGCACAGATAGCATGGACAGTCAGAACTTTTTTCCCCCAGGGTGGAATAATTTAAAAAATTGACAGGAATAGCTTTAAGATGAAAGTTTAGAGATGCGTGGGGCTACGTTTTACACAACCGGTGGCGAGTGCCTGGATTGTGCTCTTCGGGGTAGCAGTGGAGGCAGATACAATAGTGGCGTTTAAGAGACTTTAAGATAGGCAATGGTACATGCAGGGAATGGAGAGAAATGGATAGCATGCCAACATATAAGAGTGGCAGGCACAGTGGCACATCAGTAGAGTTGTTGCCTTAAAGCACCAGAGAACCAGGTTTGATCCTGACTATGGGTGCTGTTGTTCCACTTTGATTGGACAACCTTCAGAAGTAGTTCTTGAGTCAAGTGATATTCAGTGGTTCAGCTGAGACATTGAATTGTTCAGCTCTACATCCATGCCGACTATCGTGCAAATCTAAATCTACCCCACTTGCCTGCAATATTTCCATATTCCTCTATGCCATTTATAACTCATAACATATAAGAGTACAGCACAGGAATAGGCCCTTTGGTCCACAATATCTTTGCCAACCATGAAGCCAATATTAAGCTAACCTCATCTGCTTGCATATGATCCATGCCCCTCCATTTCTGCCATGATCATGTACTTGTCGAAATGCCTCTGAAACGTTAAAATGTCATCGTTGGATAGAGTGCAGAAAAGATTCAGAAGGGTTATCAGGATAAGAGAACTTAAGTTATAATGAGACGCTGGATAGGCTGGGATTTCTACCACCCTGGAGTTTAGGAGACTGAGGGATAACATTATAAAAGTATATAAAATCATGAGTTACATAGATAAGTTGAATAGTCAATTTTTTTTCCAGGGTAGAAGAGTCTAAAACGAGAGGGCATATTTTTAAGGTGAGAGGAGAAAGATTTGAAGAGGATGTAAGCAGCAGCTTTCTCCACACAGAGTGGAATGAGCTGCCCGAGTGGCAGGTACAATAATAATGATTAAATAGCTATTTGTTTGGCATCAGAGTTGGGTCAAAGAGCCTGCTTCCATGCTATATGATTCCAAGACTCTAAGTTATCTGAACGATCTCCATTCGACGTACAAAGTGTAATGGATATCATTATACCTTTCACTTTTAAGGAGGCAGTGGTCTGTTGATCTCCAGAATCACAGGTATATTCTCCTGCATCTTCCAGTTTTATGCTATGAATAACCAACTCAACACGGGGTCCTTTTTGTTTCATTTCATATTTGTCACTTGCATGAAGCAACCTGGATCCCTTTTTCCATTTGACAGGGGCATCCGATTTGCTGACTTCACAGTGCAGATTAGCAGCGCAGTCTTCTTCAACCTCCTGACTGCAAAGCTCTTTTTTGAAAAGTACCGGCAAGGCTAAAAGAGATGGTAATTTTTGTCCCATTAGTTAAAGTTACATCGAAACCCACAACAACGATTCAAAAACAATAAAATAAAATGCTGTAAATACTCAGTAATTCGGATAAATCTATGGGCACAATGAGAGACAATGATTCAGTTCTGCATTTGACAGTGGGATTAAATTTGGTCAGATCACCATGCAAATTAACAATACCATCCATCTGAACATTCTGATTGTGGCTCTTTTTTAAAAAAATAGATGCACGATGACCCACAGGCTCGTGTCCCGCAGCTGATCCATGAGACCAAGGTAAATGTGTCCCAAATTTTCAGAGGATACAGAGAAAGAGCACTCTGATACGACTGCATTCAGAAAACGTTGAGTCTCAAATCAGAGTAGGTTCTGCATAGAAACAGGTCTTTCGGCCCACCAAATCTATACCTAGCCCATATGCCAGTAATCATTCAAACTTTATCTATGCCTTACAGAACTTGCAATATACAAGAGTACTGCACAACTCTAGGCTCTTCGGCCCATGAAGACTGTGCCTCCCATGATGCCAAATTAAGCTAACCCAATCTGCCCGATCCACACCCGTCAATTTCCTGCATATTCATAAGCTTGCCTAAATGGCAACTGGCTCCACCACTCAGTCAGCCGTTCATTTCAAACACCGACGACACTCTAAATAAATAAATAAATGCCTTGAATGACTTATTTGCCTTTGCCCCTCGCACCGTAAACCTATGTCTTCTTGTATGTGACATTTCCACTCCAGGAAAAAGGCTTGGACCCTGTCCCTGCCTCTCATAATTTTGTAAATTTCTATCAGTACTCCCCTCAGCCACCTACACTACAGCAAAAACAACCCACTTTCAAGTAAAGGCTTGGCAAACTTGGATTGTTTTCTCTGCAACACCGGAGGTTATGGGGAGATCTGATGAAACATTTTTCAATTATGAGAGGCATAGATAGCATGGACAGTCAGAACTTTTTTCCCCCAGGGTGGAATAATTTAAAAAATTGACAGGAATAGCTTTAAGATGAAAGTTTAGAGATGCGTGGGGCTACGTTTTACACAACTGGTGGCGAGTGCCTGGATTGTGCTCTTCGGGGTAGCAGTGGAGGCAGATACAATAGTGGCGTTTAAGAGACTTTAAGATAGGCAATAGTACATGCAGGGAATGGAGAGAAATGGATAGCATGCCAACATATAAGAGTGGCAGGCACAGTGGCACATCAGTAGAGTTGTTGCCTTAAAGCACCAGAGAACCAGGTTTGATCCTGACTATGGGTGCTGTTGTTCCACTTTGATTGGACAACCTTCAGAAGTAGTTCTTGAGTCAAGTGATATTCAGTGGTTCAGCTGAGGCATTGAATTGTTCAGCTCTACATCCATGCCGACTATCGTGCAAATCTAAATCTACCCTACTTGCCTGCAATATTTCCATATTCCTCTATGCCATTTATAACTCATAACATATAAGAGTACAGCACAGGAATAGCAACCTGAAGGTTTGGTCCACAATATCTTTGCCAACCATGAAGCCAATATTAAGCTAACCTCATCTGCTTGCATATGATCCATGCCCCTCCATTTCTGCCATGATCATGTACTTGTCGAAATGCCTCTGAAACGTTAAAATGTCATCGTTGGATAGAGTGCAGAAAAGATTCAGAAGGGTTATCAGGATAAGAGAACTTAAGTTATAATGAGACGCTGGATAGGCTGGGATTTCTACCACCCTGGAGTTTAGGAGACTGAGGGATAACATTATAAAAGTATATAAAATCATGAGTTACATAGATAAGTTGAATAGTCAATTTTTTTTCCAGGGTAGAAGAGTCTAAAACGAGAGGGCATATTTTTAAGGTGAGAGGAGAAAGATTTGAAGAGGATGTAAGCAGCAGCTTTCTCCACACAGAGTGGAATGAGCTGCCCGAGTGGCAGGTACAATAATAATGATTAAATAGCTATTTGTTTGGCATCAGAGTTGGGTCAAAGAGCCTGCTTCCATGCTATATGATTCCAAGACTCTAAGTTATCTGAACGATCTCCATTCGACGTACAAAGTGTAATGGATATCATTATACCTTTCACTTTTAAGGAGGCAGTGGTCTGTTGATCTCCAGAATCACAGGTATATTCTCCTGCATCTTCCAGTTTTATGCTATGAATAACCAACTCAACACGGGGTCCTTTTTGTTTCATTTCATATTTGTCACTTGCATGAAGCAACCTGGATCCCTTTTTCCATTTGACAGGGGCATCCGATTTGCTGACTTCACAGTGCAGATTAGCAGCGCAGTCTTCTTCAACCTCCTGACTGCAAAGCTCTTTTTTGAAAAGTACCGGCAAGGCTAAAAGAGATGGTAATTTTTGTCCCATTAGTTAAAGTTACATCGAAACCCACAACAACGATTCAAAAACAATAAAATAAAATGCTGTAAATACTCAGTAATTCGGATAAATCTATGGGCACAATGAGAGACAATGATTCAGTTCTGCATTTGACAGTGGGATTAAATTTGGTCAGATCACCATGCAAATTAACAATACCATCCATCTGAACATTCTGATTGTGGCTCTTTTTAAAAAAAATAGATGCACGATGACCCACAGGCTCGTGTCCCGCAGCTGATCCATGAGACCAAGGTAAATGTGTCCCAAATTTTCAGAGGATACAGAGAAAGAGCACTCTGATATGACTGCATTCAGAAAACGTTGAGTCTCAAATCAGAGTAGGTTCTGCATAGAAACAGGTCTTTCGGCCCACCAAATCTATACCTAGCCCATATGCCAGTAATCATTCAAACTTTATCTATGCCTTACAGAACTTGCAATATACAAGAGTACTGCACAACTCTAGGCTCTTCGGCCCATGAAGACTGTGCCTCCCATGATGCCAAATTAAGCTAACCCAATCTGCCCGATCCACACCCGTCAATTTCCTGCATATTCATAAGCTTGCCTAAATGGCAACTGGCTCCACCACTCAGTCAGCCGTTCATTTCAAACACCGACGACACTCTAAATAAATAAATAAATGCCTTGAATGACTTATTTGCCTTTGCCCCTCGCACCGTAAACCTATGTCTTCTTGTATGTGACATTTCCACTCCAGGAAAAAGGCTTGGACCCTGTCCCTGCCTCTCATAATTTTGTAAATTTCTATCAGTACTCCCCTCAGCCACCTACACTACAGCAAAAACAACCCACTTTCAAGTAAAGGCTTGGCAAACTTGGATTGTTTTCTCTGCAACACCGGAGGTTATGGGGAGATCTGATGAAACATTTTTCAATTATGAGAGGCATAGATAGCATGGACAGTCAGAACTTTTTTCCCCCAGGGTGGAATAATTTAAAAAATTGACAGGAATAGCTTTAAGATGAAAGTTTAGAGATGCGTGGGGCTACGTTTTACACAACTGGTGGCGAGTGCCTGGATTGTGCTCTTCGGGGTAGCAGTGGAGGCAGATACAATAGTGGCGTTTAAGAGACTTTAAGATAGGCAATAGTACATGCAGGGAATGGAGAGAAATGGATAGCATGCCAACATATAAGAGTGGCAGGCACAGTGGCACATCAGTAGAGTTGTTGCCTTAAAGCACCAGAGAACCAGGTTTGATCCTGACTATGGGTGCTGTTGTTCCACTTTGATTGGACAACCTTCAGAAGTAGTTCTTGAGTCAAGTGATATTCAGTGGTTCAGCTGAGGCATTGAATTGTTCAGCTCTACATCCATGCCGACTATCGTGCAAATCTAAATCTACCCTACTTGCCTGCAATATTTCCATATTCCTCTATGCCATTTATAACTCATAACATATAAGAGTACAGCACAGGAATAGCAACCTGAAGGTTTGGTCCACAATATCTTTGCCAACCATGAAGCCAATATTAAGCTAACCTCATCTGCTTGCATATGATCCATGCCCCTCCATTTCTGCCATGATCATGTACTTGTCGAAATGCCTCTGAAACGTTAAAATGTCATCGTTGGATAGAGTGCAGAAAAGATTCAGAAGGGTTATCAGGATAAGAGAACTTAAGTTATAATGAGACGCTGGATAGGCTGGGATTTCTACCACCCTGGAGTTTAGGAGACTGAGGGATAACATTATAAAAGTATATAAAATCATGAGTTACATAGATAAGTTGAATAGTCAATTTTTTTTCCAGGGTAGAAGAGTCTAAAACGAGAGGGCATATTTTTAAGGTGAGAGGAGAAAGATTTGAAGAGGATGTAAGCAGCAGCTTTCTCCACACAGAGTGGAATGAGCTGCCCGAGTGGCAGGTACAATAATAATGATTAAATAGCTATTTGTTTGGCATCAGAGTTGGGTCAAAGAGCCTGCTTCCATGCTATATGATTCCAAGACTCTAAGTTATCTGAACGATCTCCATTCGACGTACAAAGTGTAATGGATATCATTATACCTTTCACTTTTAAGGAGGCAGTGGTCTGTTGATCTCCAGAATCACAGGTATATTCTCCTGCATCTTCCAGTTTTATGCTATGAATAACCAACTCAACACGGGGTCCTTTTTGTTTCATTTCATATTTGTCACTTGCATGAAGCAACCTGGATCCCTTTTTCCATTTGACAGGGGCATCCGATTTGCTGACTTCACAGTGCAGATTAGCAGCGCAGTCTTCTTCAACCTCCTGACTGCAAAGCTCTTTTTTGAAAAGTACCGGCAAGGCTAAAAGAGATGGTAATTTTTGTCCCATTAGTTAAAGTTACATCGAAACCCACAACAACGATTCAAAAACAATAAAATAAAATGCTGTAAATACTCAGTAATTCGGATAAATCTATGGGCACAATGAGAGACAATGATTCAGTTCTGCATTTGACAGTGGGATTAAATTTGGTCAGATCACCATGCAAATTAACAATACCATCCATCTGAACATTCTGATTGTGGCTCTTTTTTAAAAAAATAGATGCACGATGACCCACAGGCTCGTGTCCCGCAGCTGATCCATGAGACCAAGGTAAATGTGTCCCAAATTTTCAGAGGATACAGAGAAAGAGCACTCTGATATGACTGCATTCAGAAAACGTTGAGTCTCAAATCAGAGTAGGTTCTGCATAGAAACAGGTCTTTCGGCCCACCAAATCTATACCTAGCCCATATGCCAGTAATCATTCAAACTTTATCTATGCCTTACAGAACTTGCAATATACAAGAGTACTGCACAACTCTAGGCTCTTCGGCCCATGAAGACTGTGCCTCCCATGATGCCAAATTAAGCTAACCCAATCTGCCCGATCCACACCCGTCAATTTCCTGCATATTCATAAGCTTGCCTAAATGGCAACTGGCTCCACCACTCAGTCAGCCGTTCATTTCAAACACCGACGACACTCTAAATAAATAAATAAATGCCTTGAATGACTTATTTGCCTTTGCCCCTCGCACCGTAAACCTATGTCTTCTTGTATGTGACATTTCCACTCCAGGAAAAAGGCTTGGACCCTGTCCCTGCCTCTCATAATTTTGTAAATTTCTATCAGTACTCCCCTCAGCCACCTACACTACAGCAAAAACAACCCACTTTCAAGTAAAGGCTTGGCAAACTTGGATTGTTTTCTCTGCAACACCGGAGGTTATGGGGAGATCTGATGAAACATTTTTCAATTATGAGAGGCATAGATAGCATGGACAGTCAGAACTTTTTTCCCCCAGGGTGGAATAATTTAAAAAATTGACAGGAATAGCTTTAAGATGAAAGTTTAGAGATGCGTGGGGCTACGTTTTACACAACTGGTGGCGAGTGCCTGGATTGTGCTCTTCGGGGTAGCAGTGGAGGCAGATACAATAGTGGCGTTTAAGAGACTTTAAGATAGGCAATGGTACATGCAGGGAATGGAGAGAAATGGATAGCATGCTAACATATAAGAGTGGCAGGCACAGTGGCACATCAGTAGAGTTGTTGCCTTAAAGCACCAGAGAACCAGGTTTGATCCTGACTATGGGTGCTGTTGTTCCACTTTGATTGGACAACCTTCAGAAGTAGTTCTTGAGTCAAGTGATATTCAGTGGTTCAGCTGAGGCATTGAATTGTTCAGCTCTACATCCATGCCGACTATCGTGCAAATCTAAATCTACCCTACTTGCCTGCAATATTTCCATATTCCTCTATGCCATTTATAACTCATAACATATAAGAGTACAGCACAGGAATAGCAACCTGAAGGTTTGGTCCACAATATCTTTGCCAACCATGAAGCCAATATTAAGCTAACCTCATCTGCTTGCATATGATCCATGCCCCTCCATTTCTGCCATGATCATGTACTTGTCGAAATGCCTCTGAAACGTTAAAATGTCATCGTTGGATAGAGTGCAGAAAAGATTCAGAAGGGTTATCAGGATAAGAGAACTTAAGTTATAATGAGACGCTGGATAGGCTGGGATTTCTACCACCCTGGAGTTTAGGAGACTGAGGGATAACATTATAAAAGTATATAAAATCATGAGTTACATAGATAAGTTGAATAGTCAATTTTTTTTCCAGGGTAGAAGAGTCTAAAACGAGAGGGCATATTTTTAAGGTGAGAGGAGAAAGATTTGAAGAGGATGTAAGCAGCAGCTTTCTCCACACAGAGTGGAATGAGCTGCCCGAGTGGCAGGTACAATAATAATGATTAAATAGCTATTTGTTTGGCATCAGAGTTGGGTCAAAGAGCCTGCTTCCATGCTATATGATTCCAAGACTCTAAGTTATCTGAACGATCTCCATTCGACGTACAAAGTGTAATGGATATCATTATACCTTTCACTTTTAAGGAGGCAGTGGTCTGTTGATCTCCAGAATCACAGGTATATTCTCCTGCATCTTCCAGTTTTATGCTATGAATAACCAACTCAACACGGGGTCCTTTTTGTTTCATTTCATATTTGTCACTTGCATGAAGCAACCTGGATCCCTTTTTCCATTTGACAGGGGCATCCGATTTGCTGACTTCACAGTGCAGATTAGCAGCGCAGTCTTCTTCAACCTCCTGACTGCAAAGCTCTTTTTTGAAAAGTACCGGCAAGGCTAAAAGAGATGGTAATTTTTGTCCCATTAGTTAAAGTTACATCGAAACCCACAACAACGATTCAAAAACAATAAAATAAAATGCTGTAAATACTCAGTAATTCGGATAAATCTATGGGCACAATGAGAGACAATGATTCAGTTCTGCATTTGACAGTGGGATTAAATTTGGTCAGATCACCATGCAAATTAACAATACCATCCATCTGAACATTCTGATTGTGGCTCTTTTTTAAAAAAATAGATGCACGATGACCCACAGGCTCGTGTCCCGCAGCTGATCCATGAGACCAAGGTAAATGTGTCCCAAATTTTCAGAGGATACAGAGAAAGAGCACTCTGATACGACTGCATTCAGAAAACGTTGAGTCTCAAATCAGAGTAGGTTCTGCATAGAAACAGGTCTTTCGGCCCACCAAATCTATACCTAGCCCATATGCCAGTAATCATTCAAACTTTATCTATGCCTTACAGAACTTGCAATATACAAGAGTACTGCACAACTCTAGGCTCTTCGGCCCATGAAGACTGTGCCTCCCATGATGCCAAATTAAGCTAACCCAATCTGCCCGATCCACACCCGTCAATTTCCTGCATATTCATAAGCTTGCCTAAATGGCAACTGGCTCCACCACTCAGTCAGCCGTTCATTTCAAACACCGACGACACTCTAAATAAATAAATAAATGCCTTGAATGACTTATTTGCCTTTGCCCCTCGCACCGTAAACCTACGTCTTCTTGTATGTGACATTTCCACTCCAGGAAAAAGGCTTGGACCCTGTCCCTGCCTCTCATAATTTTGTAAATTTCTATCAGTACTCCCCTCAGCCACCTACACTACAGCAAAAACAACCCACTTTCAAGTAAAGGTTTGGCAAACTTGGATTGTTTTCTCTGCAACACCGGAGGTTATGGGGAGATCTGATGAAACATTTTTCAATTATGAGAGGCATAGATAGCATGGACAGTCAGAACTTTTTTCCCCCAGGGTGGAATAATTTAAAAAATTGACAGGAATAGCTTTAAGATGAAAGTTTAGAGATGCGTGGGGCTACGTTTTACACAACTGGTGGCGAGTGCCTGGATTGTGCTCTTCGGGGTAGCAGTGGAGGCAGATACAATAGTGGCGTTTAAGAGACTTTAAGATAGGCAATGGTACATGCAGGGAATGGAGAGAAATGGATAGCATGCCAACATATAAGAGTGGCAGGCACAGTGGCACATCAGTAGAGTTGTTGCCTTAAAGCACCAGAGAACCAGGTTTGATCCTGACAATGGGTGCTGTTGTTCCACTTTGATTGGACAACCTTCAGAAGTAGTTCTTGAGTCAAGTGATATTCAGTGGTTCAGCTGAGGCATTGAATTGTTCAGCTCTACATCCATGCCGACTATCGTGCAAATCTAAATCTACCCTACTTGCCTGCAATATTTCCATATTCCTCTATGCCATTTATAACTCATAACATATAAGAGTACAGCACAGGAATAGCAACCTGAAGGTTTGGTCCACAATATCTTTGCCAACCATGAAGCCAATATTAAGCTAACCTCATCTGCTTGCATATGATCCATGCCCCTCCATTTCTGCCATGATCATGTACTTGTCTAAATGCCTCTTAAACGTTAAAATGTCATCGTTGGATAGAGTGCAGAAAAGATTCAGAAGGGTTATCAGGATAAGAGAACTTAAGTTATAATGAGACGCTGGATAGGCTGGGATTTCTACCACCCTGGAGTTTAGGAGACGGAGGGATAACATTATAAAAGTATATAAAATCATGAGTTACATAGATAAGTTGAATAGTCAATTTTTTTTCCAGGGTAGAAGAGTCTAAAACGAGAGGGCATATTTTTAAGGTGAGAGGAGAAAGATTTGAAGAGGATGTAAGCAGCAGCTTTCTCCACACAGAGTGGAATGAGCTGCCCGAGTGGCAGGTACAATAATAATGATTAAATAGCTATTTGTTTGGCATCAGAGTTGGGTCAAAGAGCCTGCTTCCATGCTATATGATTCCAAGACTCTAAGTTATCTGAACGATCTCCATTCGACGTACAAAGTGTAATGGATATCATTATACCTTTCACTTTTAAGGAGGCAGTGGTCTGTTGATCTCCAGAATCACAGGTATATTCTCCTGCATCTTCCAGTTTTATGCTATGAATAACCAACTCAACACGGGGTCCTTTTTTTTTCATTTCATATTTGTCACTTGCATGAAGCAACCTGGATCCCTTTTTCCATTTGACAGGGGCATCCGATTTGCTGACTTCACAGTGTAGATTAGCAGCGCAGTTTTCTTCAACCTCCTGACTGCAAAGCTCTTTTTTGAAAAGTACCGGCAAGGCTAAAAGGGATGGTAATTTTTGTCCCATTAGTTAAAGTTACATCGAAACCCACAACAACGATTCAAAAACAATAAAATAAAATGCTGTAAATACTCAGTAATTCGGATAAATCTATGGGCACAATGAGAGACAATGATTCAGTTCTGCATTTGACAGTGGGATTAAATTTGGTCAGATCACCATGCAAATTAACAATACCATCCATCTGAACATTCTGATTGTGGCTCTTTTTTTAAAAAATAGATGCACGATGACCCACAGGCTCGTGTCCCGCAGCTGATCCATGAGACCAAGGTAAATGTGTCCCAAATTTTCAGAGGATACAGAGAAAGAGCACTCTGATACGACTGCATTCAGAAAACGTTGAGTCTCAAATCAGAGTAGGTTCTGCATAGAAACAGGTCTTTCGGCCCACCAAATCTATACCTAGCCCATATGCCAGTAATCATTCAAACTTTATCTATGCCTTACAGAACTTGCAATATACAAGAGTACTGCACAACTCTAGGCTCTTCGGCCCATGAAGACTGTGCCTCCCATGATGCCAAATTAAGCTAACCCAATCTGCCCGATCCACACCCGTCAATTTCCTGCATATTCATAAGCTTGCCTAAATGGCAACTGGCTCCACCACTCAGTCAGCCGTTCATTTCAAACACCGACGATACTCTAAATAAATAAATAAATGCCTTGAATGACTTATTTGCCTTTGCCCCTCGCACCGTAAACCTATGTCTTCTTGTATGTGACATTTCCACTCCAGGAAAAAGGCTTTGACCCTGTCCCTGCCTCTCATAATTTTGTAAATTTCTATCAGTACTCCCCTCAGCCACCTACACTACAGCAAAAACAACCCACTTTCAAGTAAAGGTTTGGCAAGTACCGACAAGGCTAAAAGAGATGGCAATTTTTGTCCCATTAGTTAAAGTTACATCGAAACCCACAACAACGATTCAAAAACAATAAAATAAAATGTTGTAAATACTCAGTAATTCGGATAAATCTATGGGCACAATAAGAGAGAATGATTCAGTTCTGCATTTGACAGTGGGATCAAATTTGGTCAGATCACCATGCAAATTAACAGTACCATCCATCTGAACATTCTGATTGTGGCTCTTTTAAAAAAAAATAGATGCACGATGACCCACAGGCTCGTGTCCCGCAGCTGATCCATGAGACCAAGGTAAACATGTTCCAAATTTTCAGAGGATACAGAGAAAGAGCACTCTGATACAACTGCATTCAGAAAAAGTAGAGTCTCAAATCAGAGTAGGTTCTGCATAGAAACAGGTCTTTCGGCCCACCACTTCCATGGTGACAATCATGCAAATTATACCTAGCCCAAATGCCTGTAATCATTCGGACTTTATCTATGCCTTACAGAAGTTGCAATATACAAGAGTACTGCACAAGGCCCAGGAGCGGTTGCAGTGGGAGGAGTAACGTCCGGGCGGTGAGTACAAAACCCGATCGCCGGGCTTCGATTCACAGAGGCTCAAGAGCGGTTGCAGTGTGAGGAGTAACATCCAGGCGGTGAGTACAAAACCCGATCGCGGGGCTTCGATTCAAAGAGGCCCAGGAGCGGTTGCAGTGGGAGGAGTACCCAAATCTGTAACGTTCCATTCGCAGTTCACAGTTCAAAACAAGTGGGCTTGTGGAAGCCACTGATTGGTGGAAGCGGACTAGAGGAAGCAGCTGATTGGGAATCAGATTCCTGCTGATATCTTGCAGCACTTTGTATTGTATTGTACTTTGTATTGTAGCCAGGGTGATGGGGAGTACGAGGGCCAGGGCAGTTTACTGTTCTGGATGTCAGATGTTGGAGGTCATGGAGTCTGATAGCCCTCCAGAAGTCCACATCTGCGCCAAGTGCATCGAGATGGGGCTCCTAAGGGACCGTATTAGGAACCTGGAGCAGCAGCTCGATGACCTCCGTCTGGTCATGGAGAGCGAGGAGGTCATAGAGAGGAGTTACAGAGAGGTGGTCACTCCAAAACACGGGAGGCAGACAAGTGGGTCACGGTTAGGAGAGGCAAGGGGCAGAGGCAGGGACTAGAGAGTACCCCGGTGGCTGTACACCGTGACAATAAGTACACCTGTTTGAGTACTGTTGGGGGGCCTGGGGGTAGCAACAGCAGCCGGTCCTCCGGTACAGTGACCGGTCCTGTTGCTCAGAAGGGTAAGGAAAAGAAGAGGAGGGCAGTAGTAATAGGGGACTCTATAGTTAGGCGGTCAGACAGGCGATTCTGTGGACGCAGTCAGGAGACCCGGATGGTAGTTTGCCTCCCTGGTGCCAGGGTCTGGGATGTGTCTGAACGCATCCAAGATACCTTGAAATGGGAGGGAGAGGAGCCCGAGGTCGTGGTACATATAGGGGCCAATGACATAGGTAGAAAAAGAGAAGAGCTCCTGAAAAGAGAATTTAGGGAGTTAGGAGGAGAGTTAAGGAGAAGGACCACAAAGGTAACAATCTCAGGATTACTGCCTGTGCCACGTGACAGTGAGAGTAGGAATGGAGCATGGTGGAGGATAAATGTGTGGCTGAAGGACTGGTGCAGAGGGCAGGGATTCAAGTTTCTGGATCATTGGGACCACTTTTGGGGAAGGTGTGACCTGTACAAAAAGGACAGGTTGCACTTGAACCCGAGGGGGACCAATATCCTGGCGGGGAGATTTGCAAAGGCCACTGGGGCGACTTTAAACTAGAACAGTTGGGGGGAGGGACTCAAATAGAGAAAGCTAGTAGACAGTGTGTGAGGCAGGAGGCAGAGAAGGGAAGCACTCATACCCAACATGTAGTGGGGAATAGAAGAACAAAAATAATAAACAGAGATGTGGTAGGTTTCTTAAATGTGTGAGCAGAGAGAGAAGTGTGTAAAATTAGGGTAGAAGCAATAGATAGCAAGGTGAAAAGTAAAAGTGGCAGGCAGACAAATCCAGGGCAAAAATTAAAAAGGGCCACTTTTCAACATAATTGTATAAGGGGTAAGAGTGTTGTAAAAACAAGCCTGATTGCTTTGTGTCTCAATGCGAGGAGCATTCGTAATAAGGTGGATGAGTTGAATGTGCAGATAGCTATTAATGACTATGATATAGTTGAGATCACGGAGACATGGCTCCAGGGCGGCCAAGGCTGGGAGCTGAACATCCAGGGATATTCAATATTAGGCAGGGATAGACAGAAAGGAAAAGGAGGTGGGGCAGCGTTGCTGGTTGGAGAGGAGATTAACGCAATAGAAAGGAAGGATATTAGCTTGGAGGATGTGGAATCGATATAGGTAGAGATGCGCAACACTAAGGGGCAGAAAACGCTAGTGGGAGTTGTGTGCAGGCCACCTAACAATAGTAGTGGAGTTAGGGATAGCATCAAACAGCAAATTAGAAATGCGTGCAACAAAGGTAAAACATTTATAATGGGTGACTTCAATCTACATATACAGTGGCTTGCAAAAGTTTTCATACCACTTGAACTTTTCCACATTTTGTCACGTTACAACCACAAACGTTAATGTATTTTACTGGGATTTTATGTGATCGACCAACACAAAGTGGCACATAATTGTGAAGTGGAAGGAAAATGACACATGGTTTCCAAATGTTATTGCAAATAAAAAACTGAAAAGTGTGGCGTGCAAAAGTATTCTGCCCTCCTTAGTCAATACTTTGTTGAACCACCTTTCGCTGCAATTACAGCTGCAAGTCTTTTGGGGTATGTCTCTACCAGCTTTGCCCATCTAGAGACTGAAATTTGTGCCCATTCTTCTTTGCAAAATAGCTCAAACTCAGTCAGATTGGATGGAGAGCGTCTGTGAACAGCAATTTTCAAGTCTTGCCAGAGATTCTCAATTGGATTTAGGTCTGGACTTTGACTGGGCCATTCTAACACATGAATATGCTTTGATCTAAACCATTCCATTGTAGCTCTGGCTGTATGTTTAGGGTCATTGACCTGCTAGAAGGCGTACCTTTGCCCCATTCTCAAGTCTTTTCCAGACTCTCAGGTTTTCTTCCAAGATTGCCCTGTATTTGGCTCCATCCATCTTCCCATCAACTCTGACCAGCTTCCCTGTCCCTGCTGAAGAAACACATCCCCACAGCATGATGCTGCCACCACCATGTTTCACAGTGGGGACGGTGTGTTCAGGGTGATATGCAGTGTTAGTTTTCCGCCACACATAGCGTTTTGCATTTAGGCCAAAAACTTCAATTTTGGTCTCATCAGACCAAAGCACCTTCCTCCACATGTTTGCCGTGTCCCCCAAATGGCTTGTGGCAAACTGCAAACGAGACTTCTTATGGCTTTTCAACAATGGCTTTCTTCTTGCCACTCTTTCACAAAGGCCCGATTTGTGGAGTGCACGACTAATAGTTGTCCTGTGGACAGATTCTCCCACCTGAGCTGTGGATCTCTGCAGCTCCTCCAGAGTTACCATGGGCATCTTGGCTGCTTCTCTGATCAATGCTCTCCTTGGCCGGCCTGTCAGTTTAGGTGGACGGCCAAGTCTTGGTAGGTTTGCAGTTGTGCCATACTCTTTCCATTTTCGGATGATGGATTGAACAATGCTCCGTGAGATGTTCAAAGCTTGGGATATTTTTTTGTAACCTAACCCTGCTTTAAACTTCTCCACAACTTTATCCCTGACATGTCTGGTGTGTTCCTTGGGCTTCATGATGCTGTTTGTTCACTAACGTTCCCTAACAAACCTCTGAGGTCTGCACAGAACAGATGTATTTATACTGAGATTAGATTACACACAAGTGGACTCTATTTACTAATTAGGTGACTTCTGAAAGCAATTGGTTCCACTGGATTTTAATTAGGGGTATCAGAGTAAAGGGGGCTGAATACTTTTGCACGCCACACTTTTCAGTTTTTTATTTGTAAAAAAATTTGAAAACCATGTATCATTTTCCTTCCACTTCATAATTATGCGCCACTTTGTGTTGGTCTATCCCAAAATCCCAATAAAATACATTTACGTTTGTTGCTGTAATGTGACAAAATGTGGAAAAGTTCAAGGGGTATGAAAGCTTTTGCAAGCCACTGTACATTGGGTGAATCAAATTGACAGGGGTGCTGAGGAAGAGGATAAATTTGAATGTATGCGGGATAGTTTTCTAAACCATCATGCAGATGAACCAACGAGAGAGCAGGCTATTCTAGACTGGGTATCGAGTAATGAGGAAGGGTTAGTTAGCAGTCTTGTTGTGCGTGGCCCCCTGGACAAGAGTGACCATAATATGGTTGAGTTCTTCATTAGAAACATAGAAATTAGGTGCAGGAGTAGGCCATTCGGCCCTTCGAGCCTGCACCGCCATTCAATATGATCATGGCTGAACATCCAACTCAGTAACCCGTACCTGTCTTCTCTCCATACCCCCTGATCCCCTTAGCCACAAGGGCCACATCTAACTCCCTCTTAAATATAGCCAATGAACTGGCCTCAACTACCCTCTGTGGCAGAGAGTTCCAGAGACCCACCACTCTATGTGTGAAAAAAGTCCTTCTCATCTCGGTCCTAAAGGATTTCCCCCTTATCCTTAAGCTGTGACCCCTTGTCCTGGACATCCCCAACATCGGGAACAATCTTCCTGCTTCTAGCCTGTCCAACCCCTTAAGAATTTTGTAAGTTTCTATAAGATCCCCTCTCAGCCTCCTAAATTCTAGAGTGTGTAAACCGAGTCTATCCAGTCTTTCTTCATAAGACAGTCCTGACATCCCAGGAATCAACCTGGTGAACCTTCTCTGCACTCCCTCTATGGCAATAATGTCCTTCCTCAGATTTGGAGACCTGAACTGTACGCAATACTCCAGGTGTGGTCTCACCAAGACCCTATACAACTGAAGTAGAACCTCCCTGCTCCTATACTAAAATCCTTTTGCTATGAAAGCTAACATACCATTTGCTTTCTTCACTGCCTGCTGCACTTGCATGCCTACTTTCAATGACTGGTGTACCATGACACCCAGGTCACGTTGCATCTCCCCTTTTCCTAATCGGCCACCATTTAGATAATAGTCTGCTTTCCTGTTTTTGCCACCAAAGTGGATAACCTCAAATTTATCCACATTATACTGCATCTGCCAAACATTTGCCCACTCACCCAGCCTATCCAAGTCACCTTGCAGTCTCCTAGCATCCTCCTCACAGCTAACACTGCCCCCCAGCTTAGTGTCATCCGCAAACTTGGAGATATTGCATTCAATTCCCTCATCCAGATCATTAATGTATATTGTAAATAGCTGGGGTCCCAGCACTGAGCCTTGCGGAACCCCACTAGTCACTGCCTGCCATTGTGAAAAGGACCCTTTTACTCCTACTCTTTGCTTCCTGTTTGCCAGCCAGTTCTCTATCCACATCAATACTGAACCCCCTATGCCGTATGCTTTAAGTTTGTATACCAATCTCTTATGTGGGACCTTGTCGAAAACCTTCTGGAAGTCCAGATACACATCCATTGGTTCTGCCCTATCCACGCTACTCGTTACATCCTCGAAAAATTCCACAAGATTCGTCAGCCATGATTTACCTTTCGTAAATCCATGCCGACTTTGTCCAATGATCTCACCACTTTCCAAATGTGCTGCTATCCCATCTTTAATAACTGACTCTAGCAGATTCCCCACTACCGATGTTAGACTAACTGGTCTGTAATTCCCCATTTTCCCTCACCCTCCCTTTTTAAAAAGTGGGGTTACATTAGCTACCCTCCAATCCTCAGGAACTACTCCAGAATCTAAAGAGTTTTAAAAGGTTATCACTAATGCATCCACTATTTCTGGGGCTACTTCCTTAAGTACTCTGGGATGCAGCCTATCTGTCCCTGGGGATTTATCGGCCTTTAATCCATTCAATTTACCCAACACCACTTCCCGACTAACCTGGATTTCACTCAAGCACTCCTTTGACCCGCGGTTCCCTGCTATTTCTGGCAGATTATTTATGTCTTCCTTAGTGAAGACAGAACCAAAGTAGTTATTCAATTGGTCCGCCATATCCTTGTTCCCCATGATCAACTCACCTGTTTCAGACTGCAAGGGACCTACATTTATTTTAACTAATCTCTTTCTCTTCACATATCTATAAAAACTTTTGCAGTCAGTTTTTATGTTCCCTGCCAGTTTTCTTTCATAATCTATTTTTCCTTTCCTAATTAAGCCCTTTGTCCTCCTCTGCTGGTCTCTGAATTTCTCCCAGTCCTCTGGTATGCTGCTTTTTCTGGCCACTTTGTACACATCATCCTTTGCTTTGATACTATCCCTGATTTCCCTTGTTATCCACGGATGCACTACCTTCCCTGATTTATTCTTTTGCCAAACTGGGATGAACAATTTTTGTAGTTCATCCATGCAGTCTTTAAATGTCTTCCATTGCGTATCCACCGTCAACCCTTTTAGAATTGATTGCCAGTCAATCTTGGCCAATTCACGTCTCATACCCTCAAAGTTACCTTTCTTTAAGTTCAGAACCATTGTTCCTGAATTAACAATGTCACTCTCCATCCTAATGAAGAACTCGACTATATTATGGTCACTCTTGCCCAGGGGGGCATGCACAACAAGACTGCTAACTAACCCTTCCTCATTACTCAATACCCAGTCTAAAATAGCCTGCTCTCTCGTTGGTTCCTCTACTTGTTGATTTAGATAACTATCCCGCATACATTCCAAAAAATCCTCTTCCTCATTTCTAATTTCCTGTTTGATACCATCCCCAACTTCACTACTACTGTTAAGTGGCCTGTACACAACACCCACCAGAGGTTTCTTCCCCTTAGTGTTTTGCAGCTCTACCCATACCGATTCCACATCCTCCAAGCTAATGTCCTTCCTTTCCATTGCGTTAATCTCCTCGCTAACCAGCAACGCTACCCCACCTCCGTTTCCTTTCTCTCTATCCCTCCTGAATATTGAATATCCCTGGATGTTCAGCTCCCAGCCTTGGTCACCCTGGAGCCATGTCTCCGTGATCCCAACTATATCATAACCATTAATAGCTATCTGCACGTTCAACTCATCCACCTTGTATTGAGACACAAAGCCTTCAGGCTTGTTTTTACAACCCTCTTACCCCTTATACAATTATGTTGAGAAGTGACCCTTTTTGATTTTTGCCCTGGTTTTGTCTGCCTGCCACTTTTACTTTTCACCTTGTTCCCTATTGCTTCTACCCTCGTTTTACACTCACCTGCCTCTCTGCTCTTGTACCCATCCCCCTGCCACATTAGTTTAAATGCTCCCCGACAGCACTAGCAAACACTCCCCCAAGGACATTGGTTCCATTCTAGCCCAGGTGCAGACCGTCCTGTTTGTACTGGTCCCACCTCCCCAGAAATGGTTCCAGTACCCTAAAAAATGGAATTCCTCCCCCTTGCACCATTTTTCAAGCCACGTATTCATCTGCAATATCCTCCTATTTCTACTCTGACTGGCCCGTGGTACTAGTAATAATCCAGAGATTATTACCTTTGAGGTCCTACTTTTAAGTTTATCTCCTAGCTCCCTAACTTCACCTTGTAGGACCTCGTCCCTTTTTTTACCTATATCGTTGGTGCCAATATGCACCACGACAACTGGCTGTTCACCCTCCCCCTCCAGAATGTTCTGCAGCCGTTCAGTGACATCCCTGACCCTTGCACCAGGGAGGCAACATACCATCCTGGAGTCTCGTTTGCGGCCACAGAAACAACTATCTATTCCCCTGACAATTGAATCCCCTATTACTATTGCCCTTTCCCTCTTTTTAAACCCTCATGTGCTGCAGAGCCACCCATTGTGCCATGAACTTGGCTGCTGCTGCATTCCCCTGATGAGCCATCTCCCTCAACAGTATCCAAAATGACCGCAGGAGACTCCTGCACTACCTGCCCACTGCTTTGCTGGCTTTTGGCCACCCGCTCCCTTTCTGCCCTCTTACCTTTTACCTGTGGTGTGACCAACTCACTGTACGTGCTATCCACGACTTTCTCCGCATCGTGGGTGCTCCAGTATGAATCCAGCCGCAACTCCAATTGTTCAATGCGGTCTTCCAGGAGCTGCAGCTGGACACACTTCCTGCAAATGTGGTCACCAGGGACACCAGGGACACCGACAATATCCCTGATCTCTCACATGTTGCAGGCTGAGCAAACCATGGGGCCGATCTCAAATGACATATCTTACTCCCAAATTACTCTGTATTAAATATATATATATATATATATATATATATATATTTTTTTTTTTTTAAACACAAAACTTTATCTTTTAAACTTTACTAATAAATATTAATAAATACTGAATTCCTAACTCCCAGAATCCTTAACTCCCAGTATCCATAAACCTGAAGGCAGAAATGTAAAAATGTAAACCCCAGGTTGCACCCAATCAGCTGCTTCCTCTGGTCCTCTTCAACCAATCAGAGGATTCACCAGATTCCCTCTCTGGAAGATGGAACGTTGCAGATGTTGGTCTCACAGCGCAGGTAACTCCACCCTCTCTGACCCACGGCTCCCCGGGCCTCTGTGACAAGTAAGCCCCACGCTAGATTTATACTCCCTGCGCAGGTAACTCCACCCTCTCTCACCAACGGTTCCCCGGGCCTCTATGAAAAGCAAGCCCCGCGCTAGATTTATACTCACAGCGCAGGTAATTCCACCCTCTCTCACCAACGGCTCCCCGGGCCTCTGTGAAAAGCAGGCCCCGCGTTAGATTTATACTCACAGCGCAGGTAACTCCACCCTCGCTCACCAACGGCTCCCCGGGCCTCTGTGAAAAGCAAGCCCCGCGCTAGATTTATACTCACAGCGCAAGTAACTCCACCCTCTCTCACCTACGGCTCCCCAGGCCTCTGTGAAAAGCAAGCCCCGCGCTAGATTTATACTCACAGTGCAGGTAACTCCACCCTCTCTCACCAACGGCTCCCCGGGCCTCTGTGAAAAGCAAGCCCCGCGCTAGATTTATACTCACAGCGCAGGTAACTCCACCCTCTCTCACCAACGGCTCCCCGGGCCTCTCATTAGGATGGAAAGTGACATAATTAATTCAGAAACGAGGGTCCTGAACTTAAAGAAAGGTAACTTTGAGGGTATGAGACGTGAATTGGCCAAGATAGACTGGCAATTGATTCTTAAAGGGTCGACGGTGGATGCGCAATGGAAGGCATATAAAGACTGCATGGATGAACTACAACAATTGTTCATCCCAGTTTGGCAAAAGAATAAATCAGGGAAGGTAGTGCATCCATGGATAACAAGGGAAATCAGGGATAGTATTAAAACAAAAAATGAAGCATACAAATTAGCCAGAAAATGCAGCCTACCAGAGGACTGGGAGAAATTCAGTCCAGCAGAGGAGGACAAAGGGCTTAATTAGGAAAGGGAAAATAGATTATGAAAGAAAACTAGCAGGGAACATAAAAACTGACTGCAAAGGTTTTTATAGATATGTGAAGAGAAAAAGATTAGTTCAAACAAATGTAGGTCCCTTGCAGTCAGAAACAGGTGAATTGATCATGGGGACCAAGGACATGGCAGACCAATTGAATAACTACTTTGGTTCTGTCTTCACTAAGGCAGACATAAATAATCTGCCGGAAATAGCAGGGGACCGGGGGTCAAATGAGATGGAGGAACCAAGTGAAATCCAGGTTAGCCGGGAAGAGGTATTAGGTAAATTGAATGGATTAAAGGCCGATAAACCCCCAAGGCCAGATAGGCTGCATCCCAAAGTAATTAAGGAAGTAGCCCCAGAAATAGTGGATGCATTAGTGATTTTCAAAATTCGTTAGATTCTGGAGTAGTTCCTGAGGATTGGAGGGAAGCTAATGTAACCCCACTTTTTAAAAAGGGAGGGAGAGGGAAAACGGGGAATTACAGACCAGTTAGTCTGACATCGGTAGTGAGGAAACTGCCAGAGTCAGTTATTAAAGATGGGATAGCAGCACATTTGGAAAGTAGTGAAATCATTGGACAAAGTCAGCATGGATTTACAAAAGGTAAATCATGTCTGACAAATCTCATAGAATTTTTCGAGGATGTAACTAGTAGAGTGGATAAGGGAGAACCAGTGGATGTGTTATATCTGGACTTTCAGAAGGCTTTCGACAAGGACCCACATCAGAGATTAGTATACAAACTTAAAGCACATGGTATTGGGGGTTCAGTATTGATGTGGATAGAGAACTGGCTGGCAGACAGGAAGCAAAGAGTAGGAGTAAACGGGTTCTTTTCAGAATGGCAGGCAGTTACTAGTGGGGTATCGCAAGGCTCAGTGCTGGGATCCCAGCTATTTACAATATATATTAATGATTTGGACGAGGGAATTGAATGCAACGTCTCCAAGTTTGCGGATGACACGAAGCTGGGGGGCAGTGGGAGCTGTGAGGAGGATGCTAGGAGGCTGCAAGGTGACTTGGATAGGCTGGGTGGGTGGGCAAATGCATGGCAGATGCAGTATAATGTGGATAAATGTGAGGTTATCCACTTTGGTGGCAAAAACAGGAAAGTAAACTATTATCTGAATGGTGGCCGATTTGGAAAAGGCGAGATGCTACGAGACCTGGGTGTCATGGCACACCAGTCATTGAAAGTAGGCATGCAGGTGCAGCAGGCAGTGAAGAAAGCGATTGGTATGTTAGCATTCATAGCAAAAGGATTTGAGTATAGGAGCAGGAAGGCTCTTCTGCAGTTGTGCAGTGCTTGGTGAGGCCACATCTGGAGTATTACGTACAGTTAAGGTCTCCAAATCTGAGGAAAGACATTCTTGCCGTAGAGGGAGTACAGAGAAGGTTCACCAGACTGATTCCTGGGATGTCAGGACTTTCATATGAAGAAAGACTGGATAGACTCGGCATGTACTCGCTAAAATTTAGAAGATTGAGAGGGGGATCTTATAGAAACGTACAAAATTCTTAAGGGGTTGGACAAGCTAGATGCAGGAAGATTGTTCCCGGTGTTGGGGAAGTCCAGAACAAGGGGTCACAGTTTAAGGATAAGGGGGAAATATTTTAGGACCGAGATGAGAAAAACATTTTTGACACAGAGAGTGGTGAGTCTCTGGAATTCTCTGCCACAGAAGGTAGTTGAGGCCACTTCATTGGCTATATTTAGGAGGGAGTTAGATGTGGCCCTTGTGGCTAGGGGGATCAGGGGGTATGGAGTGAAGGCAGGTACGGGATACTGAGTTGGATGATCAGCCATGATCATATTGAATGGCGGTGCAGGCTCAAAGGGCGGAATGGCCTACTCCTGCACCTATTTTCTATGTTTCTATGTTTACTGCACAACACTAGGCTCTTCGGCCTATGTAGACTGTGCCACCCATGATGCCAAATTAAGTTAACCCAATCTGCCTGATCCACATCCCTCAATTTCCTACATATTCATATGCTTGCCTAAATGGCAACTGGCTCCACCAGTCAGTCAGCCGTTCATTCCAAACACAGACGATACTCTAAATAAATAAATAAATGTCTTGAATGACTTATTTGCCTTTTTCCCTCTCACCGCAAACTTATGCCTTCTTGTATGTGACATTTCCGCTCCAGGAAAAAGGCTTTGGCCCTGTCCTTGCCTCTCATGATTTTGTAAATTTCTATCAGTACTTCCCTCAGCCACCTACACTACAGCAAAAACAACCCACTTTCAAGTAAAGTTTTGACAAACTTGGATAGTTTTCTCTGCAACACCGGAGGTTATGGGGAAATCTGATAAAACATTTTTAAATTATGAGAGGCATAGATAGCATGAACAGTCAGAACTTTTTCCCCTCAGGGTGGAATAATTTAAAAAATTAACAGGAATAACTTCAAGATGAAAGTTTAGAGATGCATGGGGCTATGTTTATACACTGCCGGTGGCGAGTGCCTGGATCGTGCTGCTCGGGGTAGCAGTGGAGGCAGATACAATAGTGGCGTTTAAGAGACTTTAAGATAGGCAACAGGACATGCAGGGAATGGAGAGAAATGGATAGCATGCCAACATATAAGAGTGGCAGGCACAGTGGCACATCAGTAGAGTTGTTGCCTTAAAGCGCCAGAGAACCAGGTTCGATCCTGACTACGGGTGCTGTCTGTACAAAGTTTGTACGTTTTCCTTGTTATCACGTGGATTTTCACCAGGTGCTCCGGTTTCTGCTCCCACTGCATACAGGTTTGTCGGTTAATTGGCTTTGGGTGTGTTGTAAAATTGTCCCAAGAGGATGTTGGGAGTATACGGGGTGATTGATGGTCGGCGCAGGCTCAATGGGCCGATTGGCCAAACGGCCTGTTTCTGCGCTGTATCTCTAAATTCTAAAGATGGTCTTAGCATCATGTTAGGCACAAGCATTCTGGACCGAAGGGCCTAATCCCCAGCTGTACTAATTGTAAAATAAGTTTATTGAAAGCATTCAAGATGCAAAGAGATGTGCGGGGCTGAGGCGGATGGATAGCTGGAGATATGATAGTGGTGTTTAAGAGGCTTTTAGATAAGCACATGGCCGTACAGGGAATGGAGGGAAATGGATCATGTGCAGGCAGATGAGATTAGTTTATCATGGTCAGCACGGACACTGTGGGTGGAAGGGTCTGGTCCTGTCTTGTGCTCTACGTTCTATGATCAAACGAGAGCGTGGACAGGGTGATAAGGGTCTTTGATGATAGTGGCTGCCTTTTAGAGGTAGGGAAGACAGTTCCTGTGATTAACCAGACCAGATTGAAAATGTGCCAGAACAACAAACTTGATTTGAACCTCAGTAAAACCAAGGAACTGATTGTTGACTTCACGAGGGGAAAGCCAAGGATCCATGAACCCATCCCTATTGACAGGACGATGGTGGAAAGAGTCAACAGCTTCAAGTTCCTGGGCATACATATCTCTGAAGATCTGTCCTAGGTGCAGCACATTGATGCAATCATAAAGAAAGCTCATCAACACCTCTACTTTCTTAGAAGATTAAAGGGCCTGTCCTACAAGCATGCAACTCTATGCGATTAGCGCAACTTAACGTGGTCGCTTGAGCCGTCCGGCGTCGTGGGGTCAGTACCACTTCGATCGCCAGAGCCGTGCGGAATTGTGCGGAGTTCGTCCCGACATCGCACGGGGCTCCGAAAAACTGACTGTTCAAAAATTCCGCGCGGCAACGGCTTGTCGGCTCACAGTCGCCTCGACGCATTACACACCGCCCCAACATCGTGCCTCCGTGACCCTCTATGTGTGTGGCTCCATGGCCCTCTGTGTGTGTGTGCCTCTGTGCCCCTCTCTGTGTGCCCCTTTCTGTCCAGGCGAACTTACCTTAGACTTCGCTCCAAGTTCGCCTCACTTTGCGACACTCACCCGACCTCTGCGCGGCCCCTGCTGCCGGTTTGGTGGCGCATGCTGGTGGGAACGGCCCTGTACAGGGGATCACCCGACCTCCACGTGGCCCCCGCTTCTAGTTTGATCGCGTTCATCACATAGAGTTGCATGCTTGTAGGACAGGCCCTTAAGGAGATTTGTTATCTCAACAAATACTCCATTGAATTTCTAGAGGTAGAGACCACACTGACGTCTCGCATCACAGCCTAGTTCAGCAGTTCGAGCACCCAGGAACAAAGGAGATTACATGTAGTGGTAGACACTGCCCGGTCAATCACAGGTAATGACCTCCTCACCATATGAGCTTTCTGTAGTAAGGCAGCCAATATCATCAAAGATCCATACCACCCTGGCAACACTCTAATTTCGCTCCTACCATTGGGAGGACGGTATATGAGCCTGAAAACCATGACCACAAGGTTCATGAAAAGCGTCTTCCAAGCAGTTATTGGACTCTTAAACACTATATAATCCTAATCCCAGCAACTATTAACTTTTATAGACTATATATTTGGATATTCTACTGATTTTGTTCTTTTTTTGCACCAGTATTATGGTTATTAATTTATTCTACTTTTTAATTATATTTATTTGCATGTAATATATTTATTTGCAGGTATTGCATATATGGAGATGTTGAGCTGCCACAAGTACCAATTTCTTTCTTCAGTTTATCAGTTTATATATGACAACTAAACACTCTTGATTCTTGAAATGTTTTCTTGAGAGAATAGCAGCATAGGGAACAGATCTACTATTCTCTGAAAACAATATAATTAGTTTTCCAACCACCATACAGTGCCCTCCACAAATGTTTGGGACAATGACCCATCATTTATTTATTTGCCTCTGTACTCCACAATTTGTGATTTGTAATAGAAAAAAACATGTGGTTAAAGTGCAAATTGTCAGATTTTAATAAAGGCCATTTTTATACATTTTGGTTTCTCCATGTAGAAATAACAGCAGTGTTTATACATAGTCCCCCCAATTCAGAGAACCATAATGTTTGGGACACAGCAATGTCATGTAAATGAAAGTAGTCATGCTTAGTATTTTCTTGCATATCCTTTGCATATAATGACTGCTCGAAGTCTGTGATTCGTGAACATCACCAGTTGCTGGGTGCCTTCTCTGGTGATGCTCTGCCAGGCCTGTTTTGCAGCCATGCAGCAAGTAAGAATTTTGTTGTTCTATCTGGGACATATGACATATGACTCTTTAGCTTATGGTTGTTTTGGGGACTAGTCCCCTTCAGTTTTCTCTTCAGCATATAAAAGGCATGCTCAATTGGGTTCAGATCGGGTGATTGACTGGGCCACTCAAGAATTGACCATTATGTAGCTTTGAAAAACTCCTTTGTTGCTTTAGCAGTATGTTTGGGATCATTATTTTGCTGTAGAATAAATTGCCAGCCAATGAGTTTTGAGGCATTTGTTTGAACTTGAGCAGATAGGATGTGTCTATACACTTCAGATTTCATTATGCTACTACCATCAGCAGTTGTATCATCAATTAACATATGTGAGCCAGTACCTTCAGCAGCCATACATGCCCCACCGCCATGTTTCACAGTTGAGGTGGTATGCTTTGGATCTTGGGCAGTTCCTTCTCTCCTCCATACTTCGCTCTTGCCATCACTCTGATATAAGTTGATCTTCATCTCATCTGTCCACAATGCCTTTTTCCAGAACTGAGGTTGCTCTTTTAAGTACTCCTTGGCAAACTTTAACCTGGCCATCCTATTTTTGCAGCTAACCAGTTTGCATCTTGCAGTGTAGCATCTGTATTTCTGTTCATTAAGTCTTCTGTAAACAGTGGTTATTGACAAATCCACACCTGACTCCTGAAGAGTGTTACTGATCTGTCAGACAGGTGTTTGGGGATTTTTCTTTGTTATAGAGAGAATTCTTCTGAAGTCATCAGCTGTTAGAGGTCTTCCTTGGCCTACCAATCCCATTGCGATTAGCAAGTTCACCAGTGCTCTCATTCTTCTTCTTGATGTTCCAAACAGTTGATTTTGGTAAGCCTAAGGTTTGGCTGATGTCTCTAACAGTTTTATTCTTGTTTCCCAGCCTCATAATGGCTTATTTGACTTTCATTGGCACAACTTTGGTCCTCATGTTGATAAACAACAATACAAGTTTCCAAAGGTGACCAAAGCTGGAGGAAAGACTAAGCGCTGAGAGCTCTCTTATACCTGCATTAAGGAGGCAATTAAACACACCTGAGCAATTACAAATGCCTGTGAAGCCATGTGTCCCAAACATTATGGTGCCCAGAAATGGGGGAACTATGTATAAACACTGCTGTGATTTATACATGGTGAATCCAAAACGTATAAAAAATACATAAAATCTGACAATGTACACTTTAACCACATATGATTTTTTCTATTACAAATCTCAAATTGTGGAGTACAGAAGCAAATAAATAAATTGTGGGTCTTTGTACCAAACATAATGGAGGGTACTGCAACTCTGACATGTCCTTAATGTTGCCACGGAATTTCTAGTCCCATCAGTGCTAATTCCACCGATGCTCTGACCCTCTCTGTCAGCTGGTCAGCCTAGACTCCCAATAATCATGCAAAGAAGATCCGGAGGAGGAATGGAAAGGTACGTAATACAAAGAAGAGAAACATAAAAAATAAAGAATTAAACAGTGCTAGTTCTTCTAATTCCTTACTACCATGCTATTTTATATACAATTAACACAACATAACTAAAAAAAACATTTTTTTAACTACCCCAAAACAGAAAGATAACTATTCTTTTCACAAATATAATTACAAATCTTACATATAGTTCACCTTGCAGTACCATAAAAATGTGCACACAAAAAAAGAATGTTATGAGTAATGACAATTCACCTACCAGTTACTGTTAAGCAGCTTTTTGTCTTCTGGTCACCAGTATCACAGGTATATTCTCCAGAGTCTTCAACTTTTAGCTGGTGAATAAGCAATTCAATAGTGGAACCTTTTTGTATTATTTCATGTTTGTCGCTTGAATGAAGCAGCGTAGGTCCTTTTCTCCATTTCACTGAATGATCTGGCTTAGTAAGCTCACAACAAAGTCTGGCAGTATTTCCTTCTTTGCCTTCCATATCCTTAAGCTCCTTTATAAAATGTACCGGCAAGGCTAAGAGTACCAAAAAAAATGATAAAAGTTAACTCAAGATTAAATAATAATACAGGCACATAAAGATACAAGTTTATTTCCATTTTAATTATAATAACCTGACATTATACATATATATTTATAAAGTGCTGCTTAAGAACCATTCAATCGAAAGAAATAATGACACTGTCATTTAACTAACTAGAGTTGGTTAAAAAGTTAGTTAACTCAATGGCGAATTATTTTATTACTGGACATGAACGTTCAGAATTCAGGTAATTATTTTTATCAACACTTTTAGATGATTTGGAAATAGCGATTACAAAATCGAAATATGTAAAATAACTGATGAGCACACTTTGAATGACATGATATAGCAATGTTACAATTTTTTGAGATTTTCCATTTTCATACTCGGAAATTAGCATCTTGTTCCCTATTGCTTTTCCATTGACTTAAACACAAAAGCTGTGATCAAGGACAGTCTCTATATGCTGATGACCTCCTTCTTTATGTGAGCGACCCTATAGCCAGTAGCCCTGCAATTGTGTCCTTGTTGGATCAGTTTGGGACTATTTCCGGCTATAAACTAAACCTCCAAAAAAGCAAATGCTTTCCCCTCAACTTAGCCCTACAGATCCAACAGGAAGCCCTGCCCTTTCCCATATCTCAAGAAGGGTTTGTATAGTTAGGAATACACATCACCCGCTTTTTCACATCCCTGTTTGCAGCTAACTACATGCCTCAAGTTAGCCAAATGAAGGCTGACTTTGAGAGATGGCGTAGTCTGCCACTCACTATGGCTGGGAGAGTGCAGTCAGTGAAGATGACTGTACTTCCCAGATTTCTTTACTTGTTCCAATGTTTGCCTACCCAAGTCATTTTTTAATTCAGTTAACCAATCTATAACCTCCTTTATATGGGATAACAAGTTTCCAAGGGTCAATAAGTGCACTCTCCAAAGAGGTCGTGAAGTAGGTGGACTGGGCCTTCCTAGTTTTATTAATTATTACTGGGCATCCAATATCCAAAAGATATTATTCTGGCTCCACCGACCAGATACAGACTGGTGTCTGCTTGAATCACAATCCTGTTACTCCTCATCTCTCCCAGCTTTAGTATATTCCTCCCTGCCATTGAAACCCTCTAGATTTACATCCAACCCTGTCGTACTATCAACCATCAAAATTTTTAACCAATTTCGTTGCCATTATAAGCTTAAATCAGCTTCAGTTCTGGGTCCCATTCACAGTAACCATTTATTCCCCCCCTCTACACTTAACTCAACCTTTCGACAGTGGGGTTTGAATGGTCTTATATCCTTTAAGGATTTATACACTAACAACATATTTGATAGTTTCCACTACCTACACAAAAAACATGGCTTCCCACATAATCATTTCTTTAAATATCTTCAGGTTCGCCACTTTGTCATGAAACAATTTCCTTCTTTTCCTGATCTCCCTCCTGTCACAGTGTTGGATAAACTCACTCGTACCTTTGTAAATAAAGGACTGATCTCTGCAGTATATTCTCGATTGATGTATTTAGGAGATCAAAACCTGAACAAAGTTAAAGCTAGGTGGGAGGATCACCTTGGTATGGATCTGTCTGAGGAATGCTGGACAGAAGCGCTGAAAAAAGTCCACTCCTCGTCATCATGTGCTAGATTGGGGCTCATACAATTTAAAGTTTTACACAAGGTTCATTTAAGCAAAGCCAGGCTTGCTAACATATATCCAGGGACGGACGCTGGCTGTGACAGGTGCTCGTTCTCTCCAGCCAATCTAGCTCATGCATTCTGGTCTTGCCTCAAACTTGTTAACTACTGGGCAGTGGTTTTTAAAACCATCAGTGAAGTCCTTGGGATGACGGTGAGACCTTGCCCGCTTGTAGCTGTATTTGGTGTAACAGATAAAACCTTGGGTTTAAATACAACCCAGTCTGATATCATTACATTTACATCACTTTTGGCCCGTAGGAGAATCTTGCTGGTTTGGAAATCTAACACTCCTCCATCTGCCGCTGCTTGGCTGGAAGACGTCATGTTTTTTTAAAGTATAGAAATGATTAAATTCACATTGAGGGGGTCTGTGAAAAAGTTTTATTTGAAATGGGAACCCTTTTTATCATACTTTGAGGGTCTAAAGGAACTACCTATTGACTGAGGGCACTTGACATTAAGTGGGGATCTGTCTTTATTCTGTTTTGTTACTTTATTATTGTTAAAAAGTGCATTTGTATATCCCGGGGAGCCGTTGGAGACAGAGGGTGGAGCTACCTGCTGTGAGTATAAATCTAGCGCGGGGCTTGCTTTTCACAGAGGCCCGGGGAGCCGTTGGGAGTAAGATGTCAGTGGAGATTGGCCCCATGGTTTGCTCAGCCTGCAACATGTGGGAGATCAGGTAAAAGGTAAGAGGACAGAAAGGGAGCGGGTGGCCAATAGGCAGTAGGCAGATAGTGCAGGAGTCCCCTGCGGTCATCTCCCTACTAAACAGGTTTACCATTTTGGATACTGTTGAGGGAGATGGCTCATCAGGGGAATGCAGCAGCAGCCAAGTTCATGGCACCATGGGTGGCTCTGCAGCACGTGATGGGGGAAAAAAGAGGGAAAGGGCTATTGTAATAGGGGATTCAATTGTCAGGGGAATAGATAGGCATTTCCGCGGCCGCAAAAGAGACTCCAGGGATGGTATGTTGCCTCCCTGGTGCAAAGGTCAGGGATGTTACTGAACGGCTGCAGAACATTCTGGAGGGGGAGGGTGAACAGCCAGTTGTCGTGGTGCATATTGGCACCAACGATATAGGGAAAAAAAGGGATGAGGTCCTACAAGGTGAATTTAGGGAGCTAGGAGATAAACTCAAAAGTAGGACCTCAAAAGGTAATAATCTCTGGATTATTACCAGTACCACGGGCCAGTCAGAATAGAAATAGGAGGATATTGCAGATGAATACGTGGCTTGAAAAATGGTGCAAGGGGGAGGGATTCAAATTTTTAGGGCACTGGAACCATTTCTGGGGGAGGTGGGACCAGTACAAACAGGACGGTCTGCACCTGGGCTGGAATGGAACCAATGTCCTTGGGGGAGTGTTTCCTAGTGCTGTCGGGGAGGATTTAAACAAATGTGGCAGGGAGATGGGTACAAGAGCAGAGAGGCAGGTGGGTGTAAAACGAGGGTGGAAGCAATAGGGAGCAAGGTGAAAAGTAAAAGTGGCAGGCAGACAAAACCAGGGCAAAAATCAAAAAGGGCCACTTCTCAACAAAATTGTATAAGGGGTAAGAGCGTTATAAAAACAAGCCTGAATGTCTCAATGCAAGGAGTATTCGTAATAAGGTGGATGAGTTGAACGTGCAGATAGCTATTAATGAGTATGATATAGTTGGGATCACGGAGACATGACTCCAGGGTGACCAAGGCTGGGAGCTGAACATCCAGGGATATTCAATATTCAGGAGGGATAGAGAGAAAGGAAAAGGAGGTGGGGTAGCGTTGCTGGTTAGAGAGGAGATTAACGCAATGGAAAGGAAGGACATTAGCTTGGAGCATGTGGAATCGGTATGGGTAGAGCTGCGAAACAATAAGGGGCAGAAAACGCTAGTGGGAGTTGTGTACAGGCCACCTAACAGTAGTAGTGAAGTTGGGGATGGTATAAAACAGGAAATTAGAAATGCGTGCGACAAAGGCAAAACAGTTATAATGGGTGACTTCAATCTACATATAGATTGGGTGAATCAAATTGGCAGGGGCGCTGAGGAAGAGGATTTTTTGGAAAGTATGAGGGATAGTTATCTAAATCAACATGTAGAGGAACCAACGAGAGAGCAGGCTATTTTAGACTGGGTATTGAGTAATGAGGAAGGGTTAGTTAGCAGTCTTATTGTGCATGCCCCCTTGGGCAAGAGTGACCATAATATGGTCGAGTTCTTCATTAGGATGGAGAGTGACATTGTTAATTCAGAAACAATGGTTCTGAACTTAAGGAAAGGTAACTTTGAGGGTATGAGACGTGAATTGGCCAAGATTGACTGGCAATCAATTCTAAAAGGGTTGACGGTGGATACGCAATGGAAGACATTTAAAGACTGCATGGATGAACTACAAAAATTGTTCATCCCAATTTGGCAAAAGAATAGACCAGGGAAGGTAGTGCATCCGTGGATAACAAGGGAAATCAGGGATAGTATCAAAGCAAAGGATGATGCGTACAAAGTAGCCAGAAAAAGCAGCATACCAGAGGACTGGGAGAAATTCAGAGACCAGCAGAGAAGGACAAAGGGCTTGATTAGGAAAGGAAAAATAGATTATGAAAGAAAACTGGCAGGGAACATAAAAACTGACTGCAAAAGTTTTTATAGATATGTGAAGAGAAATAGATTAGTTAAAACAAATGTAGGTCCCTTGCAGTCAGAAACAGGTGAGTTGATCATGGGGAACAAGGACATGGCGGACCAATTGAATAACTACTTTGGTTCCGTCTTCACTAAGGAAGACATAAATAATCTGCCGGAAATAGCAGGGGACCGCGGGTCAAAGGAGTACTTGAGTGAAATCCAGGTTAGTCGGGAAGTGGTGTTGGGTAAATTGAATGGATTAGAGGCTGATAAATCCCCAGGGCCAGATAGGCTGCATCCCAGAGTACTTAAGGAAGTAGCTCCGGAAGTAGTGGATGCATTAGTGATAATCTTTCAAAACTCTTTAGATTCTGGAGTAGTTCCTGAGGATTGGCGGGTAGCAAACGTAACCCCTCTTTTTAAGAAGGGGGGGAGAGAGAAAACCGGGTATTACAGACCAGTTAGTCTAACATCGGTAGTGGGGAAACTGCTAGAGTCAGTTATTAAAGATGGGATAGCAGCACATTTGGAAAGTGGTGAAATCATTGGACAAAGTCAGCATGGATTTACGAAAGGTAAATCATGTCTGACGAATCTTGTGGAATTTTTCAAGGATGTAACTAGTAGCGTGGATGGGGGAGAACCAGTGGATGTGGTGTATCTGGACTTCCAGAAGGCTTTCGACAAGGTCCCACATAAGAGATTAGTATATAAACTTAAAGCATACGGCATTGGGGGTTCAGTATTGATGTGGATAGAGAACTGGCCGGCAAACAGGAAGCAAAGGGTAGGACTAAACGGGTCGTTTTCACAATGGCAGGCAGTGACTAGTGGGGTACCACAAGGCTCAGTGCTGGGACCCCAGCTATTTACAATATACATAAATGATCTGGATGAGGGAATTGAAGGCAATATCTCCAAGTTTGCGGATGACACTAAGCTGGGAGGCAGTGTTAGCTGTGAGGAGGATGCTAGGAGACTGCAAGGTGACTTGGATAGGCTGGGTGAGTGGGCAAATGTTTGGCAGATGCAGTATAATGTGGATAAATGTGAGGTTATCCACTTTGGTGGCAAAAATAGGAAAACAGACTATTATCTAAATGGAGGCCGATTAGGAAAAGGGGAGATGCAGCGCGACCTGGGTGTCATGGTACACCAGTCATTGAAAGTAGGCATGCAGGTACAGCAGGCAGTGAAGAAAGCGAATAGTATGTTAGCTTTCATAGCAAAAGGATTTGAGTATAGGAGCAGGGAGGTTCTACTTCAGTTGTATAGGGTCTTGGTGAGGCCACACCTGGAGTATTGCGTACAGTTCTGATCTCCAAATCTGAGGAAGGACATATTGCCATAGAGGGAGTGCAGCGAAGATTCACCAGACTGATTCCTGGGATGTCAGGACTGTCTTATGAACAAAGACTGCATAGACTCGGTTTATACGCTCTAGAATTTAGGAGATTGAGAGGGGATCTTATTGAAACTTACAAGATTCTTAAGGGGTTGGACAGGCTAGATGCAGGAAGATTGTTCCCGATGTTGGGGAGGTCCAGGACAAGGGGTCACAGCTTAAGGATAAGGGTAAGAGGGTACTTGAGGCCAGTTCATTGGCTATATTTAAGAGGGAGTTAGATGTGGCCCTTGTGGCTAAAGGGATCAGGGGGTATGGAGAGAAGGCAGGTACAGGATACCGAGTTGGATCATCAGCCATGATCATATTGAATGGCGGTGCAGGCTCGAAGGGCCGAATGGCCTACTCCTGCACCTAATTTCTATGTTTCTATGTTTCTATTTGATTTTGTGATATATTTGGATTGTGAAAAAATAAGCTGCCAAGGGATGTTTAGGGAGGGTGGGTTAGGGTTATTTTGTTTATACTATTATTATTAATTATAAAAAACAAAATGGAGGAAAATGTAATGCCATACATCAGATGTACTGTGAATTTTTTTTTTTCCCCTTCAATAAAAAACTGTTAATTAAAAAAAAGGACAGTCAAAAACCCATAACTTTCTTAAAAATTAAGAGAACTTAATGACATTTTCAGTTACTATAGATTGAAGCATTCTGAAACAAATATGAAACAATCTTACTTGGATGACCTGAAATTAAAGCATATAATTAGTTAGTTACCTACTTGTAGCTAATTACAAAATTCAATTACTGGATCTAAACATCTAGCCATTTCTTAAGAAAAGATGAACATTTTTAAAAAGCCTAAGTGTCCAAATAACATTCACACAAGAATTCACAATATAACATGATTTTTAAATCTCATTGTCATGAATTTATAGGCCAAATGGAAGGAATTTAGTGTTTATTTCCCGTAAATTAATGGCCATTTTAATCATCTTGCGAGTGGGATTTTGTGGAACACGATCGTTTAAACCCCATATCGGCAGGAAAAATACTGCCGGTTCGTATGGGTCCTAAGTCACCTTTTCGTAACGTGAAATTTTTTTTAAATAATTTTTTTATTAGAAGCAAATACATAATAAAATCATTTCATGTGTAACAGTCATACATTGCTATTATTATCAATATTATCAATTATTTAATAACTGCTTCTATATATTTTTTATTTTTTTATATAGATAGAAAACAATAAGGAAAGAGAACAAAAAATAAGAAGATATGATAAAGAAGAATGGAATAATTTACTAATAATATGTTTGTAAATTATAACGTATAACTCTTCATCTGATCCTTGATTCGAGCTTCAGTCAGTTTCTCGTGCCAAACCAGTTTGCCCCTTCAAATAATCAATAAATGGAGGCCATATTCTGATATAAAATTCTTGTTTGTCCATAAAGACAAGTCCGATTCTTTCCAAATGTAGGGTCTCCGACATTTCCATAATCCACATTTTAATTGTGGGGGTTATAGGACCTTTCCAAAATTTTAATATTAATTTTTCCCAATTATTATACTATAGTTGATAAAGTTTATTTGGCTTGTAGTAAGTGTTAGACTTTGTTCCAAATATTCCTAATATTATTAGTTTTGAGTCGGGGTCCAATTGCGTGTTGACAACTTCTGAAATTATCTTAAAAATTTCCGTCCAAAAGTTTTTAATTTTTATACAATTTACAAATGTGTGAGTTAAGTTAGCCTCTAAATGCTGACATTTTTCGCAGATAGGAGATATATGTGGGAAGATTCTATTTAATTTTGTTTTTGAGTAATGAAATCTATGTAATACTTTAAATTGTATTAAAGAGTGTCTGGCATTTAACAAGCATTGATGTATATGTTATAGGCTTTAGTCCCAAATATCTTCCATTATTGGCTGGCCTAGTTCATTTTCCCATGTTTACCTATATATTTCCGTCATTGGTGCCTCACTGTCTAATAGGATATTGTAGATATGAGATATTAATTTTTCTGTATTAGGGTGTTTATTCAAACATTCATCAAGAGTTTCTGGATCTCTAGTTCTGTAATCCTGTGTATTTGATTTAGCATAATTTCTAAGTTGTAAATATCTGAAATAGTCATTTGAGTGAAGTCCATAAGTTTGTTGTAACTCCTGAAATGAAAGAAATGTACCTTTCCGATAGAGGTGACCCATCTTTTTAATTCCGTGATTTTTTCTTTGTAAAAACACCTTTATCCAACATTGAAGGTTTAAATGCAAGGTTGTTTACAATGGGGAGAGTGATAGATTATCCAATTTTAAAGTATTTTTTAATTGTTTCCAAATTTATATACCACTGTATAACCATATAACAATTACAGCACGGAAACAGGCCATCTCGGCCCTTCAAGTCCGTGCCGAATAACTTTTTTCCCTTAGTCCCACTTGCCTGCACTCATATCATAACCCCCCATACCCTTCTCATCCATATGCCTATCCAATTTATTTTTAAATGATACCAACGAACCTGCCGCCACCAGTTCCACTGGAAGCTCATTCCACACTGCTACCACTCTCTGAGTAAAGAAGTTCCCCCTCATGTTACCCCTAAACTTCTGTCCCTTAATTCTAAAGTCATGCCTCGTTTGAATCTTGCCTATTCTCAAAGGGAAAAGCTTGTCCACATCAACTCTGTCTATCCCTCTCATCATTCTAGGGTCTTATGCAATTTGTTCAGTAAAGGAGGGAAGTTTAGTTTAAATAAAGAAGTATATGTCTTAGTTACATAATTTCCTAGATATTTAAACTTTACATTAACTATTTTAAAGGGGGATTTTGTAATATATGTGGATCGGGTTCCATTATTGGCATGATTTCGCTTTTATTCCAATTAATTCTGTATCCCGAGAACAAACCAAATTGAGTTATTAAATTTAATAGGTTTGGGATACTAATTTCAGGTTTTGTAATGTAGATTAATACATCGTCTGCATATAAAGAGATTTTATTCTCAGTGTCTTTAGTATTATACCTGTATATTTCAGAGTGTGACCTAACACTTTTTGCTAGTGGCTCAATTGCAAGTGCGAATAATAACAGGGATAACGGGCATCCTTGTCTACAACCTCTAGATAAGTTAAATTTAGTTGATAATATTTGGTTTGTTAATATTCTAGCTGTTGGATTAGTATATAAAAGTTTTACCCATGTACTAAACTTCTCGCCCAGTTGAAATGTTTCCAACACCGAAAATAAATAGGGCCATTCCACCTGATCAAATGCTTTCTCAGCATCTAACAAAATAATTGCTAAATCTACGTTAATAATTCTCTTTGAGTATATGATATTGAATAATCGTCTCAGGTTATAAGAAGAGTAACGTTTTGGAATAAATCCTGTTTGGTCATGGTGTATTAATTTATTTCATCACTGTGCTTAATCTTTGTGCTAGGATTTTAGTTAATATTTTCTGATCAGTATTTAAGAGAGCTATAGCTCTATATGAACCTGGGTCTTCCAGGTCCTTATCTGTTTTGGTATGAGTGTTAATATAGATTCGTTTAACATTTCTGGTAATTTCTGTTGAGTGTAAATGTGCTCATACAGCATCTGTAAACGTGGGGAGATCAGATCATAAATTTTTTAATAAAATTCAGAGCTTATACCATCAGGGCCCGGGGCCTTGCCGTTTTTTAGAGATCTGATAAACTCTTCAATTTATTTTACTGTTATTTCAACGCCTAGTAATTCTCTATCTGTCAAATCTAAACCTTTAAGGTTACATTTCTGTAAGAATGCTTCCATTCCTGTCAAGTGTTCTGTCGTTTTAGCTGAGTAGAGATTTTGATAATATTGCAGAAATCTCTCATTGATATCCTTGGGCTGTACTAGTGGTTCTCCCGTTTCTGATCTAATTTTGTGAATTGTTTTTTCCCCGTCCAGTTTTCAAAGTTGGTGTGCTAATAGTTTTTGTGGTTTGTCACCAAATTCAAAATGTAATTGTTTGGTAAGCTGATAAAGTTTTATAACTTGGTCTGAATATGTTTTATTTAATTTATATTTCAAGACTGCTATTTTATTATATTTTATCATAGTTGGTGCAGCCGCATTTTCTATGTCTAATTGTGTTATTTCCCTTTCCAGTATCTGTTGTTTACCTGGTTCTCTTTTTTGCGAAATGCTTGGGAGGAGATCAATGTGAAATTTTGATTAAAGACATCCTAAGAAGCAAGTTTATATGAAAAAATAAATGATATACCTTGCCTTGTCCCCTATGTGAGCTCCGTCCCATTGTCGGCATTGACGGCTTTAGAAGATGATTTTAATGTTACTCCTGCTATTAAATTATCCAGCGCTAATTTTAATAAACGTAATAAAACGGCAGTCAAAGCGATTTTTCTTCAGCAACTAAACAGCCAGTTAAAAATCGATTTGAATAGCCTGAAGAAAAAACGCATTTTAAACCCCCCCCCCCCCCCCCCCCCCCCAGGCGCCAATGTCACGCACACGGCCAGTGACAGAACTGCAGCGCCGCTGAAGGTAATTTTGTAACATACCTACATGACATCTGCTGAAAAGGATGATAAGTAAATTGAGGTTTCCGATTCAAAATAATTACCTAAAATTACTTTTTATTTAATGGGTTGTTAGGACCCAGAATGTGCAACCAGAAACTGAAGAAGGATCCCTAAATATCATCTATCCATTCCCTCCACAGATACTGCCTAACCCACTGAGCTACTCCAGAACATTGTGTTTTGCTTAAGATTTCTGCATCCACAGTTTCTTGTATCTCTAACCAGAAATAGTATTTTATTGGAGCGATTTAAAGAGCAACATTTAAAGTACGATAAAGAATTGAAGCGGATCATCCCTTCAACACCTATAAGATGTAGTATCCTTCATTTTATGCTGTAAAATTCCTTAGCCCGAACTGCTTCAACCCCAGCATTGCAACATCATCTTTGCTGTAAAATTATGCCCACAAATTAGGACTATCTACTTTAATTTATAAATGTGTTGCTTACACACTTATGGAATCAAAAATTAAAAATGTTCAAATTATGTTCAGATTAGCCCCTTCTATCTCTATTTATCAAACAGCACCAAATGGCCCCTTTTATAAATATTAAGGAGTATTTTTTAAAACATACTTCCAAAATTTTCATTTGAATGCCTTGTCAATTTTAATTTGAATGCCTTTGAATGAATGTGAGATTTAAGAGAAGAGAGATGCAAACATTTTACATTCAAAGAAATGCAAGGGTCTTCATTTGGAAACTTGAGGGAAATTTTCGAAAGGTGTAACAAAAGTTCTGCAAAGATCATAGTAAGAACACAGGTACAATAAGACTGATGAAGATTAAATAATAATGGTTAAAAAAAGGGATTAATGTAAATAGGTGGTTATTGATCAGTGTGGTCTCAGTGTTTCCATGCTGCGTCTCTCTACGACTATGACTATGATAAATAATGGTACTTCACCTTTCACTTTTAAGGTCGCTGTAGTCTGTTCATCCCCAGAGTCACAAGCATATTCTCCTGCATCTTCAAGTTTTAAGTCATGAATAATCAGCTCAACCCTGGAACCATTTTGCTTAATTTCATATTTTCCACTGGATTCAATAAGCAGAGACCCCTTCTTCCATTTTACAGAAGCGTCAGGCTTTGTTAGCTCACATTGTAATGTGACATCATTCCCTTCTTTATATTCCTTATTTTGAAGCTTTATCTTGAAAAGCACTGGAAGTACTAGAAAATAAATTGCAATATTATTTCATAAGTCAACAAAGAACTTCATAGCTACATTTTACTAAATATCAAACAGCCATATCAAAAAACATTGTTGCCATTCCCATGAATAACAACATAATTTGTGCGCAATTACATTTATAGGTGTGTGCACATTAATACTAAACATTTTGGTTGAACATTTTGGTCACATAAAATAAGGTCATTATAAAAAACATTTATTTCCTTGTGTGAAAAACCTGCAACCAAACAATAAAGAAATATTTTTTTCTAACTATTGGAACAAACTGGATAAAACCTATTGCCCCTGTTTCACGGTCAACACATTGTTTTTCCTATTTACAGTCATCACGGAAACTGTCCCTTCAATCCGATGAGCCTGCACCTTTCATCAACCGCCCATTTATACTAAACGTGCATTCATTCAAGTTTTTATTTGCCATAGTCCAATTATTTTAAGATAGACACAAAATGCTGGAGTAAATCATCGGGACAGGCTGTTCCATTATTTTACCTCCTTTTAATTCCCTTCAAAAAAGTATCTAGCAATGGCAGCACAATCAACAAAATTGTTAAATAACACAACAACAGCTTGTTTTTATTTCCATTAATTACTTATGATATAATCATCAAAACCTAATATGATGTACTAGGTTTGTAATATTTCTTGCCCTGTTCACTGATCAACCCATATGCTGAAGATATACACAAAAAGCTGGAGTAACTCAGCAGGACAGGCAGCATCTTTGGAGAAGGAAAGGGTGACAATTCGGGTCGAGACTCTTCTTCAGACATATATGCTGACTGACTTACATGGGAATATGGTTCAGCAACACCTGATAGTATACAGAACAAATTATCAGTTGGTATAAAGTATCTTAGCAGACGTAAATCTGGATAATTCTCCATGGCCCGATGGGATGCTATGAGAGGCAAGGAAGGGCTAGGCTTTGACTGAACATTTTCAATCTACTATGTCCACGAGTGAGGTGTCAGATAACTGGAGAGTAGCAATGTTGTACATTAATTCAAGAAGGACAACAGGGATAAGACAGATAATTTCAACTTGGTGATAGGGAAATTATTGAAAAATCTAAAATCTAATCTAATCGCAGGATTAATATGCAGACACAAGAGATTGCAAATGCTGGAATCTGGAGTGAAACAAAAGGTGCTGAACGCAGTGAGTCAAGCATCATTTGTGGAGTTAAAAAGGGATAGGTTTAGATTTCGGTATATTATTGTCATGTGTTCTGTGGTACTGTGGAAAACTGTTTTGCATACTTTCCAATCAAATCAGATAATACTACAGGTGCTCCCCGATTTACGATGCTTCGAATTGTGATATTTCGAATTTACGATTAGCAAATGTGCGGCAACGGCAGCGAGCCACCCGTCATTTCCGGTCACATGATCGCAACATATACCAATACATTTCGACTTGCGATATGTTCGGTTTACGATGAGTTTATCAGAAGGTAACCCCATCGTAGGTCGAGGAGCAGCTATATACATAAATACAATCAAGCTAAACTCAAATACAATAAGCAGAGTAAAGGGAAAGATATAGATGTCCGAGAGCTGCCGTCTAGCCCCTAAAAGGTAGTGGTCAGTCCACTGGATCACAACAACAGCACCTTTATTTGCAGAATAAACTGCACTTGCTGAAGCAAAGATTAATTAATGATGGTCAGCATGGCTTTTCTGACAGATCCTGTCTGACGAATTTGATTTAATTTGTCAAAGAAGTGACATTGTGTGTTAATGAGGGGAGTGAAATTGATGTAGTCAGCAAAGAGCCATTCAACCAATTATTACAAAATGTACATGTTCATATATACGATCTTAAAAAATGAAGTTGTGAATGAAGATGAAGAACATATGAATATAATAATATTCCCATACCTTTCACTTTAAGGGAGGCTGTGGTTTGTTGACCTGCTGAAACACAGGTGTATTCTCCTGCATCTTCCAGTTTCAGATTGCAGATTAACAGTTCACTTATAGGACCTTTATTTTTTATTTTATATTTATCACTGGAATGAAGTACCACAGTTCCTTTTCTCCACTCCACAGAAGCATTTGACTTTGTTAGCTCACAATGCAGAGTGGTGGTGCTGCCCTCTTCAGCTTCTTTGTTCTGAAGCCCTTGTTTGAAAAGCACTGGAATGGCTGGCATAACAAGATTATGGTGCATTACAATTAAAATCAAAAATTGCATTATTTCATTGCACAGTTGTACTTCTTACTTTTAAACCCCTAATTTTTAATGAAAGGAATTACCTTAACATTCAAAAGCAAATTTAAAATAGCTTGAATTAATCAATCTGGTATGAATACACTCTTTCTTGATGTATGACACATCATTAGAGGGTATGCCAACACTCTCCCCATACCTAGCAAAACTCATCCTCATCCTTAACAACTTTAGTTTAGTTTAGCTTAGAGATACAGCGTGGAAACTGGCGGTTTGACCCACTGAGTCAACAGCGACCATCGATCACCCATAGACTAGTTCAATGTTATTCCACTACATGTCAGGTGCAATTTACAGAAGCCAATTTACCTAAAAATCTGACCATCTTTGGAAAGCGGGAGGAAACTGGAGCTCCCAGAGAAAACCCACGCAGTCACAGGGCGAACATACAAACTCCACATAGGCAACACCCATAGTCAGGATCAAAGCCAGGTCTCTGGTGCTATGAAGCAACAGCTCCACCGTCTTTTAATTCCTCTCACTTTCTTCAAGTGAAAGATGTAGGCATGGGCTCTCACATGGGCCCCACCTATGATTGCCTTTTTCATAGTTAGATTGAACACACCTCGTTTCAAACTTACCCCGGCACCATTTTCCAACTCTTTCTCTGTGACATCGCTGACTGCATTAGGGCTGCCTCCTGCATTCATGCAGCACTTGTTGATTACATCAACTTCACTACAGGTCCATCACTGATCAGAGCCTTGCTGTATTATCCATTTTGCGAGACCAACAGAGGTCATGGTCTTGGGGGCCTAGATACCAGCCTGCAAATTCAGCCACGGATGTTTGCTGTGGGAATGGATCTGCCGGCTCCAACTGGGCCGGAGTTCCTGAACACTGGCCGCAGGCGGCAAATTTGAACCGCCTGTCTATGGGATTGGACTCGTCGGCTTTGACCGGACCAGAGCAAAATCCAGAGCCCAAGCCGGCAAATTCAACCCGGCGATTGATCGCTGAACGGCTAAGGGAACAGATCTGCCGTCTTAGGAGGGGATGGAGTTTCGGAGCCCTATCCACAGCCGGCAAATTCGACTCACCAATCGACCACAATGGTCAGTTATGGGAATGGATTTGCAGAGCCCCAGACGCAACGTGCAAATTCGACCTGCCAATCAGCACGGAAGTCCCGATGAGGTTGAGATTACCTGCCTCATCCGGCCCAGGCGCCATATTTTCGGGGGGGGGGGGGGGGGGGGGGGGGTGGGTGGGTACCTTCAGGGGGGTTATCAAGTGAGCTCTCGTAATTTTGTCTGGATTAAAGGAGGCCATCAGTTGTCGGAAATTCGGTGGTGAACCTGGACTAACGTTCACCCTGTCTTCAAATTCACCTGGACTATCTCTGACTCGTCATTCCCTTTTCTCAATATCTGTCTGCATTTCAGTGGACAAACTATCGACTGATGTCTACTACAAACCTACTGACTCCCAGTTACCTGACTGCACTTGCTCCCACTCTGCCAAAACTCTTTCAAAAACACCATCCCATACTCTCAATTTCCCTATCACCCCTCTCCTCCCCCTCAACCCGGGAACACTAACTTGACAGCTCCACCACCTGTCCCTCCTCGCAGTTGATTGGGGGGGGGGGGGGGGGGGGTGTGTGGGTGGCTTGAGGGTAGGAGGGTGGAAAGAGTGAAATGGTTCTGCATCCAGATAGGTAAGAGAGGGGTAAAAAGAGGAGTAGGTTGAAGTGGGTGGGTAGCTAACAACTTGATGTCATGACATTGAATTATCCAATTTTAGGTACCTATTCTACAACTCCCCCACACATCCCTTCCCCTTCCATCCTTATATCCCATTTTTAGCTTTTCATCTCTGGCCTTTGTACAACCATCTGCCAATCAACCCCCGCCTCCCCCCTCACCTGTATCTATCTATCAGTTGCCAGACTTTGTCCCATCCCCACTTATCTTCCATGTTTCTCTCTTCCCACTACAATCAGTCTAAAGAAGGGTCCCGAACCAAAACATCACTCCAGAGATGCTGCTTAACCTGCTGCGTTACTCCAGCAGTTTATGTCTTTTTTATAAACCAGCATCTGCAGTTCCTTGCGTCTACTCAGGTTGTTTTTATAATAAAACATAGTTTGGCTTTACAATAAAACTTATGGTTTTATAATCACCACTACCGATACAAGATTTTTTATTTCATGTTCACTTAATTATTTTTAAATGAAATTCCTCTGGTGCAGTGGTGGGATTCAAACTCATGTTTCAAGATCAGACGTCGGTAAATTGGTTAATTTAATTTCACACTTAACCTCAATGACAATTGAGGCAAATTGAAATAATACAATCTTAGATTTGAAGTTCCTGGAAACATCAATTGGCTGGACCATTCTGCAACATCTAAACATGCTGTAACTCAAATTGGATGAAAGTGATGATCTTAAAAAAAGATCTGAAATAATCTTTACCCTTCACTCAGCATCTACCTTGCAATGATGATAGGCATACACAGGTAAACATAGTAATACACCACTTTAGAATTATTGTGTTGGCTTTTTCAATAAGGTAAACTATCAAGATTGAGTAAATAATCAGAGGTGAATAACAGAAAATTCATGAGAAGCAATTTCACACAGAGTTAATATCCAGCAAATATCCAACTAAAGAGTGTGTGGTATTATGGGAATGCAGTGGCCGGAGGTGACGTGGGAACCCGGGGGTGTGGCAGTTAGGGAGTTGCCGGGCAAGCACACAAGCAGGCAGCTGCTGTACAGAGTTGCTAATTAAAGATATACTCTGTTTACGTCGTGTTACGAGCTTTATTATACTAACAAACGCGACATGGTGTCAGACAAGGGATCCTTGTAAGCAAAAAAAAAAGAGGAAGGGGTATCGTTTTGGCGCAAAATGGGAGACGAGCCTGCAGATATGGCACAACCCACACCAACTGCTACGTTCACAATACAACCTCCAGAGCCATTCGATTTCACCAAGCCTCAAGAATGGGAGCGTTGGATAAGGAGATTCGACCGCTTTCGGCTTGCAAGCAATTTACACGCGACGTCGGCAGAAAACCAGGTGAACACGTTAGTGTATTGCATGGGCGATGAAGCCGAAGATGTGCTAAAGGGGCTAACGCTAACTGCAGATGAGAGGAGGGAGTACACGGATGTCAAGGCGGGCTTTGATGCATTTTTTATACCTAAAAAGAATGTAATCTATGAAAGAGCCAAGTTCAATCAGCGTGTGCAACTGCCAGGAGAAACGGTGGATTCCTTCATCACTGCTCTATACGGATTAGCTGAACACTGCAACTATGGACAGTTACAGAACTAGCTGATCCGCGACAGGTTAGTGGTCGGGCTGAGAGACGTCTCATTGTCAGAAAAGCTACAGCTAGACAGAGACCTAACCCTGGCAACTGCAATAACAAAAACAAGGCAGTCTGCAGAAGTTAGACGACAGTGGTCTGACTTAAGAGGAGAAAATAGCGGTGCTAGCAAGTGCTCTAATGTTGATGCCGTGCATGCTAAAAGCTACAGAAAACCCAAATTTCCCTCAAAGCCTCAGCCACAAGCACAAACACCAAGCAAAAATAGATTTAATACACGGCCTCAGCCTGGTTCAAAGGCCTGTTATAGATGTGGAAAAATGCCCTCGCATGGGAAATGGGAATGCCCTGCTAAAGATGCTGTGTGTCACAACTGTGGCAAAAAGGGACATTATGGTAGACTGTGCAGAAACAGTGCAAAATCTCTCAATGCTGTAACTACAGAGGAAGAAGAGAGCTTTTTCCTGGGAGCTGTGGATGCTGGAAAAGACCCGTGGACGGTGCAGCTAGAAGTGAGAAAAAAAAAAGTGTGCTTTAAAATAGACACTGGTGCTGATGTCACCGCCATGCCAGCCGAGGTGTACCATGACATTACAGAGGGGCATGATGTGAAGCGCCTGGCAGTGTCGACACGCCCATTGTTTGGGCCAGGGGGCAATGCACTCTCTGTCCTGGGTGTAGCCAGAGAAACACTGCGCAGAGGCAAAAAGACAACCATAGAAAACATTTATGTAGTAAAAGACCTGCACACTGCACTGTTGGGAAGGCCTGCCATAGAACGGCTTCAGCTTGTGTGCAGGGTTAACGGCATTACCGTGGAATCAGTGAAACAACAATATCCGAAGCTGTGTAGCGGCTTGGGTCTTGTTCAGAGGCCATACTCAATTAAATTGAAGCCAGAGGCTGTGCCCTTCTCTCTCCACATGCCACGCAGAGTCCCTCTGCCGCTTATGGGAAAAGTGAGGAAGGAGATAGACCGTATGGAGAAGATGGGCGTAATCACCAAGATTGAGGAGCCGACTGATTGGTGTGCCGGGATGGTGGTGGTGCCGAAGAAAACAGGTGATGTTCGCATTTGTGTGGACTTCACGATGATGAATGGATCAGTATGCAGAGAAAAGTTTATCCTGCCTTCTGTCGAGCACACTCTGGGCATGCTAGCTGGCGCAACAGTATTCAGCAAATTAGATGCCAACATGGGCTTTTGGCAAGTACCATTGACAAAAGAGTCTGCCAAATACACCACCTTCATCACGCCTTTTGGGCGCTACTATTTTAACCGTCTACCCTTTGGCATAGCATCAGCCCCCGAGCACTTTCAAAGGATGATGATGACAGAAGTGACCGGTGGCCTGGAGGGGGTACTGTGTCACATGGATGACATCCTGGTCTGGGGACAGACGCAGGAGGAGCATGATGTGCGGTTGCATGCGGTGCTAGAGAAGGCATATAAGGCCGGCATTACGCTCAACATGGACAAATGTGAGCTCACACGCCACACAGTCAGATTCCTGGGTCATGTGATTTCAGCAGATGGAGTGAAGCCAGATCCAGAGAAGACGAGAGCAGTACAAGAAATGGATGCACCCACAAATGTCAGCGAACTCAGGAGTTTTCTGGGCATGGTCAATCAGCTGGGTCGCTTCTTGCCTAACCTGGCTGAAAAAGACAAAGTGCTACGAGACCTGCTGTCCAAGAAGAACCACTGGTACTGGGGGACAGAGCAGCAGGCCGCCTTTGATCAGTTAAAAACAGAGCTGTCATCCACACCGGTACTCACATTATACAACCCAAACAGTGCTCTAAAGATCTCTGCTGATGCTTCTTCCTTTGGCCTGGGGGCAGTCCTGCTGCAGAAAAGCAATGCCATGTGGTCACCTGTGGCATATGCGTCCAGGTCAATGACACCAACAGAGCAGCGTTATGCTCAAGTAGAGAAGGAGGCATTGGCTGCGACGTGGGCATGTGAAAGGTTCAGCTGTTTCATCCTGGGAAGACCATTCGAGCTGGAAACTGACCACAAGCCGTTGGTGAGTCTGCTGGGAGGGAAAGCTTTGGATGACCTCCCACCAAGAGTCCAAAGATTTAGGATGAGACTCATGAGGTACAACTATACAGTCAATCATGTCCCTGGCAAAAGCATGGGGACAGCCGACACCCTATCGCGTGCTCCTCTGAGAGCCGCAAGAACACACACAGACACAAGCCTATTAGAGGACACCAACATCTATGTAGACTCTGTCATCAGCAACATTCCTGTCAGTGGAGATTATCTGAGCAGCCTACATGAGCACCTGCGGGCAGACAGCACATGCTCTGCACTGATGGAGTACTGCACAGACGGCTGGCCCGACAAAAGCCAACTGCAGGGAGTGCTGAGACATTACTGGGCTGATAGAGCAGTGCTGACTGTGCACGATGGGCTGCTGCTGCGGGGCACGAGGCTCGTCATCCCATCAGCCTTACAAGGTAATGTGCTGCAGAGACTACATGAGGGACACCTGGGGGTGACAAAGTGCAGGGGCCGGGCCAAACAGACGGTATGGTGGCCAGGACTCAGCAGCCAGCTGAATGATATGGTGCTGAAATGTAGAACCTGCATCCAAGAAAGACGGAATGTCAAAGAGCCGCTGATGCCAACGGAGATGCCAGACAGGCCTTGGCAAACTTTGGGAGCTGACCTATTCACGCTGAAAGACAAGACTTATCTACTAGTAGTAGATTATTTCTCCAGGTATGTGGAAGTTGCGCTGCTGTCACCCACAAGGTCCACAGATGTGGTGGTACACCTGAAATCCATGTTTTCTCGTCATGGAATTGGTGAAGTTCTTAAAAGTGACAATGGGCCCCAGTTCTCAGGTAGCCACTTTAAAGCCTTTGCAGCAGAGTATGGTTTTGTGCACATCACGAGCAGCCCCAGGTTTCCTCAAAGCAATGGTGAGGCGGAACGCGCTGTACAAACCGTGAAAAACCTGCTAACAAAGGCGTCAGACCCATATCTTGCATTGCTGGCCTACAGAGCAACCCCTCTACAGAACGGCTATAGCCCGGCCGAGCTGTTGATGGGGCGCCGCCTCCGCACTACTGTTCCTGCCCTTCCAACCCTGCTGAATCCAGTTTTGCCTGACTACAACGCGCTGCGGGCCAAAGAAAGGGAGAAGAGGTGGAACGACGCAAGATCCTTCGACAAGAGGCACGGAGCGAGAAATCTGGAGCCACTAGTACCTGGGGAGGAGGTGTGGATCACCGATGCACAAGTCCAGGGCAAAGTGCTATCTACACACAATACCCCTCGCTCTTATATCGTCCAGGTGCCGCAGGGCACACTGAGGAGGAACCGGCAGCACTTGGTGTCGCTGCAGACCAACAGTGGGGTAGTCGACGCTGATGAGCCACCAGTGGGAGAAGATTTAGCTCTACCAGAGCCAGCTCCACCAGAGCCAGCTCCACCAGAGCCAGCTCCACCAGAGCCAGCTCCACCAGTGACAACATCACCCACCAGAGAGGGCCCCACCACAGAGACTGTGCGGACCAGGTGTGGAAGAGAGGTTAGAAAGCCGAAGAGACTTGATTTGTGATGTGAAATTGTTCTGTAAACCTGGTACATTTACCTGAAACCTGAGAGTTTAAGTTTTGAAGAACACAGCCTGCTAAAGTAATAGTTCACAGTATGGTAATGCAGAAGTTATTTTATTTCTACTTTGCATGCTTGAATCAAGGACAGGTCTTCCAGCAAAAGGGCAGAATAAACCCCTTAAGACCTGCAGAGACAAAGGTAGTCCACCCTTTGTTCTCAAAGAAAGGGAGATGTGGTATTATGGGAATGCAGTGGCCGGAGGTGACGTGGGAACCCGGGGGTGTGGCAGTTAGGGAGTTGCCGGGCAAGCACACAAGCAGGCGGCTGCTGTACAGAGTTGCTAATTAAAGATATACTCTGTTTACGTCGTGGTACGAGCTTTATTATACTAACAAACGCGACAGAGTGTGTCAGTGGAAGGACATTTAATGGATATGGAATAAACAAGAAGGCATGGAACTCTTGCTATATCATTGATATCTATGTATGCATGCAACTAAAACAACCTTCTCCCATATCTGCCGGCTTTCAGAAATAAATGGGAGGATTAGGCAGAAAATCACTTTAAGACCAAGACTAAATCGATCATCATTTAACTCCTTATTTCTTCTTCTTCAAACTCCTAATAGGACCTATTTGACTTCTTAAGTAAATGTGCTTCATTTTGCTTCACAATCTGTTTTAAAATACATTTTGGGAATTTGTATATGTAAATAATAAGCAATGTAGGTAACTAAATTCTTCCTCAATACTGTGATAATAGTCTTCATGCCGATCAGAGAGGTCTGGACTCGGTTCTATTCTGAAATGTAAATACATAATCTGGACCGTCATCAGTGCAGAGCTGAGAGAATGTGGAGTCATTTCCATTTACCTATTCAGTTACATGAGTGTGATCTCTTAATAGTGTTTGATGATAAAGTACATCCAAATACATTTTAGTTCATTTATCTCTTCACTGTTGTTTGCTGGGTGCAAATTAATGAGTATTCAGAAGAACGTACGGGACACAGGTCTGCAGAAAGACACAATGTGTTGGAGTAACTCAGCAGGACAGTCAGGTTTTCTGGAGAACATGATGTTTCGGGAGAGCCCCTTCTTCAGTCTGAAGAGGGGTCTTGACACGAAGCATCACCTATCCATGTTCTCCAGAGACGCTGACTAACCTGCTGAGTTACTCCAGCACTTTGTATCTTTTTGTGCATTATGTAGCACCTGCAGTTCCTTGTTTCTACAAACAGGTCCGCAATGTGTTTAAAGTGAACGTGAGAAATAAGCATTCAGCTGAGTTTAAAATGAATGAGATAAACAGCGCCCTTGGCCTATTTATAATGAGCACAGAAAATAAGATCTGGTGTCTTGATAGGGAGTGTGGGAAACAACATAGAACGTAGATTAATAACATAGAAAATTGATGCAGGAGTAGGCCACTCGGCCCTTCGAGCCAGCACTGCCATTCAATATGATCATGGCTGGCTTTTTCCCCATATCCCTCGATTCCCTTAACCCTAAGAGCTAAATCTAACTCTCTTGAAATAGTGCCCTGGTGAGCTTTAGAGGAGTATGGGAAACAGGGCCCCTTTGCATTTAAAGAAAGCCTGGGAAAGGAAGCCCCAGTGCATTTAAAAGGTGTGTAGGAAAAAGTGCCCCAGTGCCGTTAAAGGGTGCATGGAAAATTGAACCCAATGAGCCAGATGCCACACAATCTATGCTGGATACAGATTTTGTTCTTACCATTAATTTTCAAGGAAGCACTGGTATGCTGTTCTCCAATATCGCATGTGTATCTCCCGCCATCTTGGGGTGTAGCTTTGTGAATAACCAGCTCAACAATGCATCCCTTTTGCTTCATTTCATATTTGGCACTTGGATGAAGCGGAGTTGATCCTTTCTTCCATTGTACCACTGCTTCTGGTCTGCTAATTTCACAACGCAATGTGGCAGTATCATCTTCTTGAGCTTCTTCATCCTTAAGTTTCTGCTTGAAGATCACTGGCACAGCTGTATGGGAAATATTAAAGACTCGATATTATAACAACAACTTATAAACTTGTCACTTCCAAATGTAAAATTAGGCTATGGTTACCCTGCATTGCTCTCTAATTTTTACAGCCAGTAACAATGGATGAAGAAAGTGAATCAAGGCTGACAAAATGCATTTTATTTAATAGCTGTCATCAGAACAAAACATGATATAAGGTAAGAAACTATTCAATTCATCACTATTCAACGTCACCTGTAATTATTTTATCATAGATTCTTTTCACAATCCCAGAAATTACTCCTGTGATTTAAGCAAAATTATGTTCCCCTTCCTTCTTTGCGGAAAAAGGGCTGAGGGATAATTTAAGAAAGACCTTATTACAATAGAAAGAAAAATAATATTATAAGAGGAAACAAAGATTAAGCAGGTAACGTTAAATGAGAAAGAATGGGAGAAAGCTTATGTGGAGTATGAATGATACACTAATTTGATGGTCTGAATATCCTTTTTCTGGACAATATTCCATACAGCTATAAATAAAAACATTTTACTTTGAGTATTAAGGTGTCAAATGGAAATATCAAACTATGTTGGATATAAGCAGGATTTGTAAAGAGAAAAGGCAAATGCAACTGCTGATTAACCCTTCATACGAACTTGAAGTGATTAGAATCAACAGGGGTAAGATTTTCTCGATTATTCTGTAGTTATTCCTGCAATAATTACGTTATCAAAGGTCTCTTGAAAGGGGAATTGTTATTAGCACTGTCATTAGTAATTCCTCAGACATGCATGGTCAAGGACCAATATGGATTAGGATAATCAAATACAATGAGCAGCCCAGAGTTGAAAAGCATTGAACACCAATGTCAAATGTCAGCAAACTATTAATTTATGGAGAACATTGAAATTGAACCTAAAGGTCTCTCATTCCACCTCCTTCACTGACAGTTAAATGCACAAAACTATCAGTGGCAATTACAGCAGTAGTTGGGAATGTGGACCGTATCTGATTATCACACAGAAGGTGATAGATATATTGGATGAGCTGCCAGAGGCTGATACAACTACAACATTTAAAATACAATAGACCAAGGGGGACCCGTTGGGTCCCATCCCCTCAACGTGCAGTTGTAGGGAGGGGGGCCCTTAGGCGTCACACGCACCCACACATTAACCACACACACTAACCCCCCCACCCCCTTGATTTTATATATTATTATTATTCATTCGCTCCTTTTACCCCATCCCCCGCCCTATCCACTCACCCATAACCCCCAACTGCATATGCGTGGCTAGAAGGGGGGGGGGGGGGAGAGGGGGGGTGGAGAGGGATGGGGAGGGGCGTAGAGAGGGAGAGGGAGGGGGTAGAGATTGGGGGGGGGGGGGGGGCACGGCGTCACAAAGGAGGACTGGTTCCCGAACGCAATACTCGACCACTCACCCATAGGTCCCAATATTCACCACTCCCTAGAGAGGGAGAAGGGGCAGAGAGGGAGGGAGGAGCAGAGAGGAAGAGGGAGGGGGCAGAGAGGGAGGGGGGAGCAGAGAGGGAGGGGGGCAAATGGGGGTGCATGGAGGGGGGGCAGAGATGGGGGGGCAGAGAAGGAGGCCCCCCTCCCTCCTCTCTTCCCTCCCACCCCCTCTCCACCGCTTCTCCCCCCTCTTCCTCCACCACCCCCTCTCTCTCTCTTTCTCTGCCCCAGGGAGGGGTAAGAGAGGGAGGGGGAGGGGGTCGAGGCAGCATCTACCCAGGTCGTAGAGCAGGTCTCCCCACCAGGCGCCAGTCCAAGCTAGGCTGTGGCTGGCGTGGTCCAGAGCGTGGCCTGGAGCGATCTGAGGATGGTGAAAAGCAGTGGAGGGCCAGCCAATCGTGGCTTCCGCGCGGGGAAGCGCACCCACCAGTGTGACAGACGATCAGGCAGGGGAGACAGAGAGGATGTTGTTCCTCTGTGATCGCCGCCAAGGCCAGTTTTCCACTGCACTTGTCCACGGCCGCGCTGCGATAACGACCGCCGCCGCCATGTTGTAGAACTTGAAGGAGCTCAGAGGAGCGCGCAGCACGACTTGATCACCTGTTCAACGGCTTCAATCCAGAGCCGGGGGGGGGGGGGGGGGGGGGGGTGGGAGAGAGGGGGAAGAGGGCGGCTGGGCCACGTAACTCGCAAGTCGTGGCTGCGCGTTGAAAATTCCGCGGCAGGAGCAAAGGCATTGTGACGTCACCAGCTTGCTTCAGCACGTTGGATTTTAAAAATATGTCAGATTGGTGAACAATTTCCGTAAAAAACTGTGGAAATAATGAATCAAATTTTCAGATGAGGGGAATTTTGAAATGATGAGGTAAATCTGTACCGGGATATATATATATATATATATATATATATATATATATATATATATATAAACACACAAACACACCCCCCCCCCCCCCCCCCCCCCCCCACCCCCCTCAGAAAATGTCCTATCCTCTGATAGGAAGCTATCCTTGAAGTTTGTTTCTTCAATCAAAGTCAGTGTTCTTTGGCTTCTTCAAAGACTGTCCCATTCTAGTTAGCAGCCCAACTACTATCAAGGACAAATATTTGATACAACACAATCATTAGTGTGCAATGAATCTATTCCTCTGTCCACAACAGTCCCAACAAACTATCAAACAAGATATAACAACCGCTGAATTTCACTGCTTCCAGACCCTTGAGAAGATCTGCAAGCAAGAATTTGCATTCAAATTATACCATATTTTCATAAACCTTTTTCAAAGTACATTAAAAAAAATTAAATTATATTTGAAGTTCTGAAAGACATTCTGAAAATACAAATAAACATAGTGGCAACATCATGAACATGAATCAGTTCAGGAAGCAAGCGAAATGGAAGAAATTATTGCAAAGGTTTCAGAAACTTTATGGAGAATTTGACATTGGAAAGGTGAAAATTTTAAATTACACGAAGGTTGTTAACAAATATTTTGATGGTCAGAGAAATAGAGAAACAAGAGTTGTGAATCACATCACTGACTACAAGCGAAGAAGTTCATTCATTTGTAGCTGGGTCATGAGTGAGTTAATTGATCTGGTGATAGATCTCAAGGGACATCATATATTAAAGAGAAGCTACAAAAATGTGCATAGCAGATGATAAAAGAAGTGAGCAAATAAGTTGGAAGAAGATAAACTAAAGGATTGGATGTTGCAGCAAGGATGAAGTATATGTTCTTCTCACATTAGTGTTTCAGTTGAAAATGAGAGAGAACTAAGCAGGAAGTATGTAGTGAATAGATAGGTCATGCATTTAAAGTGATTTTAAAAGAGCACAAGGATGTAACAGACATGATGAAAAGGCCAGTAAGTGTTACCAATATAAATATAAAACCCTACATGATGAAAAATAGTGCTGATTAGGATTGAATAATGACTTTGTACCCTTCACTTTTAAGCAAGCGCTGGTCTGTTGATCTCCAGAATCACAGCTATATTTTCCAGCATCTTCTATTTGCAGATTGTGAATTAATAATTCAGTGATGGCACCTTGCTGTATCATTTCATACTTTTCAGTTGGATGGAGTGCCATTGATCCTTTTTTCCATTCTACTCGAGCACCAGGTTTTGTAATCACACAGCGCAATGTGGCAGTACCATCCTCTTCAGCTTCTACATTCTGAAGCTCTTGTTTGAAAAGCACAGGCAAAGCTGAATAAAGTATTCACATGAATCATTTAACATCTAAGTGAGTTTAACACCAGATGCATAACATTGGACAAACACAATTTTTTTTAAAAATCATACTTTTGTAACAATCATCTTGATTTAGTGGAAGAAGTGAAGGTGAAGCTTATTAGTACATTGCCTTTAATCCAGAAAACAGTCATTAACTTTTAGATTTCTGCAAGGCAGTCAATGGTTAAGCACTCCCCAGTCTGTGCTAGTCAAAGTTTTCCCCATAATCACAGGAAATTGCCTGACATGAATGGAACTGTACAAGATGTCGCAGAGCATGGCGACTCTTGCACAGTCCCAGGTGGTTTTACTTGCAACTATTACAGTCGTTCTACTTTGTTAAATCTTACTTCTAAGATTGTCAGCTGCAGTTATAACGCTATGCATTTGTGTATTTTCTTCATTGCACTACTTCAGGTACTTATATATGGTACGATTGGTCTAGGTGACACAAAACAAACTCTTTCACTGTATCTCAAGTACACGTGACAATAATAAACCAATACCAGTAAAGCTAAATTCATACGAGTTGTGCTGTAAGAAATGATAATATACATTTTTAATGCTATGCTACCATACTTACAATTAAGAAAACAGCTTAGTAACATTTTGGCATGATATAATTGTCAAAATGTGATATAATTATTGATAGAAAAGTAGAGATGGTGAGGATAATGGATAGATAGGTAACAGAGCAGGTGATAGGTTACACGGAACGTCAGATAAAAAACAGCAGCCACAAAGAAGTGCAGAGTAGTTGTTAAAATAAATAAACAAGAAAGGTCAGAAGTAGAGTAAATGAATGGATGATGGTCTTCTCACATTAGTCTTTGGTATGAAAATGTCTAAGACCAAAACAGAAAATATGGAATTAATAGATTTGTCCTGCCATTTAAACTGATTTTAATAGAGCACAAGGATGAAACAGACATGGGGATACGGCCACTAAGTGTTACCTAATATAAATGTAAAAGGCTACACGATGAGAAATAGTACTGATTAGGGGTGAATAATGACTTCGTACCCTTCACTTTTAAGCAAGCGCTGCTCTGTTGATCTCCAGAATCACAGCTATATGTTCCAGCATCTTCTATTTGCAGATTGTGAATTAATAATTCAGTGATGGCACCTTGCTGTTTCATTTCATATTTTTCAGTTGGGTGGAGTACCATTGATCCTTTTTTCCATTCTACAAGAGCACCAGGTTTTGTAATCGCACAGCGCAATGTAGCAGTACCATCCTCTTCAGCTTCTACATTCTGAAGCTCTTGTTTGAAAAGCACAGGCACAGCTGAATAAAGTATTCACATGAATCATTTAACATCTAAGTGAGGTTAACACCAGATGTATAACATTGGACAAACCCAATTTAAATAAATCATATTTTTGTAACAATCACCTTGATTTAGTGCAAGAAGTGCTGAAACTTATTAGCACACTACCTTTAATCCAGAAAACAGTAATTAACTTTTAGATTTCTGCAAGGTAGTCAATGGTTCAGGCACTCCCCAGTCTGTGCTAGTCAAAACTTTCCCATCATAATCACAGGAAATTGCCTGACATGAATGCAACTGTACAAGATGTCGCAGAGCATGGCGACTCTTGCATAGTCCCAGGTGGTTCTACTTGCAACTATTACAGACGTTCTACTTTGTTAAATCTTACTTCTAAGACTGTCAGCTGCAGCTATAATGCTAGCATCTGTGTATTTTCTCCTTTGCACTACCTGAGGTACTTATATATGGTATGATTGGTCTAGGTGACACAAAACAAACTCTTTCACTGATCTCAAGTACACATTACAACATTAAACCAATACCAGTAAAGATCAATACGTTAGAGTGCTGCGGTAAAAAGAAAATATAATTTTTTAATGCTATGCTATCATACTTACAGTTAAGAAAACAGCTTAGTAACATCTTGGCATGATATAATTGTCAAAATGTGATATAATTATTGATAGAAAAGTAGAGATGGTGAGGATAATGGATAGATAGGTAACAGAGCAGGTGATAGGTTACACGGAACGTCAGATAAAAAAGAGCAGCTACAAAGACGTGCAGAGTAGTTGTTAAAATAAATAAGCAAGGAAGGTCAGAAGTAGAGTAAATGAATGGACGATGGTCTTCTCACATTAGTCTTTGGGATGAAAATGGCAAAGACCAAAGCAGAAAATATGGAATGAATAGATTTGGCCTGCCATTTAAAGTGATTTTAATAGAGTACAAGGATGAAACACACAGGGATACAGTCACTAAGTGTTACCCAATATAAATGTAAAAGGCTATATGATGAAAAATAGTACTGATTAGGGGTGAATAATGACTTCGTACCCTTCACTTTTAAGCAAGCGCTGCTCTGTTGATCTCCAGAATCACAGCTATATGTTCCAGCATCTTCTATTTGCAGATTGTAAATTAATAATTCAGTGATGGCACCTTGCTGTTTCATTTCATACTTTTCATTTGGGTGGAGTGTCATTGATCCTTTTTTCCATTCTACTCGCGCACCAGGTTTTGTAATCGCACAGCGCAATGTGGCAGTACCATCCTCTTCAGCGTCTACATTCTGAAGCACTTGTTTGAAAAGCACAGGTAAAGCTGTGGGATGTATTAACATGAGGTGTTTAATATATTGGTGAAATTTACACAAGATGCATATCTTTGGGTAATACAATTCTTTTAATATTACTTTTGTAACAATCATCTTGATTTAGTGCAAGAATTGAAGGTGAAGCTTATTAGCACACTGCTTTAATCCAGAAAACAGAAAGTAACTTTTAGATTTCTACAAGGTTCAGCACTCGCCACAGTCTGTCCTAGTCAGAACTGTCCCCGTCATAATCACAGGAAATTACCTGACATGAATGGAACTGTACAAGATGTTGCAGAACATAGCGACTCTTACATAGTCCCAGGTGGTTCTACTTGCAACTATTAGTCGTTCTACTTTGTTAAATCTTACCTCTAAGGCTGCAGTTATAATGCTATGCATTTGTGTATTTTATTATTTGCACTACCTGAGATACTTATATATGGTATGATTGGCCTGAATGACACAAAAAAGTATTTCACTGTATCTCAAGTACACATGACAATAATATACCAATACCAGTAAAGCTTAATTCATACGAGTCCTGCTGTAATAGGTTAAAATATGTTTTTAATGCTATGCTACCATACTTACAGTTAAGAAAACTGCTTAGTAACATCTTGGCATGTTATAATTGTCACTATATAAGTGATATAAACGTTGATAGAAAAGTAGAGATGGTGAGGATAATGAATAGGTAACGGAGCAGACTGCCTTTAATCCAGAAACCAAGAAGTAACAGGAACAGCCCAGAACTGAACACAATACTCTAAATGAGGCCTCACCTACGTTTTATACGACTGCAACATGACCTCCCAAATTCTATACTCAATACTCTGACTGATGGCTAATGTGCCAAAAGCCTTTTAGACCACCCTCTCTACCTTCGACTCCACGATCCCTTCAAGGAACCATGGACCTGCACTCCACGATCCCGCTACTCTTCAACACTCCCCAACGGCCTACCATTCACTGTGTAGGTCCTGCCCTTGTTAGACTTCCCAAAATGCAATACCTCACATTTCTCTGTATTAAATTCCATCAACCATTCCTCAACCCACCTAGCCAATCGATAAAGATCTTGCTGCAACTTTTCACAACCATCTTCAGTATCTGCAAAACCACCCACTTTTGTATCATCAGCAAACTTGCTAATCTTGCTATGTATATTCTCATCCAAATCATTGATATAGATGACAAACAATAACAGGCCCAGCACCAAACCAAGGCACACCATTAGTTAGAGGCCTCCAGTCCAAGAAACCACCATTTCCCTCTTTCCTTCCAAGAGCCAATTTTCTATCCATGTCAAATGTCATGTCAAATTACCTGACATTAATGTGACTGAACAAGATGTTGCTGAGCCTGGCATCACTTGCATAGTCCCAGGGGATCTATTTCCAACTATTACAGTCGTTCTTCTCTTTTAAATCTGAATTGTAAGACTGCCAGTTGCAGCTGTAATGTTATGCATTCTGTTTTTTTTAATTTTATGCTCTGCACGACCTGATATACTTATATACGGTATGATTGGCCTGGTTGACACATACTGTACGTGACAATAATAAACCAATTCCAATAAAGCTAATTTCATACGAGTCCTGCTGTAAGATTTCAAAAAAATATTTTTAATGCTACACTACCATATTTACAATTTAGAAAACTGCTTGGTAACATAGAACGCCTAGAGATAGAAACATAGAAAATAGGTGCAGGAGGAGGCCATTCGGCCCTTCGAGCCAGCACCGCCATTCATTGTGATCATGGCTGATCGTCCCCTATCAATAACCCGTGCCTGCCTTCTCCCCATATCCCTTGACTCCACTACCCCCTAGAGCTCTATCTAACTCTCTCTTAAATCCATCCAGTGACTTGGCATCCACTGCCCTCTGTGGCAGGGAATTCCACAAATTCACAACTCTCTGGGTGAAAACGTTTTTTCTCACCTCAGTCTAAAATGACCTCCCCTTTATTCTAAGACTGTGGCCCCCGGTTCTGGACTCTCCCAACATTGGGGACATTTTTCCTGCATCTAGCTTGTCCAGTCCTTTTATAATTGTATATGTTTCTATAAGATCCCCCCTCATCCTTCTAAACTCCAGTGAATACGAGCCTAGTCTTTTCAATCTTTCCTCATATGACAGTCCCGCCATCCTAGGGATCAATCTCGTGAACCTACGCTGCACTACCTCAATCACAAGGATGTCCTTCCTCAAATTAGGAGACCAAAACTGTACACAATATTCCAGATGTGGTCTCACCAGAGCCCTATACAACTGCAGAAGAACCTCTTTACTCCTATACTGAAATCCTCCTGTTATAAAGGTCAACATTCCATTAGCTTTCTTCACTGCCTGCTGTACCTGCAAGCCAACTTTCAGTGACCAGTGTACAAGGACGCCCAGGTCTCGCTGCACCTGTCCCTTACCTAACCTAACCCCATTATATAAATTTCAAAATGTAAGTGATATAAACATCGATAGAAGTAGAGATGGTGGTTAACATGAATCATTTGAGATCTGAGTGAGGTTTACACAAGATATATAACTTTGGGCAATACAATTCTTTTAATATTACTTTGTTAACAATCACATTGATCTAGTACGAGAAATGAAGCTTGTAACCACACTGCTTTTAATCCACAAAACTGAGAAATGTTTGGATTTCTACAAAGTTGTCAATGGTTCAGCACTCCCAAAGTCTGTGCTCCTCACAACCTTCCCTATCATAATCAAAATAGATTGTTTGACATGAATGGGACTGAACAAGATGTCACCGGAACGTGGCAACTCTTGCGTACTGGCCCAGATGGTTCTATTTGCAACTATTACAATTGTTCTACTCTTGAAATTCTAAATTCTAAGATGGTCAACTGCAGCTGCATTGCTGAACATTCTGTATTTTCATTCCTTTGCTTTACCTGATGTATTTATGGATGATATGATTTGTCTGGGTGGTACACACAAAAGTCTTTCACTGGATGGAACACATGACAATAATAAACCAATACTAATAAAGCTAATTTCATATGAGTCCTGCTGTGAGAAGTGAAAATACATTTTAATGCAATGCAACCATACTTACAGTTTAAAAAACTGCTTAACATAATATAATTTTCAAAATAAAAGTGATATAAATGCCTATTGAAGTAGAGATGGCGAAGGAAATTGATTGATTGATTAAAAGTGACAAAACAGGTGGTAAATTACACAGAACATCAGATAATAAAGAGAAGCTACAAAGAAGTGCATAGTAGATATTAAAAGTAAGCAAGGAAGGCTGGAAGAACATAATAAAGGAATGGATGATGCAGCACGGTGAAATGTATATGTTCTTCTCACATTAGTGTTTAGGATGAAAATAGTTATAGACCAAAGCAGGAAATATGCAGTGAATAGATTTGTCCTGCTATTTAAGTGATTCTAAAATACAAGGATGCAACAGACAAGATTAAAAAGCCTGTATGTGTTATAAACAAAAATATAAAAGGACAACATGATGAAAAATAACACTGATTAGGGGGTGAATAATGACTTCCTACCCTTCACTTTTAAGCAAGCGCTAGTCTGATGATCTCCAGAATCACAGCTATAAATTCCAGCATCTTCTATTTGCAGATTATGAATTAATAATTCAGTGATGGCACCTTGCTGTTTCATTTCATATTTCTCAGTTGGGTGGAGTGCCATAGATCCTTTTTTCCATTCTACTTGCGCACCATGTTTTGCAAGCGTGCAGTGCAATTTGGCAGTACCATTCTCTTCAGCTTCTACATTCTGAAGCTCTTGTTTAAAAAGCACGGGCAAAGCTGAGGGATATATTAACATGAATCATTTTTACATCCGAGTGAAGTTAACACAGGATGCATAAATTTGGACAACACAGTTTTTAAAAATAATACTTCGGTAACAATCTCCTTGATCAGGTTTGGGAAATGAAGATCAAGAATATTAGCACATTGCCTTTAATCCAGAAATCTGAAATTAACTTTTGGTTTTCCAAAAAGTTATCAATGGTTCTGTAATCCCCACAGTCTGTGCTCTTCACAACTTTCCCTATCATAATCACAGGAAATTACCCACCGTGAATGGGACTGAACAAGATGCTGCGGAGCATGATGACTCTTGATACTGGCTTTGGTGGATCTATTTGCAACTATTACAATCATCCTACTCTTTAAATCTTTTAAGGTTGTCAACCGCAGGTGTAACTCTCTCAGTACACATGACAATAATAAACCAATTCCAGTAAAGCTAAATTCATACGAGTCCTGCTGTAAGATGTCAAAATATTTTTTTATGCTATGCTACCTTACTTACAGTTTAGAAAACTGCTTAGTAACACTGTGATGTGATATTATTTTCAAAATATAAGAGCGTATGAATAGATCTGCAGTGAATAGATTTGTCCTGCCATTTATGATGATTTTAAAAGAGTATATACAAGTATATAACAATAGATACACCCAAAAAGCTGGAATAACTCAGCGTGTCAGGCTGTATCTCTGGAGAAAAGAAATAGGTGACATTTCAGGTTGAGATCCTTCTTCAGACTGCATAGAACAGTATATAAGCAGGGTATCCAAAGTATATAACAGACAAGGTGAAAAGGTCATTAAGTATTACAAACTACTTATTAAGTATGTAAAAGCCTGCATGATGAAAAGTAGTACTGATTAGGGTTGAATAACTTCGTACCCTTTACTTTTAAGCAAGCGCTAGTCTGTCGATCTCCAGAATCACAGCTATATGTTCCAGCATCTTCTATTTGCAGATTATGAATTAATAATTCTGTGATGGCACCTTGCTGTTTCATTTCATACTTTTCAGTTGGGTGGAGTGTCATAGATCCTTTTTTCCATTTTACTAGAGAACCAGGTTTTGTAATTGCACAGCGCAACGTGGCAGTACCATCCTCTTCAGTTTCTACATTCTGAAGCTCTTGTTTGAAAAGCACAGGCAAAGCTGAGGATGCATTAACATGAGTTATTTAATATATTGGTGAAATTTAGACAAGATGCATAACTGTGGACAATACAATTCCTTTAATGTTACTTTTGTAACAATCACCTTGATTTGGTACGAGAAATGAAGGTGAAGCTTATCACCACACTGCCTTTAACCCAGAAAACTGAAAGAAACGTTTGTTTTTTTAAAAAGTTGGTCAATGTTTCACTCCGCCCCAAAGACTACGCTCTACACAACTTTTCCTATTATAATCACAGGAAAGTACCCGACATGAATGGGACAGAACAAGAAGTCCCAGAGTGTGGCAACGCTTGCATAATGGCCCCGGTGGTTCTATTTACAACTATTACAATAGGTCTACTCTTGAAAATCTGAATTCTAAGACGGTCAGCTGCAGCTGTAATACTAAGCACTCTGTTTAATTTTCCTTTGCAATACCTGATGTACATATGTCTTGGTTTGTCGGGATTGCACACAAAATAAAGTATTTCATTGTAACTTCCTACTTGTGACAGTAATAAACCATTACCAATAAAGCTCTAAATACATGTTTAATGCCCTGCTCCCATATTTACAGTTTGGGAACCTGCTTAGTAACAGCATGACTTGATATTATTTTCAAAATATAAGATATATAAATACCGATTGAGGCAGTGAAGGTACGGGATTGATAAAAAGTGAAGGAAATGGATTGATAAAAACTAACTGCCATCAAATACGGGAAATGTTAGTTGTATTAAGAATCATTACTATAGACAATTGGAAAGCTTGCATCACAGGTTGCTGAGGGAAATGTAGATATAACAGAAGTGGTTGCAAAAATCTTACCGACATCATGGCACCAGGAAGTGGCAAATATAAGACACGTGTTTATGACTATCCTTCTAAATAACTACAGGCTGATCAGCTCACATCAGTGACAGGCAAAATTTTAGAAATAAATGATAATTTTCAGGACAACTTTCAATGTACCTTTTACAAAATAACATTATATTTAAAGTTAAGAAAGACATACAGAAATTACAAAGAAACGTAATGGCAATATCATGAACATGAATCAATTTGAGAAACGGGAGAGATGTTTGCAAAACCGACTACATTTCAGAAACTACATGGAATTTGAGGTTGGAAAGGTGAAAATTTACGAAATAGATTACAAGTAGATTTGATAACAACAGTTTTGAGGGTCAGTGAACCAATGAAACAGGAGTTGTTAATCACATCATCAAGCATAGATTAATATGTTCATTAATTTATAGCTGAGTCATGAGTGTTAACATGTCAGGTGACAGGTTACATAAAACATTAACTATGAAAGAGCAGCTACAAAGCAGTGCAGTGCAGAGGATAAATTAATTGAACAAATAATGTTTGAAGAAGATAAAGAAAGAATGAATGATGCAGCAAGGATGAAAAATATACTCTTCTTACATTAGTGTTTAGGATGATAATGGCAAATCAATGACTAAAGAAAGAAATCTGTAGTGAACAGATTTGTCCTGCCATTTAAGATGATTTCAAAAGAGAAGGATGTAACAGACAAGATGAAAAGGCCAGTATTACAAATATAAATGTAAAAGCTTCACGATAAAAAAAAATACTGAATAGAGGTTAATAATGACTTCAGTCTTCCTACCCTTCACTTTTAAGCAAGCACTAATCTGTTGATCTCCAGAATCACAGCTATATGTTCCAGCATCTTCTATTTGCAGATTGTGAATTAATAATTCAGTGATGGCACCTTGCTGTTTCATTTCATATTTTTCAGTTGGGTGGAGTGCCATAGATCCTTTTTTCCATTCTACTTGAGCACCAGGTTTTGTAATCGCGCAGCGCAATGTAGCAGTACCATCCTCTTCAGCTTCTACATTCTGAAGCTCTTGTTTGAAAAGCACAGGCAAAGTTAAGGGATGTATTAACAGGAATAATTTAATATCCGAGTAAAGAATCATAACTTTGGGCAACACAATTTAAAAAAAAATACTTTGGTAATAATTGCTCTAATATGGTGTGAGAAATGAAAGTGAAGTTTAGTAGCATAACACCTTTAATCCAGAAAACTGAAAGCAACTTTTGAATTTCCACCAAATTGTCAATGGTTTAGCACTCCCCATAGTCTGCTCTTCATAACTTTCCCTATCATAAACACCAGTAAATTACTTAGCATGAATGGGTCTGAAGAAGATGTAGCGGAGCATGGCAATGATGGCCTCGGTGGATATTTTTGCATCTATTATAATTGACCTACTCTTTTAAATCTTGAACTTTTTAAATCATCCTACTCCTTGAAATCTTAAGATGTTTTAGATCTAAGAGCTGCAGTTGTAACTCTATGCACTCTGTTTATTTTCCTTTGCACTACTTAATGCACTTATCTCTGATATAATGTGCCTGGATGGCAGAAAAAACAAAGTATTTCACTGTCTCTTAGTACATATGACAATAATAAACTGATACCAATAAAGCTAATTTCATACACGTCCTTCTGCAAGAGGTCAAAATGCATTTTTAATACTATGCTACAAAACTGCTTAGTAAGACCATGACAATATTATTTTCAAAATATGTGATATAAATATCCATAGAAGTAGAGATGGTGAAGGTAATGGAAGGTGAAAACTGACTTCCAGTAAATACGGGAAAAGCTTAGTCACAAAACTTGCCACGGGATATGGGGTAAATGTAACAAATGAGCTTGCAAAAATCTTACAAATTTTACAAAACACCAGGAAGTGGAAATATATGTCACTCATTTCATCAAAGGTATAAGAACATTCTAACTAGAGGCTGAAAAGTTTAACATCAGCGATGGAGAAGGTTTGGAGATAAATGATTAACAGATATTTGGAGAGCTTTGAGTTAATTAAAGAGAGCCAGCAAAGTTTTTCAAAAGCAGCTGGTATTTTTGACTTAGGCTAAGGGCTTGGTACCATTTTGTATGACTCCATGAATCTATGTAACAAGTGCTTTGCCACAGGGACATGTGGTGGCATCTCAATATTTTACAATTTGTATAAATTGTTTGTATGTAGGCATCAAGGACATAGTTGCAAAATTTGACACAGAGGTAACAAAGTTAGTTGTGAAGAAGAATTAAGGAGGCTTCAAAAAGATATACAGTAGGCAGGATGGGCAAATGGACAAAAATATGGCAAATGCAGTCCAATTTGGGAAAATATATTGTTCACTTTAGCAAGAAAAATATAAAAGCATAATAAGTAAAAGCTGAGAAATGTCAGATGTCTTAGATCTGAAATGGATTTCTAGTGCACTATTTGCAAAAGGCTAAAATAATTGGGATGGCTGGGATGAAGGTTATTGTTTATTAGTCGGTAGGCTATGATAAGGCATTGGTGATACCACATTTGGAGTACAATTGTAGTTTCCTTATGTTAGAAATGGCATTAATGTGTTGGAAGCAATTCAGAAAAGGTTTTGTGAAAATGTGTGAAATGTTTATGTGGAAAGAATGGTTGACTAAGCTTGCATCAACTTTAGTTTAGGGGATTCCATTTGTAGATAAGAGTGTGGAAACAGGCCCTAAAGGGTCACCCGTTAAGATGAAAATGAGACAATATTTTCTTTTCCATCAGAGATTGATCAATCTTTGAAGCTGTCTCCGAGTCTGTGGCAGATAGATTCTTGAACAATTTGCTGTAGGTAGACAGTAATGTGGAATGAGTTTGCAATTAGATCACTCATGATCCTGTTGAATAGCAGAGTCGGCTGTGAAGGAGGATGGCGTGTTACTGTTCCCATTTCAAATGTTCATGTGTACATGATTAACCTAACTGTATTTCTTTGATAGAGTCTTGAAGATGATGTCCTCCATTTGTCTATGTCTTTCAGAAAAGGTTTACTTTCAGAATGCGATACAGGGATACACAGTCAACTTTTGCAGCTTATACCAAACTTGGATATATAATACATATTGATAATGATTCTAATTGACTGTGAAAGGACATAGATAAACTAGCAGAATTATTGGTCAAATTACAAGTGAAACAATACAGAGAAAGGTGGAAAAATGAATTTTTGCAGAAGGGATCGAAACAGACAATGTAGGCTGCATTGCATAGTTCTGATACATTTGAGGAACAGGAGGATCCAAGGATTTACATGTGAAGATCTATGATTGCAGCAGAATTTGTTGAAAGAATAGTTATGAAGCATAGAGAGATATCGGGATTAATAAATAGGAGTATGGAGTACAAAAAAAAAAATTAGTTGAACATTCTAAAGGTCTTGGACCACAAGGGGACTGTGTTCAGTTCAGATCATCACAGCTTAGGAAGGATATAAAGGTGCTTGAGATGATTCAGATTCAAATATTATGGGGAGAAAACAGGATAATAGGGTTGAGAGGAAAAGCCAGATCAACTATGATTGAATGGTAGAGTAGACTTGATGGGCCCAATGGCCTATGACTTACGAACAGAGGAATTGATTAGATTGTTCCGGGGATGATGGATTTTAGCAACAAAGTTGGATTGGAGAAGCTGGGCTTGTTCTTCTTGAGGAAATCAAAATGTTGACCATCCCTTTCCTCCAAAATGCTGCCTGACCCACTGATGTTCCTCAAACAGGCTGTTTTGTGCTCCAGATTACAGTCTCCATAAGAATATAGCAGATTTGAATCATGTAGACAAAGTAAAGCTGTATGATTAGTTGAATCATAGGAGATAGAGACAGGAAATTAAGGTAGGACCTGATCAATAATCTTTTTTTTTAACGTTAATGGTACGGACCTGGAACCTGCTATCTACAACAAGAGTAAAAGTACAGATATCAATGATTTCAAAATGGAATTCAATAGGCACTTGAGGGAAATAAATTTAGGGAAATTAGACTGATTGAATTACTCTGCAGGCAGCTAGTATGGGCTCAATAGAACGTGTGTGACATAACAAGACTTAAATTAGTACAGCACAGGAACAGACACTTATGGCCCACCATGTTCATAGTGACCATGATGTCAATCTAACAATCAAATCTGCTTATGCGTGGTCTATAATCCATCTAATTTCTGCTAGTTCATGTGTATCACTTAATTTCTCTAAATATTGCTATTTTATTTGCCTCTATCACATCCCCTGGCAGTGTGTTCCAAGCACCTATCACAGTCTGTGTAAAAATCCTTGTCCCAAAATGCACTGTTGAAGGTAAATACGCACAAGGTCAGTTGGTGTAGTTAAAGCCCCTAATTTCACCCTGCGTTACAAGAAGGTACCCTGCATATCCATTTCAGAAGTCACTTTCTCCCCAACAAAGTCATTTTAAAGGTACAATTGAATTCAGCTGATTCTGGATAATCCTCAAAACTGCCAGTTATATAGAATATGCAGAGATATTTGGCTCCTTGTATAAGAGAGATTATCGCCATGAAAATAAATTGAAATTGTATATCCTCAAGTGCCATCTGTTCGTATTCAAATCCCATTCCAGCAGATACAAATAATACACCCCTGCTGGCAAAAGCACTGCCAAGTTATTCCAATGATGTTCTTACTGTAAAAGTCAACTACTGATCAAAATTCCTACTCCATTTAGCTATAAGGTTTACATAAGTCTCAGGGAATTCATGAGTCAAAACTAAAGCTATCTGCAGAAAAACCCCAAAGTATTTGAGTTGGATGGATTACATGTATTGCAAATCAATTAAGAACAATGGTAACATTATTTAACTTTGGATGATTAATAAATTATATAGATACTATATTCAATCTTACAAGTACAGTATACCCAACTGCAAGGGTCAGCAACCTTGTTCTGCATAGGGTCCGGGATGCATGTCTGTGAGCGGATGGCGGACCACATCTATCACGTGAGCACATGGATCCCACCCCCATCCCGCCCGGGATGGCAGGCATCAAATCACGTGTTCACAGGTAGACAAAAATGCTGCAAAAACTCAGGGGGCGAGGCAGCCTCATGCAATCCTTGCATGTCTCACAATCTCAGTTTCTCCAGCATTTTTGTCTACCTTCGATTTTCCCAGCATCTGCAGTTCTTTCTTAAACGTGTTCACAGAAGGTGCGCGGCTGTGCCGGCAGCTTTGCGCAGGATGCGGTGCAGCCAGAGCTCGGATCTCGTTGTGCCCGGCTGCTACTCTGGGCGCTCGTCTGGCCGGATGATTACGGGGGAAAAAATCCGCCTGCGGGCAGGATTATTTCAGGTTACTGGCCGCATTCGGCTCGGGCGCCGTAGGTTGCCGACCCCTGCCCTACTGTTACAAGTAGGTTGCATTCTTAGAAAACCTTAACTATCATAATTTTCCATAAAGTAAACCTTTTTTCCCCCCATTTAATCCTATCATCATAGGATTTAATCCCATTATAATTTAGGGCATATTCCAATGGGATTTTTTTTATCTCATTTCAAATGCTTTCACAGGAGTACATTCTTGAGGAGGGAATTATGATTGTTGTTTTGATTAACTAGAAATGGCTATCACCCTTCTTCCTGATGCAGTTGAATTTTCTGTTCCCTACACAGATTCTGTCTGACCCCCTGATCTCCAACAGGTTGATTTTTTGCTCTGAATTACAGCATCTGCAGTCTCATGTGTCTCTAGAAATTGATGTTGCATTGTTTGATGAAGCATCATTATCAAAGTATCAACAGAGATATTGCCTTCTTGGTTTCCAAAGCAAATCGCATAAGTGAGCTCCAGCTGTTAAATCGTAGCCTGCATTTGTTGCACAAGTATTAATAGAAAAGAGTGCCTTACCAGTTTCCAAAGCAAATCCCCCACCACAAACTGTCAGCTTGTGCCCTTTGTCCTTGGTATACTAGTTAAGTTTTCTCCATCCATTTTATTTTTGTTTTTATTCCCCATCTCAAAATTTTCGGCAGTAATTGTAGATTTGGTAAGATCAAATTATTATTACCCAAACTGCAATAACACTATAAAGTAAATACTGCTTACAAGCAAAACTATTTTCCTTACCATTCACTTTCACCACAGTTTTAGTACACGTCGTCACAGTGTGACACTCATAAGTTGCAGCATCCTCCTCAACACTTTTATAAACAATTAGTCTGGCTTCAGTCCCAGAACGACTGATTTTATGCTTGGATGTATTTTTTAAAAGCTTTTCATTCTTAAACCATTTAACTGTACAGTCTGGTGTGGATGTTTCACAGTGTAAGATGATATTCTCCCCTTCTATGACAGCAATTGAAACTGCCATCTCTTTTGCTATGTAAGGTGGCTTTTCTAAAAGAATATAAAGATATATTAACTTCAATAACTTCCCTTCAAGTATTATGTTCATACATGAGGTCATGTATAATGTGACAAATATGAATATATTGAAAATAAATAGGAGAAATGACTGCATTTGCATGGCTGAATGTTTCTATGAAAATGAAAGATGAAATGGAATGTATTTGACACGAATCTTTTCCTAACTTCATTTATATGATGCAAATAATGTAGTAAAGATATTGGTATATATTACAAGCGCTTGAAAGAATAAATGCTGACATCTTACATATAAATACATTAGAAACACTTTTTAGATTATTTACAAACTGTAAAAGTAATGTTATTTCCTTCATGTAGCATTGGTATTCTGCAGTAAAAAGTGAAAAGAAACTAAATAACTTGCATGAAAATAATAAATAATGAAATATCTGTTTCATTCTTGGGAGATTGTTATTGGATAACTAAAATGTACAATCACCAAATGACTAAATCAGAAGACAAAATAGTGAGAAAACATTTGAAGTTCAAGATTAAAAAATGAATTTATCTATCCGAACCAAAATTTATACTAAAATATCATTAACATTTGGGAGGGGATTGAAGGCTTTGTGGCCAAGTTTGTGGATGATACAAAAATAGGTGGAGGGGCAGGTAGTGTAGAGAAAGCAGGGACTCTGCAGAAGGGCTTGGACAGGTTGGGCGAGTGGGCAAAGAAGTGTAGGAGGCTGAGGACCTAACAGACGACCTAACAATTGGATAATACAGCACTAACTGCATTGTCTGCGAAGGTACAATTTTGTGGCCAATTAGCACAAATTTAAGGCAGTAAACAATTATTATGCCATTGCTGCATTTCTTTACAGTTGAAAGCTTTAATTCTGGAAGCCATGGCTGATCTCAGGCAAAAGGAAGTAAAACAAAAAATCTAAGTAGCTCTAGAAGCTTTTGTCAAATAGTTGAATAAAAGTGTTCTTCCCATTAGAAGAGGTACTAGTTCAAACCAACCACCAAAGGTGTTGACCCTCCAAGAACCTGGAATATAGTGTCACGTTCTCATGTGAATGACCAAATTTACTGTTATGCCAAATTCAATCTTCCATCAATTACACCAACACATTGCTCAATAGATGTAACCCTATCAGCCATTGACTACAATATCAAGTCTTATATATAACATCCACACCACCTACTACTACAATAAGGCTCAAATAATGCTTCCACATCAACCCGCTGCCTATTCCGAACAGGCACATTGTGCGGGTTAACCACGCACACGCACACACAGGATCTGAAGCAATAGCACAAATGGCACAAATCTCAACCCATCAGAGGAGAAAATGCCGGCTGGTATCGGTCCATTGCATATATTATGTTCATTTTTACTCCAGTCATTTGCATCTCATTTCCTTTTATTTTGCTCTTTATTCTGTTTCACAAGGTGTAGATAGTTTAAACATGCAACCGTTCCATGCTGTCATTCTACCTTTTGTACTTTTACATCTTAAATGAACCAAGAACCCATACTGTCAGCCACACTTTTTAAAGTGCTCTACTGTTATTTATTTTATAATGGACTCTAAAATTAACAGTTTCTTCACCACTGATTTCAGGCTATAATTCCCTTTTCTTGTCTCTACCATCTTTTAAAATATTTGGGTTACATCAGTCATCGTCCAATCTGTTGGAACTGTTCCTGAGTCTAAAGAATGACCAGTAATGCATTAACTATTTCTAGGATCACTTCAGTTAACATTCAGGAATGCAGACTATCGGGCCCTGGTGATATATTGATCCATGAAACCTCCAGTTTCACCTTGCATCATTTCTCCTCCATTACTGATATTATTTTGTTCTTTCTTTTCTTATAGAGCTATGGGTCAGGTAAACAGGCCATTTAGCTCAACTCACCCATATCAACCAAATTAAATAAATGAGCAATCCCAATCCCCTTCACCTAGCCCCATTCCTCGAAACCTCTCCTATCCATGTATCTCTCCTCGTGTCTTTTGAATGTTGTAATTGGCTACCAATTCCTCTGGCAGCTTGTTTCACATACATTTTATCTATTACTCTAATTATTTTATAATCCTCTGTTAGGTCCCGCCTCAGCCTCCTACACTCTATGGTAAAAGAACCCAGATTATCCTTATAAATAAAACCCTCCAAATCTGCTAACATCCTCATAAATCTTTTTTTGCTCAGAAATTATTCCTATAGCAGCGCGACCAGAATTGTACTCCACATGTGGCCTAACCAATGTCTTGTGCAGCTGTAACCCAACTCCTATATTTAATACCATAAATTATGAAGGCAAGTATATTAATTACCTTCTTCACTACCCTCTCTAGCTGTGTCACCACTTTCGAGGAACTATTTTACTTCGGAGTCACGTGAGCAACTACGTGAAGAAGCCAGCCTGGCGCTTGATCGGCATTACGTGGACGCTGTCGGTATGGAAAGAGCTGCAGAGCACAGCTCCAACACAGCGGTAAGGAAACGGCCCGCAGGTAAGTAAATTACTTTTACTTCCAGGGCGTTTTTAAAACCCCGTAGGCTGGTGGTTAAACCAAGAGGAGTTTAAAAATAAAATGGAAAAAGGTAAAAAAGTAAAAAATAAAAAAAATCACGGGTAAAACGTGCGTCCAGGGGTAGAGAAGAAAAATAGTCGGGACAGCAGATTATTGCGGAGCCGGTTCCGATACCGCTGGCCGTTGAAATATCCGTTAGTGAGCCTTTGGTTGCTCCACAAACAGAAATCACGGAGGAAAACCCAGTGCCTAAAAAAATGTAAAAGAAAATCTGAAAGGCCTGTGGGTTCTGATGAATCTGATTCTGAAAGTCCTCCAGAGCGAAAATAGCCTTATGGCTTAGAATGGAATACAAATGGAGAAAATACTCCAAACAATAATCAACCAAGGGTCTAAAAATCCCAGGCTGCCCCTGAGGGGGTTCCATATCATGAATATGGTGCTAGTTTGAATTGGGAATTTGAAACTCCAGAGCCTGGGATTGGGCTGGAGAATATCCTTGAGCAAAGTCTCAGGAGTACCAGGGCTTCATGAGACTGATCCTGAAGGTGGTGATTTCGGTCATGAGTACCCACCACAATACAAAAATATTTTTCCAGGTGTGTCTGATGTGGCACAAAGTTTTCTATACCTGGAGGAGGCGGTGAGGCCATGGAAGAAACCTGGCGGCCAACATAAATTATTTGATCTCTCACCAACTTCAAGAAGCTGTTATGGTTGATACAGCAGAATTATTATACCTCACTGAAGGTACCTACAGGAAATTCGGCTTTTTGGCACCAATGTCATCAATGATGCAGGCGCAGGAAATATGATTTCGGCTGGGATCACTGCTTTTGGAAAGCAATTGGAAGATTGTGGAATGACCAAAGTTCAGAAGGATATGTTGGCATTATTCTGCAACTCAATATTTAAGATTAATTGTATGAGGGAGATTGCCATTTGGCCTATTTTACATCCAAGATTTGCAGGTTTGTGCAGATCAAGCAATGTTCAAGCTTCTGGTTATTTGTTCGGAGAAAATCTGTTTAAATAAATAAAGAGGTTGATAAAGAGGCAAAGACTATTGACCTCATGAAACCCTTCGGTTTGGCCAAAGAAAGGGCCGGTCAAACAAGAAGGGGATTTTGATTTGGAGCTGGAACAAGCAGAGGCAGGAGTATGGTAAGGAAATATTACCAACCAGCACAGCCGAATGGTGGGAGAAGGAGAGCACCACGTCCAGTTGGAGAGGTACAAAAACTTTATCCTATTACAGAAGAATCTTTGGATGAACCTCAGATTGGTGGTAGTCTATAAATGTTTTATGATAAATGGGACTGTATAACATCTGGCTGTGTTATATTAGGTACTGTCTTAGGATCAACCATTGATTTTGTAGAAGGTATTGATCCACCAGTACAGAATAAGCCTAATTGTATTTTGGTGTAAAAAAGGAGGTATCGAGAAATCAAGTGAGGATCCACAACAATTTGTATCAAATATTTTTCCCAGACACAAAGAAAGATGGGGGTTGTAGAATCATTTTAGACCTCACACTTTTAATACATTTGTCCAGAAGGATGCATATTATACAGTACCAATTCATCATCACATTCGCAGGTATTGAAATTTAATTGGATGGGACAGCTGTGGTAATACAAAGCATTACCTAATGGATTAAGCTCAGCTCCTACGTTGTTCACTAAATGTTGAAACCAGCATTTGCACTGCTCAGGGCACAAAAACACATCGTTATGGCTTATCTAGATGACATTTTAATTGTCAATGCTAATCAGGAGTCAGCTGAAAAATCAGTCTCGGTGACTACAAGCCTGTTTGTAAGGCTAGGTTCCTGATTCATCCAACAAAATCTTAAGTTACAGCCATCCCAAACTATTGAATATTTGGGGTTTGTGATTAATTCAGTTTCCATGTTAGTAACTTTACCAATAGACAAGATTGTTGATAATACATTTTTTTGTCGGTGCCTTATTGACAAACCTTATCCCTCCATCTGAGAAGTTGATAATGTTATTGGGAAGTTACTAACAGCATTCCCCGCAGTAGAATTTGGTCCACTGCATTACCAAAATCCCAAAAAGGGTAAAAACACAAGCTAATACAGCGAGCAGGCCATTTTGTTGGGCCCATGCAATTGCCAAAGGAAGCTTTATTAGAATTGTATTGATGGATTGAGAATGTTCCACAAGCTGTTAAAAACATTTTGGTTTAGCAGCCAGCAGTGATTTTGCAAGCTGATGCAAGTTCTCTCGGATGGGGTGCTACGGATAATGATACCAGCTGTGGGGGCAGATGGACTGTCCAAGAGGATGTATTTCTCCAAACATATGGTATCAATTATTTTGAGTTACTGGGAGCATTTTATGGATTAAAAGCTTATTGTTCTACTAGGAAGGATTTGCATGTCCAATTACAAGTAGACAATACCACAGCTGTGGCATATATCAATCACATGGGTGGAGTAAGATCATTATCATGTGTTCATCTGGGTAACCAGGTGTGGCATCGGTGTATTGGAAGAATATTCGGGTTTCAGTTATTTATCTCCCAGGGGGAGACAATATTGTGGCAGACATAAGATCACGAAAATTTTAAGACAATACAGAATGGATATTAAATACAAAAAAATTCAAAAATATTGTCAGTCGGTTGGAGTACCGGACATTGATCTGTTTGCATCTAGATTTAATCACCAATTGCCCAAATACGTGTCTTGGGAACACGATCCAGGGGCAGTAGCGGTGGATGTTTTCTCGCTACACTGGGGGAATACGTTCTTTTATGCCCTTCCCCCATTCTATCTGATTGGGCAATGTCTCAAGAAAATAGCGCAAGACGCTGCCAAGGGCATTTTGGTGGGGCCAAATTGGCCTACACAGTCATGGTTCCCGTTGATGCTTAAAATGATTATTGAACCATGTATGATGATTCCTAGTTGCAACAATTGTTGATACAACCAGTGACAAAAGAAATTCATCCATTGCATGATCATATGAATTTGTTAATCTGCAGCTTCTGACCAGACCATTACAAGAGCTTGGACTGTCGGATAGGACCATGGATGTTATAGCTGCAGCTTGGAGAAATAGCACTTAAAAACAATATATGTCACATATAAAGAAATGGGAAGTCTTCTGTAGACAGTCAAAGATGTCTTATTATACTGCAAACATATCAAATGTATTGGAGTTCCTTGCTGGGTTGCATTTTGATGAGCACTTAAGTTATCGTGCCATTAATAGTGCTCATAGTGTTTTGTCGTCCTATTTAGGACAAATTTCTGATCGAGATTCAATTGGGTCTCACCCATTAAATATCCCGGTTCATGAAAGGAATTTTTAATAAAAATCCTCCCAAGCCCAGTAATACAGAAATTTGGGATGTTAGAATTGTTCTCACTTTGCTTAGGCAATGGACTCCAATTCCTTCAATGTCTTTGCAAAGGTTAACATTCAAGGTAGTAATGTAATGGCATTTGTGTCAGCTCAAAAAGTACAAACTTTGCAATTGTTACGGTTAGATTGCATGCATGTGGCTTCAGATAACATTGTGTTTTATGTTTATGATCTGACCAAACAAAGCAGACCGGGAAAAACTGGAGTCAAGGTTATGTTTAAAGCATATCCTGTCAATGAAAGCATTTAACTAAATATATTGAAGTTATAATTGTACCACTTTATCATAGTACCACTGCTGACAAATTCATTCACTTGCACTTTGTGTGCAATGTGATGAATAAAACCGATTAAATTGATTGATTGAAGTAATCAAAATCTCCGAGGTGCTGAGACGGCGTTACTGATAACGCACAAAAAACCACATACAAAAGTTGCAGTTCAAACCATTTCTAGATGGTTAGAACAGGTTTTGGATTTAGCAGGAGTGGACACTGATGTGTTTAAGTTTCACTCCACTAGGTCTGCAGCTGCGTCCGTTGCGAAGGTACAGGATGTACCACTCGATAAAATTTTAGAGGCCGCAGGGTGGTGTAAAGAAGAAACTTTTTCAAAGTTCTATGATAAACCTGTTGTCACGGTGCCAGGATTTGGACACGCAGTGTTGGGTTCGCTTTAAATGCTTGCTTTGTTTTATATTATCGATTTATTTTATCGATTTATGTTATCATTTGATATCATTATCACTTTTGTTGAAATATTTTCCCCTGGGATAGAGGGGTTATTATTTAAAAAATTGTTCTTTTTATGATTAAAAGACATTACATAAATTGAAACAATGTTTTAAAAATATTATTTACTCACTACTGTATTGACTAAACAGAGTGTCGTATAGAATGAATCTACGACATAAAAAACACAGAGCTTTAAAATCTTTACGTAGTCACTCACGTGACTCCGAAGTAAAATAGTAAGATTAAACGAGAACTTGCCTGTTCGAAGTTTGATCTTTATTTTATGAGGAGTTACAATGAGGGATTACGTGCCCTCCACTCCCAACCCTCATAATATAAATGATCATCTGGTAGTTCTAGTCTATGTTGAGCCTTACTATCTTACTCCGGCTATTGGTTCTGTGTTTTTCATGCCGCTGCTTTGAAGTATGCCGATCAAGCGCCAGGCGGGCTTCTTCACGTAATCCCTCATCGTAACTCCTCATAAAATAAAGATCAAACTTCGAACAGGCAAGTTCTCGTTTAATCTTACTATTTAACTGCACCACAATATCTCTATGTTTTACCATACATCCCAGGGCTCTACCATTTATTGTGTAAGTCCTGACCTGTTTTATCTTACCATAATGCAACGTCACATTTATCTGAATTACACTCCATTCGTTGTTATTCCTCAGCCTATCCAACAATTTTAGTATCATCCACAAATTTATGAACCATTCCATCTTTGTTCTCATCCAACTCACTAGTATAAATAGCAGCTATTTCTTCTCACTAGATGTTACATTCCCCAACAATCCTTGGGGGTGATTTATATCCTTCGTGAAGGCAGAGCAAAGCATGAATTAAATGGTCTGCCATTTCTTTGTCCTCCAGTTCTGACTTTAACCTATATTTGGCCTCACTAATCTTTTCTCTTCTCATACCTATAGATGCTTCTAGAGTCACTTTTTAATGTTCTTGGCAAGCTCACTCTCATACTCTATTTCCCCCTTTCTAATCAATCCCATGGTCCTTTGTGCTGATATCTAAACAGCACCTAGAAATAAGGTTTGCTACATTTTTCTGTCCTTTTTATATTTTCCCCCTTGGGATCTAATACAACCCCAACATTCTCTCCATGGTTGATCCATTTTCCCATCTTATTTTTGTGCCAAACAGGAATGAACAATTGTTATATTTCATGGTGAGAAGAGGGGATGAAATGCCACATTTAGAATAAAAGGGGTCCCTGGACAGAGTCAACAGTCCTTTCAGATTAGGCAGAGGTTCACTTGCACCTCCTCCAATTTCATTCACTGCAACCATTGTTCCAGGTGTGGACTCTTATACATCAGCAAGCCCAAACGTAGACTAGGCGATCATTTCGCTGAACACCTTCGCTCAGTCCACCGGGGCCAACGTGATCTCCCAGTTGTCAAACACCTTAACCCCCCTTCCCATTTCCATACTAACCTTTCAGTCCTGGGCCTCCTCCATTGTCAGAGTGAGGCCAAACACAAATTAGAGGAACAGCACCTCATATTTTGCTTGGGCTGCTTACAACCCAGCGGTATAAACATTGATTTCTCTAACTTGAAGTAATCCTTACATCCCCTCTCTCTCAGTCGGTCCTCCCCCCTCGGTTGTATTAGTTTCACTGTCGACCTGGGGAGTTTCATTGTCTAGCTCGTTTTCACCTAGCCAACTGCTAACAATGGCCCGTTTTCTTTGTCATCGTTACTTTTTTGCATATCTTTCATTAATTTGTCCTATATCTCTCTATATTACCATCTATCTAATTTCCCTTTCCCTTGACTTTCAGTCTGAAGGGTCTCAACCCGAAATGCCACCTAATCCTTTTCCCCAGACATGCTGTCTGACCCGCTGAGTTACTCCAGCTTTTTGTGTCTATCTTCGGTTTAAACCAGCATCTGCAATGCCTTCCCAATTCTGAATTGGGGCAAGGCCAACTTTGATGCAAATGGACAGGAAAGTGTTCAGGTTGTTTGCCGGCGAACGAACAACCGAAAAGTGGAATGCATATAAGTGTGATAACAAGAGTTCAGTTCACGATCACAAGCATGCAGTTACACTGAAGAGCAAGGCAGGTGGGCGCGAGGAAGTGGTTGCCAAGACAAATTGATGCTCTGGTTATGTAAACGAAGGGGACATGGAACAGGGAAAGGCAGCTGGGATCAAGTGTATCTCTGGAGGAGTTTCAGAAACTGAGGAGTTTAAGAAGTAAATCGGGAGGGTAAGAAGATGGCAGGAGATAGCTCTTGCAGATAATATTAAGGGAAATCCAAAGATTTTATGTACATTAAGGAATGAGGGTGACTAGAGGAAGAATAGGGCACCACATAAACTAAAGGAGTTATCCATGTGTGGAGCCACAGGCTATGGGTAAGGCCCTCAATTAGTATTTCTCCATTATTTTATACCATGGAGAAAGACATGAAGATTGGCGATCTTGTGACTGTTAGTAGAAGTGTCTTGAGGACAGTCAGAATTATGGTAGAAGGGTGTGCTAAATGTCCTAAGGCATATGAAGGTAGAACAATCTCCCAGGCCTGATCAGATATATCAGAGAAAGCTGTGGGAAGCTACAGAAATTGCAGACGCCCTTGCTTAGACATATGAATCAAAATCATTAGATGCAGGAAGACTGGAGGGTGGCTAATGTTGTCCCTCTATTTAGGATGGGCTGCAAGATATATGTGCGATATACCTTCTTGAAGCCTCCCTTTCTCATAGCTCATTCTGCCATTTGTAAAATCAGCAAAGCTGGGTACATTACACTTGGTCTCCTCTAAATCACTGATATAGATTGAGAAAAGCAAGGATCGCAGAACCAATCCCTGCAGCAGCGTCTCATTAATTCAAAGCCATCCTAACATTGCTGACTAAAATGAACTGATCTGACCAGTGCTTTAGTATTAACATCAACTTTACATTGAATGGAATAAAGAAGCTACCTCCAAATCTTTGGAGAAACTACAATGTGCAATTATATATAATCGTGATGTTGTTTGTTCCAAAAACATTGCATCATGCTTCATTGAAGGGAAGAAATGCTTTTACAGTATTTATCTTATAGGTACATTTCTCATGTTATTTGAATATATTTTTAATAAAAACTTTACCTTTCACTGTAAGGACAGCAGAAGTTTTCTTATCTCCAGCCTCAAATGTTATATTACCAGAATCTTTGACTGAAAGTTTTTTAACAGTTAAAGTATGATAGCCATTCTCGAGCGATTTGATTTCATTCACGTCATTGGTATGGAGAGGTGTTTTATCCAAGGACCACTGTACATTAGTATAATCTGATGGTGATATCCGGCATTTAAATGTTGCCATTTCTCCTTCAAAGACTTCAACATCTTCAAGATCTTCAACCATTCGAACTTTTTGACCTGTAATTAGTACATAAAAATTGCATACTTTCTTCCTTTGCAGGAGGACCAGGAGGAGGGGCAAGTTAGAATTCTTCTTTTAAGACCTGGATTTAAATCTAACCCATACTGATGAAATGAAGATATTCTGTCTTTGATGTTATTAGTAAAACAAGTGTCAACATAGTTTTCAAACAACGCAAGTACACAGCACAGCATTCTTTTCACAGAAGTAGTCAGCTGAAATGTTATGTACCTCCATGCAATTTATTATTTTGGAGAGATTGTATATGAACCTTTCAATCTCTATATTCTTGTACATCAAACTTTTAGTCCTTAGGTTGAATGTTTAAATCTTAAATATTAAAGTGGGCAGGACCATCGGGTTGTTCACACAGTGACAACACACCTGTGATGCACAATGCCTTTTGATGGATATGCTTGATGTTGCACAGTTAATTCCTTGGATGAAGTAAAATGGGGATCTTGGCTAACACACAAAACAATTCCTGCTAGCCTGTGACGTCTTAAAGCTGAGGTACAGCATACACGTCCATGATTTTGAAGGCAGTAAATGTCCATTAAGATGGCTTCTAAATTGTCGGACGGTGCTCTAGAAGATTAATGGGCATTGAAGATATATCCAGCAGTTGAGAAAAGGTTGTTACTATGCCAGGTACAAACAGTCTAAGATTAATATACAATCAATGATTGGCTCCTAATTCGGTGAACAGTGCACCATAAAAATGGATAAATAACCTAAATAAGGCTGCTTACGATAAGGCTTACATTAATGGTATTACTGTAATTGTCAGTGCTACCTTACATCATGTTACCTTGACATAATCAATAATCTCAAATTCCATGTTTCTGTTTTCATTTCATTTAATCAATTCAACATTACAGTCCTTCCTTCTGTTGTTACTGCCAAGTATTGCTACCACCTTTCTGTTTACCATTATCTTGCATATTTCTGATGCTTTGTCATTGTACTTGAGAAAATATTCTAGCTGTAAGCAGGGATAATTATTCAGCATGCCAATCACAACGTTTTACATGACGGACAATCCAGGGCACAATCGAGGGAGTCAGCCTTCGGAGAAAGAAAATTATCCCTCACATGCTTCAATCAGTTGAAAAGAGTGCAGAGAAGTTGTCAGGGTTTTGAAACAGGAAAGAGAGACAGACTACATGGATAACCCATCACCTTCCATTTTTCATATTACTGAGATCTTCCTGTAATGTAAATTCCATTGCTTGGGCGGAGGGGTGGTGAGGGGGGGGTGTGTGGGTACTAAAATCAGTACTAAATCCAGCAAAATCCCATCCTCCAATCTTTGAAATTCCTTTTGATGATTGCTCTAATGGGCTTTCACTCACTGGGCTAATTTTAAATTGAATTTGCCAAATTGCCAAATTTCCAGCATCTGCAGTGTTTCACTTTAAAGGACTTAGAGTTCAATGCAGAATAGATTCAATAATTTGTCCAGCAGTGTCATTAAGTAAACTAAACTAAATATGGCGACACCAGTGTCATATATTTTCTTGCAGAGTGGCAACACAATGGTGGAGCTGTATAATTGTTGCCTCACCACTTTAACAACCTATCTTCAATCCTGATCTCCAGCCCTGGCTGTGTGGAATGCATGTTCATCTGTGATGCACACACATTTTCTCCAGATGTCCCAGTTTCCTCCCATGTACAAAAGATGTACAGATTGAAAGTTAATTGGTTACTGTAAATGTGTGTATGTGAGTGTTAAATGTGTGTAGGTGAGTGATAGCATCTGGGAGGTTTTGAAAATAATCTGAAGAGAATAAAATAGGATAGGATTAGGATTACAGTAAACGGATGCTTGATGGTGTGACCTTGTTTCCATGTTGTGTGAATAATTAAATTACTGTAATACTGTCTGGGAAACTAATCAGCACCCAGATTCTCAATTGGCAATTAAATGATGATTGTAACAAGGTCTCTTTAAGTAAGTGCGGTGGCTGCCAGTTTTGAATCATATTATCCTCAAAAAATGCTCTAACTAGATATGGTTCAGCGAATCTTCTGTCATTTGCATAATTCCCATTAACCCAATCTAAAATCACACCAGCTCATTTGGCATCAATCTGAGGATTTGAAACCAGGGCTAACATTGTTAATATCCAACATTTTGGGGTACTTGACAAGAAGGAGGATGTCTGTTTAAAAGATCTGTAAAACCTGCTTGGCATCTTTTGCAAAAGCTACAGGACCACGAGGTATAGATGGCTCCAGAAAGTCTGTGGCCTGGGAAGGGGTTGAATAGAGGTTGACGTCCAGATGGCCTGTAATTGTTAATATGTATGAGATTTTGCAGAAGGAACTAGGTCCTCTTACAAATACATGCTTGGGATTGGTTGGGGAAATGATGGGATACCATTATGTTGCAGGTCTTCCCGCTGCTAATTATGATTGGTCCAGGAGAGGGGCCTCGCCAAAGATGTTTAATTTACCTGGGGATAATGTTTCTTTACTTAACATAAGTGTTTCCCCCCTAATTTATGAGCAATTATATGATTGGGTTAGGGAACTGTCATTCAATGTATTTTGCAGCCCGTATCGATGATTGGCTTGTAGGGGTTGTGTCGTTTCCCCCCCCCCCCCACTTCCGCCCGCATATATTTTTGGGTCAAGGATCTGTGAGGGTATAAAAGACAGGGGAGCACATTGGGGTGTGCCGATCTTCTGGGTGTGTGTTCTATTTGTGCGAGGCTGTTGGGCTCCAGTGAGTAGAGACAAGGATCGGTCCCGTGGTATTGGAAAGGTATTATGCACAATAGAGAGAGTTTGATTTCCAGTGCTCGTATTAGGTGTTTGGGGAGAGGGGGGGGGTTTAGGTTTAGGGCCGGAATTGCAACATAACCTGCCACAATAAAAACTTTGCCCAGGATCCTACATTTAAAGCACTAGAATTCAATGTCAAATAGACAGAATACTGTACCTTAAAAAGAAAGAGATTATGTTACCATATCAAATGGCTAAATGCAACTTGCACTGCAGAATACTCTACCTTAAAAATAATAAGACCCGATGAGAGATGATGTTATCATATCAAATGACTAAATTGTGGCAGTCCCTGGTGGCTAGCCACTCGTGATGCGAACCCACGCCTCTAGAGGTTGGGTCACGTGACTTGGTATGGCTGGAAGAGCGGGTCACGGCTCCCCTGATGATTAGTGTGTCAATACTGTATATACACATACACATATATATATATACACATATATATACACATACATATACATACATACATATATACATATAAATAAGGGGGAGAGGGAGAGAGAGTCGGCCCCGAAAGGGAGGGGGGGGGGGGGGAAGTTGGGGGATATATCCCCCCACTTTTTGAGTTGGGGGTATTATCCCCCAGTTTTTGGAGGTCGAGCAACAACAAAAAATAATAATTGTGCCAACCTCCCACACCTTCCCGCCCACTCGGTCGCTCCGCTCCCTCACCGGGTACCCCTGAGGCCGGTGATCAGTGCTCGAAGATTTCACTACACCCCAGCACAGTATAATGCGGCGGGTGTCCAGATATTTCCGGCTGCATCTATACAAGACCCCGAGTGTCTACTTAACAAGTTCAGATAGTTTGTGAGCTATGCATTAATCTTGCGATGGAGCGGCATACATTTTTTTTGCGCAGCCAGAGGCAAGGCAAACCTGTCGAAGCGTACATCCGTTCTTTAAAGCACATCGCCAGTCGATGCGAGTTTTACAATTTATGTGATGGTCTGATTCGTGATAGGCATGTCTATGGTATTCTCGATGATAAGGTACGTGATGAACTTCTACGTGATGCGGATCTCCCTCTGGAAAGTGCTGAGAATCGCTGTTGTGTTGTAGAGATGATGGACTCTCACACCAAGTCTTTGGGATAGGGTCCCCATTCTGCCTATAATGTAAATGTTGCCGGCACATTTTATCAGGCCCAACGCCAGTTTTTACAAGTGCCTGGTAGATCTGGTGTTAAGTTCATAAATAATTGTGTGAACTGTGAAGGTTCGCATGCAGCCGTTTTTGTGAACATTGCCCGGCCTATGGAAAACTTTCCCATTTCTGTAAACACAGGAATCACTTCATTCGTTGTTGCCATTCGTGTGGGAACAGTGTGCAGACAAAGCAATCTGTCCACCTGCTCCAGCGAGAGAACTTAAAACCAGAGCCTTCCCGTGTTTCTCCCACACCAACGTCTCTGACTAACAAGGACATGATGCCTGCAATCGAGAGACAGGACATAACCATACATTCCTTGTCGGATTTGTCTCGCAAACATCAAGATCCCATGGTCATTCTCCTCATTAACGGAATGAGTGTTATTGCCAACATGACACTGGAGCTCGTTGCAATGTTTTATCCTTATCTGAACTCAATAGAATTTGAAAAAACGAGGTCATCAATTATACTGCTGTCACTTTAGTTCCATTTGCAGGAGGTACAGTGCTCCCTGTCAGTCAAGTCCAGCTACGATACCATCTAGAGCCATGTGTCCACAACCTGAGCTTCTTTATTGTCCGAGACAAAGTGCCTTCTCTGCTAGGCATTGACGCCTGTAACGACCCAGGTCTGGTCACCTTCAGTATATCTGTTTATCAACTGTCTGCTATATGTGGCTTCACTCAACAAATCCTGACACAATATAAAAGTCTTTTTGACGACAAGCCGGGCTGGTTACCTGTCAAGTACACAATCACGACTGATCCCGAGGTACTCCCAGTTGTCCGACCGGCACACTGGATCATGCTATGCGGGATCGTGTACAAAGTGAACTCGACAGAATGGTGACTATGGGTGTGATTGCACCCGTCGCTGACCCATCGGATTGGATCTTGACCATGGTAGTAGCAACGAAAAAGAATAATGAAGAAATATGGATTTGCATCATTCCTAAAGATTTAAACACTGCCATTAAACGACCACACTATCCCATGCGCACAGTGGATGAGGTTGCAGGGCAGCTGGGCAAGGCAACTGTATTCACAGTTCTAGATGCCAAGAGTTCATTCTGGCAGATTCCTCTGGATCACAACTCCTCCAAATTAACCACCCTCAGCACACCCTTTGGACGTTACTCCTTCGTACGTAATTTCTTCGTATGCCATTTGGCATAAGCACTGCAAGTGAAGTACTTCAACGCTCTATGGAACAATTATTTGCAGGTTACCCATGCTCCATCATAGTTGATGACATCCTTGTTGCTGGACAAACTATCCAAGAACACAACACAAATTTAAAGAAGGTTCTGGACCGCGCTAAAGAAATCAACCTCAAGTTATACCCTCTAAAGTGAAAACTCAGAGTAAATGAGGTGAACTACGTAGGCCATGTGTTCACTAAAGACTGCCTCAAACCCAATCCATCAAAGACCATCGCCATCAACGAGTTACCAGCACCCACAGACGTGCTCAGCTTGCAGAGATTTCTTGGCATGGTAAACTACTTGGGGAAATTAATTCCAAACTTCAGTGAAATATCGGCCCCACTGCGCCAGCTAACCCACAAAGACACTGTCTGGGCCTGGCATGAACTACAGCAGAGGGCGTTTGACAGTCTCAAACAACAGATGTCTTGTGCCCCCACTCTCTCCTGCTTTGATGCTAGACTACCAGACACACTGACTTGTGATGCCTCGCAGTACGGTTTAGGAGCAGCTTGCCTCCAAGATGATGGTGACGGCAACAGGCCTGTTGCCTATGCTTCTCGCACCATGACAGACACAGAACAACGCTTTGCCCAGATTGAAAAGGAACTGCTAGCGGTCGTTTTTGCATACAGGAAGTTTAATGACTTTATCTTCGGGAAAACGGTCACGATTGAGACTGACCATCAACCCCTGATCAGCATTCTGAACAAACCGATACTCGCCTCTCCAGGATGTCTTCAATGGATGTTGCTACAGCTACAGAAGTATGACATTGTTCTAACTTACAAACGTGGCAAAGACATGCACCTGGCTGACACCCTGTCACGTGCCCCTCAAAAGACCTATGAGGGTTCATCCACACCAGATAACAGTGTTGTGGATATGACTGTTTCCTATGTTCCCTCGTCCTGTTTGGAGGACCTGGTAGCCCACACTGTTGCTGACGCGATACCTTGCGATCGCTCTCCGACGTCATTAAGCACGGTTGGCCAGACAAGCAACACAATCTACCACTCCCAATCTGGCCCTTCTTTGCCATTCGTGATGAACTTGTACTACAAGATGGCATTATCGTCAAGGGCCACAAAGCTATAGTTCCTGCCTCTCTACATAGCAACTATTTTGATGCCGTCCATGCAGGGCACCAAGGCGCAGAAGCAACTGTCCTGCGAGCAAAAAGCATGTTTTTCTGGCTTGGCATGGCCGATTACATTCATGAGAAAAGGAAAACCTGTGCAGTGTGCAACAGTTTGGCACAGCAACAATGCAGCCACTTCTCTCACACCCGGTTCCTGATCTCCTGTGGTCCACAGTGGCAACTGACATTTTTGAGTGGCGTGGCAAACAATACCTGGTTCTAGTCGACTCGTATTCTGGTTGATTTGACATCAATCTTCTAAGTAGCCCCACCTCTGCAGGGGTATTCCAGAAGCTGGCAGGCCATTTCTCCGACCAGATGTGTACCTGGATCTACATAAACTGCACAACATCTCCCGCAACCAGATATTAGGTTTTCCCACGCAGCATCTGATGTCAAGGCATATCCGAACACATTGCCTGTTCCCACCATCAGACGTCCAGTCCAGGCTACAACAAAAGATCAATGTTCAGAAAGGGTGGTATGATAAGACGAGCAGACTGCTTCCACCACTAGCCAAGGAACAGGTGGTGCATCTGCAAACCGATAAAGGTCACGACCGCCTCGGTGTAATTTCTGGAACTGTCTCCGAGCCACGTTCATACTTGGTCAATGCCGATGACAGCACCAACAGACGTAATAGACAGCACATCTTGCCTGTGAACGAGCCATCACCACCTGCGTACTATCCTGACCACACCGGTATACTTCCATCCACATCCAGCAACATCAGCCTGACCATACCAGCACGACAACTTGTTTCTGATCCGGTTATTTCGCCTATTGTCTCCGGGGACGGGAGAAGATGCAGGACTGTACCGTACGCATGCAGGCCGTATCTGTAAGCCCACTGTAAAGTACCTGGGCTATGTTTGAACTTCCTCTAGTTTATTGACACATACTATATGCACTTTATGTAATCAGTAGTTTTACATTTGTATTTAATTCTTTAAGAGGAAGGATGTGGATTAGTGTGTCGATTTTGGATTGTAAAAATGAACGCTGCCAATGCTCAATCTGCCGTTGCCGCCGATCCAGCCCAATAAAATGCTGTCGCACTTAAGCTGCCGGCTTTCTGGATCTCGCAGCCCCAGGTGTGGTTCTAGCAGTCCGAGTCCCAGTTCCACATCCGCCGAATCACAGCCGGCGGCACCTGCTACTATTACGTGGTCGACGCGCTCGATCAGGACACTGCCGGTCGCTTGGTTCTTTACCCAAACAAGCCACCGGCTGCCGGTAGGTAGGAGGGCTTCCAGGTGCTGCTTCTCCATAGCTTCGGGATCAGCCGCCTAGATCGAGCGACGTGGCTCCTTCATATGGACGGGCTCGGCGACCGCAAGCCATCGGTCATAATGAGCGAAATGCTCACGCTGATGGACGGCCACCGGCCCTGCCTGCACTTTGAGTATGCCTTCCTGGAGCAGTTGCCAGACGACATCCGCCTGCTGCTCTCAGGTGAGAGTTTCAACGACTCCCGGCAGCTAGCAGAACCCACCGACGAGCAGTGGCTGTCCAAGCAGCAGAGCAGCGGTTCGCTCAATCGGGTGTTGACAGCGCCATGGAAAACACAGCCACTAGGGGCCGCTCCCACGGGGGGCACAGCTGAGTCTCCCGCTCCGGGTGAAGCCGGTAAAAAGAAGAGGTGCTTCTACCACCAAGGATGGAATTCCACGGCCCGCCAATGCCGCTCTCGCCCTGCTCGTTTCCGGGAAATGCCGGGGCCGGCCGCCAGTAAGCACCTTGGCGTTCAGCCAGATACACTGCCTGTACGCATGGGACTGGCACTCAGGACAACGATTCCTGGGAGGACACAGGAGCGGAAGTCAGCGTTTTGCTCCCATCGGGGGTGGACACTCATTCTGGGAAGTGGGGGCCTTCATTAACTGCCGCGAATGGCAGCATCATACTGTCTTACGGCGTCCGCACAATCCCCCTCATCTTTGGCTCTTGCCATTCCATCTGGCCATTCACCGTTGCCGACATGTCCCAGCTGTTGCTGGGCGCCGATTTCCTGCAGGCTCAATCGCTGTTAGTCGATGTGAGGGGCCAACGCCTTATTCGTCTTCCCTTTCGATTCTGTGCCTCCGTTCTGGGGGGTGGCCTGTGGTGGTCCCTGGTAGTTAGCCACTCGTGCCGCGAACCCTCGGCTCTGGGGGTTGGGTCACGAGACTTGGTATGGCGGGAAGAGCAGATCACGGGTCCCCCCTGGAGTATATATACCGTTAACATTGGCCTTGCCCCTTGTGGTTCTGAGAGCTGTTTTGTGTTAACTTAATATAGATCACTTTGTTTGACAACACGGGTCTCGCTATACAATTCAACTTGCACTATCCACTTCAACAACCAATATTTGAAATTCAATAAATAATTCCACATACGTTAACATAGCATAACAATTTAAAAAACTAGCCTTCAGCCATGTTTGATTACACTGCTATATAAAAGAAAATGATTGACCTCAAAAAGTTGTTACATTTTTATTTTCCATCATCATATGCTGCAACAATTATTTTCAACGCACATCTGAGCAATTGCCTCACCTACATATTCCTTTTCACTACCGCTTTTTCTTATTCAAATTACATATATACCTATTTTATACTAGTAACAGCATGTGGTAGTAATATTTTCTAAAGTCTACAAACAATACACATCTTGGGATCAGTCATCCATACAGTCTCAGTGTCAGGTCTTAAGTATCTCAATTGTTGCAAATTGACAAACAGCAGTCTCTTAAAAGGGTATACACCCACTCCTTAGTGGGAGCATTACGCAGGAGCAAAAAGATGTTTTTGAAAATTAATACTATGATATTTAGGCAGAAAAAATAATATAAAAAGTATTTTTGGAAGCATTAAAGATATCACCCTTTTATATTTCAAATCGTTGTCTGCAAAGTTGTTTTCCAGCAGGTAAAGTTAACATATATATGACAGATGATTCAGTAGTTTTCAATGCTATTTGTTTTATAGTTCAGCAATTGGCAAATTAAGAAATAAAGGACTGCTATTGTAGAACAGGATTGTGGAAACATTTGGATAGCTTATCCTCGGAATCACCGACTGCAGGATATTATTCTTCCATTCTTTCCTTCACATTACCAAAAGATTTAAGGAGTTCCTTCTGCCATTTATCTTCTGTATTCCATGTAAAGAAAAATTACCCACACTTATTGTGGTTATTCTGAATGTAACCTCAGACCTGACCACAGCACCCAAAGTCTCAGATCATATTTCTTGCTTCAAAAAATATACAAGCAGCAGCAGTCCTTTTTCCACTAAAAGAATACTTGTATTCATGAATTAGTGGAATTGTCTATTATCTATTGAATTGTGGAGAAATAATAACGTGCAGGATGAATAAATCTAAGGCAATCATCAGTAACTAGATATGACAGAACTGATGGTTACATCCATGCTTGCAACAGAACCCAGCAACTAATCAGAGCTCTCTCATATTGACTGCTGGTTTCTATTCTACTAGTTTGCACCTTTTGGTTCTGATAAAAAAAGAAGCATGGGCTGCTTGCTTGAAATATTTCCAAACAACCAAATGCGAGATTCTGTAAATATTCATGTAGTGTCATGAAACCAATTTAAGGCAAACAAGTTAAGAGTTGTTAGGATTTTCAGAGACAAAATGAACAACTAGACCAGCTTGCAGTAGAAAGCTGTCTAGGTACGCTATTTCAGTTTGACTAAAGAGCCACTTCGTGTACTTCTCACACAGATCAAGGAATCACTGTGACACTGCAACTGCATGGTGGAGAAGGTTATGTTCAAGTAGCCTTCCCATTCCTTTGTCTCCACACATGCTTAATTAATGTCAGTCAATAGCCTGTTGAGGCTGTTGGTCATGCAATTAAATTAAAGTGCCAAGAATGTCTTCTATCATAAGCAACATGCACATTGACAGCCTTTAAATAATCTAATGGTACAGAAAATGCAAATTTCAAACCTGTGGTCATTTAAAAAGTACTATAGTAGCCAGATACCCACAATCCTGTTGTTTATAGTGCATCCTTTATTCTCTGGAGGCAAAACTTTCATCTTTGCACAATTTTAGAATCAGATTAGTAACCTATTATTACATCAAATATGCATGCAGGTTATACAGTCTTCTCACAGCTGGCTGGATGTGCAGAAACACGACCAGAATAACCAACAACCAGCTGATGTCAATAATGATCAGGCAAGATGTATCCCAAAATGATTTTATTTTCCACATCCACTCTATTTAGATGTGTGATGGAGAAATAAAATCATTCCTTTTGCCCTTCTTGAGCTTATATTACAAAACTATTCATTAAAGACATATTCTAGATGGATGTGTACAAGTCAGTGGTCAGATGAATTAGGAGGTTAAAAAAGTGTCATCTCGCCGCCCAAATTGCATTAACGCATAAGTTACCCACGATCAACACTTATTTATCGGGTGATTGGTGGGAATATTGATAAGAAATTGGGGAATGGATTGGGATAGTTGAGGTTATTATCCAAGTCCTTTTTCAGCAGCTTTCAAGAATTCCTTTAAGGTCAAGATTGTGTTTGAGGCTTGTTCTGTGTGAGATGAATTTATGCCTTAGGATTCTGATTTGCACTATGCGATGACCACCAACCATTGCCAGCAAAAGGCAGGGAACAGATTGAAGAAAATCAGCCCTGGGATTTGGAAATTTGTACTTTTTATCCCATACAATGAAAGTTATGATTAGAACAAATTAATAGTGAAGAAGACTCAGGCAAGACAAAGATAATTAGATTCCTCACTGACCAAAAGCATTTGCCATTTACTCAGGAACTGTCAAAAATGTTAACGTGATGTATTAAGTATACAATATTTAGAACCATAGGGTTGTACAGCACAGAAACTGATCCTTCGGCCCAAGCTAACTTTTTTATCCATCTACATTTGTCTGCACTAGGTCCATATCTTTACATGCCTGTTCAACTGCATGTCTACATATATTTTAAACATATTGTTGTATCTGATTCACCATGTCATTTGGGAATGATTTCACTTATTAACCACATTCTGAAAAAGAAAACTTTCCCCTCATATTCCCTTCATAACTCCTCTCACCTATGCCCTTTTGTTTTTGATACCCTTACCATAGGAAAATATGCTATCTACCTTAGCTGTGACTCTTTATTTAGTAAAAGTGTATAATCTAATGACAAATATTAACAAAGTCAACTTTAGGTGGTTGAAATTGCAAAATATGTCAATTAGTCTCAAAAGTTCTCAAGTTACTGTGTTCCAGTAAATATTTCAGTAAATTATAAAATTCCATTCTATTCCTCAACACTCAAAAAGATGACTTAATTGCATTAAGAAATAATTGTCCATCTCATTGCAAATATTTTCAAAAATGTTAAGCTTTTCTAAATTTGCTGAACAGAATTTGATCGAAGAAACTTGGATGGGGTGGAATTTATGAAATGTGTTCAGGAAAGCTTCCTTGGACAATATGTTGAGGGCATTTTGGAAAGTCAAACCTGGGCAGGACCTTCACAGTGAATGGCGGGGCTCTTGCGAGTGTTGTAGAGCGGAGGGATCACCGAGTACAGGTCCATTGTTCCTTGAAAGTGGCATCACATGTAGATAGGGTGGTCAAGAAGCACATTGGCCTTCATCAGTCAGGGTATTGACTAAAGTAGTTGGGATGCTATGTTACAGTTGTACATGACGTTGGTGAGGCCATATTTGAAGCATTGTGATCCATTTTCGTCAAACAGTTATAGAAAATATATATTTAAACTGGAACGAGTGCAGAAAATATTTACGGGGATGTTGCTGGGACAAGTGCCTGAGTTACAGGGAGAGGTTGAGCAGGCTAGGACTTTATTCCTTGGAACAGGAGGATAAGGGGTAATCTTATAGAGGTGCATAAGATCATGAGAGAATTAGATAGGGTCAATGCACAGTCTTTTACCCAGAATAGGGGAATCAAGAACCAGAGGACATAGGTTAAAGGTGTGGGAGGAAAGATTTAATAGGAACCTGAGGGGCAATTTTTTTTTACATAAAGGGTGGTGGCTGTATTGAAATTGAATAGAAGCGATCGTTTAGGCAGGTACTATCACAACGTTTAAAATACATTTGGACAGGTATATGGATTGGATAGGTGTGGAAGGATATGGGCCAAATGCAGGCAGGTGGGTCTAGAGTAGATGGAGCATGTTGGTCGAGGTGGGCAAGTTGGGCCCAAGGACCTGTTTCCATACTGTATGACTCTATGCTGCTAAACATAGTCAACCAAATAAATCTAGATAATAAATATACCATTCAAATACATGAAATAAAGGTAATAACCACTAGTTAAAATGGAAGATAATTAAGCATTTTCTTTACCTGTTAATTAATAACTGTATCTTTTCCTCCCTTGAATGATTATGTTTTATATAATTTCAAAGAATAATTTAAAACCAAGTATTATATTGGGGCCAATGAAACTATTTCTTGAGGTGGACATAAAAATTTAAACTTCTATACTCATTACGTGATATTACTGGATCATGAATAATGGGTGTTGGCACATGAAAATTGTTAAAAGTTTCTATATTAATTAGTAATGTAAACACGATAAAACAATTTATGGAATACAAATGGTCCAGACCTGCAACCGACAGCAGAGCTCTTGATTGTGCGTTACCAATGTCACATGTGTAGTGGTCACTATCGTTTTTCTCAAGCTGATTAATTTTAAGGCTTAGTACACTGCCTTCCCGTTTCATCTCATACTTCTTGCTTGGCTTTATTTCTGCTATTCCTTTTCTCCAGACAGTCTTGTCTGCTGGCTGCTCAGTTTCACACTCAAAAATTACGAATCCATTCTCTTCAGTTTTAATGTCATGTAATCCTTTGGTAAATCGATTTACTAGTTCTGGATAAGACGTAAAAATACAAATATATTCACAAATAAAATGACTTAAAATTACATAGATAAATATAGGTTAAGTACTAAAATGATACTGGGTAATTCTGCATTCCTAGCTGGGAGACACAATGATATAGAGTACATTTTTGAAAATTATGAAAGCATGGCCTATACATCTTAAAAAACAGGCCCATTGTCACTTTTGGTAGATGTTGCTAAAACCGGATGCCCTGCACTGTGGCTTCCTCAATTCTATAATGTTAATAATATTCAAAACCTTTCTCTTGGTTCTTTATGAGCAAGCAAGCAGGCGACTCCCTACTTATTAGCAAAACAACCGTCTAACCAATTGGGCAAAAACATGGGCAAAGGTGAATAATACTATAGAAATATCTCACCTAGAATTTTAAACATTATTTTAACAAACAATTGAAATCCTGTCAAAAATTCAATGCAAATTACCATCCTAATCAAGTGCTATGTAACATGATTGTAATCAATTAGACAAGATTGAAAATGAGACACCTTATAATTTTCCAAATATAATACTTCCAAATAGCGAACGCAGACATAAATGTTTACAATGGCATGTAATTTAAAATCAGTTCCTGTGCTGTGCTATTCTATGTTCTATGTTTAGTGAATGGTGATTCTTGACTGCATCATAATTTGTAATATACTAACCACACACAAACAGATATTAATATGAAATAAAGTATATGAATCTAAAAACTAAATATTCATTGTTACCTTTTACAGTGACAGTAGCTTTAGTTTTAGAATTCTCTGCTCTGCATTCATATTCGCCAGAATCCTTTGTAGTGGCTTGACGGATTGTCAATTGGTTTACAATTCCATGCTGACATACTTCATACTTGGTGCTCTTTCTAATTACTTTGCCATCTTTAAACCACTTCAATGAAGAATCAGGCTTTGACGATTCACAGGACAGTACAATTTCTTCACCTGCTATTGCCACCTTATCTTCAAGTTTCTTTATGATTTCCGTTGTTTTTTCTGAAATATAAAAATCAATATTCTTACTTTTTAAATGTTTACATAGGGCCCTTTTTAACAGTTATATATGTTTGTAACCTACTCCAGGAAATTAACATTCCTCTGCAAAGATAGGGCAAGAGGTTTGACTGAGTTCTTTACAATGTCTCTTAGTAGCTTTCCCTTGAGAAGTGAGTAAGGTTATTCATTAAAAAGTTGTTCCCAGCCCTCTAGAAGCTAATCTTGTACAGTCTAGGAAAACTGGAAAGATAGAAAATAATAATGTGAACAATGAAGTGTTCAGAAAAATAGATACAAGAGGAACGAGAGATGCTGGAATCCAAGTAATAAACAATTTGCTGGAGGAATTATCGTTGCTCAAGTCAAAACCCTGCATCGTATCAGAAAAATAGCTTATATTATCACTAATCTTTAATTATGAAGGAGCTAATAAGCTAAAATATTACGGTGGTGCATTTTTTATTCCATGTGAGCAGTACAAATGAAATTGGACTACTTAGTTTACTGAAAGATCAATTGTTAATTTCTGAACACTTCTGAATATTTCTGAATCATTGTCTGAAGAAGGGTCTCGACCCAGAAACGTCACCCATTCCTTCTCTTCAGGGATGCTGCTTGTCCTGCTGAGTTACTCCAGCAGTTTGTGTTTACCTTCAATTTAAACCAGCATCTGCAGTCCTTTCCTACAAAATTGTTCATTTCTCTCTCCGTATAACAATTACAGCACGGAAACAGGCCTTCCAGTCCGTGCCGACCATTTATTTTGCCCTCTCACTAATTTTTACCAAATTATATCTATTCTCAGCTAATATTAAGTGACCAACTGTGAAAATAGTATATCTCACATGCCAAAATGTCAGCCATCTAGCATTTTATTACATTATACTGTAGTTCAGGGCTTACTCTGAGCATTAATAATGTTCTTGTATTAACAAACCTGGTATTTGCAGTTGTTTTAACAACTACTTAGAGTTTATTCAATGGTTATTTACTTCCAGTACTCACTGCAACATGGAAGAATAGTATTGGGTCAAAGCAAGGCAATCCCATCAGGCCCCACCCCCCTCTCCTTGTTTCCTTGTAGCCCATTGATTTGTTCTCTTTCTCATGCCCATCAAATTTCCCATAATTATGTTGCCACTTACTGGGAATAATAATTTAGTGCAACCAATTAGCCCATCAAAACATTTTTGCAATATGGGAGGAAAATGCAGCACCTGGGGAATCCCACACAATCAGACATAAAACATGCAAACCCCACACAGTGAACTCCCATGTTCAGGATAAAACCTCAGTTCCTGGAACATTAGGCAATAGTGCTAAATGTTGTGCCACCTTGCTGCTTGCTCAGGCAGTCACCAAAATGTAAATTATATAAATAGTGATGATTTCAGATCATACCTTTGACCATCAAAGAAGCCTTTGACTTGAGATTTCGTACATAGAAAATAACTTCGCCTGCATCTGACAGAGTGGTGTCCTTAATGCTTAGTAAATATTTTCGACCAATATTAAATGCCTCAAATCGTTCATTGCCTTTCACTAATAGTCCATTAACCGTCCAGTAATATTCATCAATACTTTCATGAGAAAGTATGCATTCAAAAGATCCACTTTCTCCTTCTTTAATCTCCGTGCTCTTTAGCCGTTTTGTGATACCAATGTTTAGTTCTGTAACAAAGTGAGAAAAGGAGAATATTTAAAATAAGGAGCATACATGTTATTATTGATTGCCCCATTGGGCAATGGGTATCAAAAATATTAGGTGAAAGAGTTAAGAAATTAGAGTAAAATCCTATTGGATAATGCTTTGGAACATTTTAATAATGCTCCAGGTGTGCAACAGAGAATGCTCTTTCCTAAGCCAATTACAATGCAAATAAAGATATAAATATTTATAGACATATGTGATCATGCTATTGGTGTTATCAAACAATACATTTTATAATATAATTGATATTTAGTTATGCAGATTTCCACAGGCACAATATGGGGACATTATATTAATTAGTGGCACATGGTAATGCAGAATTACCCGGATTTTGTTCTCTCAGATAGTTTGTTTGCAAAAAATACCAGAAAAAACAAGGAACTGAAACAATATTTGTTTGTTTGTGGGATTTTGTTACCAGAAAAATTATGGGGGGAAAGCAGTGAGTAAAACCAATCAAGAATGTTCTTTGCTCCCCTACCTCCCCATCCCCCAATTTACCAACCTTTTAATTTATACATTTTTGGCCAAACAATGTGCACACCAGATTTAATTCTAATTCCATGAGCTTCATACACTGTATTTTCTTAAATGATACTGTTTGATGTACCTTTACTACTTCATATACTTGTAAATTGAGCGGCATCACTACTGAGCAACCAATATGGCAGACAAGAGCTAGTTATCTCATATTTGTCTTTTCTCTTAAAGATAATAATAATGCCTTATTATCTGATTATAAGTATCCCCAGACCTGACAGTCACTACAAATGTTCTGCCAGAGTCAGTATAAATCCTTTTAAAAGATCATTTCCGAGAAAGCCTTTCCCAAGTAGCCATCCACCTCTAAGCACATTTTAATATGTAGGGTCAGGTCATTGACATTTTACATCTACAGTGCAGACTCACTCCACAGGACTGCTGAGTATAGAATTGCAGCCATTAGACTGGAACTAGTTTCAATTATATATATATATTTTATCTAAGGAGATTGATTATCAGTTTACAATTAACAACCAATGGTACTACATACCTTGTATGGTGACTTTAGCACTAGCTTTATCACTGCCTATGTCACAAGTGTACACTCCAGCGTCACTTTTATTCAAGTCATGTACTATAAGACAAAGTGTTTTTCCAGCCTGCAGTAGTTCATATTTATCACTTGAACCAAGAACCACGTCATCTTTTTTCCAGATGGGATTGACCTTGGTCTTAGACACTTCGCACTCCAGTGTAATCATTCCTCTCTCTTCCCCATTAATGTCATCCAATGGTTTCATGAAGACCACGGGCTTTTCTGCAATGAGACAGAAAAAAATATTTATTTTCAAAATTCCCTGAAGGGTTAAAAATCCATCTTGCATAATTGACTTTTGTATTGAAATCAGGTTAGTTTAGATTAGCGATACAGCGCAGAACCAGGCCCTTCAGCCCACGGAGTCAAGGCCGACCAGTGATCCCTGCACACCAACGCTATCCTACACACACTAGGGACAATTTACAATTATACCAAGCTAATTAACCTACAACCCTGTATGTCTTTGGAGTGCAGGAGTAAACCAGAGATCCTGGAGAAAACCCATTCAGGTCAAGAGGAGACCCTACAAACTCTGTACAGACAGCACCTGTAGTCTGTATTGAACCTGGGTCTCTAGCACTATAAGGCAGCAACTCTACCTCTGCGCCACCTTGCCGCCCCGAAACCTAGAAATCCAACCTCTTAACACCTGCTTTTTTGGGTGCCAGGATATCCAATTTTGACCATACAGAATAAATTGCACTTTAGATTATTTCTAGTTGAAATTTGCATGGGATGCAAAATTAGATTATGCTAGTCTGCCTAATATTTTCCTGGCATCAGTCATGAACCAATTGACCCCTTGCTAATGTACATTTCCGTCCATTCAAAGATAGAGCATAAAACTCTTAGCTTTCTAAAGGCCACTATCATATCTGCCCATACCACCATCCCTGGCAGAGTGTTCCAGGCACCCACTTTTTTCTGTGTAAAAAAAACCTATCCCACACATCTCATGTAAACTCTGACTTCTTACCTTAAAGCTATGCCCTTTTGTCTTTAACATTTCTACCCAGATGAAAAAGGGTCCAACTATCTACCCTACCTATGCCTCTAATAATTTTATATATTTCTATCAGGTCTCCCCTCACCCTCTCGCATTCCAGAGAAAACAATCCAAGTCTGTCCAACTTTACCTTAAAACCAATACCCTTTAAACCAGGCAGCATCCTAGTTAACCTCCTCTGCTCCCTCTACAAAGCCTCCACATCCTTCCTGCAATATGGCATCCAGAACTGCACATAGTGCTCCCAACGTGCCAAACCTGTGGAGATGTATATAACACCTCACGTTTCCTTGGATTAAACTCCATCTGCCATTTCTCCACTCATTTCTGTAGTCGATCTATGTCCCACTGTATATTTTGACAGCCTTCCTCATGGTCCATAACTCTACCAATTTTGATGTCATCTGCAAACTTACTAAGCAGCATATCTACTCTATGTCCAAGTCACAGTTCTCCAGCCAGTATGTCAAGATTTGCTAGAATGACTATGATTGTGGAACCCTTCCACAGATGAAGGATTTCAGCAATTTCAGTAAGGTTGTTTTTCAAGTAAAAAAAGTTGAAGGAAGATTTGATAGAGCTGTAAAAAAATCACAACTGGTTACATTGGGTAGGAGACGGAGGCTATTCCATTCACAGATCATTCAAGGACTAGGTGAAATAGATTTAAAATTTTGACAAAAGAAACAAGGGAGACGCAATGAAAAACTATTTTACATATTTAGTAAAATCAGAAAATGTTGGTAAGACTCAACAGTCAGACAGTATCTGTGAATAGAGAAAATAGAGTTAATGTTTCAGTTTAGTGACATGTCATTATAATGTCTATCTCATTAGTCATGTACGTTTTGACTGCTCAGAATAATTATGACATAGAAACATAGTACATAAAAAAAATGCAGGAGTAGGCCATTCAGCCCTTCGAGCCAGCACCGCCATTCGATATGGTCATGGCCGATCAGCTAAAATCAGTATCCCTTTCCAAACAACCAAACTGCCTCTTTCTGTGTCATTACAATTCCATAATTCTATTTAAATTCCTCCTTTTAATCTCTAGTGCCAATAACATGACTAATTAAATTACTTTAATTTTACCTTCTATTTGAATAAAATACAATATGAATGATTGGCAAACTTTATGCACTTAAGTATTTTCATTCTGTACAAACAATAACAATGCTTACCTCGTACATTCAGCTGTGCTATTTCTGTCACATTTCTCACTTTAAACATAACTGTTCCTGTGTCTTCAAGCGTTACTCCTTTCAGAATTAATGTGTGTCTCTTTCCTTTCTTCTTTATCTCATTTAAGTTATTCGAGAGCAAGGGGGTATCATTTAGATACCACTGTACTTCATCAATATCATGGGACAGCTCACATGAATATACAAGATTGCTTTCCTCTTCAGTATCTACATCTTCCAAATGTTTTGTTATTTCTATTTTCAAAGCTGCCAATACAAATACAGACAGTTAGTATATCTTTTTACCTTTATATATATATATAATTGCCAATCACTGCCGTAAACTTTAATTCCTGGCACAAGAGCCTCATGTTGATTCAGTGCCCGAGTCATAGCGATCCCGACTGAACAGTGACAATATCTTTAATGATGTGAAATGTTCCAAGCTTCACAGCAACATGACCAAGTAAAATTAGATAAGGCAAACGTGTCATACAAAAGGAAGAACAAAAATAGCATTGAGGAAAGATTTAAGGTGGAAAGTCTAGAGTTTAAATGCAATTGCCAATGATAGTGCACCTTAAATATGGGAGACACAAAAAAGACAGGACGACGGGACAGCAACTGGTTCTGCAGACTCAAGCACCAGGAACTCAATTCTAATCCTGATCTTGAGTGTTGTCTCTGCGAAGTTTACATCTTACTCCGTTTTTCCCCTCACCCCAAAGATGTACAGGCCAAGTGACTGCTGTAAATGACTCATAAATAATCAAATAGGAATTAATGTACAGGGGAAATTTCAGGGGCAAACAGAAAATTAGAATATAATTATTGGGATTGCTCTACTGGAAACCAACATGGAATTAAATTTCCATATTTCCTTAAAACAGAGAACTTCACCATTCAGCCCATCATGTCTAATCCAACTGTGAGAAAAATCCTATTAATCCTATCTAAGTAGAGGGATAGTAGTCATAGAGCTCATACAGCACAAAAACTTGTCCTTCGGTCCACCTTGCCCATGCCGACAGAAAGCTGGCAAAGGAGCATATGGATATGAACACGGACATCTTGATCTGCAGTCAAATGCTCCAACACTAAGCCATACCCCACCACCAGGGGCGCCGCACAATTGGCAGCCCTGCCAACAGTCTGTCTGTTTTTTTTGTCTTTTTTGTTTTACATTTTAGTGTGTGTTAAAAGTTTGTGTAAACGTTCTCTGATTTGTTTTATGTGGGGGTAGGGGTGGGGGAGGGGCTCGGTGGCTTTTTTTTTTCAGTTTCTTACCTTGCCGGAGATGCAATTGTTTTCCAGATCACATCTCTGGTCACTCTGCGGCCTATCATTGATGGAGCTGGAAGCCACATCGGACTGACATGAACTCCATCTCGGGGCGTGGACTCAACATAGGAGCTGATCCCTGGGATCACTCCAACCGTGGCCTGTGGACTTACCATCAAGAGCTCACAGTCTCGGGAGAGGCCGAGACGGAAAGCTCCAACGACGCAGAGGCTCGACTGGCCCCGACCCGGGGTCCGATCGCTGGCGCGGGGGAGCTGACATCCCCCTGATGCAGGAGCTGATCGCCCCAATGCAGTGGGCCCAAACGCCACCGGCTACGGGAGTCAAGATCGTTCCGTTAACGGGCTCGAGGCCCCCGACCACAGGAGAGCATACAAGGGAAGAGATTTGAATTTTTTTTTCGCCTTCCATCACAGTGCGGAATGTGGAGGAGTCACTGTGGTGGATGTTTATGTTAATATGCATTTTGTGTGTTCCGTTACTTTATATTTGTATGACTGACTTGGCAAATGAAATTCCTTTTCAACATTTTCATACTAAATATTCACAGTACACTGTTAGTCAGATGTATTGCACCAAATATAATGATTTTGATTATCTTGAGAGTGGATGTTTCTGGATGAATTTATGGGAATTAAACCCCACGTATGGTCTCACCAACAACTTGTACAGCTGCGTAATTATGTCCAAACTTTTGTAATATATTCAACACCCTTCCCAATGAAGGCAAGCATGCCAAATAGCTTCTTCACCACTTTGTCCAAGGAAAAATGGAAAATCCTTATCACCGTGCAGATGGACATGGACGCTAATGACATCAGAGTAGCGAACAGTGATATTATGAAGTATATCAATATTGCAAGTGTGGTGTTGGAGGTCATGATATGCATAGAGGTGGATAAATCTTTGCGACCTGTCCAAGAGTATCCTAGGATGGAAAGCAAGGGAGGAGTTGCTGGGGCCCCCGTCAGAGATTTTCTCAACTTCATTATCAGGTGGTCATTCATTATCATGAATTTTTCTGTACCCCAACTTCAGGTGGGGTACAGAAAAATTGGAGGATCACTAATGCTTATCCCTTTTGCGTAAGTAGGGTAGAAGGAAGAAGGCAGGGAACATTAGTGGCGGGGAAAGTTATTGGAAGGGATTTTAAGATACAGGATTTATTTCCTTTTTTTTTAAATGCAAGGTCTGATTAGGGATAGTCAGCATTTTTTTGTTAGTGATCAAGAGTATTATCAAGGCAGGGCCTCAGGCCTGTTTCTGTTGTGCAATTCTTGGGTAAAAAATGATTAGAAGATGCACATTTTAAGGAAATGAAATGGCAGAAAGGTATCCCAAAATGGTAGTGACCGAAAATATTTAAAAACGCATCTGAGCATCAATTGGAAAACATCACAAATTGCAATAATCGAGGTTTAATACTTATACTATGAGTGTTAATATTAATTATGCCCAATGTTCCTTCGAGTTAATATAACAGTTGATAATTTAAAAATGTGCACATACTGCAGGTGTGAAATAAAAAGAGCTGATAAGGGATCTTTAATCTGCTACTAGACTAAGTGGAACACGTTGAGTTCCAGTGTCACGGGAGGCCTGGTCCCCCAATGCAACCCATTCCCCAATGCAATATTACACCACTAACTTGTTTCCCCAACGCAATGGCAGGAGCGTTCTGTTTATTTAACATATTATTAATATATGTTCATTTAACATATTATCTTGCTTTTTGGTGTGGCTTCATTCTAATCTTGTGATGCGAAAATGTTATTTAGGCCCAATACGAATCAGCCGTGCTTTGCCTGCCGATATGGGCTTAAAATCTATGGCAACGGCAACATTCCAATCAATCACATTCCAGAAACATCCGCTATATCATAGAAACATAGAAATTAGGTGCAGGAGTAGGCCATTCGGCCCTTCGAGCCTGCACCGCCATTCAATATGATCATGGCTGATCATCCAACTCAGTATCCCGTACCTGCCTTCTCTCCATACCCTCTGATCCCCTTAGCCACATATCAATATAATCAAATTCACAATTTCAATTTCTTAAGAAAAGGCTACATTTTTTTAACATAGCCTAATTATCCAAATAAAAAATAACAAACTGATCCCATTCACACAAGAATTCACAATTATATATGATTTTTAAATCTCACTTTGTCATGAATTTTGCACAATCATGTCATAAGAACATCTAAATCATCTATATTTTGTGTTATTGTCTAACCAGGATCAACATTTTCATACTAAATATTCACAGTACACTGTTAGTCAGATGTATTGCACCAAAAATAATGATTTTGATTATCTTGAGAGTGGATGTTTCTCGATTAATTTATGGGAATTAAACGTTAAATTCCTTCCATTTGGCATATAAATTCATGACAAAGTGAGATTTAAAAATCATGTATAATTGTGAATTCTTGTGTGAATGGGATCAGTTTGTTATTTGGACCCTTAGGCTAATTAAAAAATGTAGCCTTTTTTTAAGAAATTGCTAGATGTTTAGATAATTGAATTTAGATTAATTTAATTGATTAGATGAATATAATTGATTTGATGAAACTGATGAATATGATTTTTTGTTGGGTATTTACTATTTGTTTTAGCGTTTAACTTCATCATTTCTGCCTTTTTTTCTAAAACTGCAAATAATAACTTGTTTCTGTTAATGCTGTCACTGTTTTTTTTTTCTTTACATTTTAAACCGATGTCTCCGAAGAAGAAATGCAAAATTGTCAATCCAAATGCCCAGCAAAAGAGATGCTGTCTAAATGCTGATTTTCCAAATTTGGACTACTCCAAATGTGATGATCTACAGGACATTCTTAATGGGAAAGTAGTGGGCAGAAAGGCAAGTGGTTTGAAGAGCGTGGTTTGAAGAGAAAAAACTTGTAGTTTACAATGCCAAAATTGAAAAGTTGAGGAAAAACAAGGTGTACAGAGTTACTTATTGGTTACAATCCGAGAAGTATGATGATGCTACTGATTATGATATGTGATGTACCAGCTAGCAACTGATCTTCTCCATAAAGACTTGGTATTTTGCATGAAATTGTAATTGTAATTTCTTTACCTGTCTGTTACGGACTTACAGCATATAATACAATAATATTGAAGTTCTGATCTTGAGAATATCACATTTTTAAATTTTCAAGGCAGTCTCAGTGTTTATTACTATTTCCGTCACAATGGTCAATTTTGTAATTAGCTGCAATTAGGTAATTAACTAATTATATGCTTTAATTTCAGGTCATCCAAGTAAGATGTTTCATATTTGTTTCAGAATGCTTCAATCTATAATAACTGAAAATGTCATTCAGTTCTCTTAATTTTTAAGAAAGTTATGGGCTTTTGACTGTCCTCGATCAGAGCTTTTGTGTTAAGTCAATGGAAAAGCAATAGGGAACAAGGTGCTAATTTCCGAGTATGAAAATGGCCACAACTTTTTTAATACTGAAGTTATGTAAGTGAATTAGGTATAAAATTAAAGTTCTTTTTATGCTTTATCTGATGGGATAAATTACAGGGTTGATTTTTAAAATCTCAAAATTTTGTAACATTCCAAGTGCGGGGGAGGGGGTGTGTGGGAGGGGGCGTGTGGGAGGGGGATAAGTGGGGGAGGGGGATAAGTGGGGGAGGGGGATAAGTGGGGGAGGGGGATAAGTGGGGAAAGGGTGGGTGTGGGTATGAGGGTGGGTGTGGGTTCACCGGTTCCCGTCCCCAGCACCTGTCGCGCTCACAGCCCCCGCACGCGAACACAGTCCACCCCCACCCACGAACACAGCCAACCCCGCCCGCAAACACAGTCAGCACGCGCCCGCGGAACACAGCCCACACTCCCTCCCCCTCCTTCAGCTTTATTCTCGGCGCCTTGATTGACAGCGGGTGCTGGAAGGGGCGTCACCCGGTGTATAACAGACCAATAACCTTTGTAATATTTCACCGATCGGAACAAAACTCGGTGCGCTTGGAGCACAGGAGAACGGTGAGTAAAGTAGCGAGAAAATCCTAGCAATATAGGGTAAATTTAAAAACACCGCAAACCGGAAGAGGACAAGATGAGAGTTTTAGTAATAGTATAGATGTTAATTATTTTTCTCTTCGCACAGAAACGGCGTGACCTGCGGAGTATGTTAACCTTTTGCTGTTTTCATTAACATAAAGTTGCATGTTTTACTGCTAGCTGAAAATTCTTACCTTCTACTGTGAGTGTGGCTGTGGTCTGTGCATTATTTGATTTGCAACGATATTCACCAGAATCTTCAGTGATGAGATTTGAAATCATAAGCTCTGTCACATTCTGAGTTTGCATGAATTTGAATCGATCAGAAGATTCTATTAAGCTCAGGTCTTTGTACCATCTGACTACCTTGGGAGGAGGTGTGAACTCACAGCTCAATGTAATAGACTTCTTCTCTTCCACTGTAATGTTCTGTAGTTCTCTCACTACCTTTGATGGAGGCTCTGGAAAATTAGTACATTTGCAATTATAGCAATCAACCAACAGGTTGTAATTCTTCAATTTTTAAGTGATTCACAAGATAATGGCAAAACGTGAATCTTTACATAGAGATTTGACCAAAAGCTTGGTTAGAGAGATGGAATGTTCAACAACTTTAGAAGAGGCGTTGAATGAGAGAACTTCAGGCTTGGACAGGTAACTGTGCTAATAATAGGGTGAAAGAAAAAGGGTATAAGGCGATTAGAAAAGAGGCACTCAAGAGATCTCAAAGGGTTATAAGGAAATCACACATATCGTAATCTCCACAAGTCTCAAGCCCATGGAGGATCTTGAAAATGGGAATTTTAAAATCAAGTTGTTCCCTGATTATGAGTCAATGTACAAATGCAAACATACTGATGTTGAACAAACATGATTTGTAGCTGGGTTTTGGATGAACTCAACTTTATGAAGTTAAATTTGAATCCAGCAGAAACATTGGGATAATTTATTTTGGAGAAAACATGCACCATCTCAGTTTAGTTTAATAGTAAGATTAAACAAGAACTTACCAGTTTGAAGTTTGATCTTTATTTTATGAGGAGTTGCGATGAGGGATTTCGTGAAGACCCCGCCAGGCACGCATGCGCGACATTCTGCAAAGCAGCGGTGTGGAATCACAGATCACAAACCGAAGATAGTAAGATTAAAACTTGACCATACCAGTTGAATTTATAATAGAGGGTTGGGAGCGGACGGCACGAAATCCCTCATCGCAACTCCTCATAAAATAAAGATCAAACTTCAAACTGGTAAGTTCTTGTTTAATCGTACTATTTTACTTTGGAGTCACGTGAGTGACTTCGTGAAGATTTCAAAGCTTTGTGATTACATGCGCTGGACCATGCCCATGCTCACACACTGCCGTAATTCTGATGGAGGAAGTATGTTAACGTATTTCAGACTTGAACAAGCTGAAAAATAATAACATTTGTTAATACAATAATAACCCCCTGAACTCGGGGACCAACATTTAGGGAACAGCACTTAAAACTGAATCCGCCAACGTTGCGGGAGCAGTTATAAGTCAGTTATAACAACGCTGAAATGTAGATTCACTGGCCCAGCTCGCTATTGCGAGGCCATAATCCATGAACACCGCCATAGTCCTTGCCACTGATGTGGATGCAGCCCTGGTAGAATGACATTTAAAATATTAGTGTCTTACCTGCTGCACCGAATACCACCTTGAGTAATCTGGAGATAGTCTGCACAATCATCCTGTGACGTGGGTTTCCATGGCTGAAACAGACCCGTCTCCATATACCTGATGCCCATTTTCAGACCTGTAGTCCCAGATCTGTGTAGTGTAAGCAATTCTTCTATAAAGAAGTTACCTTATTATGGTCCGGTCATTCTATCCAGGTTTAATTCCTGTAAAGTCATGACCCGTTGTGCTGTGTTCAGTGCTATTACCATAACCACTTTGAGGGTGAGCAAGTCCATCTTAGGCGACCAGCTCCTGAGGAGGGTCAACACTACCTCATCCCAGTCCAATCTAGCAATAGGACGACAATGCACTCCTGGCACTGTATACAACACTGTAGCTGAGGGACTCATCATAATGACGACCCATGAGTATCCCAGCACCTTGGAGAGTATAGGAGATATGTCGATGGTCTAGGTCCGACTACAGAAACCTCCCATATCCTTATGTAGGCGAGGTACTGCTTCCTACTGGACTCTCTCTGCACGATGCTGTTTGACGTCCATGGTCCTTTATGTTGCAGAGCCTGGTTGCGTATCCTGCAGCACCTGTCTGATGAAGCAGAATGGGGAAAGCATAGAAAACCCGCATTTCCCCCCAATGTAGTGAAAACGTGTCCATCGCCACTGCCCCAGGATCTGGTTCTCAAGAGACATATGTTGGTATCCAATGGCTCAACCTGGACGCAAAGAGGTCGATATCTGGTATTCCATATTAGGCTATAATTTTAGCAGATATTTGGAGGTTCAATCTACTTGATGTCGTTATTAATACTTGTGACCTGGTGTCCGCCGCTATATTGAGCTTATCCAGAAGGTACATAGCTGACCCAAATTTCTTTCAATCCACCAGAGCCAAATTAATGTTTCCAATTCATCCCAAGATATTAACTTGACACCACCCATAAGGTTTAATATGCCACCTCAGTGGTATTATTTTGAAGACGAACATACGTATGCTGCAGATTAGTGCATTAACGCGCAGCCCTTGACATGCTCCCAGCATTTCTAAACAGTTTATACCTTGTGATCGAAGAAAATTAGGCTCATGCAAATCCCATCTACCGCCCCAACTGGAATAGTGTCAGTAGTTCCCCAGCCCTTGGCGCTTGCGTCGGTTTGTAACGCGACTAATGGGTTTGATGTAATGATGGGATTTAACAATCACAACCATTGCTAATCCACCATTGTACCTCAATTATGCTTTGATTGGCAGCTGCATAAGCTTGTAATTGTCCAGCATTCGCTATAAATGCCGAGATTTTGCTTTTTCACCCAAGCTTTGATAGCGTAACGGCCCAATTATGTGGCTGGAATGTAGCTCCAATTTACCCATAGCTTAGCATCATGTCGAAAGTCGGTTCCCTCGCGCAAGCAAGGCTGTTACATGCGTCTATTATGTCTATTGCTCTGTTCCCTGGATAGTGACAGAGCCCCAGAATGTATGTAACCTCCCTCCTACTTGTGAGGTTATGCATGCAGCACTTCCAAGAGAACCAGACCCCTTTACCTCCAAGGTTACCGGCGGGCCTGACGTTCTGGTTTCTAGTATTCCATCTTTGCTGGGTGCTGCTCGATCGCCTCGGTAAATCCTTGTTCCTGCAGCTGGCTCTGCCCTAACAAGGCTTCTGCTGTTGGGGAGCTGGTGTGGATGTGTTCTTGATGGCCCCGAGGTTTGGAGGAAGGGTAAGGCTGTCTTCTGCACCCTTGCCGATGCTGGTGGTTTCATCAGCCCCTTTTGGCTTCCTCATCAAGTTCTTTGACCTGCTTGGGCAGGTCCTCCCCAAACAGCTGTCTTGGTGGTGTGGTGGAGGTACGACCCAACCCAGCGAATTCAGGGTTAATGTCGGGCCGGATGGAGCTCTGACTAAAACAGTTTCCAGAAGTGTGCTACACGGGAGGGCTAGAGCATCCTGCTGCTCTGCGGATACACCTGCCCCATCGAGGGTCCTGACGAGCGCCGTGATGCCCGACGTCAATAGCTTCAGAATTTCCTGCCTCTTAATCTCTTGTGCCCTCGCATTGGAACTAATGTTCCTTCAGATGGCTGAGTTGACCCTCGGAACGTTCAGGGTAACACAGTTTCCAGGATCCTTGTACTTCTCCATGGTTTCTGAATGCACCTGGTCTTGGAACTGGTGTGTCGTCAAGAAATTAATACTTACTGCCAATGTAGAGTGCAGCGGTACCCCTGAAATACAGGTTTCGGATTTTCGACACTACCTCCAATTTCTTCTTCTGGATCAAGAGCAGTGGGCTCTTCTGCTGCCGCTCCTTCGTCAAATCGGCCATCTGTTGACTCCTAGCACTCCCGATGGACGAAGGTGAGATTGAAGGTGGCAGCATGATCCAACTCCCAGACCGCTGAGACTCCTGCTCTCGCCGATCCAGGTCCCGCTGATATAGTTGCTCCACCATTAGCTCCATCCTAGCCATGCGACCGCTGCCGCTACACACGGACAACAGGTCGATTTCCCCAGGCCCTGATGAGTCGCTGGGGCTTCTGCCAGTAGGTCACACCTCAACGAAGTGGCTGACAGGTACTCTTCAGCACCTGCTCCTGCGGGGCTGAACGACTTCCGCACGGACAACCCGCTAGCCCGGTATCCCTCGGACCTTAGCGGCCTCTCTACCTGACGAGCAGGCAGAGGAAAGGAGTCGGAACCGGTCCCCAATACCGGCTCCGTGGTCCGTGCAGGCACACCATCACCCTCACCTCCAGGGGTCTGTGACTGCGCTTGGCTGGCTTTACCCGCAGCAACGGGATCGCCTAACCGTATTCTGCTGCCACTGGTCTGCGCTCCGGCAGCCTGCTCCGGTGCAGTGCTGGTACCTCCTGCTCCTGCAGGCTGTACGACTCCGGCACGGACATACCGCTAGTCCGCTGTCATTCGGACTTAAGCGGCACCTCTGCCTGGTGGGAAGGCAGAGGGAAGGATCGGTGCCGGTCCCCAATACCGGCTCCGCTGTCCGTGCAGGCTTGCCGTCACCACTTAACCACACGGGTCCGTGAGAGCGCAGAGCCGGCTTTACACGTAGCAACGGGGATGCCTAGCCGTAAACTGCTGCCACCGGTCTGCGCTCCGGCAGCCTATTCCGGTGGAACACCGGTACCTCCTGCTCCTGCAGGGCTCCCCGGCTTCCAGCAGATCCATCACCGGCCCGCAGTCTAGCAGGTTACCCCCAGCGGTATGTCGATGCCTCCCGCTGCAGCGGGGCATGACCTGTGCGCAGCTCTCCCCCTTCTCTGGTACCTGCATAGTAGGAGCCACAAAACGAGCCGCCGAGTGGGTCACATGTTTACGCACCTTTGCCCCACTGTCACTATGCTTAGGTGAGAGTGGCAGGGAGTCCAGGTCTTGCCTACCCTGCTCCCACGCGGTGCTCCACCATTTTGCGGCCCCATGGTCAGCCGTGGTGGAGAGACGGGTCCTGGCTGCGCAGGGCTCCCCGACCTCCGCGTTCTTCTGGAATGGTGGCCGCTGATTCCCATCTGAAGTCGTACGGCCCTTGGAGACCTGCTTCGCTGCCTTCATTCTGGTCTCCATCCATCTGTAAGCAAACTCTAATACAGACGCTTAGCTATTCAATGTTAGTATCTTACCTGAGGGTCTTTAAGAAGTATGGTGACCAGCCTCTCATGCTTTAATAACTTTTATATGCTGGCAGTCTCAACTTCTTGAAGAAAATGCATACCCTGGAGTAGCAGGGCACTTTAATGTAGACAGGCCACAGAATCCCTGCAGCTGCAGTGTGGAGTCAGGCTGCCTTTGCTTGCAAGCCTACTCCTTCCTGAATGCCAGCAACCCGCAGAAACCCCTGCGGGCTGCGGTGTAGAGTCGGCGCTGCTGCCCATGGCAAGCACTCCATCCCCTACTCCACATGCACACCGCCAGCCCGCAGTATCCCCCGCGGGCTGCGGTGTAGAGTCGGGGCTGCCGCTCTGCCGTTGAAAAAACTTCTGACGGCGAGCCTGCAAGCCCCACTCCTGCATGCACACCGTCAGCCCGCAGTATCCCCCGCGGGCTGTGGTGTAGAGTCGGGGCTGCCGCTCTGCCGTTCCTAACTTTGAATGGCGAGCCTGCAAGCCCCACTCCTACATGTACACCGCCAGCCCGCGGCGTCCCCTGCGGGCTGCGGTGTAGAGTCGGGGCTGCCGCTCCGCCGTTGAGAACTTTTGACGGCGAGCCGGCAAGCCCCACTCCTTTGCGTGCCGCCAGCCCGCGGCGTCCCCTGCGGGCTGCGGTGTGGAGTCGGGCTGCCTCTGCCGTCCTCCGCCGGCGAGTGTGTGACCAAAGACCCTCCTGGGTCAATGGGCTCCCCGACTCCAACTATTTGAGCCGCCGCTGACTGCCGCAGCAGCCGGATCCGAGGCGGCCGCGAGACCCTGCGACAGGGCCACCTGGAAGAAAAAGACCGCAGGTTAGTTTTTTCCTTACCTGCAGGTCCCTGCAGTAGAGGAGCAACGCTCCTCCCTGCCTGTCTCTCGCATGCGGTCGACGATATGTCGCGCATGCGTGCCTGGCGGGGTCTTCACGAAGTCACTCACGTGACTCCGAAGTAAAATATTGTTTAGAGATACAGCGTGAACAGGCCTTTTGGCACGAGGGACAATTTACAGAGGCCAATTAACCTACAAACCTGCACGTTTTTGGAAACCGGAGACCAGAGATAATCCACGTGGTTACAAGGAGAACGGGAGAACTCCGTATAGACAGCACCTAAAGTCAGGATCAAACTCAGGTCTCTGACACTATAACATTACTGCTGCATCACTGTGCCGCAGTTCTAAATGACTGAACCAGAGGTGGACAAAACATGGAAATAAAAGCAGATAATCTTGGGGTAATGGAGAAGGATGCAGTTGGAATCTTATTTTGGGATTATATTGCGTGGGTATACCATAGTGTATCCAATCAAACATTGCTGCACTTATCACTGTTTTTAAAATTGCTTCTACAATAGAATATCAAAGTTTTGCATTATTTAACCTTAAGCATACCAGTTCTTGCTTCAATTCATTATTCTTTCTTCAAATGATTCCATCTGAAGAAGGGTCCGATCCCAAAATATTGTGTATCCATGTTCTCCAAAGATGCTGCCTGACCCGCTGAGTTAATCCAGCATTTTGTGTCCTTTTTTGATTTAAACCCCATTGTTCTAAATTTAAAATCCTCCCACAGTTTACCCTCAATTCAGAAGACAAACAGTGAAAAATAGATTCAAAGTTGCTTTGAAGTTCTGATTTTTATATCACCAATAAAGCCCCAATCCCACTTTCACGACTTAATTCACGACCTCTGCCGAGTTTGCCCTCGACTCGCAGCATGGTCGCCACGAGGTCGTAGGTAGGTTGTAGCAAGTCGTAATGCTACTCGTGACATCAATTAGGTCACGCCATTTTTTCTAGCCTGATAAAAATTGTCCACGAGTAAAGAAAAGGTTGGCATGGAAAAAAATCGATACTTTTTATGCGTAGGTAGGTCGTAGTAGGTCGTGATGCTGGTCATAGCTAGTCGTAGGTGGTCGGAGGCAGTCGAAGGTAATAGCTCCGGGGTGAAAAAAAGGTCAGTAGAAAGAAAAGGTTATTTAAATAGCGGAACGTCACCTTTGTCACTCCGGCATGTTCACTCATAGCCGGAGAGTTTTTTGGAGAGGAGACTTGTATTTTAGAGATGACACCAAAAAGGCAGCAGCGCAGGGGGAAGGCACAACCCTAAAAAAAACCTGCCATGCAGGTGTTGCCCACCCAAGAGGAGGAGTGGCAGGAGGTGATGCCACACGAGGTGATAGTGCAGGAGGAGGCAGCCCTGCATGAGAGACCAATGGAGGAGGAGACCAGGGTGGTGGTAGTATATATCCCCACCACCACCCATCCTTCACTGCCTCATTTGAAGGCAGCAAAGCAGCCCTTTCTCCTGTGTCTGACACAGCATCAGAGGCATATGCCCCATTAGTGGTGAGGGAGGGCTGGAGAAAGGTTATGCCCTACACTGATCAGACTGATTCCTGGGATGTCAGGACTTTCATATGAGGAAAGATTGGATAGACTCGGCTTGTGCTCGCTGGAATTTAGAAGATTGAGGGGGGATCTTATAGAAACTTACAAAATTCTTAAGGGGTTGGACAAGCTAGATGCAGGAAGATTGTTCCCGATGTTGGGGGAGTCCAGAACAAGGGGTCACAGTCTAAGGATAAGGGGGAATTCCTTTAGGACCAAGATGAGGAAAACATTCTTTACACAGAGAATGGTGAGTCTCTGGAAATCTCTGCCACAGAAGGTAGTTGAGGCCAGTTCATTGGCTATATTTAAGAGGGCGTTAGATGTGGCACTTGTGGCTAAAGGGATCAGGGGGTATGGAGAGAAGGCAGGTACGGGATACTGAGTTGGATGATCAGCCATGATCACATTGAATGGCGGTGCAGGCTCGAAGGGCCGAATGGCCTATTCCTGCACCTATTTTTCTATGTTTCTACACCTTCACCAGGCAGCAGGAGGAGGACCTTGAGGAATGGTTCCAGCAGAATGCCATCCTGTACAAAAAGGAAAATGAGGGGTGCAGGGACAGGGACAAGAATGACATGCTTGCCATCCACTGCCCCACATGTGTGCTTAAAGTTCCATCTTTTGTCAAAGCCCAGCGTACCTCTCTTCCAGTCATCTGGTGTACTGGGACAGTCCATCACATCATCTCCATTCACCCATTGAGACCTCTTCTTGTGCTTCTTCTTCACCCATGCTCTTCCCCTTAAAAGGCTGCTGAAGCAAACAGCAGTAAAACGTACATGGTCGAAACCAGTCTTCAACATAGTCGTGGGAAGTCCTCAACAGTCGTAGATTCTATGTATCTTACATAATTGTAAGAGGTCATAGACATAGTTGTAGGAGGTCGTAGACATAGTCGTGGAAGGTCGTGGGTTACCGTGAGCTTGATATTTTTAGGTCATTTAAGGTCGTCAGAGGTCGCGAATTAGGTCATAAAAGTGGGACAGGCCTTTTGACTTGTCATGTTAGAAACTATGAAAAAACAGGGTTATGATAGCAAAGTACTAAATACTGTTGTAAAATATAAATTGCTGAAAGAACTCAACAAGTTATACAGCATCTGTGGAGGCAAAGGAATTTTCAGGTTATGAACAAATACTGTGTCTGTAAAACCACGTGCTTATATTCAAGTCTCTTTCGTGTATGAATACCTTTAATGGTTACCCTTGCTTCAGATTTTGCTTTCCCAGCAGTAAATTGTACAATGCCAGTCATCTTGCAATGTGTATTTTTCAGAAATAGACGATGAATAGTACCACAATGCTCAATGTCCACATTTTCAGAAGGATGAAGAACTTCACCATTTAGTAACCATTTTGGAGGTTTCACATCAGCAACTGAAATCTCGCATTCGAGGCTGACTTCATTTGGCTCTGTCACTTCCACATCAGATATCGGCTTAATGATGGTAATTGATTGATCTGTTAATAAAGCATATTTTACAAAAGTTTAGGTGAATATTCCACAATATACATTTATACATTAAGAGGAAATAGGCATGCTTGGTTGGGGCAAAAAATTTGAGTTTGGATATTATGGTGCAACTTTACAAAACATTTCTTGGACTGAACTTTGAATATTGTGCGTAATTCTGGTTACCAAACTATAAGAAGGATGTGACTATGTTGGAGAGTGCAGAATTTTGCCTAGATTGGAGGACTTTAGTTATGGAAAGTGATTGGATAAACTGGGTTTGTTTCCCCTGGAGCGACAGAAAACAGTGACCAGATATAAGTGTATAAGATTATGAGGGGCAAAATCTTGTATAGTCATAGGTAGATAACCAAAATCTTTTTTCCCCACGGTAGAAGTATCAAAAAGTAGGGGACACAGGTTTAAATGAGAGGAAGGAGTTGTAAAGGGAATTCAATATTGACTCCTGCAATCTGCAACATACTAAAGAGAAATGCCCCTTTAGCTTGCATTGGTTTCGTTCTAACAGTAGCATTGACTACAAAGAAAATGGGCAAAGTGACGGACTGGGTGTGGATGCTGAATTAAAATGGCCGAGATTGGATGATTATACTGTGCATTGCCAGGAATCACCCTGTGTTTCCAGATGTCTACCATTTTAATAGACCATCGCTCTTGCACTCTGTCCTATCTGTAACCCTGCATATTCCCGCAGCTTCACGATAAGCGAGTTTGGTATTCCGACTGTGCATGCCCAGGTCAAACGTCACTATGCATAAACATTGCTGGAAAACAGTGGAGCTGTCAACATATACACCTTAATTCCTCCCGTTTATTCCAGGTTTAAGTAAGACAAAACTGCTTTCATCCTATGAATTAGTTGTATTTATTGTTCCTTTATTAAAAGCTAAGATTATTTTGTTGTTTTTATTGCTTTATGCTTTGGTGAATGAGCGAGATCGTGCTCATCCGTGGTCGGGGTCGGGCCCGGGTCTCCGGCACTGTGGGCGCCATTGAGTTGCTGCTGGGCCGTACCTGTCCACTCACGGGTGTCCTGTCCCTGTCCGAGGGAGGCCAGAGGCGGTCAGAGGTGTTGGGCCGGGCTTGCAGCCCGCGTGTCGGTTGGCCTGGCGAATGTGAGCTGGGTTGGCGCTTCTTCTCCGCGCTGGCTGTGGGCCTGGGGCCACTGGGACATCTCTGGCTGCCCCCCAAGCGGGGATGGGAGACGGGGTGGCCCAGCTGCGGCTCGGCAGCGCCCATGGCGCCGGGGACCAGGGCTCGATCCTGGCCGCAGATGAGGCACAGGTCTGTGTGTACGCTCTCCTGTCTCCCACTTGCATCGGCCCCTTCTCCCTCACTGTTGCACCCCACTCTCCCACTACCTGTTCCTTTGTGAGGATGAGGAGCTAACCATTTATGGGAGTCTCTCTGGAATCGAGAATTTCACGCTCATTCGTATTCATAGATGAGCTGAAGAATTCCATAGCCTTGAAATTAGCAGAATAGTTTGACTCCGAAATGATCATTGTTGTGTTCCAGTTTGGAATACATTAATTTTCCTATAATGTGACCACACGGCACCCCCGTTCCTCAGATTAAATATATATTTACACATAAATTATGAATAAGATAAAAATTTATACACAGTTTCTTCAGCCAGCGCTTCTTCCACTTTTTCTTTATGGTGAATGACCTTTGACAAGTCCCATGATTCCTTGCGTTTTACGGAATACCAAAGTCATTTATTACCTTTACATAACACGGACAAAGATGAATCTAATGTTAAATGCTATATTAAGTTTCCAGATCACTCTCTCTCCACAATATTCACTTTGTTCCACTCATTTGACCCCCTTCCGCCCCCACAAACACCCCTCCACCTTCATGGTTTGCTTTCTATTTTGTCCAGTTCTGACAGAGTTTATCAGACATGAACTGTGTCAAAAAGTGAGTCTTATAGAATTCCAAAGTCTGAGTAGGCACAAAATTTATCTTAAGAGTCATAGAGTCAGCACGGATATAGATTCTTTGGTCCAATTTATCCATGCCAACAAAGATGCCCAATTTAGCTAGTCTGCATTAGCCACATATCCCTCAAAAGGTTCCTTTCCATGTTCCTGTTCAAATGTCTTTAAAATATTATCATACCTAAAGAGCAGCACGGTGGCGCAGCGGTAGATTTGTTACCTTACAGTGCCAGAGACCCACGTTCGATCCTGACTATGGGCACTTGCTTGTACGGAGTTTATACTTTCTGCTCGTGACCAGCGTGGGTTTTCTCCGAAATCTGCGGTTTCCTCCCACACTCCAAAAATGTCCAGGTTTGTAGGTTAATTGACTTGGTATAAAAATAAATTGTCCCTAATGTGTGTGGGATCGTGTTAGTGTGCAGGGATCGCTGGTAGGCACGAACTCGGTGGGCGGAAGTCCCGTTTCCACGCTGTATCTCTAAACTAAACTAAATTGCACTAAACTAAATTGAACTAAACTAAATCTGCCTCAAACATTTTCTGTGACAGCTCATTCCACGTATGCATATCCTCTGAGGAAGGCCCCTCTGGTCCATATTAAATCTTTCCCCTCTCAACTTAAACCTCAACTCTCCAGTTTTTGATTCCAAGTCCCTGGGAAAAAGACCGTGTGGAGAGGGTGCAAAACAGGATCACCAGTGATCATCCAGGATCGCCACCTGGATTAGAGAGTATCAACTGTAAGGAGACACTGAACAAACTTAGATTTTTTTTCGGTGAGGATAAGCAATTTGATAGACGTATATAAAACTATGAGAGACATGTGTGGACTTTTTCCAAGGGTAGAAATTTCAAATACCACAGGATATAGTTTTAAGGTATGAAGGGGAAGGTTTAAAGGAGAATAATGTGGCTAATTGATTGGTAAATGCAATCAATTAGCCAACCATGCTGCCGGGGGAAGTGGTGGAAGCAGATACATTAACAGCATTTAAGAATCACTGGACTATGTGGATCCGGTTGGGTTCCTGTAACACAGGAGGCTTGTCCCCCAATGCAATATTCTACCACTCGCCCATAGCCCCCAAATGCACATGCGCAGCTCTCTCCCCCTCATCTTCAACCTCCCTCTTCTTTCCCCTCTCCTCCTCCCCTCCCCCACCTCTCTCCCTCTTTTCCCCTACTCTGTCCCTCCCTCCCTCCATAACTCCTCTCCCCTCCCTATCCCCTCCTATCCCCCGCCTCCCCTATCCCCTCACTATCCCTCACCTCCCCCACTGCCCTCCTCTCCCTCAATTCCCCACTCCCTACCTCCCCCTCCTCTATTCCCCCTCCTCCTCCACTCTCCCGCCTCACCTCCTCCCTCTTCTCCTACCCTCCCCCATCCCTCCCTCACCATTCCCCTACCTTCAGTTACTCCCTCCCTCCATAACTCCTCTCCCCTCCCTCCATAACTCCTCTCCCTACTCCCCTCCTCTCCATCTATTCCCTCTCCTCCCCCACTCTCCCTCCCAAGGATCTCGAGGTTGCCGCTCCTCTCCTTCCTGCGTTCCCCGGAGGAGCATCAGCCGTCGGCACCCTCAGAGGCAGGCCTCGGATCGGCCCGGAAGCACCAGCAGCAATGGCCGCGCCGGCTTGTGGGCGGGAGGGCTTGGAGAAGACAGGGAAAGAGCCATGGGGGAGAGGGGGGTATCATGTGAGGGGGCAGGAGCCAGCGAGGGGAACCCGAGGGGAAGGGGCTGGAGCTGCGGGGCATTGGGGACTCACAGCGGGCGCTGGACTCTCTCCTCCGCCAAGTTCAGATTCACCACTTTCCATTTGGCTACGTCCCTGTTTCCGGTTGGAGACTTCCGCCGGCCACCCACAGTGTCCCTGAGCTCCAGTAAAGATGCAATGCTGCAGGAAGGGGTGGACCGTTCCGAGGAGTGACAGGAGAAGAGACCAAACTGCGCGGCGCTGACTGGCAGGAGAGCAGATCGATCTGCGCACCGTGGTTTTTACAATTTTTAAATCTCGCTAATCATTAAAATATACCACCGATCGGAACGAAACTTATTGCACTCGCAGCACAGAAGAATGGTGAGTGAGCTGGCGAAAAATCGTAGCGCTATCGCCTACCGTTTCTGCACAAATAGAAAACGTGCAAACCGGAAGAGTACATAATCAGAGCTTTAGTTATGTATAGATTTAGATAGATACATGGACAATCAGGGAATTAATAGTTACAGACAACGTGGGGGCGGGGGGAGATGTATAATTTAAGCTGGCATCATGGCCAGCACAAACATCGTCAACTAATGGGCCTGTTCCTGTGCTGTACTTTTCAAATGTGCAGCAATAGGTATGGGCACGAGCTATGGCTGACTTTTCATCAGCTACATAGAAGATTTGAAAACTCAGTGATCAATAAGTTGATGTTAACTGCATGGATTTTAGTAAGGCATTTGATAAAGTTCCCCATGCTCGGCTGATCCAGAAGATTAAGTTGCACGGTATTAACAGTGACTTTGTCATATGGATTCAGAACTAGCTTATGATAGAAGACAGAGGATTGTGGTGGATGGACAATATTGAGGCTGAAGGTCTGTGACCAGTGGAGTTCCACAGGAATCTGGGACCTCTGCTGTTCGTGATATATATAAATGACTTGGATGTAAACGTAGAGGGATTGGTTAATAAGTTTGCAGTTGACCAAGGTTGCTAATACCACGGACTGTGAGGAAGGCTATCAAAGTATACAGCAGATATTGATCAGCGATAGAAATGGCAATGGAGTTTAATCCGAGCAAGTGTGAGGTGTTGCATTTAGGGAGGCAAATGCAAGGGGAAAATATACAATTACTGGCGTGACTCATTGATGTGCAGAAGGATCGTAGGGTGCAAGTCCATAAATCTCTGAAAGTGCCAGCACAAAAGTGGTGAAAGAGGCATACGGTATGTTTGCTTTTGTAGGTCGGAGCATTCAGTACAAGAGTCAAGAAGTAATGATGCAGCTTTATCGGGCTTTGGTTGGAACATTTTTGGAGTATTGCGTGCATTTCTTGTCGCCTCATTCCAGGACAGATGCAGTGGCTTGCAGGGGAGGTTTACCAGAATGATGCCTGGATTCAGAGGTACAAGCTACAGGGACAGGTTAGACAGATGTAAGGTTGTTTTCTCTGTAACGCAGGAGGTTGTGGGGAGACCTGATAGAGGTGTACAAAATTATGAGAGGCGTAGATAGGGTAGACAGAATGAGAAAGGTAAAGTTTAAGCGAGATGTACAGAGTAAATTTTTTTTACACAGAGGGTGGCGAGTGGCTGGAATGTGCTGCCGGGGTGGTGGTTGAGGCAGATACGATAGTGGCATTTAAGAGACTTTTGAATAGGCATATGGATATGCAGCGAGTGGATGATATGTATTATGTGCAGGCAGGTAAGCGTTTTTCTATACATCATGTTCGGTACAGGCATTGTGGGCCGAAGGGCCTATTATGCAGTGCTGTTCGATGTTCTATGACTGCCTTAGTGCTTATTGATGCACTCGTCAATTTCATCATATTTGCTACTAACTTCCAATATGCCCTCAAATCAATTTGGACATTTCTGACACCTCTCCCTTTCCTAGATCTATCTGCACCTCGAGAGACAAACTATCCCCTGACTCCCATAGCTACCTAGATAAGGTTAGAGGGCAAATACAGGCAAATGGGACAACATGGTTTGCATGAATAACGTGGGCAGAAGGGCTGCTTCCGCACTGTGTAGTTTTATATCTCTATGACTACACCTCCTCCCACGATGTCTCCTGTAAGAGCACAGAGTTTCTTCCAGTTTCTTTGTTTCAGCAGCATCTTTCAAGATTAGGTTTTCTGTTCTAAGACCTGTGAAATGTGTTATGTTTTTATAGCTAATGGAATCCACACTTTCATTTTCACAATTTTCTGAATGTTTGCACTCACTTCCCCCTTTCTCTCAGGCAGAACAGAAATTAAGTTCCCAAGATCCTCACCTTTCATCCGATAGCCTCCTCATTCAACATATCATTTTGGTGATATCTGCCACTTGCAACATAATCCCACCATCAGTCATCTCTTTCCTTTCACCCCTTTCTACTTTTTTTCTTTCTGCAGGGACCATTCTCTCCATGACCCTCAAGTTTGCTTATCCCTCTCCTGTCACCACACCCTACCCCTTGGCATGTTCCTCTTCAACCCTGGGCGATGAACACTTGCCCCTATGTCACCCCACTCACAATCATCCAAGTACCCAAACACCCTTCCAGGTACGGCAGAAATTCACGTGCACCTCCTTCAAATTCATATTTTGAAGCACTGATTGTTAATGCAAACCTCACAAGGTCTGTTGCAGAGATCTCAATGTAGATTTTCCGTTGTTTAGTGTAGTTTAGAGATATATGGCGGAAACAGGCCCTTCGGCCCACAGAGTCGGCGCCGACCAGCAATCCCTGCACTACACGACACACACTAGGGACCAAGTCAATTAACCCACAAACCTGGACATCTTTAAAGTCTGGGAGGAAACTGAAGGTCTCTGAGAAAACCCACACAGGTCAGTGGGAGAAGGTACAAACTCTGCGCAGACAAGCACCCATAGTCAGGATCGAACCCTGGTCTCTGGCTCTGTAAGCTCTACCACTAAGCCACCGTGCCACTCATCATGTTGTCAGCACACACTAAGTGAGGAAATTACTTCTGCTCACCGAGGAATAAACAGTACCATGTTGCAAAGGTATTTAGTAGAAAATAGACTAATGGATCAAAGTAATCACAGAAAATGTTAGAAACGCTAAGCACACCGCCAGTTGTATGCACTGCATTCCTAATACTGGCTTGTCCTTTTCTCAATGGTTCTTTATTGCCACATGTGCAAATGCACAGTGACATTCTTTTCTTCTATTAGATTCTTGAGGAATCAAAGCTGGCTTTGATCTATCAGATTTCCATGTTTTCTTTCATACACATTTTCATGCATAGTCTCACATGTCTTTTATTCTTCAAACTTCTCTAATAATACTTTCTTTCACTCATCTCCTGTTCTTCAATAATCAATTTATGTAATATTTACCTTTCCTTCTGTCTTTTTCTTCACAACCAAGATACCTTCGGTTTATCTCACTATCACCACTGCCAACACATTCCCACATTTTTTCTGTTCTTTCTTTTAAACAGTACATTTACAAACGAAAAGCTACTTCTAATAAAACTGATTTACAAAGTACAGTAACATTATTTATAGTATAAAACTGATTATAATTTAGTTAGATTATAAAACTGAGTAGGTATCCAATGTCACTAATATAATTAAGTGACATCCTCACCATCTCTTTCTATCTCCCTTGAAACCACTGTGTAGGATTATGATACTGATATTTACAAATAGTACTGTTGAGCATAGGAATTCTCTGTCCCTGCCTCACTAGTTTATCATGTCACTAGTGGAAGGTATTAAGTATACTGTAAGTTACACATCTTTCCAAGGACAGCAAATGTACATTTAGTAAACATTTCCATCAATAGCTCTTGTGCCTTTTAATCTTCTGGAATTAAAAACAAATTGTAGCTAGGTCACACAAGTTTAAAAAACTGGAGGGTGTGTCAACCCCAGCTTCTCTCATGATCCTCTCATTTGGCAGTTAGAGCAGTATAGGAGTCTACCCACTCATCCACTTTACTTATACATCATGGTCTATGGAAATAAAACAACGTAAAGAGGGGATCAAGAACCAATGTGGATTTAAAACATTAATAGCAATGATTGCAATTCATATAGAATAGTTGCAAACCGTGTACTGTCCTATTTAACCAAGCATTAGGGTATTTTATAAACAAAATCATAAAACATGACTTGATTTAAAACATTTTTTGTTCCACTCTTTTCGGATACAAATAGAACATTTCAAAATTAATGCTTCTAAAACCTATTTTAAAGCATATCATTACCTTCCACGTATAACATTGCTGTGCTTTTGTCATCTACGGCATCACACATGTAGTTGCCTTCATCTTCAAAAGCAATATTATTTATTATGAGCTTCCTGTACAAATCTTCACTCACAATCTCATACTTTTCAGAGGGATGAATCTCCTTTCCATTATTATACCATTTGACCACAGCATTTCGTCTGGAAACCTTGCATTCAAAAAAGACACGATGCTTCTCCATGCCAATTTTCTCTCTCAAGGGTTTCACAATTTTAACTGGCAATTCTGAAAAACATATTTGAACAATAGTTTGATTTGAACATTGAAGCTATGAAATTATGCCAAATGCCAGTCAGGTATTGCTAATCCAGAATTAAAAAGATACAGTTATAAAGATGGACAAAAATAGTCATTTTTATTACAATTTTTGTTATTAATCCATAGGACAGAATCACTGGCACCAGCAGCAGCTATTGCCCATCCTTAACTACACTGGAACTAGAAACATTGAAACATGGAAAATAGGTGCAGGAGGAGGCCATCCGGCCCTTCGAGCCAGCACCGCCATTCATTGTGATCATAGCTGATCATCCCAAATCAATAATCCGTGCCTGCCTTCTCCCCAAATCCCTAGATTCCACTAGCCCCTAGAGCTCCATCTAACTCTCTCTTAAATCCATCCAGTGATTTGGCCTCCACTGCTCTCTGTGGCAGGGAATTCCACAAATTCAAACCTCTCTGGGTGAAAACGTTTTTTCTCATCTCACTTAAATGGCCTCCCCTTTATTCCAAGACTGTGGCCCCTGGTTCTGGACTCGCCCAACATTGGGAACATTTTTCCTGCATCTAGCTTGTCCAGTCCTTTTATAATTTTATGTTTCTATAAGATACCCCCTCATCCTTCTAAACTCCAGTGAATACAAGCCTGGTCTTTTCAATCTTTCCTCATATGATAGTCCCGCCATCCCAGGGATCAATCTTGTGAACCTACGCTGCACTGCCTCAATCACAAGGATGTCCTTCCTCAAATTAGGAGACCAAAACTGTACACAATACTCCAGATGTGGTCTTACCAGAGCCCTATACAACTGCCTGGCTTGGTAAGCAATTACAGAAAACTATCCATTTCATACGACCCAACTATTTATTTCCATTGACAAACAAGTTGATATTACTTGTTCTACATTACCCCAAGTCGAATTTCACTATATTTCTTTCTATATAGTTCCAATTTAAATATAAAAATTACATAGATTGATCGTTAACTAATTTTGTTTGATGATCTTCATCTCATATCTCTAAATGCACTTCTGTGTACTTCAGAAATGTACAATGGTGGTGCAGTGCGTAAGCAAGTCACTCAGGGATTTCAACTAAAAACCAAGTCCAGAGAGGAACCATCACAGAGGCCAACTTCAGCCAATTTGAATGTTTCCATCTTACAGAAACAGCAACAAAGCTAAATACAATTTCTGCAATTTCAAGAATCTCATTGTTCCAGCCCCTGTGCATTTGACAATTAAACACTCTTGATGGCAAATTAGTGGAAGGTATATTTGAGAGTGTTACTAAGCAGCACATATTTCATTTCGGAGTCACGTGAGTGACTTCGTGAAGAGCCCGCCGGCGCGCATGCTCGACATATATCGTCGTACCGCGTTGCTGCGACGGCTGGCGGTGGAGCGCGCTCCTCGCCAGCCCTTCAGAAGGGGCCACGGAGGTAAGTATTCTACCTTTAGTTGGTGGTCCTTGTTGTTGGTTTTGTCTTGCAGCAAGGACATGGATGGGAGTTCCAAGGGCCGGAGGACGTCAGGACGAGTTCGCCGGTCAACAGTTCCGGGGCCTTTACCATCGGCAGTACCTGCAGCGCAGGCCGGGACTCAGGCGGAGATGTGGGTAAGCCCTGTGTTCACGGGTCCAGATCCGCCAGCACACCACAGCTCGGAGGAGTTCGGTGAGGAGGAGTGTGGTGTGCCGCCAGAGCAGGGGGACCCTGCCATGGCAGTCAGGTTGTCAGCGGGCTCGCTGGCGACCTCGAGCAGGGCACGTGCCGTTGCACGGCCTGTTCCACTCAGCCCTCCGAGAAGGGGGAGGGCAGGAGCCCAGAAGCCTAACCCTGTTAGGGCTAAGGCATTGCCTGTCGCGGAGGAGCGGTCAGGTTCCAGGGCGAGACCCGGGGCGGCTGTGAGGCCAGCCGGCATACCCCGACTCTCGACGCCGGGACGGGTCGGTCGAGTCGGGTCTCGTCACGGTCGCCGAGCCCCCCATGGATGGGTGGGCGAGACCATGCGTCGGCAACGTCCACGATGTGGGCAGCCGGCAAGACTGCGCGGGCCCCAGGCAGCCATGCTTCGGCTGGTACCGACACCTCGCCGCAAGTGCCCTTAGTGGCAGCGGCTTCAGCTCTCGCTAAACGGAGGCGATTGAACACGCCCGCGCAGGAATCGCGCAGTTCGCCTCGGCGGCTGTTAGCGACAACTACCGGCACCGGCAGGGCCTCGACGAGGTGCGGGCCGATGACAGGAGCCCAGTTTTCTTTTCAGAGCCGGAGGACTCCGACCACCTGAGTGTTCAGGGTGAAGGGCGTATTGACCGTATGGAGCGGCTGCTGGAGCTCCTGCTTCAACGTCAACAACAGCAGGGCAGCAACAGGCACAGGGCGTCTTCACAAACATCTACTATCAGCCTGGAGCAGCAGGAGGAGGAGGTTCTGGTGGATCCCGTACCAACTCCGTTGGAGGTGCCAGCGGAAGAACTCTTGGATGTGGCGACCAAATTCGCGGCCTCACATACGGCTGGTCTTCCTCTCAATTCAAAGCTGGCAGCCACAGTGGACTTTCTTAATAATCAGGTGCTGCAGGAAGAAGTCCTCATCCAGGCTATGAGCCGTCACAAGGCTCCATCAAACTGCAACTCCCTCAACGTGCCTGTGGTCAATACGCCAATATGGGGCAACATCAGTGCGGCTATCCATCAACAAGAGCTACAATTGCAGCGGATCCTGAAACTCCTCACGGCCGGTATTACCGCCTTTGCGCGGTCGGTGGACGAGGACGAGCTGAATTTGGACCAGGAAGATGCTCTGGCCTTATTGTGCGCGACCCAGCACGAAATCAACGGGTTTCGCAAAAACAGCATCCGCCCAGCACTCAACCCGAAGTTTGCAGGATTGTGCAAACCACCGCCGCCGCCGCCCCGTCAGCTCTTTGGTGAGGACCTCTCGAAGAGAGTCAAAGAGCTTGACGAACAAGCCAAAACGGTGGGGATCATGCGCTCTAAGAGTGCCCCCACACCGTCCGGCTCAAAAGCTCCATACATTCGCTCACGAGGGTCGGCCAGTATCTCGACGAGGACCCACCCTCAAGCTCCACAACGACAGCAACATCAGACCCAGCACCAAGGGTCTTTTTTAGGACAGGGTCGGCAGAGACCCTGGTGGAAAACGAAGACGCCGCGCCCTCAAGCCAACCCAGCACCTCCACGTCCACACACGCGTGTCAAGGACCGCCGGTAACCACGGAGGTGAGGGGGTCTGGTTCTCTCTTTTCTCTCTGTTTAACTTCACATGTTGGTGGTCACATTCGGTGGTTTTTGGGTGCATGAGGTAATTTCACTGGTGACGAGTATGTGTTGCAGAATATTCAGGGGCATAAAATTGAGTTTATTAATGGCGACATTCCTCCATCCCAGCACATGCCCGCTCGAACATTTAAAATTATCTGCTGCAGAACAGGCAGCCGGCTATAAGGAATTGTTAAGTCTTGAGCAAAGGAGTGATTAAGAGAGTGGTGCATGAACCAGTTGAATTTGTTTCGAACATATTCACCAGACCTAAGAAGGATGGAAGTTGTCGTGTCATTATTGATCTAACCTGTTTGAATACTTTTGTAACATATTCTCATTTTAAAATGGATACGTTGAAACAACCAAATCATTGATTTCTCATGGTTGCTTTATGGCATGCATTGATTTAAAGACGCATATTATTCCGTATCCGTCCAGAAATGTGACAGAAGGTTTTAAAATTCATCTGGATGGGGCAACTCTGGCAGTACAAAGCTTTGCCTAATGGGCTCACCACAGCCCTAGATTGTTCACTAAATTAGTGAAGCCAATTATGGCTTATTTGAGACAACGACACCATATAGTATGGCCTATTTAGATAATGTCTTAATTGTGGGCCACACCCTGGAATTGGCTGAACAGGGTGTTGCAGCTGCTGTCAATATATTTCAACAATTGGGGTTTATTGTCCATCCAGAGAAATCAAAGTTCTACCCTGCCCAGGTGATTAATTACCTAGGGTTCACGGTGAACTCTATAAGCATGAGGGTTACCATTCCAATTAACAAGATTGAGGAGGTTACCCAGGTGTGTCAAGATTTAATCCGCACCAATATACCATCGATTCGGCACTTAGCTACAATAATTGGGAAGCTGGTAGCTTTGTTTTCGGCAGCGCGATATGGACCTTTGCATTATCAGAATTTGCAAAGAGCTAAAATTGCTGCGTTAAAACAGAACGCTGGTCATTATGATCGGTCCATGCAGCTGCCGCCCAAAGCGATAAATGAGTTGCAATGGTGGGTGTGTCACATTAGCAACTCATTCAAGACTATTAGGGAGGCTAATCCGGTGGTATATTTGCAAACTGATGCAAGCTCCAATGGTTGGGGATCCACGAATAATTGCTCTAGTTGTGGTGGCAGATGGGACACCCTTGAATCAACGATGTTGTTAACTCAAGGGATTAACTATTTGGAGTTGCTGGCAGCATTCCACGGACTTCGTGCGTATTGTTCCAAGCTTGTTGGAGTACATGTCCGTCTCCAAATAGACAACACCACAGCAGTAGCATATTTAAACCATATGGGTGGTACCAGGCCAGTTTCGTGTGACAAATTGGCAAACTCAATTTGGCTCTGGTGTGTTCAAAGAGACATTTGGATTTCAGCTACCTATTTGCCAGGTGAGCTTAATACTGTGGCGGACACCAGGTCACGCAAATTTAATGACAATATTGAATGGATGTTGCATCCTGAGATCTTTTCTAAAGTCACAGCCAAATTTGGTAAACCGGACATTGACCTCTTTGCGTCACGGTGGAACCATCAGGTACCAACCTACGTTTCATGGGAACCAGATCCTGGGGCAATAGCGCTAGATGCATTGTCGCTGGACTGGGGGAAGTGGTTTTCTATCCCTTCCCCCCATTTTGCCTCATCAGTCGGGTATTGGGAAAGATTCAGGCAGATGCTGCCAAGGGCATCCTTGTTATACCCGACTGGCCCACACAGCCTTGGTATCCGGTGGTCTTTGACATGCTCAACGAACCTTGGGTCCTTTTGAAGGGTTGCCCACAATTGGTTACTCACCCTGTCTCAGGGGAGCCGCATCCCTGCCATGGCTATTTAAATTTGTTGGCTTGCAGGTTCTGAACAGGCCGTTAGTCCAATACGGCCTCTCGGCTCGGACCATGGATACCACCGGGGCGTCGTGTCGAGAGTCTACAAGGCGAAGATACCGCTCGCATATTAAGAAGTGGGAAGCCTACTGCAGCCGCTCTCGCATCACGTACGATGACGTGACAACGACCGACGTCCTGGAATTCCTCGCGGGGTTGCACCATGATGAACACTTAAGTTACAGTGCCATCAACAGCGCCAGAAGTGCGCTATCGTTCTACCTCAGTTGGAGGTAGGATCCAACAGGCTAGTGTCCAGACTCATGCGGGGTATATTCAATATGAATCCGCCTACACCACGCTATAATATCACCTGGGATGTCAGGGATGTATTAACCCTGCTCAGGACGTGGTCTCCCATGGAAGGGCTCCAACTGGACCAACTCACCATGAAGCTGGTGATGTTACTAGCGCTGACTTCAGCTCAGAGGGTACAGACACTACACAAACTGCGTGTCGACAGAATGACAGCTACCCCTACAGAAGTAGTCTTTTTCGTTGACGAGCTACTAAAGCAGCATAGACCTGGGTGCACAGGGCTGCAGCTGAAGTTCCCGGCATACCCCGCAGATGCTAGGCTATGTTTAGTCTCACATATCCGCCACTATGTCAAAGTGACGGCACGCATCAGAGGAATGGAGAGATACCTGCTTGTCACTCACAAGAGACCTCATCATCGAGTGACAGTCCAGACGATATCCATGTGGCTTCCAGTCGTCTTGGGTAAGTCAGGTATCGACACTAATGTGTTCAAGTCTCTTTCCACCAGGGCTGCATCGACGTCAAGGGCGAGGGTCATGGACCAAATTCTCGCCACAGCAGGATGGGCTAATGAAGCTGTGTTCCAGCGTTTTTATAACAAGCCTGTTGCTGCTCCTCTGCAGTTCGCAGAAGCCGTGCTGAATGCAGGTCACGAACGTGGAGATGTCCCCGCATGAGGGGTTTTGTTTTGTTGTTAATAACTCTGCTCTTGTTTTGCAGTATGAACTATTGAGCAAGTTTGTTCCTCCCATCCATCCCTGGTAGTGGTGTGTCAGCATGGACGTGGTCCAGGGCGTGTAATCACAGAAGCTTTGAAGTCTTCACGAAGTCACTCACGTGACTCCGAAATGAAATAGTAAGATTGAACGAGAACTTACCAGTTCGAAGGTTGATCTTTATTTTATGAGGAGTCGAAGTGAGGGATTTCGTGCCCTCCTCGCCCAACCCTCAATCACCTTCATCTGGTAATCTTAGTCACTTCAATCTTACTATGCGAAGTCATTTCTTTGTTGGTTTCTGTGATTCCACGCCGCTACTTTGAAGTATGTCGAGCATGCGCGCCGGCGGGCTCTTCACGAAATCCCTCACTTCGACTCCTCATAAAATAAAGATCAACCTTCGAACTGGTAAGTTCTTGTTCAATCTTACTATTCTCCAACAACATATTAATTTATGCCCAGTTTAAGTTTTGCCAAGACTGCTCAGGCCAGGATCTCAAATCAACCTTAGTCTTTCTTCTTGGGCTGATTCCTGGAATTTAAGGTAACGTATATCCACTTCTGAATCCAGGAACAAATTGCGTTTGGGGTAAATTACCGCCTGGAGTTCATCAACATTGTCATCAAACTAGTCTTGATGTTTTAAGATTGAGCGGCCAAGCATCACAGGTACTAATGCTGATAGATGTTAAGGCAATCCAGGTATTACTATGTCTGTCATACTGCATTCGGTCCGTACCTATTTAAGTGTGGTCTAAATGCTTCTAAAACATAGTGGTTTTCCCAACTTAGTGTGTTCCAGATATCAACCATTCCCTGTGTTTACAGAAAATTCCCCAAAAACCCCAATTACACTCCTGACTCTCACCTTAAACCTTTAAACTAAGCCCTCTTGTTTTTGATACGCCTTTTACCCTGGGGAAAAAAGATTCTACCTACAGTATCTATGCCTCTTCTAATTATATATATAACTCTATCAGGTGACCACCGGGGTGGGAGATTGCAACCTTCACGTGGTCCACCCTGTTTCGACGAATGCAATCAACCTGGTGCGCACAATCAAGTAAGATCAAATAGAACAAGTTGTCCTACAACTTTAGGCTGTGCACGCCATACGCAAGAAGAAGAAGAAGGTGACCACCGCAACCTCCTTCGCTGCATGGAAAACAAACCCAGCATATCAAAAAGTCAAACAGACATGGCTTTCTGGAACTTACTAATATTTCATTTTCTTTTAGTAAATTTTAAAGTTTAATTCTCAAAAAATAATTCAATTTTGTAAAGAAAATTAAGGCAGGATTGTAGTACAAGAGCCTTCACTCTCAAAATTATTAATGCTTCTCCAATAAGTCTTACCTTTAATTCGAAGGAAAGCTCGAGTAGTAGCAGTTTCAGCAACAAACTTGATCTCTGCAGCATCTTCAGGTTTTATGGATTTAAAGATTAGAATATGTTTCCTTCCTATAAACAATACATTTGGTTATACTCTATATCAACAACATGAAAATACAAAATCTGTGTGGCATAATGGGCTCTAGAGCATCCATTATCTGGTTCTTTTCTGAAGCATGCATTTGGATAATATCAATTTTAACAAATTTTACTTTAAAATAATTTAAAAATCAAATCAAAATGCAGTAAAAAAAAATCCTACCTTCCTGACGAAACTTCACGTTTTCCCCAGTCCTGATTTTCACATCATTCTTAAACCACTGAATATCAACTTCATCGTGTGAAATTTCGCATAAGAAGGTGGCATTCTCCTTTTCAACCACTTCAAGGTCTTCCAGAGGCTGGACTACTTTGATATCACGAGCTAAAGAATGACATACAAAAGAAGAAAATTAAGTTATATTTCTACTCAATGCTTGAATTTTCCTCCATAACACTTCTTGCCATCACTTCAGTAACAGTTTAACCACTAGAAATATTCTGAACCTATGAAGCTATTATATACAGTGCATTCAGAAAGTATTCAGACCCCTTCACTTTTTCCACATTTTATTACGTTACAGCCTTATTCTAAAATGGAATAAATTCTTATTTTTTTAAATCATCAATCTACACATAATACCCCATAATAAAAAAAGCAAAAACAGGTGTTTAGAAATGTTTGTAAAGTAATTAAAAATAACTGAAATATCACACTTCAGTCAACATTCAGACTCTTTACTCGGTACTTTGTTGAGGCACCTTTGGCAGCGATTACAGCCTCGAGATTACAGCTTCTTGGGTATGACTACAAGCTTGGCACACCTGTATTTGGATAATTTCTTCCGTTCTTCACAGCAGATCCTCACAAACTTTGTCAGGTTGGATGGGGAGCGTCAATGCAGCGCTATTTTCAGGTCCCTCCAGAGATGTTTGATCGGGTTCAAGTCCGGGTTTTGGCTGGGCCACTCAAGGACATTCACAGACTTGTCATAAAGCCACTCCTGCGGTGTTGTCTTGGCTGTGTGTTTAGGGTCATTGTCCTGTTGGAAGGTGAACCTCTGCCTTAGTCTGAGGTCCAGAACCCTCTGGAGCAGGTTTTCATCAAGGATCTCTCTGTACTTTACTCCGTTCATCTTTCCCTCGATCCTGACTAGTCTCTCAGTTCCTGCCGCTGAAAAACATCCCCACAGCATGCTGCTGTCACCAGCATGCTTCACCGTAGGTATGGTATTGACTGGGTGATGAGCGGTGCCTGGTTTCCTCCAGACATGATGCTTGGCATTCAGGCCAAACAGTTCAATCTTTGTTTCATCAGACCAGAGAATCTTGTTTCTGACGGTTTAAGAGTGTGCCTTTTACTGAGGAGTGACTTCTGACTGGCCACTCTACCATAAAGGCCTGATTGGTGGAGTGCTGCAAGTATAGTTGTCCTTCTGGAAGGTTCTCCCATCTCCACAGATGAACTATGGAGCTCTGTCAGAGTGACCATCGGGTTCTTGGTCACCTCTCTGACTAAGGCCCTTCTTCCCCCGATTGCTTAGTTTGGCCGGGCAGCCAGCTCTATGAAGAGTTCAGATGGTTTCAAAGTGCTTCCATTTAAGAATGACAGAGGCCACTGCGCTCTTCGGGACCTGCAATGCTGCAGAAATTGTTTTTACCCTTCCCCAGATCTGTGTCTGGACACAATCCTGTCTCGTAGGTCTACGGACAATTTTACTCAATTTTGAGTGTCATAGCAAAGGGTCTGAATAAACATGTAAATGTGATATTTCAGTTATTTATTTTTAATAACTTTGCAAAAATGTCTAGAGATCTGCTTTCACTTCTTCATTCTGGGATATTATGCGTAGATTGATGACAAAAAAAAATAATTTAATCAATTTAAAAATAAGGTTGTAATGTAACAAAATGTGGAAAAAGTGAAGGGGTCTGAATACTTTCTGAATGCACTGTAATACCAAGTGCTCTCCTGCTTTCTTTTTGCTTTTGCATGCCACCTATCATGTCAGTTATTATTATTTAATAATAATAAAACAGTTAAGAATCATGCTTAAAGAATGGTAATTTATAAATAAACTATCTCAAACAATGTGAAGAAGGCCTGAACTCCCATTCTGCACAAAATAATGTAGGGTACTTGGTCTACCATTTAATTTTAAATTTCAGTTTACAAGATGCTATAATTGTATACCTTCTAGTCCATCTTTTTTGGGAACAATTATAATTTTGTTACAGTGGATTTTTAGAGCACAGACCACAGGTCAGACATCATGACCCTGCATCAGGATGCAGTCTCAACCCAAAATGGCAAACATCCTCACCCTCAACCAACGTGAGTTCCTCCAGCAATTATTGTTTTTTGCTCCAGATTCCAGCAACTATGGTTTTGTGCCTTTGTCATTATGACCAATGTGATTGTTAAGATTATCTAGGAATTTGACCAGATCTACACAAGCTGACTATTTTCTTTTCCTGTATGGTTTACAGTAGGATGATTACAGGTGAGAGAGATCACTTCATATTCTCCTAAATTCCAGAGAGCATAGGTGCAGCCAACTCAAGCCTTTCATCTCGTTCCATTATTTCACAATTTAAAGTTAGAATTTTTTGAGGTTGTAATTAACAAAACAGATCAGAATAAACTAGTTGGCACATTGTATTTAGACTTTGAGAAGGCTTTTGATATGAAACCAACAAGATATTATTAAACAATATTAGAGGGCATGGCAATCTGCTGGCATTTACTATAATTTGGTTAACTGATGGAAAACACAGAGTAGGATTAAACAAATAGTTTTGCGGTTGGGAGATTATGACTAGTGCCCAAAGATCAGTGCTTGCTGCCAACTGTTCACAATCTATATCAATGATCTGGACAAAGAAATTAAATATAATAGTTATTTCAAAATTCTTAAAAAGGCAAGACATGGTAGGTGCAGAGAAGAGGTTTCCATTCACTGGGAACTAGCATCAGTCTCAAAATATGGAAACAAATATTTGCGACGTAGATGATGAGAAAAATCTTTACTGAACGTAATGTGAATCTTTGAAATTCTCTACACGAGAGCATTGTGGTAGCTTGGTCGCTGGATATAGATAGCTAATTCTTTAGATTTAAAAAAATCAAGAGATGTGAAGTAAGTGCAGGAGATGGTACCGAGATAAAAGTTCAACCATGATCTTACCGAAGATTGGAGCAAGCACGAGGGACCAGACGTTGTGTGTGTTCTTATTTTTTATGTTTTCAATTTTTACTTTACTGTAAACCTGAAGACTACTGTCAGGTTATCATCTTCACTCGAATAAATGAAACCATAAACTAACGAGAATTTATCACATATTTTTCCCAACCCGAACATCATCTTCAATGCTGCAGAAGCCACACATACATTTCCCTGGCAACACACTTAATCCTCTTGTAGCTTATCATTGATACAATGGCCCCATAGCAGAAGCATCCACATCGCAGACTGGAAACTGCAAGTATCCCGAGCTAATTCCGCTACCACCATCATCTATTGCGACAAGTGATGGCTTCCACTGAGTGTAGCCGGAAGCTTGCTCCCTTTTCAGTACGGACAATGACGGCGAGGTCAAGGTAAACATTTGCACCAAGATGGACATGAAAAGAAGAAGATTGATACAATATGGCTCACATTAATAATTTTTTAGCCTGCACATGGTATAGATGGTTTGTGGACTCTATATAACCAAAATAAATTCACTTCTTTCTGTTATCCATATGGAATTGCATATCATTCTCTTTGGAATTTTCTCTATATCCAGTGCTTGCTTTGCTTTGCGTAAGAAATACAATTAAAAGCAAGCTGACTACACATACTTTGGGATGCCTATACACAAATGTACATGTGTACAATTGTCTACTATCTTGCATTTCAGATGGAATCTTTAAGGTCAAGTGACCATAGATATTAGAATTACTTTATTAAAACTTAACAGTAGTATAAATAAGGACCAATAACTACTAACCACATACCATGGACAGTAAGCATGGCTGATGACTTGCTATCCACTGCATCACATGTGTATTGTGCTTGATGTTCATGTCCACATTGATAAATGATAAGACTCCTCTTCCTTCCTTTAGATATAATGCTATATCCTTTCCCTGGTTTAATCTCAATATTATTCTGTAGAAAGTGAAATCATAATATGAGATATGAATTACAGTGATATACAGCTAAAAATTATTTAAAATCATTCATTCAGTTAATTGTTTTATCCAGACAAGTGTGAGGTGATACATTTTTCTAGGTCAACTGCAAGAGAAAAGTATGAGGTAAATGGAAGACCTTTGGAGTTGTTGATTAACAAAGGGATCTTAGGATGCAAGTGCATAGTTCCGTAAAAGTGACAATACTAGTAAATAGGTGATAAAGAAAATATATGGCACACTTGTCTTTATCCATTGGGCCATTTAATATAAAATTTGCCAAATCATGTTGCAGAAGGTTCACCGGGATGTTGCCTGATTAGTAGGATGTTAACTAAAAGGACGATCTTGGATTGTTTTCTCTGAGGCTTCAAAGGCTGAACGGCAACCTGTTTGACGTACATACAATTATGAGAGGAATAGGTGAGGTAATTGAGTCTTTTTCCCATGTGGAAATGTCAAATATCAAAGGGCACAAGTTTAGGGTGAGAAGGGTAAATTTAAAGGAGATTTACGAGGAAAACATTTTGCAGGTGCCTGGAATGACCTGTCTGGAGAGATGAGAGAAGCAGGTATGATAGCAATATTTAAGAAGCATTTAGATCACTCTGTATAACTCGTTATCATCCAACCCACAGCCAACAATGGACCATTGTGGGCTTCACGTTTTTATGATCATCGTTACTTTTTGCATATCTTTCATTTATTTGTTCTATATCTCACTATAATCACCATCTATAGCTCTCGTTTCCCTATCCCCTGACTCTCAGTCTGAAGAAGGGTCTTGACCCAAAACATGACCCATTCCTTTTCTCCAGTGATGCTGTCTGAGCCACTGTTACTTCAGCTTTTTGTGTCTATTTTTGGTTTAAACCAGCATCTGCTGTTCCTTCCTACATGGGAACATGGCGTTCAGCGCACGATGTTTGTGCTGACCATGATGCTAAATTAAACTAATCCCTGCACATGATCCATATACATCCATTCCCTGCATATTCATGTGCCTATCTAAATGTCGCTTAAGCTTCACTATCATGTCTGCTTCCACCACCCCTATGCTATGCTAAGTGTTTGATATTTCTACCCAGGAATATTAATATTGTCAAGCATGTAAATTATTATTAGTGCAAAAGCAACAACATTAATTGGAGTTTATTCATTCATATCAGTCATTATTTTTATGTCAGAAATTATCTTGATATAGAGAAAGCAGTTTGGTGATGGGGCTATACAGAATGAACCTGGTGCTGTTTCACACTACAAATGTATGAATTTTAATTCTGTGGTAACAGCTCAAGTTATTATATAAGTTACATGACGTTTCCTTTTGTAATAATTCATTGGAATATAGATGAACTTCTGGGTTCACGGTGTTCCACATTTTATGGCGTTCCACATCTGTGGAATCTGTGGATAGTAGATTTGAAGAGGGACATTGGTGCAGCTTGTTAATTGTGCCTCAAAAACCCAAGGACAACCAATCAATAATGTATCTTTCAAATAAATTAAATTTGAAGCACCATATTTTGGGAGGATGTATATGGTCAATCAAGAGTTAGGTGAGTTAAAGACACAAAATGCCTATAAAATAAGACTGAATAGGATTATGATGAGATACCATATCAAGCATAATTTCTTATCGACCTGAAGCTCACTGAGTTACTCCAGCGTTTTCCAGCATTTTCTGTTCTTAGTTTAACTACAAACTTTTTCTCTTGGTTCCGTCCTTAGGTGAGCATCCAAACTATACCATTATCACTACTGAGACAACCTGCTTCCATGTGCAGAACATCTAACAAATGCCCTTGTGTTTATCAATGTGCAAATAAACTAATTTCATTGAAGAAACCACTTGGGAAGAGCAATGTCATAACAGTGCAAAACTGATACATTATCAGTTGTGCCACTAGTGTTTTAAAGTATCTTTTCTATCTGTCATAACAGCTGTCATCCATTACTTCTATTTACTTCATAGATAATTTTTGTGTCTTCTTACCTTGAACCATTTAACTTCTGCGTTGGCTCTTGACAGCTCACATTCCAAGACAATTTTATCTTTCTCTGGAACTTTGATATCCTCTAAAGGTTTAACAAAAGTTGCTGGAGGCTCTGTTAAAAGAAAAAGTGAATAACTGCAATGTGCAAAGCAAAACTTACAAGTTTGACCGCTGACGTGTCAAAATTTAGTAAATGGTCAATTAGTCCCTCTGCTTAAATGCAAGATGTGTTCTGCATTATCAGCCAACTTGCATCATATATTTCCTGTGGACAATCAATGTCCAACACACTGAATTTTGAAAGGATGACAGCAGCCCCAATTTCATGGCAGAATTTAACTGAACATAAAAAAACTGCCATAGAAACTCAGCATATCAACCAGCATCTATGGAAAGAAAGTTGTCAACCTTTCGGGTTGGGACTCTGCATTAGTCCTGATGTGAGTTCTCGATGGGAAATATTGACAATATTAACAATTCCTCCCCACCCCACCCCCACAATTGATTTCTCAACTCGCTGAATCCTCCAGCAGTTTATTTTTTGCTCCAGTTTACAGCAACTGCAGTCTCTGTATCTCTCTCAAAATTTGCTAAGTTGGAGATTTAATAAAATTGAAGTCAATGGGAATCAAGTGATAAAAAAAACAATTGGCTGAAATTATAACAGGAAATCACATAGGAAAGCTTAAAACTTCAGCAACACATTTCAAGACAGGAGGGTAGACTCGTCTATTTGCATCCAATCCATAATGTTCAGTGCAGAAGCCTTAAATTCCTTGAAAACCACAAGCAGCAAGTCCAACTCATCAAAAGTAAATATACATATGCATATAAGAAAGTGGAGATATGAACTTTAAAGTTGGATAACACTGACACTTTTAAACCAAGGAGACTTTTAAACTGATGGAGATATAATTGAAATGCAACATAATTTCAATAAGATCATTAGCGATAAACAAGTGAGAATAATTATTTCAATCCATATCTTAGAATACTGTTTGAATTGAATGACAATTTTTAATTTTAACCAACAAGGGAAATGTGTTGAATTGGTGCTTCCTTATTTTATTCTAATCTAATTAATCAAGTGGCGTAATGGATAAGAAATAAAAGCATCTGGGATTTTTTTTTACTCAAACTGATGTTTCTTTTTCTGGAAGCATGTGTGAAACTTACCTAAAATATATATTTCTAACATATCATTATCATCAGAATATACATCCTTGAGCAAATGAATTGAATCACAGGCTGATGTAGCTATTTTTTCATCTGATGGGTTTCTATGTCTACTATTTGCTTTTATTTTTCTGAAACCCTTTAAATCTTCGAAAAAAGTTCTCATCATTGCACTCTCTTCGGGTATTCCTTTTCAGTGATTATTGTGAAATGTGCCTTCAGTTGAATGGGTGATGCAATAGTGCAATCCCAGTGTAGCACAGAAAAAATGTGTAGCACAGCCATAAATCCGTACACAGGCGATGGAGAAATAGACTAGCTTCTGTATCCAGGATTGTCAAGCATGGGTCCAAAGGTGGATCACTGTCACCTAAGAGGACAGGCAGGTGTGGCCACAAAAGGAAGCCGACTCCATGAGATGAGACTTTGCTGATTCGGAAAAATAAGAAGAATCTGAGAAAGACGAGCAATGCCCTGAAGAAAGATTTGGAGGCAACTGGCTTCTCAATAAGCTCAAGCACTGTGCATCGACACCTCATTGAAGTCGGTCGTATAGCTAGAAGATCTGTGAAAAAGCAACTTCTAACTGTTGCAATGAAGAAGAAACAATACCAGTGGACTTAAAAATATGCGAACATTTACTGCAATTTACTGCTGCCGGAGGTGGCAAAAACGTTTCCAGATGCATCTGGGATATTCTAGAAAGACCTTGTACCATGCCGCACATCCCATGCAACGTGTATTGTTATATCCGAGTTTATGCTTGATTCAATTAATTTGCATAAAGATGTATATTTTCTAAGATTGCTTCTCTTCTCGTAAACGTTTTTTTCTGGTAACCAACCCGCCAATTACCAGAAAAATCACATATGTACCAATAGGGTGCATCACAAAAATGATACTGAAAATTGAATTGAATTGAATGACCTAGAAACAAATTTTGCAACTATCCGAAAAGGCCTGGCTGGCTATATGGACATCTTAGTGAGGAGATGATCCCAAGACCAGTCATTAAATTAGCATTGAAGTCAAAGAAGCAAGATGTTTATTTTCTTCTACAAAAACAGGAGCACTTTAATAACTTGACAAAACCTGTAGTTTAAAGATAGATATACCTGTTACATTGAGTCTTCCAGATGTATGTATACCTTCAGCTTTGAAGCTAATCAGTCCTGAATCCTCAATTCTCAAAGCAGATAATGTCAGGGCATGTTTTTTGCCCAAGGTAGTAATCTTGCAGTTGGGACCTGATTTGAGTCTGACATTATCCTTCAACCAGGTTACTTCTACTTCTTCATGGGAAAGCTCAACTTCAAAAGTGCAAGTTTCTTTCTCATGTATCTTCAACTCTTCCAATCCTTTGATCAGGTTAATTTTTCTCACTAATGAAAACCAAGTTGTTTTATTAATGTGCATAGTGTGTCAGTAAAATACAAAACATTACATGCAACAAATGACAACTTGCTCAAAATGAATAACTTAGAAAGAAATAGACCTCAATTTGTGGATATTGAAATTAAGTATTTTGAGACCCCACATATTCATGATGACCATTACTTTGAATTAAGGCGTTTCGTTTGCAGGATATCAGAACTGAGAAAAAAAAATGGGATTTATCTGAACAATTTGGTCATTTAATTTTGAACATCTTTCAATTTTATTACTGGACTCTATTCATGTTGTATATGAATGCGCAAAGTATAAGAAATAAAGAGGACGAGCTTGAGGCTCAGTTAGAAATCGGCAAGTATGATGTTGTGGGAATTATAGAGACATGGCTGCAAGAGGGCCAGGGCTGGAAACTGAATATTCAAGGGTAAACATCCTATCAAAAAGACAGACAGGTGGGCAGAGGGGATGGGGTAGCTCTGTTGGTGAGGAATGAAATTCAGTCCCTTGCAAGGGGTGACATTGAACCAGAAGATGTGGAGTCAGTATGGATAGAACTAAGGAATTATAAGGGTAAAAAGACCCTAATGGGACTTAACTACAGGCCCCCAAACAGTAGCCTGGATATAGGGTGCAAGATGAATCAAGAGTTAAAATTGGCATGTCGTAAAGGTAATGCTACAGTTGTTATGGGAGATTTCAATAGGCCGGTAGACTGGGAAAATCAGATTGGTACTGGACCACATGAAAGGGAGTTTGTGGAGTGCCTCCGTGATGGATTCTTAGAGCAGCTTGTACTGGAGCTTACCAGGAAGAAGCTAATTCTGGATTTAGTGTTGTGTAATGAACCGGATTTGATAAAGGGAACTTGAGGTTAAGGAGACATTAGGAGGTAGTTACCATAATATGATAGGTTTTAATCTGGTCTGACTAATTTGAATTCATTTTTAGAAAAAGTAACAAAATATTTAGATTGATTCAGTGGTTGATTTAGCCTACATCTGCCTAAGTGAGGCCTTTGACAAGGTTCCACTGTAAGACTAGTCTCAAAAGACTGGTCCTAATAGGATCTAAGCTAAGTTGGCACATTGGATCCAAAGGTGGCTTGGTAATAGGAGATGGAAGGTGATGATGGTAGATCACTTTTGTGGCTGGAATCTTGTGATCAATGCTGTATATCAGATCACCTATTTTTAGATGAATTTGTTTCTTCTTTAAAATACACCCCTCAGCTTTGTCCATGGTAGACTTGTCTAGTATCAGAAATATCAAATGGAAGACAAATAAAACCTTAGAATCTAAAATTAAAATATATGCTGGAAAAATTCAGGCAGTTTAGAAGCATCTGTGGAAAAAGAAACCAGTTAAAGATTCAAGTCAGGGACCTGTTCTTAGAACATCAGGAATATTCTTCCTACATCTTATCTGTTCAGTCCTGTCAGAATCTCACAAGTTTCCCTTCTCTTTCTTGTAAAGTCGAGCAAAATCAGACCCAGTCATCTATATCTTTCTCCATACGTCGTCTTGCCACCACAATAATTACTTTGAAGAGTTTTGCTTAATCCTCCATAGCAAGAATATTCTTCCTCAGATATGAGGAGCAAATTTGCACATCATACTCAAAAGTGGTCGCAACAAGGTCATGCACAATTGCATTAAAACATCGATATTCCTGCATTAAAATCCTCTTGCTGTGACCATCATTTGCCATACTAACCGTCTGCTGCACCTGCTTGCTTAACATAGTCTACAAATAATACAATTTTCTTTAAAGATTAAAAATATTCCAATGTAAAGCTTGTAAAAGAGATAACTTTAGTCAGTGTCATAGAGCTATAAAGCATGAAAACAGGCCATTCAGCCATCAAGTTGCTTCACCTAGTCTCATTTGCATGTGCCTGATGCATTTTCCTCCAAACCTTTCCTCTCCAATGTATCTGTCCAAACATATTTTAAATGTTGTAATTGTATCTGCCTCTACCACTTCCTCTGGAAGCTCAATACATATATGCATCACCCTCTGTATTAAAATAAAAATTGAAAGTAAACTTCTGCCCACCAAATTACTTTTAACAGTTTTAAATCACAATTTATGTTGTAATTACATGTGAAAACTTTAATTGTAGTATTAAAATGTGCTAAATTATGGAAATCTGAATTAAAATACATTCAATGTACTCAAGAGGTGAAACCATGGAGAGAGAAACAATGAACATTTTAGGTCAATCATCATTATTCAGAATAGATGTTTAAATTTTGTATTTTGGCATTTTGCAGTCTTCAACACATTGGGCCAATTCTCAATTCCACTTCTGATGCACTAATTAGAAAAATGAAATGGAGCTTTGTAACCATGATCTCCTTCCAGCCATTATATTTTTATGATGGATAAATAATTTAAATGTCAAACAGCATTGTACAAAGATTTAGCAAATGGAAGTTTATTCAAACAGTTGAACTTACTTTCAACAGTTAACCTTCCTTTTGTCTTTTCATGAAGTGTTTCACAAGTGTAATTTCCGCGGTCAGCTAAGCTCACATTTTTAATAGTAAGTGTCTGCCTGTTTCCATCCACCTTAATGTCAAGTCTTTCATCAGGCTGAATGATTACATTGTTTTTCATCCATTTGACATCACCACAAAATTTAGTGAGTTCTACTTCCAATTTGGCTGTCTGTTTTTCTTCAACAGTTATGTTTTCCAATTTCTTCTTAAACAAAGCTGGAGCTTCTGCAAGAAAAGTTCAAAGAAATTACATTGTTGTATTGTTCTGAATTCCAGATTCCTGTCACCATCTGGTTCAAATTATTTCTAATTCTACCAATTATCCAAAGTTATAACTCCACAGAATATCTGTATATCTCTCTGAAGTGAAATGGATCCTTCCTGTTCATCCTGTCCAGACCATACTGTTTAATACCTCATTTAAATCTCCTTACAACTTTCTCTGCTCCAAAAAATGTCAAAGTCAAAAGAGTTTATTGTCATGTGTCCCTGACAGGACAATTAAATTCTTTCTTTGCCTCAGCACAACAGAACATAGTAGGCATTGACTACAAAACAGATCATTGTGTCCATATACCATTATATACGTAAATACACACATGAATAAATAAATTGATAAAGTGCAAATAACAGATAAAGGGGTATTAATGTTCAGAGTTTTGTCCGCGCCAAGTTTAATAGCCTAATGGCTGTGGGGAAGTAGCTATTCCTGAACCTGGTTGTTGCAGTCCTCAGGCTCCTGTACCTTCTGCCTGAAGGTAGCAGGGAGATGAGTGTGTGGCCAGGATGGTGTGGGTCCTTGATGATGCTGCCAGCCTTTTTGAGGCAGCGACTGCAATAGATCCCCTCGATGGAAGGGAGGTCAGAGCCGATGATGGACTGGGCAGTGTTTACTACTTTTTGCAGTCTTTCCCTTTCCAGGGCGCTCAAGTTGCCGAACCAAGCCACGATGCAACTGGTCAGCAAGCTCTCTACTGTGCACCTGTAGAAGTTAGAGAGAGTCCTCCTTGACAGCCGACTCTCCGTAATCTTCTCAGGAAGTAGAGGCGTTGATGAGCTTTCTTAATAATGGCATCTGTGTTATCGGACCAGGAAAGATCTTCACAGATGTACACGCCCAGGAATTTGAAGCTCTTGACCCTTTCAACCATCGACCCAGTGATATAAACAGGACTGTGGGTCCCCATCCTACTCCTTCCAAAGTCCACAATCAGTTATTTGGTTTTGCTGGTGTTGAGGGCTAGGTTATTGTGCTGGCACCATATGGACAGTCGCTCGATCTCTCTTCTACACTCTGACTCATTCCCATCAGTGATACGTCCCACAACAGTGGTGTCGTCAGCGAACTTGATGATGGAGTTCCCACTATGACTGGCTTCGCAGTCATGAGTATAAAGTGAGTATAGCAGGGGGCTTAGCACGCAGCCTTGAGGTGCTCCTGTGCTGATTGTTATCGAGTCTGACACATTTCCACCAATACGAACAGACTGTCGTCTGTGAATGAGGAAGTCGAGGATCCAATTGCAGAGGGATGCACAGAGACCCAGTTCTGCGAGTTTGGTAACCAGCTTGGAGGGGATGATTGTGTTAAATGCCGAGCTGTAATCGATGAATAACAGCCTGACATGAGTTTTTGTTGTCCAAGTGGTCCAGAGCGGAGTGGAGGGCTAGCGAGATCGCATCCACCGTTGATCTGTTGTGGCAGTAAGCGAACTGCAGTGGGTCCAGGTTTTTGTCAAGGTAGGAGTTGATTTGCGTCATGATCAACCTCTCAAAGCACTTCATCACCAGAGGCATTAGTGCCACTGTTCAATAGTCATTGAGGCACGTCATCTTGCTCTTCTTGGGCAGAGTTTTATTGATGCCCTTTTGAAGCAGGTGGGAACCTCAGACCTCAGAAGTGACAGGTTGAAAATGTCCGTAAAAACTCCAGCCAGTTGGTCCGCATTGGTTTTTAGAACACGACCAGGTATACCATCAGGTCCAGGCGCTTTACGAGCGTTCACCCCTCTGAAGGATTTTCTGACGTCGGCCTCGGTGACTGAGACTGAGTCACAAAAACCCAATCTAGTCAACTACCTCAAAAGAAAGTCATAAAATCCAGACAAGATTCTCAATATTTTTCTTGTAATTTCGAAAGCTCAATCAGCTCCATATTAGAATGTGGATGATGCAGTTCCTTACCTGTTGCCTACTTAATGTTTAATAAATGTTACCAAAATCACCATGCCTTTATGCTCTATGCCTCAGAGAATCCTAATACCTGCTTACTGGGGAGTGGGCAGATGCATGGCAAATGAAGTTTAATGTGGATAAATGTGAGGTTATCCACTTTGGTATAAAAAACAGCAAGGCAGATTACTATCTAAATGGCGTCAAGTTGGGAAAAGGGGAAGTAGAACAGGACCTGGGGGTCCTTGTTCATCAATCAATGAAAATAAGCATGCAGGTCCAGCAGGCAGTGAAGAAAGCAAATGGCATGTTTGCCTTTATAACAAGAGGAGTCGAGCATAGGAGCAAAGAGGTCCTTCTGCAGTTGTACAGGGCCCTAGTGAGACCACACCTGGAGTATTGTGTGCAGTTTTGGTCCCCTAATTTGAGGAAGGACATTCTTGCTATTGAGGGAGTGCAACGTAGGTTTACATGGTTAATTCCCGGGATGGTGGGACTGTCATATGCTGAGAGAATGGAACGGCTGGGCTTGTACACTCTGAAGTTTAGAAGGATGAGAGGGGATCTTATTGAAACGTATAAGATTGTTAAGGGTTTGGACACGCTTGAGGCAGGAAACATATTCCCGATGTTGAGGGAGTCCAGAACCAGGGGCCACAGTTTCAGAATAAGGGGCAAGCCATTTAGAATGGAGACGAGGGAACACTTTTTCTCACAGAGAGTTGCGAGTCTATGGAATTTTCTGCCTCAGAGGGCGGTGGAGACCAGTTCTCTGGATACTTTCAAGAGAGAGGTAGATAGGGCTCTTAAAGATAGTGGAGTCAGGGGATATCGGGAGAAGGCAGGAACGGGGTACTGATAGGGGATTATCAGCCATGATCACGGTGAAAGCGGTGCTGGCTCGAATGGCCTACTCCTGCACCTATTGTCTATTAACCACCGTAATATGTGTTCTGCAATCTTCAGGAATTCATGCATTTCACTCCTACGCTCAAGAATGTTTTTTCCCCCCCAATAATTTGACCACTGCCAAGGTTCAATTGAACTGCATGTAGTTACTTATTCTATTTATTTCTCCTTTTTAAATTAACAGTTTAATGTTAATAATGTCCATCCCTTCGACCAGATGCAAGCAACCAGCAAGAAATGGAAAATAAAGTTTAATCTCCCTCCACTTCACTTAATAATTTTGAATACAATTTAATAATGCCTGGCATTTAACCTTCTTTCTCTGATGCTAAGACCTTATTATTTCCCCTCCCTCAACTTTACCTCATCCAATATTTCACATTACTTTTCCTTATCTGTACCATTCCCCTATTTTGTGAAGACAGTGCAGAGCATTCACTACGAGCCATTTGCAGATATTTTATCTACACATCTCTCTTTCCTTAACAACCTTCTTGTTTGTTAAAACAACTTTTGTTTTTCCTCATTTTATTTTTTAGTTGGAAGCTGTCATCAACAATGACATTGAGTGGCACTTATTCAACAGCAACTGACTCAACTGAATCCAAGTTGGATTTCACTGGAAACACTCAGCTCTAGACCTTATCACTATTTGGTCTAAACACAGATACAAGATCTGATTTTCAGATGTGAGATCGGAGTGGTTGTTCTCAGCATGAAGATGTTCTGGTAAAACTAAAGTCAGTGGGCATCAAAGAGAAAATACTGCAATGGCTGATGTCATACCTCACAAAAAAGGAAAATGCGTCATAATCGGAGATCAATTATCCCAGGACATGTCCACAGGAGCTCCTCAGGGCTATGTCCTAGGCCCAAATATTTCTAGCTGCTCTTCCATCATGAATAAATTGTGGATACTTACTGATACATTTAACATTCAAATCAATTTGCAACTCCTCAGTAAATTAAGCAGCCATTGCATTCTGCAGTGATTCTTGAACAACATTCTTGCCATAAAAGTGCCAGGTAATGATAGTCTCCAATAAGAGATAATATAATCACTTACCATTGACATTCAATAGCATTATCAGCATTGAGTATACAATTGATTAGAAACTCAACTGAACCAACCACGTAAACACTGTAACTGCAACAGCTTATCCTGCAGAAATACTGTTACTGATAATCCAAGGTAATTCCATCATCTCATGTGTCAGGAGTATGTTTTCCCTCCACAATTGCTGCCTGGCCCAGTTCTTCCATAATTTTGTGTTTCTCACCTTGAACTTGAAGGCTGGCTGTTGTTTTTACATTTTCAGCCTGTGCAGAAATTTCACATGTATCCTGTATTATTAGGTTTTTGATGGTCAAACTATGGTTTGTTCTTTCACATGATATTATGTACTTTTCATTTGGCTCAATTTTGATGCCATTCTTATACCAAGTAACTGTAGCATCTTTGTGAGAGACGCTACACTTAAAGTCAGCATCTTCTCCTTCCACGGCCACTATACTGCGAAGTTCACTTGCAAACTTAATAATCTTTGGAGCTAGGGTAAAGGAAATAAAAATTAGCACACAGGATGAATTGCTTTTGCATTTTAGCCACTAACACACAATGGCAATGCACAATATTAGCAGATTTTATTGATAAAGTCTTCTTTTGATAAATTTACAATGTCTTCATTTGGTTAGAACAAAGCATTTATTTTACAAAGTCAGGTTTATAAATAAACACAGAAAATTATGGAAGTACAATGCATCCGATTGAGGTATTCCAGCTTGTTCTATTTTAAAAATATAATTCTAACTTCAATGTAATTTTACATACAGGGCATCCCCAGGCTACAAACACTCATACAAATGAACAAGCTTTTGGACACCGAGACTCACACTTCTGCTGGAGTTCAACCAAGACAATACATGGTCAATAAAATGATACAAAGCATTACCCTTGGTTGTTAATTTAGCAGTGGTAATATCATCTTTTGATTCACAGAGATATTCTCCCTCATCCTCAACAGTTACTTTGGAAATGGTTAAACTTCGCCTCAGACCATCTGCCTGTATTTTTAATCTGAGGCTTGGATTAATTTCTGCTCCATTTTGCCGCCACAAAACATCAGCCTTTATTTGATTTAATTCACATGTAAATATAGCTGTGGTACTGCACAGCACATTTAAATTTTGTAGCTTCTTTGTGAACACGATAGGCAATTCTGCAAGAAAAATGTAATTCTAGTAAGTACCAAGTGTTTTCTCTGCAAAATGTATATAAATTCAAGTATCACGTTACAATTAGTAAAACATTGTGGGTTGGATAAGGATTATATATGGAAAACCACTAGCATCTGCAGCATCTCATCCGCACAACCGTGACTACTAATTTAAAAGCAAAGTCAGATATAAGGCCTCACCATCTAACTTCCTATGCTGCCTTTGAATTCACCATCGTCCATAAAGGAAACACAAACATTATCAAGCAGAAGAACAAAAGAACAACGTCTCAGAAACCCTTTGCTTGTGTTTAAATCTCACCAGAATCTCATCCTTTTGACCCACCTCTAATCTTCAAACTCTGATCTCCAATTCTATCTTTTTCTGTATTCCTCCCTCATTCGTCTCACAATTGGTAAATCCATTTTCCATTACTATGGTTGAATCTCTAGATGTTTACCCTTAAACTTCATTTTGTGTTGCCTCCGTTGATTCCTCTGTTTAGCATTGAATTTGTATCCTATTATCTTTTGGGATTTTCCTTCTGCATTAAGCATTATAGAAGTGCAAGTTATTATTTTAATGCAATTATAAAAACATGTGAATATAGGAACTGAGTTCAGATAGTTGTGTCATAGGGTTATGGACCTATACTTCATGAAAATGTGCCCAACTCATCCATGCCAACCAGGTTGCCCTTACAGAGCTAGTCTCAACATGCCTGCGCCTGGTCCATATCCCTCTAAACCATTCTGCTCCATGTACCTGTCAGTGTCTGTTAAATGTCAAGATTGTACCCTACAGGTAATATTACCACTATCCTCAGAATTCTTCCCACCCTGCTTCCTGTAAGGACTCTATCCCCTACTCCCAATTCCTCCGTCTACACCGCATCTGCACCCAGGATGAGGTGTTCCAAACCTTTTCATTGAGCCTCATCTTTTTTGATGTCTCGGTTTCACACCTTCCCTTCCTTATTATCTCTGTGTCTCCTTCTCCCCACGTCTCAGTCTGAAGAAGGGTCTTGACCCGAAACATCTCCCATTACTTCTATCCAGACATGCTGCCTGTGCTGCTGAGTTACTCCAGCATTTTGTGTATATCCTTTTGGATATTGACGGCATGAGGTGTGCGGGGGGGTGGGGGGGGTTGGAGCAATCAAGTCCATGGCACCACGACAAAAAAAGGGTAGCAATAGGAGACTCACTAGTTAGAGAGGGCAAAGGACAGAAGAATCTGTGGAAAGGACAAAATTCCAAGAAGATATGGTGCCTTCCAGATGCCAAGCCCCAAGGTGTCTCGGAGCCACTGCAGAACATTCTCAACATTGTGTGGCTGGAAGATCATGTCTGAGGAATTTGATTCAGTATTTTGAAAAGGAACCCAAGAAGACTGATGAGGGCAGAGCTGTACACATACCTATATGGACTTCAGCAAAGCCTTTGATAACATTCTCCATGTAGGCTGTTCTGGGAGATTTGATTGCATGACATCTAAGAGAGGATTCAGAATTGTTAGGAAAAAGAGGGGGTTGTGAAAGGATATTTTTTGGATCAGAGGACTGTGACTAGTGGTGTACCTTCAGGGTCAATGAGGATCCCATTGCTGTTATCATCTATTTCAATGATTTGAATGAGAATGTGTACGGCATAATTAGTAAGTTTACAGATGACCCAAAACAGGTGGTATAATGGACAGTGAAGATGGTTATCAAGAATTATAGTGGGATCTTGATCAGCTGGGTAAGTGGTGCAAGGAATGGCACATGCAGTTTAATTCACATATGAGGTGTTACATTTTGGGAAGTCAGACAGAGCAAGACTTTCAGGGTGAACCTTAGAGCCCAGTGGAGTATTGTGGAGCAGAGGGATCTTGGAGTATAAGTACATAGTTCCTGAAAATGGCATTACAGATAGATAGGATGAGTGAAGACAACTTTTGTCACATTGATCATCAGTCAGGGAATTAAGCATAGAAGTTGGGAAATTTTGTTACAGGTGTGCGTAGTTGGTGTTGTCATGGTGAGTATGGTGATCAGTTTTTGTCAAAAGTTGTCCCTCGAGTGATCCTTATTATAATTACTACACATTAGCATCGTTATTATAATTAGACATCTACATGACAACAAATTAGGATATAAAAACCTTGCAAACATCCAAAAACTAAAGTTATGGGTAGGAATTTCTCTGAGCTACCATTCCATGACTGCTACCATGTAGAATCACACCAAAACAATGGCAAAGACAAACCCAATTGAGAAAAAGTAACTGATACATTCCTGTTAGAAAAGCCCTCCAAGAGATATCTGTATTTTGAAAATACTTTCATAAAATATAACATGAAAAGAGACAGTAAACTATCAACAATTAATACTAACCTTTAACCTTAACATGGAAAGTCAATTTCTCTCCAGCTATTTCGCAGATATAATTGCCTGTGTCCTTCGACTCAGCATTCTGAATAATAAGTTTTCGAACTGTTCCTTCAGAAACAAGTTTAATTCTTGGGCTAAGAGTGAGAACTTTTCCATTTATGGACCATTTGACTTCAGCTTTGCGCTGCGACACTTCACAACTGAGAACTGCATTCTCTGATGCTTGAACCATTATCTCCTTCTGAACTGATGCTTTATTGGTAAATGTTGGTTGCGGCTCTGCAAATCAAAACATTTTCAGTAGTAAAACCTATTAGATGTATGAACATAACACATTTTTGATGTTGTTAACCACCGCTAGCCACGTTTTCAATTATCCTTAATCTCAGTAACAACATTTGTAGGTTTGCTTTTAAATCCAACCTGAAATGTCACCTATCCAGAGATGTATCTATCTTTGGAATATTTTCTATATTCTTTTCCATGTAATTTATTTCTTTAATGTAATGAATCTTGTATGAAATAAGATGGCTTATAACAAAGTATAATTTATTATTCTTCAAACATTGTTATTTTCCCCTTAGAATACTCACAAAATTTAACTTTCGGAGATTGGTAATGCTCCCATTTATATTCATTGCACTGAACCACTAACTTGGAGTATTTGCCTGTTACACTAGAATTCCATTTGTGTCCCCCCTTTCAGGTATGATCTCTGCTAAGGTTCCCTTGTGGACTGAAATGCGTTAATTACCAATGCAGAAAGCATATAATTTCTACCATAAACAGTCTGATTCTTCATTCCACCCCTTGCCCAGCTCTGTACACCAAACATGCTTATTTCTTAACTTTATCACATTCTGATAAAAGGTCATCAGCTAAAACATTTAGCCTCTTTTCTCCGTTCACAGATGTTGCCTGACTCATTGGATATTTCCAGCATTCTCTGTTGTATCTTTCCCCACCACTTTGATATGGTATTCAAAACATCCAATAGTGGCAACAGTTTCTTTGTATTTATCCTATCTAAACATATAATATGATCTGATGTATCTCGATAAAAACACATTTTGCTTTAAAGTGAATAACCTAGCACATCTTCGCCTCCAGAAGCAATGGCAGGATATATCTATCTTGCCTCCTCCAATAACAACCCCGCCCCACACCCCCAATAACAACCCCCCTCCCCCAGACACAACCCCATAACAGCTGGCTCCCGATTAACATGCATCATCCCAAAATCTGCCCAACTATGAATCCTGCCATGGTTTTTCCTTCCTAATTTCTGGACAAATTACCAGATATAAGATGGGAAATATATCCCCAAATATCTAAACTATATGTTAACAAATTTTTCCTTTTGTTTCATGTCGCATCGTTTTTTTTTAATAATCAAAGAAAAAAAAACAGAAAGAAGCAAAAGTTTGATTCTACACATTAGAATTGTTAATAAACATGACAAAAGGTAAAGATCTTTTCAAACAGCTACGAACCTGTAACCTGAACATTAAAGCTCAGTTTCTCTCCCGCTGCTTCACATATGTATTCACCTCTATCTTTTGATTCAATGTTATGAATCACAAGCTTACGAATTTTACCATCAGATTCAAGTTTCATTTTTTTACTCTGAGTGAGCAGCCTTCCATCTTTGAACCATTTGACCTCAGTTTTGGACTGTGACATTTCACAGCTGAGAGTGACATTCTCTGATTGTTGGACCTTTATCTCCTTCTGAACTAGATCTTTATTTGCAAATCCTGTTTCTAATTCTGCAACCAACAAAAGTTAAATTATTGACAGAATGATGGAAAAAAAATTCATCAGAGAACTCAAAATTAATAAATGTATAAAGACACAAAATGCTGGAGTAACTCAACGAGACAGGCAGTATTTCTGGAGAGAATGAATGGGTGATGTTTCGGGTCGAGACCCTTCTTCAGACCGATGTCAGGGGAGTGGGTGGTACAGAGATAACATGTAGTCAGAAACAGTAAGACTGGTGGGAGAACTGGGAAGGGAGAGGGGATGGAAAGAGAGGGAAAGCAAGAGCTATTTGAAGTTAGCGAAATCAATATTTCTCTGGGGTGTGAGCTACCTAAGCAAAATATGAGGTGCTGTTCCTCCAATTTGCGCTGGGCCTCACTCTGACAATGGAGGAGGCCCAGGACAGAAAGGTTAGTTTGGGAATGGGAGGGGGAGTTAAAGTGCTGAGCAACCAGGAGATCAGGTAGGTTTAGGCAGACTGGGCGGAGGTGCTCAGTGAAACGATCGCCGAGCCTGCACTTGGTCTCGCCGATATACAGGAGTCCACACCTGGAACAGCGGATACAGTAGGTGAGGTTGGAGGAGGTGTAAGTGAACCTCTGCCTCACCTGAAAAGACTGGCGGGGTCCTTGGACGGAGTCGAGGGGGGGGGGGGGGGGGGGGGGGTAATGGGACAGGTGTTGCATCTGCTGTGATTGCAGGACAAAGTACCTTGGGAGAGGTGGTTTGGGTGAAAAGGGACGGGTTGATCAGGGAGTTGCGGAGGGAACGGTCTCTGTGGAAAGCAGAAAGGGGTTGAGATGGGAAGATGTGGCTAGTAGTGCGTTCCCGTTGGAGGTGGCAAAAATATTGGAAGATTATGTGCTGTATGCAACAGCTGATGGGGTGGAAGGCGAGGACAAGGAGGACACCGTGCTTGTAACGAATGGGGGGAGGGGGAGCAAGAGTGGAGCTGCGGGATATTCATTGCGAGACCCAAGTGAGAGCCTCAACTATAATGGAAGAGGAGAACCCCCGTTCGCTAAAGAATGAGAACATCTCCGAAAACTTAGTATGGAAAATCTAATCCTGGGCGCAGATGCGGCGTAGACTGATGAATTGGGAGTAGGGGATAGACTTTACAGGGATGGAGGAATTGGGAGTAGGGGATAGAGTCGTTACAGGGATGGAATTGGGAGAAGGGGATATAATTAATAATTACATTATTGATGTATTAATAAAGATTTATCGGGAGAAATAATCAGCACATTTAAAAAAAAAGAGAAACAACGTTAAGTTACCTATTACTAAAACAAATAATGGCCCTTTCACTTCCACGGATAAAAGATCTAACATTACATGATAATTTAGTGCAAAAAAGTGTGTAAACACAGTAAACAGACTGAGAGCGCAACAATGCTCTAACACTGAGAGGCAGAAAACACAAAATGAGACAAGATTTGCACCAACCGTCTAGCGGTCACACCGTGATACATCAAACTTGATCCTTTGTTCCCGAGCACAACAGACAACTCTGATTTTGTCTGCTATTACAGAAAGCCATTATAAAGAAGCCCATAATAATGAGTTTAGACTGTTTAGTTTCTTATTTTTTTCATGATCAAAGAAGAATTAAAATAAAAAAGCAGAAGTTTTATTCTACACATTAGAATTGTTAATAGACATGACAAAAGATAATCCTCAGACATTTTCGCCACCTCCAATGGGATCCCACCACTGGCCATATCTTCCCATCTCCTCCCCTTTCGGCTTTCCACAAAGACCGCTCCCTCCATAACCTCCTGGTCAATTCGTCCCTTCCCACCCAAACCACCCCCTCCGCTGGTACTTTCCCTTGCAACCATAGGAAATGCTACACTTGTCGCTTTACCTCCCCCCTTAACTCCATCCAAGGACCCAAGCTCTCTTTCCAGGTGAGGTAGAGGTTCACCTGCACCTCCTCCAACCTCACCGATTGCATCCGTCCGCTGTTATAGGTGTCAACTGCTGTACCTTGGTGAAACCAATCGCAGGCTTGGTGATCGCTTTGTCCAACACCTCCAAGCAGTTTGCATTAACCAACCTGATCTCCCGGTGGCTCAGCACGTCAACTCCCCCTCCCATTCCGAATCCGATCTTTCTGTCCTGGGCATCCTCCATGGCCAGAGTGAGTCCCACCGCAAATTGGAGGAGCAGCACCATATATTTTGCTTGGGCCGCTTACACCCCAGTGGTATGAACATTGATTTCTCCAATTTCAGGTAGTCCTTGCCCTCCTTCCCCTCCCCTTCCTAGCTCTCCCACAGCCTACTGTATCTGCCTCTTTCTTTCTTCTTCCCGCGCCCCCCACCCCCTCATCAGTCTGAAGGGTCCCAACCCAAAACGTCATCTATTCCTTCGCTCCATAGATGCTGTCTCACCCGCTGAGTTTCTCCAGCATTTTTGTCTACCTTCGATTTTTCCAGCATCTGCAGTTCTTTCTTAAACTTTTGACAAAACATAAAGATCTTTTCAATCTAACAGCTACGAACCTGTAACCTGAACATTAAAGTTCAGTTTCTGTCCTGCTGCTTCGCATATGTATTCACCTCCATCTTTTGATTCAATGTTATGAATGACAAGCTTTCGAATTTTACCATCAGATTCCAGTTTCATTTTTTTACTCTGACTGAGTAGCCTTCCATCTTTGAACCATTTGACCTCAGTTTTGGTCTGTGACATTTCACAGCTGAGAGTGGCATTCTCTGACTGTTGGACCATTATCTCGTTCTGAACTAGATCTTTATTTGCAAATCCCATTTCTATTTCTGCAACCAACAAAATTACAATTTTAGACAGAATTATGGGAAAAAAAATTAGTAATCAGTGAACTCAAAATTAATAAAGATTTATTGGGAGAACTAATCAGCATATTGCAAAAAAGAAAAGAGAAACAACATCAAGTTGCCTATTCTTAAAACAAATAATAGCCCTTTCGCTTCCACAAATAAAATATCTAAATTGATTGAATGATAATTGAGAGCAAAAATAAGAGTAAATGCAGTAAGCAGGGTGATAGCGTAACAATGCTCTAACACTTAGAGGCAGTAAACACGAATGAGACAAGATTTGCTCCAACCATCTAGCGGACACGCTGCGATACAACAAACTTGGTCCTTTGTTCCTGATAAGAACACATGCCTCTGATTTTGTCCACTATTACTGAGAGCCATTATTAAGACGCCCATAATAATGACGGTAGACTGTATACATTTTTTTCTTATTTATAATCAAAGAAAAAGTAAAATAAAAAGTAGAAGTTTGATTATACACATTAGAATTGTTAATGGACATGACAAAAGGTAAAGATATTTTCAGACAGCTACAAACCTGTAACCTGAACATTAAACCTCAGTTTCTCTGCTGCTGCTTCACATATGTATTCACCTCCATCTTTTGATTCAATGTTTTGAATGACAAGCTTACGAATTTTGTCATCAGATTCAAGTTTCATATTTTTACTCTGACTGAGCAGCCTTCCATCTCTGAACCATTTGACCTCAGTTTTGGACTGTGACATTTCACAGCTGAGAGTGGCATTCTCTGACTGTCGGACCTTTATCTCCTTCTGAGCTAGATCTTTATTTGCAAATCCTGTTTCTATTTCTGCAACCAACAAAAGTTCAATTTTTAGACAGATTGATGGGAAAAACGTGATCAGTGAACTTAAAATTAATAAAGATTTATTGGGAGAACTAATCAGCATATTGCAAAAAAGAGAAACTACATCCAGTTACCTATTCCTAAAACAAATAATGGCCTTATCGCTTCCATGAATAAAAGACTTAACATTGATTGAATGATAATTGAGAGCAAAAAAGTCAGTGAACACCGTAAACAGGATGATAGCGTAACAATGCTTGGACACTGAGAGGCAGTAAACCCAGAATGAGACAAGATTTACTCCAACCATCTAGCGATCATGCCGTAATACAACAAACTTGGTAATTTGTTCCTGATAACAGACACTTCTGATTTTGTCTGCTATTACCAAAATCCATTATAAAGACACCCATAATAACAAGCGTAGACTGTATAATTTTTTTTTTTAAATAATCAAATTAAAATTAAAAAGGAAGCAAAAGTTTGATTCTACACGTTAGAATTGTTAATGGACATGACATACGGTAAAGATCTTTTCAATCAGCTACAAACCTGTAATCTGAACATTAAAGCTCAGTTTCTCTCCTGCTGCTTCACATATATATTCACCTCCATCTTTTGATTCAATGTTATGAATCACAAGCTTTCGAATTTTACCATCAGATTCAAGTTTCATATTTTTACTCTGACTGAGCAGCCTTCCATCTTTGAACCATTTGACCTCAGTTTTGGACTGTGCCATTTCACAGCTGAGAGTGGCATTCTCTGACTGTCGAACCTTTATCTCCTTCTGAACTAGATCAATATTTGCAAATCCCACTTCTATTTCTGCAACCAACAAAAGTTCAATTTTAAATAGAATAATGGAAAACATATAAAAGGTTAACAGAAAACTTAAATTATTAAGGATATTGGGAGAACTAATCAGCACTAATCAGACCTAATATTGGCAAAGAGTATGTTTTGAGTCAGACAGTGCCATTACTGTAAAAAAAACTATCCTACTTAACATCAATCAATCATAAAGAAGTAATTTATCTGTGCATCTGGCTGCTTCTCTTTCTGTGTATCCTATCTAAATACCCAATATGATCTGATGTATCTCTATAAAATATCCTTTTGCACCAAAGTGAATAACACAGCTTCTTCATTCTATCTTTGTGGCAGAAATTCATTATCCTACTACAATGAATCTCTTCTCCATTTTCTCTGGGAACTTAACATTATTCCAGGTGAACATTTAGATGAAATACTTTAACTATTGTCTAATCAGCATTTCTAAAGATTTATAATTCTGTCATTAAGTTGTCCAAAAAGCCATGACACCAACCCATCATAACCTCCAGAAGCAGTGGCAAGATATATCAATCTTGTCTTTGCTGTACCTCCACTTCCCTTCCTCCCCGCACCGCCCCCTGTCACAACAGCTGACCCTCCGGTTAACATGGACAATCCCAAATCTGATCTACTACTCAATACTGCCACTGCTTTTCCCTCCTAGTTTCTGGGCAATCCGACAGATTTAAGATGGAGAATAAATCCCCAAATAACAAATTATACATTAACACATATTCTCTTTTACTTCATGTTGCATTACTGATAACCCTCGTTATAATGGACCATTGAGGGGGCGGGAAATGATGTCCATTATCGTTGATTGTCCACTATAACCAAGTAAAGGAGGTAAATATGTGCAGTATTGGAAAATCAACATAAACTAAACAAGACATACAATAGACAGTTTGTTTTTTCACACCATATTCTTCACATATGGTGCTACCATAGCACAAGCCGCTGACATTTTTGTTAGTTCTAGTTTTTGGCCAACAATTAGGTGACACGCTTTCTATTTACATGATGACTCTCTCTGGAAGAGTCATAGTCATGCAACATAGAAACAGGCCCTTCGGCCCAAGCTGACCAACATGCCCCAGCTACACGAATCCCACCTGCCTGTGTTTGACCTATATCCCTCTACACCTATTCTATTCATGTACCTGTCCAAATGTTTTTTTTAAGTTGTGATAGCACCTGCCTCAACCACCTTCTCTGGCAGCTCATTCCATATAGCTACCACCCTTTGTGTAAACAAATTGGCCCCATAGGTTCCTATGATATCTTTCCCCCCTCACCTTACATCTATGTCCTCTGGTTCTTTAATCCCCAACTCTGGGTAAAAGTTTGTGCATTTATCCCAACTATTCCTCTCATGATCTTACACACCTCTATGCGATCACCCCTCATCCTAGCCTGCTCAACCTTTCAATGTAGCTTACTCCCTCAAGTCCTAATAACATCCACGTAAATCTTCTTTACACCCTTTCTAGTTTCACAACATATTTCCTATATTTCCTGGCGTAACCAAATATTTCCATATTTCCTGGCGTAACCAAAACTGAACACAATACACCAAAAGTGGCCTAATCAATATCTTGTACAATTGTAACAGGACCTCCTAATTTATCTACTCAAGACTGATGAAGGCCAATGTGCCAAAAGCCTTTTTGACCATCCTATCTACCTGTGATGCCACTTTCAAGGAACTATATAGCTGCACTCCTAGATCCCTCTGCTCCACACTCCCCAGAGCAGTGTCATTCACTGTGTAGGTCATGCACATGTTATTGTCTTCCCAAAAATGCAACATCTTGCACTTCTCTGTATTAAATCCATCAACCAGTCCTTAGCCCATCTGCCCACATGATGACGATCCGGCTGCAATTTTTGACAACCATCTTCACTATATAAAATACCACCCACTTTAGTGCTATCGGTAAACTTGCTAATCATGCCTTGTTTGTTCTCATCCAAATCAATGATATAGATGGTAATCGGCAATGGTTCCAAACCCTGAGGTACACAGTGCCTCCATTCCAAAAAACAACCTTCCACCATCACCGTCTGTTTCCTTCCATGATGTCAATTTTCTATCCATTCAAGTATCTCTCCTTGGATCCCATGCGATGTAAACTTCCAGAGTAGCCAACCACACAAAACCTAGTATAATGCCTTCCTGAAATCCATATATACAATGCCTACAACTCTGCCTTTATCAACCTTTTTGGTCACTTCTTCAAAAAACTCAGATTCTTGAGACATGATCTTCACTCACAAAACATGCTGACTATCCCTAATTAGCCCTAAATACATGTATATGTTATCTCTCAGAATACTCTCCAGTAACTTTCCGACTACAGATGTTTGACCAACCAGTATATACTAGGCTTTTCCCTGCAACCCCTCTTAAATAGAGGCACATTTGCCATCCTCCAGTCTTCCAACATCTCACCCATCTTTTAATGACTTATATGTCTCAGCTAGGGAGCCTGCAATTTCCCCTCCAGCATCCCAGTGTCCTCGGATATACCCGATCAGATCTGGGAGATTTGTCGATCTTCATACGCATTCGGACCTTCAGCACCTCCTCAACCATAATACTAAATATAATCAAGATACTTCCATTGACTGCCCCAAGTTCCCTGGTCCTCACGTCTTTCTCCATGATAAAACCAGAGGAGAAATACTCATTGAGGATCATGCCCATCTCCTGTGGCTCTAAAAAGAGTTGACCGCTATAATTCCTGAGGAGTCCCATTCTCTATCTGGTTACCCTAGTTTATTTTATGTACTGATAAAATCTGGGGATTATCCTAAATATTATCTTCCAGAGCAATCTTCTACCCCCTTTTTGCCCTCCTGATTTCCTTTTTTGCTGCTCCTCAGTTCCCGAAATTCCTCCATCGATACACTTGATCCCAGCTGAATATACCTGCCCCATGCCTCCTTCTTATTCTTGACCAAAGCCTCAATTTATTTCGTCATCCAGGCTTCCTTACGTTCATCTGCCTTGCCCTTCACTCAGAAATTTCAGGAACATGTATGTTCTGGACTTGTCAGTACACTTTTAAGAACATCCCATTTACCAGGCATTCTTTTTCCTTGAAACAACCTGCTCAAATCAACTTGAGCGAGTTCCTGCCTAATACCTTCAAAATTGGCCTTGCTCCAATTTAGAATTTTAACTTGCGGGCCCGCTGTGCCTCTATCCATAACTATCTTAAACGTAATAGAACAGTGGTTGCTTGTCCCAAAAGGCTCATTCATGAACACTTCATTCACTTGCCCCTCACAATGGTCTAAGATTAGATCAAGCTTTGCCCTCTCTAATGTAGAGCTCTATACATATGGAGGAAACCTTCCTGAACACATTTGACAAATTCTGCCCTATCTATATCTTTTGTACTATTACATTCCCAGTCAATATTAGGAAAGTTAAAATCCCCTACTATGACAACCCTATTAGTCCTGGACCTGCTTGTAATCTCCTAGCATATTTGCTCTTCTAATTCTTGCTGAATATTTGAAGGCCTGTAGTACACTTCCAACAAGGTGATCATGCCTTTCTTATTCCTCAGCTCTACCCATATAACCTCACTGGACATCAATGATGTAATGTCTGATCACTACCATAACATGTTCCTTAATCAATAAAGCAACACCCCTTCCTCTTTTACCCCCATCACAATCTCTCCTGAACCTGGAACATTACGCTGCCATTCCTGTCCCACTCTTAACCAGGTTTATGTAATGGCTGCAACATCCCAATCGCACATACCTATCCACACCATGAAGCCATTGGCAATCAGTGCAATGATAATTTAAATGAAAAAATTGAGTAAACACAGTAAACAGACTGAGACAGGATTCGCTCCAACCACCTAGCGGTCACTCTGTGATACGATTAGCTTGGTCCTTTGTTCCTGATAAGAATGCACGTCTCTGATTTTTTCCGCTATTACCAAAATCCATTAAAGAGGAGCCCATAATAACGAGACACACTATAATTTTTTTTCCTATTTTTTTAAATAAAAGAAAAATTAAAATAAAAGCAATAGTTTGATTCTATACATTAAATTGTTAATAGACTTGACAAAACGTAAGGATCTTTTCAAACAGCTACGAACCTGTAACCTGAACATTAAAGCTCAGTTTCTCTCCCGCTGCTTCACATATATATTCACCTCCATCTTTTGATTCAATGTTATGAATGACAAACTTTCTAATTTTACCATCAGATTCTAGTTTCATTCTTTTACTCTGACTGAGAAGCCTTCCATCTTTGAACCAATTGACCTCAGTTTTGGACTGTGACATTTCACAGCTGAGAGTGGCATTCTCTGACTGTCGGACCTTTATCTCCTTCCGAACTAGATCTTTATTTGCAAATCCTGTTTCTATTTCTGCAACCAACAAAAGTTCAATTTTAGACAGATTAATGGACAAAATAAAATGAATAATCATTGAACTCAAAATAATGATTTGTTGGGAGAACTATTCATAATATTGGGAAAGAGAAATTAAGTCCTCTTCCCTATTCTTAAAATAAATAATAGCCCTTTTAATTATGCAAATAAAAGACTATGTTTAAACACCATCAGTCTGAAGAAGGGTCTCGACCCGAAACATCACCCATTCCTTCTCTCCAGAGATGCTGCCTGTCCCGCTGAGTCACTCCAGCATTTTGTGTCTACCTTATGTTTAAACACCGGTTAGCTCTGAGTCTAACATCACTATTACTGGAAAAACTATCCTACTTAACACAAATCTATCATAAAGATAAGCTGTGTAAGAAGGAACTGCAGATGCTGGTTTAAAGTAAACATAAAAAGCTGGCGTAACTCAGCAGGACAGGCACCATCTCTGGAGAGAGGGAATGGGTGACATTTTGGGTCGAGACCCTTCTTCAGACTGGTTAGGATAAAGGAAACGTGAAATAGACGGTGATGTGGAGAGATAAAGACCAATGAATGAAAGATATGCAAAAAAATAAGCTGTTTCTCTTTCTCTTTATCCTATGTAAACATCCAATATGATCTGATGTATCTGTATCAAATCTCGTATTGCTCCAATGTGAATAACAGTTTCACCATTCTAACTTCTTGACAGAAATTCTTTCTCGGTAGAACTACTTCCATGAATCTTTTCTGCATCCTCTCTGGCAACTTGACGTCCCTCCAGACTGATTCTCACCCCACTGCTCCAAAGGCAATCATTACATTCAATTGACTCCCCTATTCCAGTGCTGCAAACTTCTCAGACCAATCCTTCCCTGTTCACAATGCTTATTAGTAAAGCTCCTTCAAAAATTCCTCGATTGTGAAATTTCAGAGCAAGGCATATAAATTTCCTGATTATTAATATAAATATTTCTCAAGACGTTTTCCAGCATGGCACAAGGAAAATGAAAGCTGAAAGGGTGTATTCAGGAGGTATAAACAAAATTGTCATTATAAATTACAAACTTTAGGAAGATGTTTGCAGCTCAACAGGGAGCTGTAGTGTTTCAGTCATTGAAGGGTTATGTTCCAATTGTAAGCAAAGGAAGAATGAAGTTAGGAAAAAGTGTTAAGGACCAAACCTGTTCAATAAAATTTTAAATTGACATTTAACGAGGGCAATGTAGGTATGTCAATTGTAAGACAGATAGCTAACGAGAATGTTAAAGCAGATCAGTCCAGATGTAAAGGTTTTCAGGAAAGACAAAAGAAAAACAAAGAAAACAGAGGGAATAAAATCTGTCCTCAACTCCAACAGACATTCCTCGCTCTCTGGTGTGCTCCTGCTAATCTTGCCTACTGAACTTATTGTTGACTTCTTTGTAAGACTATCTCCCTTCTAACCTATTTTGGTACAACTGCTAACCTTCCCCTTTCAGAGTGTTCTGCATCCATTACAATACATCCTTGACGTGACACAAGGGATGCAACACACCATCTGTGAAAGGAGTAACAAGACTGGGGTATTCTTAGAAAGTTACTAACCTGTAACATGAACATTGAAGGTCAGTCTTTCCTTGTCTGCTTCACATACGTATTCACCTCCATCTTTCGTTTCCACATTATGAATGATAAGCCTTCGAAATGAACCCTCTGATTCAAGTTTCATTTTTTTATTCTGACTGAGAAGTTTTCCTCCTCTGAACCATTTTACCTCTGTTCTGGATTGTAACACTTCACAGCTGAGCGTAGCATTCTCTGACTGGCGAACCCTCACTTTTCTCTGAATTAAATCTTTATTGCAAAATCCTGTTTTTAGTTCTGCAATCAAGAAAAGTTCAGTTGTTACACTGCACAAAAAAGTTAATAAAATAAATATAACTAGTGAGCTGTGAATTCAAAATTGACAAAGGTTTGATAAGAACAAACTCTACTATACTATATATATATGATTTGCAAGGTCTGAATAGACCCATAATTCATATTAAGAGTAGTAAAAGCAGAGTATGCATGAAAACAAGCCCTTTTGCCCAACTTATTCATATCAAACATGATGCCTGTCTAAGCTAGTCCCATTTGCCTGCATTTGTCTTTTTCTGTTTACTTGTCTTTTTTTCTTCGATTCATATCTCCTTGACAACCCAACGTCTAACGATGACATTTTTGCACATTCCGGTAGAGATTTACCTCATGATGTCACCCCCACCCCTCATCTGAAAATTTGATTTATTATTTCCCGAGATTTCTTAAAATTCTTCAAAAAACAGAGATCTTTTTAAAATCTAACAAGCTGATATGACATCACAATGGCTCCTCTTGCTCAGTCGACCAGCCGGCCGTCCGCAGCGTTCCCCCCCCCCCCACCCCGAGAAGCCCATCCGCCCTTACCCCCCCCCCGGCTCTGAATTGAAGCCGCTGACAAGTTACATTAACCCCTCCACCTCCCCCTGACTCAGTCATTTTGTCGCCTCCCGACTCGCACACGCCCGGCCTTCCGCAGCGCCCACAGCCCAGCCGCCCTTCCCCCCCCGGGCTCTGGATTGAAGTAGTACGCAAGAGAACCCGAGAGATGCACCCTCCCTCTCCCCTCCCTCTCCCCCTCCCCTCTACTCTCCCCCCCTCCCCCTCCCGGCCCCCTCTCCTCTCTCTCCCCCCCGACCTCCCTACCCCCCCCTCTCACTCCCCCTTCCCCCCGCTCAGCCCCCTCCCCTATCTCCCTCCTTGCCCCCCTACTCTCTCGCCCCTTGCTCCCTTCTCCCCCCTCCACCTCTCTCCCCCTCCACCCCTCTCCCCCCCCCCCACTCCATCCCCTCCCCGTGTGTGGGGGGTGGTTAGTGTGTGTGTGACACCGCGGTGCACCCCCCCCCCCCCCCTCCCGCAACCGCACGTTGAGGGAATGGGACCCAACGGGTCCACCTTGGTCTAGTATACTTATAAAACTCTGATCTTGGATGTGGATGTACTTGTGTGTGGATGTGTGTGTTTTTCTGTGATTCACATCTCCTCGAAAACCCGACACGCTAACGGTGAAATCTTTACATATACCGGAAGAGATTTACCTCATGATCTCAAAAATCGCCTCATCTGAAAATTTAATTTATTGAGTTACTTCTTCAAATTGTTCACAAATCTCAGATCTTTTTAAAATCCAACTAGCTGGATGACGTCACAATGACTCTGCTCCTCGCGGCCAGCTGCGCAGTTTTCATAGCGCAGCCTGCGTGGCACTATTTTTGCACGTTAAGTTAAGTTAACCCCCCCACGCTTCTTCAAAAGACGCAGAAAGAACGAGTAAATGGACTCTGTTCTGCAGATCCCGAGAGCTTCAGAGCGCTTCTGAGGTCGACGCACACTAGCGCCTCGGCTCGGCTTTCGCGAAAGCTTTGTACTCGAGTCCGGCCCTGTACTAGAGCTCTCTCTCTCTCTCTCTCTCTCTCCCCTCGGGTTCTCCGCTTTTTGCAGCCTGCTCGCTCGCCCTGCTCCCCTCCTCCTCTCTCCCCCCCCTCTTTACCATCTCCTCCCTCCCCCTCTCTTCCCTCCCCTCCCCCTCCTCTACCCCCCACTCTCCCCCTCCTCTCTCCCTCCCCCCAAACTACACCCCCTCCTTCCCCCATCTTCTCTCCCCCTACTCTCTCTTCCCATCTCTCCCCCACCCCCCTCCTCTCTCCCCATCCCTTCTCTCTCTCCCCTTCCCCCTCCCCACCCCATCCTCCCCTACCCCCTCCCTCCACCTCCCTTTCCCCCCCTCTCCACCCTCCCCTCTGCCCCCCCCTTTCCCCTTCTCCCCCCTCTCCCCACCCCTCTGACCCTCCCTCCCGCTCCCGTGTGTGTGGGGGGTGGTTAGTGTGTGTGTGACGCCGCGGGCCAACCCCCATAAAGTTCTCAATATGAGAATATTCTTCCTCAGCAATGAACCCACAATATAATTGCACTTTAAGGAAATCAGTCACAGTTCTTCGACCTTTGGATCAAAATTTCATCTCCATAATTTCTCCATCAGAAGCACATTAATAGCATCTCTTAGCAATGTTACAAAATGTTGAGATTTAAAAAATCAAGTCTGCAATTTATCCCATCAGATAAAGCATAAAAAGAAGTTTAATTTGACACCTAATTCACTTTCATATCTTCAGTATTAAGAAAGTTATGACCATTTTCATACTCGGAAATTAGCATCTTGTTCCCCATTGCCTTTCAATTGACTTAACTCAAAAGCCGTGATCTGGAACAGTCAAAAGCCCATAACTTTCTTAAAAATTAAGAGAACTCAATGAAATTTTCAGTTATTATAGATTGAAGCATTCTGAAACAAATATGAAACAATCTTACTTGGATGACCTGAAATTAAAGCATATAATTAGTTAGTTATCTAATTGTAGCTAATTACAAAATTCAATGATTAGATCTAAACATCTATCCATTTCTTAAGAAAAGTTAAACTTTTTTTTAAATTGCCCAAGTGTCCAAATAACATTCACACAATAATCCACAATATAACATAATTTTTAAATCTCATTTTCATGAATTTATAAGGCAAATGGAAGGAATTTAGTGTTTAATGCCTGTAAATTAATGGCCATTTAGGTCAAGTAGCGAGTGGGTTTTAGTGGAATGCGGTGGATTAGAACGTTGCGGTTTGCGGTGAAGTCAGTATGAAAAATACAGCCGGTTCATACATTTTTTTTGTCCCCTTCTCGCAACATGAAAATGTTATTAAAACCTTCCTAAAAACCAAGTTTTTATGTAAAAATAAACTGCGTAGCTTCTTTTATCGCCTACGTTAGGTCCGTTCTGCTGTCGGTGTTCAGAGCTTTAGAAGATGATTTTTTAACTACTCTAGTTAATAAATAATCTAGCGTAGTTTAAAAATACCTTTATGAATGAAATGTCGGAGCGATTTCTCTTTAGCGACAAAATCACCCGACATGGATCGACTTGGATTGCCTAGAGGAAAAAAAAAAAAAAAATCGGCATTTTAAACCTGCCCCCCTCTGAAAGGCGCCAAAGTTGCACACACGGGGAGCGGCAGAACTGCAGCGCTGCTAAAGGTAGGTATCGTAACATACCTACATCTCTCAAGTCATTCCTAATCCTATTAGTAGGTCATTAGAACTTCAGGCCTGGCATTGACATTGTGGATAAACTGCTTATTAATATGCTCACCTTATTTTCCATATGCTTGGTTAAAAAGTCAATCTTGGATTTATGTTTAACAAATGAACTACCATCAATGATTGATGATTTTTGTTAACAGATGCTGCGTAAACATTTAAATTTAGTTTCGGCCATACTTGCAAGGAAGTTACAGAAACGGAAAAGAAGTATCTATTAGAGATTCCTAGTTTGCATTAAAAAACACTCTATGAGAGATAATTAAAATCTGAAAATACCCGCAAAATATATAAAATGAAAATTAAACAATGTGCAACCATCAATGACTACTGACCTGTAACCACAACATGGAAACTCAATTTCGCTCCAGCTGTTTCACAAATATAATGGCCTCCATCATTTGGCTCTGCATTCTGAATAATTAGTTTTCGAATTCTACCTTCAGAAATAACTTTGATTTTCTCATTAGAACTGAGAGTTTTTCCATTTTTGTACCATTTGACCTCAGTTTTGAGTTGTGACACTTCGCAGCTGAGAACAGCATTCTCTGCTGCTTGAACCTTCACTTCCTTCTGAATTGATTCTTTATTGATAAATGCTGGTTCTGGCTCTGCAAATTAAAACATATTAATCAGATAGATATAATTTTAATAATTTTTAACCTGCCATTTGCAGGCTATTCAGATACTTGAACCTACTCTGATATTCAATAAAATTGTTGATGGTTTGACTGCAACCTGAGCACTGTATTCCCTCCCTGGTTAACACCTTGCCTCTAGCATGACAACAAAGCCAAATTCAAGCCCAAGGTACAGCACCTCATCTTTTGTCTACACATGTTGCCGTGTTCCAGATGCCCATTTTCTGAAAAAAATCCCCTTTCCCATCAGTATCAGAACTGCCAATTTCTTCACTAAGCGTTCATTTAGTATTTTTCCTCTCTCCATTAGTACATCCTGAATTGCATGTCTCACATTCCTGCTATTAGTAATATATAACAGACAAAGAAACGTAATCACTGTCTAACAGCCTTATTTACCCATTTGGCTTTGTCTCTGAGATATTCATTTTGCCCTATCCATCCCTCATGCTTATTTCTCTGAGACTTAAAATTAGTTTTTACAAATCTTTCTCAGTTTTTATGTAAGATCTCAGATCTGAAGTATTAAATCTGTTTTTCTTTCCACAGATGCTACCAGGCCTGATTGTTTCTAGCATTTCTGCTTTGACTACAAATTTAAAACAATTGTCGCTTTATTTTGTGTTATCTATGTGGTACTCTAGGTTTTATAAAGAGATGCATAAGAACACAAGAGTGAGTGTTAGATTAAACATACACAAATCATTAATTAGAACTCATCTAGAGCATTGTGAGCAAATACGAGCACCAGATTCAAGGAAGGGTATCATAACATCGAAGAGATATTTATAAGAATTAAATCGGGGATGATAGACCTTAGTTACGTGGAGAAAAATGTTAAAAGTCCAGTTCACTCTCCTAAGGGGAGACACAAGATTAAAAATCTTTAAGTCTAAAAAAGCGAAAAATAAGAAGCCGTTTTCAGGACATAAAGGAACAGTAATCAGAAGTTACAATTTAATATTACTGGCTAAGAGGGAGAGGCAACACATTAAGAATACTGTGTTAAAGTCTATGTCCAAATGTTGTGCAGATCTTACTGCATGTGGGAACAGAGTGCTTTATGCCCAGAATCGAGGAACATGCAGGCTCAAGCATTGGACCAAAATAATTATTCTATATGATCTGGCTGTCAGAACAGTGTTCCTTATTTATATATTTAAATCTTGCACACAAATACCAGACTAATAGGCACCATGAACTCAACAGATGTCCCTTGACTGATTAGGCAGTTTAAAAATAGCAGATCCAGCTAAATGCCTCATGACAAAAGTGCCCCTACTAATATGAAATATTTAAATAATAATAAGGCTTTTAGATAGGCATGAGGAGTAGAGGAAAATGGATCACATGCAAGCAGAGATTAGTTTAATTTGGCATCTTGTTTGGCACAGACATTGTGGGCCGAAGGGCTTATTCCTGTGTTGTACGGACCCACGTTCAATAGCTGGAAGAGACATTTCGCACGTTGGTCTAATGCTGACCGAAATGACTATTATCTATAACTTCACAATGTTTTTTACTTGTCTTACCTTTGACAGTAACATTTATGGTGATCTCATCCTCTTTGGTTTTAAATACATAAGCCCCAGAATCTGCAGACTTTGCATTATGAAGCACCAGTCTTCGTGTGGTGCCTTCTGATTCAGCATTTACAGCTTTGTTCAGTTTTACTTTCTGTCCTTTTCTATACCATGTCCCTTCGACAGTACTCAGTGATACTTCACAAACAATGACTACCTTCTCTCCCACAATTGCTGAGTACTCCATTTGTGTTGTGGACTTCTTCAAGATAGTTGCAGTTGGTTCTGCAAAAAGCAGAAGAAACAGAAATGGAAAGAGAACTGTTGAAAAATATTGTGACTAATCGTGAATATTTGAAACGTAATTTACAAATTAGTTGTTACCAATGTAACTACAATTACTCCTGACCTTAATAAACTAGAAATGTACATATTCATACCACAAATGTACTCAGTGCTTCACATTTTCAGTGACCTATAATTAATTTTAATATATTAATGTGTCTACATGAAGTCTATCCATTTAAAAAAAACCTCCATGTTTGTTCTTACTTAGTAGTCCAATTTGAGTAGTATGTGTCCGACTAGAGTATCCTTTCAGCCCAACTCGTCCATACAAACTGTTGCCTAACCAAACCCATCCAAACCCTTCCTATGCTTGTAACTGTTCAAATGTCTTTTAATGCCATAATTGTACCCACCTCTACAATATTTTCATAAATCTCCTCAGCATTTTTGCCCGTTTAATGACATCCTTCTTTTAGCCTGGAGGTCACAATTGTACACAGTACTCAAAATGTGGCTTGATCACCACCTTGTGCAGCTGCAACTAGATGTCCCTACTCTTGTACCCAATACACTGACTAATGAAGGCAAATGGGCCAAACACCTTCTTCATCACCTTGTCTCCCTTTCGTGGAACTATGTAACTGTACTCCTAGGTTACTGTTCTGCAACACTCCTCGGGGATCTACCATTTACTGTACGTCTTACCCTGGTTTATCTTACTAACCGTGCCATCTACATTCACATCCAAATAGTTAAAATTAATAACAAACAATAATGGACCCAGCATCGATCCTTGTGTCACACCACTCGTTACAGGCCTCCAATCTGAAATAAAATCCTGTATTACTGTGTCTCCTACCTTCATGCCATTTTTTGTATTTTCAAGCCACTTTTGTATCCAATTTACTTTTTTCAAATCTTTCATTTATTTGTTATATATCTCTCATTTCCTTTTCCACGGACTCTCAGTCTGAAGAAGGGTCTCAACCCGAAACGTTTCCTTTTCTCTAAAGATGCTGTATGATCCGCTGAGTTACTCCAGCTTGTTATGTCTATCTTTTGTATCCAACTACTCTGTGTGAAAAAGATTCCCCCTAGATCCACTTTAAACATCCTCCATTTTACCTTAAACTTATACCCTTTAATTTTAGATACTCCTACCATTTGAAACAACACTGACTATCTACCCTTTCTAAGCCCCTCAGAACGTAATATATCTCTCTCCTGTTTTTTTTTCCCCCATTTGTTCCAGGGAACACAGACTCAGCCTATGCAATTTCTCCTTACAACTCAAGTCTTTCAAACCAGGCCAACATTCTTGTGAATCTTTTCTGCATCCTCTCCAGCTTGATCACTTCCTTCCTGTAGCATGCTGATCAGAACTGCACACATTGCTCCAACTACAGCCGAACCAACATTTTGTACAAATGTAACATGATATCCCAACTCGTGTACTCTATTGCCTCAGCTAGTGAAGGCAGGTACACCATATGCCTTCCTCACCACCAAGTCTACCTGTGCAGCCACTTTCTGATAACTAAAGCCAGGATGTTTAGGCGCTAAAAATCTCTGAAATAGGCAGGCAAATAGGCATAATAAAATTACAAAAAAAAGCATGAAAATGGCATTTATTGACCAAAAAGGCATAAAAAGGCATGCATTTCCACCACCAAAATATGGTTAAAAATTATAATATAAAGGTATACTACATTAAATGAGCAAAGTTGCATGGTTGCACATAATTACTAGCATTTTTATCAAATTATCTGGTGTTAAACTATGCCGTCTGTCAGACAGAATACGCTTCAGTTGTGAAAAACTTCTTTCTACCCCAGCTGAGGTCACTGGTGCATACCCGAAACAAGCTACAGACTCTATATTCATGTTGATATCTCATGCACAATAACTACCTTTGAGAACTTTAGCTATGTTTTGTATTTCTTCAACATCTTTGTTAACTAAAATCACTCTCTCATATTTTCCTTGTATGTCTTTACCTACATCGCCAGGAACTTTACGAATATCATCAGTTACTTTGTTGAAAACCTGCAAGTTATTCACTAATGTTTTGCCACGTTTCACAAGTGATAACATGTGGGAAGTTTGCAAAATTGGAAGCAATAAACACAAGATCGCGGTGGAGGGACTTTTTCTGCATTATTTCACTGACAATCCTGACTGCAGCAGATTCTTCTTCTTCAAAACAGTTGCCAATTTCTTAGATCTTTTCAAAATGTGCAGCATAGTAGAGTACTGCAGAGAGCCATGTACCCCACCTAGTCAAAACGGGCTGAAGAGAAAGCAGAATCTTGGGTGCCATTTCCTTGAGCAACTGCACATGTGACGGTGCTTTGCGGAAGATTTTCTTGACATTGGAAACTATGCGATCGACATTTGGAAACAAGCTACATATGTGCTTGGCAATTCTATGAAGTCCTTGAGCTAAGCACAAGGAACATTTTTCATGTACAGACCTGCAACAGTCACAAACAGAAGATCATTCTCCTGTTTTATACCTTCTGGCCAAAGTAGGGCAAGTGAAGATGTAAACAACCGAGCAACAGTTGAGCTGTTTGACTTCCGCAACACTTCCGATGTCAACAAATACTCCTTTGATGGTTGACCTGCCTCCAGTTAACCGATGTCCACATTGGCAACATATCTCCCCATAGCATTGGTTGTCTCGTCTATTGAGATCTAGTAGTTCTCAATAGACGAGTCCATGACCTCTGGCTATTCACTTTCCCCTTTCGGAATGTCCAACACCTGCTGAAAAAGATCTCCTTGCCCCGGACACCAGGAACACATGTCTTGGAGTCTCGCTTGAGGAGAAAAAAATGCCATCATTCCCCCTGACACTACTCTTCACCTGGACATCACCCAATGGCTCATTTAATCTCTCCTAACCTCTCTCCAGCTTAATACATTTATTTTGTCTCTTTCTAGCAAAGTTACAAAACCTACCTTCAGTGGCGCTCCAGATCTGCCACTGGCTCTGTGTGCGACTCTGGAGCCTTTGAGGGGTGGGGGCGGGATTAAAATGCAGGTTTGCATTGCTTGTCGGAGAGGGATTTCCTCGGGCTGCTAGTCGATGAAGAAAAATCGATCGGACTTCCGTTTCAGTTTTTAAAAAAATAAATAAATCGCTGGACAATTTAATCGTTGGATTAAAGTAAAAAGCAACTTCTAACGCCCTCAACGTGATGGATCACAATATCAGGACAAAATAAACGGTAAGTCATTTATTTCACATATAATCTTGCTTCTTGGGATGGCTTTAGTCTAATTTTACGATGCAAAAATGTTATTTAGTCCCCATACGAATCGGCCGTGTCTTGCCTGCCGATATGGGCTTAAAATGTACGGCAACTGCAACATTCCGATCGATCACATTCCAGAAACACCCACTCACAAGATGATTTAAATTATCTTTTTTTGGGCAATCAAGTCATAAGAGCATCTAATTTGTCTGTATTTTGTGTTATTGTCTATCCATAATCAATATTTTCACACTAAATATCCACAACAGTTTTAGTCACATGTATTATGCAAAAAAAAATAATTTTGATTATATTGAGAGTGGATGTTTCTAGATTAATTTATGGGAATTAAACATTAAAATCCTTCCATTTGGCATATATTCATGACAGTGAGATTTAAAAATCATGTCATATTGTGAATTCTTTTCCTGAATGGGATTAGTTTATTATTTGGATACTTAGGCTATTAAAATATGTTAGCCTTTTCTTAAGAAATGGACAGATGTTTGGATCTAGTAATTGAATTTAGATTGAATTAGATTGATTCGATTAATTTAATTGATTTGATGAAACTGGTGAATATGAATTTTTTGTTAGGTATTTACTATTTGTTTTAGCGTTTAACTTTATCATTTCTACCTTATTTCTAAAACTGCAAATAATAACTTGTTTCTGTTAATGCTGTTCAGTGTTTTTTATCCTTTACATCTTAAACAGATGTCTCCAAAGAAGAAATGCAAAATTGTCAATCCAAATGCCCAGCAAAAGAGATTGATTTAGACAGCATTCGCAGAGATTATCCAAATTGGTACTACTCCAAATGTGATGACCTACATGACATTCTTAATGGGAAAGTAGTGGGCGGAAAGGCATGTCATGCGTGGTTTAAAGAGCAAAAACCTGTAGTTTACAATGAAAAAATTGAGAAGTTGAGGAAAAACAAGGTGTACAGAGTTGCTTATTATTTATAATCTGAGTATGATGATGCTACTGATTATGATATGCCAATATACCAGCTAGTAACTGATCTTCTTCATAAAGACTTGGTCTATTGCTAGAAATTGTAATTTATTTATCTATCTGTTACGGACTTACAGCATATAATACAATAATATTAAAGTTCTGATCTTGAGAATACCACATTTTGGAATTTTCAAGGCAGTCTGGGTGTTTATTACTATTTCCGTCACAACGGTCAATTTTGTAATTCGCTACAATTAGGTAACTAACTAATTATATGCTTTAATTTCAGGTTATTCAAGTGAGATGTTTTATATTTGTTTCAGAATGCTTCAATCTATAATAACTGAAAATTTTATTCAGTTCTCTTAATTTTATGGGCTTTTGACTGTCCTCGATCACAGCTTTTGTGTTGTCAATGGAAAAGCAATAGGGAACAAGATGCTAATTGTCGAGTATGAAAATGGCCATAACCTTTTTAATACTGAAGATATGAAAGTGAATTAGGTGTCAAATTAAAGTTCTTTTTTATGCTTTATCTGTAGGGACAAATTACAGGCTTGGTTTTTAAAATCTCAAAATGTTGTAACATTCCTACTCTTCCCCAATTCTACAGAAGGCTCTTCAACCTTAAATACTAACTTTGTTACTCTTCTCATAGATGCAGTCTGACCAGCTGGGTATTTTCAGCTTTCTTTTCTTTTACTTTTGATACACCAGCGATCCAGTGGAGTTTTAATGCCAACAGCATGGCCTGATCATTATTTTTACTACCCTTTGATTATAAGGATTTGTAATAAAAGCAGCATTGTCAGCATCCCAAGAACAAGTTTAAAGGAGCAGAAAAAAAACATGGCCGTGTTAATCAAGCATTCTTTTACAGATTAAAATTTCAGATAATACAGATATTACAACAATGCTGAATTTGAAATAAAAGCAAAAGTATTGGACTCAACAGACTGAACAGGTCTGGCAGTATCTGTGAAGGGAGAAGTGATTAACAGTTGAGGTTAATGACTTTTTAGAAGCTCTACTGGCAGTAAATTATAATCCAGAAATAGTGTACAGTAAAAAATAAAGTGCTGGAGGAATTCAGCAGGCCAGACAGCATCTGTGGAGAGAAATGGCCAGAGGATGTTTTAGGTCAGGGCTGTTCTGTCCCTCTTCCCAATGTTTCCATTTCCAAATGCCATCGTGACATCTACCATTTTCACTTTGCCACTCCGAACCCGCATCCACTCACTCCACAACATCAAACCTGCTCAACGAGTGCAGTGCCATTGGCGTCTGCTAGAAAAACTTCTATCTTGCCGAAGCGAGGCATCAGCTCTTGAACACTTCCTCATTTCTACCCTTTGATCGTTTGAATGCCTGACCGTTATCTTCCAAATTATCACTTCCAGCAATCTGCACTCCACAGCCACCAATTTGGTAGTTCCCCAAACAACGTTCTTCCTGCTTCCATCTCCCACACATAATACACAAACTGGATTGTCCAAGCAGGCCCATTGTTTGTACCTGCCCCACTGAACTCATCCCCTCATACTTCGACTCTATCTTGTCCCCCCTCATCCAGTCCCTTCCCACCTATACAGGGACGCCTCACATGCTCTCCCCACTTCAAGAACTTACAATTCCTTGGTCCCAACACCTCATCTTTACCACAGGGAACATAGGTGTAAAGGGACTGGATGCCCTTCTTTACTTTGGATGTGCCCGTCCTTTATACCTCCATGCCCCATCAGGAAAGCATCTGGATCTTTGTTTCTTCCTAGATGTGGTTTCTTCCAAGAGTCCTGTTCAGTTCATCTCTACTAATACTCCCCTCTGCCTGACATAACCTGTCCTCACTCTCAATAACAAATAATCCACCAATAGTTTACAATGCGTATTCAACACACGCTTTTCATTATTTTAAACCAATGTTTTACATTTTCAGACAATTATGTAGCAGTACTTTAGAGAAATCACAATAAAGGCTTCAGAACATAGAAAAGTACAGCACAGGAAGAGGATCTTAGATGTCTGTGCTGACCATGAAGTTAATTTAAACTGCACATCTCTGCCTGCACATGGTCTATATCACTCAATTACCTGTATCTTTTTAATGCCCATTAAACGTTGTTATCATTTCTGCTTCCAGCAGTTCTACTGGCAGCACAACTCATGCACTCACCAGTCTTGATATAAAAGATTGTCACATAAATCTTGTTTAATCTTCATCCCTCTAACCTTATAACTATGCCCTTTAGTACCTGAGATTTCCAACCTGGAAAAAAACATTCAGGCTATCTACCTTGTCTAAGCCTCTCATAATTTTATATACTTCAGCCTCTGATGCACCAGAGAACAATCTAAGTTTGTTCCAAACCTCCTTGTAGCAAATACTCTCTAATCCAGGAAACATTCTGGCGAACCTGTTCTGCACACTCTCCAAAGCCTGTTTCCTGTAATATGACAAGAACTGGACAAAAATCTCCATGCAGTCCGACCAAGGTTCAATATTGCTGCAACATGACTTCCCAACGTTTATACATAACACATCAACCGACGAAAGCAAGCATGCTGTATGTCTTCTTCACTACCATATCTACTGGTGCCAAGTCAAAAAACTATGGACTTCCACTCCATGATCCAACTCAGGGTTTTGCCATTCACTGTATCCTTTCCTCTTAGATTTAACCTCCCAAAGTGCAACAACTCACACTACTCTGGATTAAAATCCTTCTGCCATTTCTCAGACCACATTCAAACTGTTCTATATCCTGCTGAATCCTTTGGCAACCTTTCTCACTATCCCCAACTGCCAACTTTTGTTCATCTCCAAATTTACAATTAGCCCACTTACACTTACGTCCAATTCATGTATAAACAAATTTCACAAACAATACAAGTCCCAGAACTGATCCTTAGAGAACACCACTGGTCATCAACCTCCAGTCAGGAGGCCACCACAATCCTACATCTTCTGTGGTCAAACCAATTTTAAATCCAATCTACCAAATCGCCATTAATCCCATACCTTCTGGAGTAGCCCACCATGAAGGACCTTGTCAAAACCTTTACTCATCATGTTTATCAAACTCTATCATGTTTGTATCAGATCCACAGGATTGAAAATCACAATGGAGTAAATTAGGTCAATGAGGAAGTAGGAATTAGGTCATTAGATTTCAGAACAAACAGTAGGGAAGACAACAAGGTAAATGCAATTTTTCACAACTCACAACTAATGATGAAGAATTGAGGCTTCATTTCTGAGATTTAAATTTGGTACAATGAGCTGTCGCCAACCTTCTTACTTGTTACATCAGCTTATTATCATTAAAGCAATGAGCAAGCTTATTCCTACCTCTGATCTTAACTTGGAATGTTAGACTGTCATCATAAGACATGCAGGTGTAATCTCCTTGGTCGCTCTGCTGCACTTTTTTGATGACAAGTTTGCGTAGTGTTCCCTGAGAGATGATGTTTATCCTCTGGTCCTGCTTAACCTCTTTTTGATTCTTTCTCCATGTAACCACAGTATTAACTTGTGATACCTCACAAGACAATTCCAGACATTCCGGGGCTATTGCTATAACTTCAGGTGGAGCTTTTGGCTTGTTTATGAATTTGACAGCTGCATCTGAAAACAAACAATATTTTAATTGTAAATAGTGTTTTAGGTCATATGAACATACAAGCAGAAGATAGACACAAAAAACTGGAGTAACTCAGCAGGACAGGCAGCATCTCTGGTAAGAAGGAAATGGGTGATGTTTCGGGTCGAGACCTTTCTTCAGACTGAAGCAGTCTGAAGAAGGGTCTCAACCCAAAAGGTCACCCATTCCTTCTCTCCAGAGATGCTGCCTGTCCCGCTGAGTTACTCCAGCTTTTTGTGTCTATCTTCAGTTTAAACCAGCATCTGCAGTTCCTTCTTTGAACATACAAGGATATCTATAATCTGATCATCTTTAAACCCTTGCTTACCAAAATTCTCCCTACGTTTTTCCAAAAAATACTCAAAGACCTTGATTTGAGAAAGAGAGCTCCAAAGATGCACAACCCTTCAAAGGGAAAACAAATTGCTTAATCTCTGGCTTGTTGGAAATGCAACATCTATCTTTTCACCTCTCCCTTCATCCAGGAATGCGAATATTCCTTCCGAATAAAGCAGTGATTTACAATGTTGGACAAATGGTTTAATGGGGCAGTTAGAGAAGCAAAAATAATTTATTTAATGGTGGATATAGCACGGAAATAAAATGGAAAATAGATGAAACTTACAATATTGCATATCAATGTGTCATCCCATGTGTCCCGATCATGAAGATTACAGTACATCAGGGTGAAAAATTGATTCATACTTGCTCAAATGTCCACTGTTATGTCTAACAATCTGTTACTTTTCACATTTGGCCCATTGTGTTTATTGCCAGTTGAAAGAGCACCCAGTCTAATTCAATGGTCAAGCACTAAATAAGTAACCCTGGAGGCCATGACTCTTCACTTTCACATCCACATCAAGCATTTTCCATGGGATCGGTGTTTCTGCCCCCAACATTCTTTTGCATGACTGTACCACCGTTTGAGTTAATACATTATTCTCATCTCCCCTCATCCATTTCCTAATTACATAAGGTATGCACCTTGACTTTTGACCTCTCTGGTGAGGGAACAAGGTCTTCCCCATACAAATATAATTTAAAGCACACAAAAATAGGAAAATGAGCTATTCACTCAACCTCTCAAGCTGGTTCTGCCATTTGCAAGAAATCATGGCTGATCTGACAGTAACCTCATCTCTGTACTTCCATTTTACCCAGAATAAATTTTCATCCCATTGCAAGTCTGAAGAAGTGTCTCAACCCGAAACATCACCCATTCCTTCTCTCCAGAGATGCTGCCTGTCCCGCTGAGTGACTCCAGTATTTTGTGTCCATCTTCGATTTAAACCAGGATCTGCAGTTCTTTCCTACACAAGATTCTATCTACCTTTTTCTTAATAAAATTAAAGACTCTACTTCCACCGTCCTTTGATGAGGAAATGTCCTTATGACACTGATAAAAAAAATGGGTAGACACTTATTTTCAGAGACTCCTGGTTCTAGATACCCCCACATCCACCCAATCAAACTATTCAAGATTTTTTAATGTTTCAATTAATCACCTTTCATTCTTCTGCACTTCAACAGATGCATGCTTAGCCTGTTTCAACCTTACACATAAAAGAGCCCATTCTAAGAATTAGTACAGGAAACCTTTTCTGAAGACTTTAATGGTGACATTGGAGCAAGATTATTTTCTCATTGAGAAACTAATTGCAAAATATTAGCCTTTTATATTCTAACTAGACTAAGTGGTACTCACACGGGAGGCCTGGTCCCAAACGCAATATTCCCAACGAGGGTTGTGGGGGCTGAGGGGGGGGGGGGGGGGTTGTGGGGGCTGGGGGAGGTTGTGGGGGAGGTTGTGGCGGCGGGGCGGTAGTTGTGGGGGGGAGGTGTGCGCTTGGAGATAGGACGGGTGAAGAGCCATGGGGGAGAGGTGGGCATCACGGGAGGGGGGGGGCTGGAAGTGGCGGTGCGATGGGGACTCACAGCGAGCACCGGTCGTTCTCCTCTGCTGGGATCAGAGCCTCCGCTTTCCGTTTGGCGACATCTCCGACTCCAGGCTGGGCTGGATCTCCGACTCTGGGCTGGATCTCCCACGCTGGGCTGGATCTCCCACGCTCGGCTGGATCAGGTCTCCCACGCTGGGCTGGATCAGGTCTCCCACGCTGGGCTGGATCAGGTCTCCCACGCTGGGCTGGATCAGGTCTCCCACGCTGGGCTGGATCAGGTCTCCCACGCTGGGCTGGATCAGGTCTCCCACGCTGGGCTGGATCAGGTCTCCCACGCTGGGCTACTGCTTGGGGCGGAGCTGCTGCTTGGGGCGGAGCTGCTACTTGGGGCGGGGCTGCTGCTTGGGATCCCCCCGAAAATCCGGTTGGAAACGACCACCGGCCACCCTCGGCTCCGGTAACAACGCAATGGCGCAGGAAGGGGTGGACCGTCCCGGGGAGTGACTGGGGAAGAGACTGATCCGCGTGGCGCCGACTGGCAGAAGAGATTAATCTGCGCATGCTCATTTTTTAAGATTTTTAAACCTCGCTAACTTTTGCGACATTCAACCGATCAGAATGAAACTTGCTGCACTTGCAGCACAGGAGAACGGTGGGTGAACTGGCAACAAATCATAGTGCTACCGTGAACCGTTTTTTCGCAAATAGAAAGACCACCAAACCGGAAGATAACAAGATCAGAGTTTTGGTTATGTATAGATAGACTAGGAAAATGAGTGATTAACTGCTGTTTCTTTATAACTTTTTTTTTTGCACCAAGAGTAGCTTTGCAGCATTTGATATGGATTCTGGTCTACCAAGTATCTAATGCCTTTGTTGAAATTTAGGTATAACAGTAGTGTAGTACAAGCTAATCTAATGAAACTATCAACAGCCATGCAAAACATAGAATAATACAGCATAGGAGCAGGCCCTTACATCCACCATGTTTGTGCTCAATATGATGCCAATAAATAAATCTCTGCCTGTATGTGCCTATTTAAAATTCACTTAAACACTATTATCATATCTGCTTTCACCCCAAACCCTGATAATGTGCTCCTGGCACCCATTAGTCTGGGAAAAAATACACCTCTCCCAACTCCATCAAACTTTCCTCCTCTGACTTCTTCTTCTTGCGTATGGCGTGCACAGCCTAAAGTTGTTGGACAACTTGTTCTATTTGATCTTTTTTAAAATTGTGCACACCGGGTTGATTGCATTTGTCGAAACAGGGCGGACCACGTGAAGGTTGCAATCTCCCACCCCTCCTCCTCTGACCTGAAAGCTATACCCTCTCCTTTAAAAATGTCCTCTTCTGACCTCAAATCTATCCCCTCCAATTTTTGACATTTCCACTTCTTTAAAAATCTTTTGTCTGTCTGCCCTATCTATGCTTCTAACTTTTTATACATCTATCTTAGCCTCCAATGCCCCATAGGAAACACTCAAAGCTTGTCCAACTTCTCCTTATAACTAATATTCACTAATCCAGACAGCCTTCTGGCTAACCTCTTCTGTACCCTCTCCAAAGCCCCCACATCCTTCCTTTAATGTGGTGGCCAGAACTGTAAATAATAGTCTAAATAACCATATAATAATTACAGCACGGAAACAGGCCATCTCGGCCCTTCAAGTCCGTGCCAAACAACTTTTTTCCCTTAGTCCCACCTGCCTGCACTCATACCATAACCCTCCATACCCTTCTCATCCATATGCCTATCCAATTTATTTTTAAATGATACCAACGAACCTGCCGCCACCACTTCCACTGGAAGCTCATTCCACACCGCTGCCACTCTCTGAGTAAAGAAGTTCCCCCTCATGTTACCCCTAAACCTCTGTCCCTTAATTCTAAAGTCATGTCCTCGTGTTTGAATCTTCCCTATTCTCAAAGGGAAAAGCTTGTCCACATTAACTCTGTCTATCCCTCTCATCATTTTAAAGACCTCTATCAAGTCACCCCTTAACCTTCTGCGCTCCAGAGAATAAAGACCTAACTTATTCAACCTATCTCTGTAACTTAGCTGTTGAAACCCAGGCAACATTCTAGTAAATCTCCTCTGTACCCTCTCTATTTTGTTGACATCCTTCCTATAATTGGGCGACCAAAATTGTACACCATACTCCAGATTTGGTCTCACCAACGTCTTGTACAATTTTAACATTACATCCCAGCTTCTATACTCAATGCTCTGATTTATAAAGGCTAGCATACCAAAAGCTTTCTTTACCACCCTATCTATATGAGATTCTACGTTCAAGGAACTATGCACGGTTATTCCCAGATCCCTCTGTTCAACTGTATTCTTCAATTCCCTACCGTTTACCATGTACGTCCTATTTTGATTTGTCCTGCCAAGGTGTAGCACCTCACATTTATCAGCATTAAACTCCATCTGCCATCTTTCAGCCCATTTTTCCAACTGGCCTAAATCACTCTGTAGACTTTGGAAATCCTCTTCATTATCCACAACACCCCCTATCTTGGTAACATCTGCATACTTACTAATCCAATTTACCACCCCTTCATCCAGATCATTGATGTACATGACAAACAACAAAGGACCCAACACAGATCCCTGAGGCACCCCACTAGTCACCTGCCTCCAACCCGACAAACAGCCATCCGCCATTACCCTCTGGCTTCTCCCATTCAGCCACTAAATTCAACACGATTTTCTGACTGTTTACTCAATGACCCGACAGATGAATGCAAGTATACTATACGCCTTCTTCACTACTCTATCTATTCGTCCAGCCACTTTCAGGGAACCCAAGATCCCTCTGTGTATTTATGCCTGTTAAGGGTCTTTCCTTCACATTCGTCCGCATGGTGAAACAACTCACACCTGCTCGGAATAAACTCCATCTCCGCACATCTCTGTAACTGATCTATATCCCATTAAATCATTTGACAACCTTCCACCCACTGTCCGAAACTCGAGTTTTTGTGTCACCTGCAAACTTACTCATGGGTGGAAATTCCGGGGGGGGGGGGGACACACGCATGTTTTGAGAGGTGGGGGACAATCCCCCCATGTTTTGTAATCCGGATAAAAAAAATGTGGTTAAAAAAAAAAATCTATTCAAAATCTCCACTTTCTGAGAGACTGATGATCGAGGGCGCTGATTGGACGAGAGAGACATCAGTCAGCAGGCAATGGGAGGGGGGCGGGACATGATGATTCAGCACGATGATTGGAGGATGGAGGTGTCGGTCAGCGGCGGACGTAGGAGGGGTGGGACTGAGGATAGAGCGCGGTGATTGGAGGAGGGAGACATCCTGGTGGAGCAAAGATCAGAGCGGAGCTTGAATCGGCCCGTTCGCGGGGCCTTTAATCGCCCGACCCGGTGCATCTTAAAATTGGGCGCGGGATTTTCCATCGCCCCATGGGGAATCGACCCCGCTCAGCAATGGAAGATCCCGCAGCCGGTTTTAAGCGGTGCTTATGACCAATATGACGGGTGCTTATGACCATTATGCAAATTTATGACCAATATTTAAGAAATAATTTTGGTTGAGACAAGAGTAATGAGTGGTTGGAATGGGATGATTGGGGTGTATACATTTTTAAAATCAAGAACTGAAGTTGTTCTTGTTTTAATAATCAAGTTGTACTGTTGTAAAACGTTATGTAAAATGTTATAAAGGAGCATGCAAACACTGCAAATAAAATACTGTAAGTTTTTGCAGTAAATAAAACCTTCTTTTGGCAAATGTTTTGTGTATTGATTTGATTGCCTGTTACTGTTCGACTGTGTTAGTGTGTGCACATTAAAAATGATACAAAATGAAAGTCGCAAACTATGGAATACCTATTTTTCAGTATTGTTATCAAGGAAAGGAAAGCAGTTCCAATTGTTTGATATTATTCATATGGAGGAGAAAATATAATTGCTCTAAAACCTACCTTAATTTTGCATTCTCACTAAAGATAATCCCCTTTCCCTCTCCCTCCACCTCTCTCTCTCCCCTCTGTCTCAACCCTGCCTTTCCCTCTCTCACATCCCCCCCCCCTCTCTAAACCTCCCACGCCGCTGACACCGCAGCCCCCATCCCCCGGCCCGGAGAAACGGGCACATACCCGCAACGCAATATTCCACTACTTACCTGGAGTAGACACCTTGGATCTTTGGTAGACACGAAGCATCGAGGTGATTGTGTGGAGTGCAAATGGAGATCTGAACCCGCCCAGGGCAACTGAGCACGTGCGGAGACACAGCATCATTTTGCGTTGCTACTGTGTCACCGGCTTCCCCCAACTGCGCAGGCGTGGATGGTCGCTATTTTTTTCCCCAAAACTTCCAGCAGGCCGGAACCAGAATTTCGGGTAATTTCCGTCAAAGTGGAAATGCTGATAGCGCTCCAATTTTTTTTACTCTCGTGAAAAAACACCTTGGCCAGAGGCCCCCTAGATTTTGAGGCCCTAGGCTTCAGCCTATGAAGCCGATAGGTAAATCCAGCCCTGCCGAGGTCCCCCCTAGATCTCGATGCCCCAAGCTTAAGCTTGTGAAGCTTTTACGTAAATCCGGCCCTGGTTACCGTCCACAGGGCCCACGGCCGAAGCCTCGCTCATGTATGTGTATGTGTTCGCGCAGCCACCAAATAATTGTGTCCCCCCCCATGTTTTGATAGTAATTTCCGCCCCTGAACTTACTAATCAATCCATCTACATTTATGTCCAGGTCATATTCATATATCACAAAACAAAACACTCAAGATAAAATTTTACACTCTTATATTAGATTAGAAATGCATTAAGGAAACATATTTTGAACAAATAATAGTGGAATAATAAGAAACTCAAAATCACCAGCAACCATCCAGAATAATGCTCACCTTTCACTCTTAATTTAGCAGTACTTTCAGCGTTGCTAGCTATAAACTTCACTTCTGCTTCATTATCCAAAGACTTCACTCGCTTAATAATTAATGTGTGCACATTTTTTGTTCTCTCTATTTTGTAATTATCACAGTTTTGTACAGCTTTTCCTTTTATGAACCACGTTCCCGGAGCAACAGAAGATAGTTCAATGTTGAAAGTAGCATCATCACCAGCTGGTGCTTCAACATTTTGCAATGGTTTCTCAATGGAAATTCTAGGTTCTGACAGAACAAAAAACATTTCATTGTTAGCCATGGCCTTCAAATCACTTTATATTCATCTTACTGAGAAACTAAAAAAACTAAATAATAACTATCAATATTTTAATCTATTTGAGACATTTCCAGATAATTTTATGTATAATGACGATATTTTTCGTGGTTCTAGTTTTTCAATCAATTTATTGGTGAACTCTCAATTTACAATGAAATTATCTTTACTGAAATCCTCCATCCTGTACATTTTGATCCAAAATTGGCTTAGTGATAGGGGGCAGTGGTAGTGGTTGAAGGATATTTTTCTGAGTGGAAGTCTGCAATAGATGGTGACCTCAGTGATCAATTCTATGTCGTTTGGTGTTTGTGGTATATATTAACAACCTGTATATGAACATGAGGGGTATGTAATTAGTAAATTTGGAGATGAAATAAAAATTATAGGTACTGTGATAGCGCAACAGGTGCAACTTGTTTTAGGCTGCAACAGGTGATATATCAAATGGAAAGTAGGCAGAGCTTTGACAGATGCAATTTATTCATAAGTATGAGGTGATATATTTTGGGTCAAATATGGGTAGAACATGTACAGAAAATAGTAGGGTACCAAAGATTGTGGATGAATAGAGAGACCTGGACATTCAAGTCCATAGTCCCCTACAAGTGATAACACAGGTCAATAGAGTAGTAAAGATGGCATATGGCATGCTTGCCTTCATAGGTAATGTACTTGGATCGTTGTGTTGTAACTTTACAAAATACCGGTTAGACCACATGGAGTATTGTTGCAGTTCAGATCAGCACTCTAAGAAGAATATGGTTGTGCTCAAGAGAGTGTGCAGATGATGTGCACTGAGATACTGCATGGGTTGGAGGATTTAAGCAATGGAGAGAGATTAAATAAACTAGGAACGATGAAGACCGAGGAAGACTGGCCTGAGAGAAATAACTAACATGTTTACAGGCATAGATAGGGTAGATAGTTAAATTCATTTTCCCATGGAGGGTATACCAAAAAGAGGAGAGGTGAGAGGAAGGAATTTTAAAAGAAATTTTAGGGGTAGGATTTTTCATACAGAGAGTGGTTGTCATCTAGAATAGGTTACAAGGAGGTAATGGAATCAGATACAATTACTACTTTTATGAGGCATATAAACGTACACATGCCTGTATGTTTACAAGGTAAGGCATAGATAGATAGTCATAATCTTGGCAAATATCATTAGTGTAGACAGGTTAAAAAAAAAGGTCACCAAAGGGCCCATATTTGTGCTGCATCCTTAAAATTGCTGCTTGGCTGTGGGTCAAAACAATAGAATCTCCCAGCATATTTGTTCTTCTAATTCCTGTTGACTAATTGGGGGACTATAGTACACTCCCAACAAAGTAACCCCCCCCTTTTTATTTCTCAGCTCCACCCATATAGCTTCACGGGATGAACTAGCGGTAATGTCATCTCATATGGCTGCTGTGACGTTCTCCTTATTCAGTAAACCAACTCCCCTCCTCTTTTACTCACACCTCTATCTCACCTGCAGCATCTGCACCCTAGAACGTTAAGCTACCGCCCCATCAGGCTTCTCGCATTGAAATAGTCTTTCCTCGCTCCCTGCCATGCTCCTGTCTATTTTGTCTACAGATTTTGATTTAATCAACTTCCAGTCTCTCAAATGCCTCACTCCTGCTTTGGATTCTGTCCCAATGACAATCTAGTTGAAACTATCCCAAGTCGCACTACCAAACCTATCCACCAAGAGGAGATATTTTTCAGGAGTGTATCACCTGCAATAGAGATGGTGAAGTCAAGGAATGGTAAGGAAATGTCGGAAATGGTCCATGTATTTGGGTGCCGGATGGAAGTTGGTGGTGAAATGGATGAAGTCAGTCAGTTGTGTGTGGGTGCAGGAGGTGACACCAAAGCAGTTGTCGATGCAACGGAGGGTCTGAAGAATGGTCTGGACCCGAAAACGTCGCCCATCTCCTTCACTCCTTAGATGCTGCTGCACCCGCTGAGTTTCTCCAGCCTTGTGTGTACCCTATCCAACAAGACATTGTTTCCCCTCCTGTTCAGGAGCAACCTGTCCCTTTTGTACTTGTCAAAAATCTGAATCTCTGCCCCCTGAACCAACTGCTCAGCCACGCATTCTCCTGTCCTATCTTCCTGTTCTTACCCTCACTAGCATGTGACTTGGGAACAATCTGGAGATTACAGTTCTCAAGGTCCTGCATTTTAACCTTTGGCTGACTCCCTGTATTCACTCTGCAGGACCTCATACCCATGTCATTTTGCTAATGTGCAGAATGAGCTCTGGCTGCTCCCCCTTACAAATATTCTGCAGCTGCTTGGAGACATCCTGAACCCTGTCACACAGGCACCAGAGAGGCAAAACACTATCCTGGAGTGTTGTTTGCTGTCACAGAGCCTCCTGTCAACTTTGACGTGAGGTTCAGCTGTTAGGTGGAATTATTGAGGAAAATACAAAAGAACAAATGTGGAAAAAGGAAGGTTGCAGACCAAGTGGAATTAGGTTATCCTATAGTTAAGACTGAAGCAGATCATAACCCAGTGGTTTAGGGTGTTTCGATGTACAAACCCATTCAGTTCACAGCCTCATATGCACATTTAATTTGAAATATATCAAAATATGCACTCCACACAATCTGATGCAACCTTGGCAGGTGTTAAAAGGAGCATCTTTGTTCATAATGGAATAGACAATTTTCAACAGAGCCTAAAACAAAGAATTATTCAGAGTTGGGTTCTGCAATTACATGATGATTTTAATTCACATTAGACATGAGGCAGTGGAGGGCACCTCAGACAAAAACGATCCTCAAGTCCAAGATCATTTATTTTTTTTAAAGCTATAGCATTTTTAATGAGGTAAAATATGTTTTTTTTAAATGTTCACTAAAACATGTCAACAGGTGGATTGATGATTCCAGGCATTGTGTACTTGTTGCATAGAAATATTCTTGCTAGAAACGGAAAAACCTGCAATCCTAAGTCATACAACATGGAAACCAGCCCTTCAGCCCAACTTATCTACATTGACCAAGATATCCCATCAAATATTCCCAGTTATCCGCATTTGCCCATATCCCTCTAAACCTTTCCTATCCATGTACTGTTCACATATTGTTTAAATATTCTTATTGTTCCTGCCTCAACTACTACCACTGGAATGTCATTCCATATACCCACCACCCTGTGTGTGGAAAAGGTGTCCCTCTGGTTCCTATTAAATATCTTCCCATTCACCAATCTATGCCAGCTATTCTTGATTCCCCAATTCTGGTAAAATACTCTTTGCACACCCCCTATCTATTCCCTTTCGCACACCTCTGCAAGATCCTGAGGATGACAGAGAGTGAGACTTGCACAGGGCTGCCTGAGTGGCCTCTTCCGAGTTGTAATTCTTCTGACTTTGAAATATGTAGTTTATTTTAGAATGAATTAAAGAAAAGAGCAGAGATAAATGGCCAATAATAGAGAATTATGCACAAAGAAAGAGAAAGACGATACTCACCAATGGAAAAGGTTCCTGGGATTGTTAAGTATTCACTCTGAGTAAAGTTGTTTACAGAACAAATTCTGAACTGATAAATAGCTCCTTCTGGCAAGTCCCTTACTGTGAACTCTTGTGCCTCTATCTTTTCTGAAGTATGACACCTTGTCCAGGTACTGCTTTCTATTTTCTTTCTTTCTACTATGTACCCAGTCACAGGGGCAGGTGGTACATCTTGAGGCAGTGACCAAACCAAAGTAACAGATGTTTCCGTTTTTTCTTTAACCACAGGGTTGACTGGGGGATGCGGTGGAACTTTCCGGGGAGCTGGGAGAAACATACAAAGATATTACTGACAGAACCCAAGAAATACAAAATAAAACTTGAAAGTAGGCAAGCACGGTTGAAATCCTTGTTTAAATTCTACTGAAACTCTCAAAATCTTGACTTGTTCATATTAAACTTCAGATTAAAGGTGAAACTTACTAACAGACTTAATAACAGACAATGCAAATAATTTGAAGCTACCTTGAATAGATTGGTAGAGAAAGATACCAAGTCATGTTGACAAATAATGTATTCACTGCCCATTCTACACAACATATAATATTTAATTTACTGACATTATTGCAATCAAATAGCAGGCATAGTATAGCTGACCTGATACTCACCATTTAAAAACAGGAACCATTTCTAGCCAGGAATTTATTTTTTGAACAAATACAGAACATTGCAACTCAATTCCTGGAATATGTTCAGTTAGTATTAATAAAGTTCAAATTTATTGCCATATGCTCAAGTGCAGTGAAGTACAGGCACAATGAAAAATCTTGCTTGCATCAGCACAGGCACATACTCAGACAAACATACAAAAATGAAATTATACGAAAATCATACATAAATTAGACATACAAATTCTAAAAGAAAGAAAAATGTGCAAAAAGCAAGACATCAGTACAAAAATATAATTTGTGAAAAAAAAAAAAATCAGGTCCACAGTAGTGCAAGAGGTTTTGTTGTAGAGGTAGGGGTAGAGTTGTGTTGGCTCATTCAAGAACCTCATAGTTGTAAGACAGTGGTTGTCCCTGAACTTGATGGTGTGGGACTTCAGTATTTCCTAGCCAAAGGTAGATGAGAACAGGGCCTGGCCCAACTTGTGAGGATCCTTAATGATAGTTGCTGCCTTCTTGATGCAGCATTCATATAGATGCTTTCAATGGAGAAGGTTGTACCCGTGATCGGTTGGGTTGGGTTGAGTCCACCATTTCCTGCACCTTCTTATGTTTTTGATATTTGGAATTAATTTACCATGATGTAAACAGTTAGTCTGCATTAAAGTATAGTATATTGCATGTAAAAGTTAAAGTAACTCAACGAGTCAGGCAGCATCTCTGGAGAAAATGGTTAGGTGAAGTTTTGTGTTCTGACCCGAATTTTGGATTTAATTCAAGCTTTTTGTGTCTATCATTGGTGTAAACCAGCATCTTCAGTTTCTTCCTACATATATGTAAACGTTTGTCAGGGCATTTGGAGATGTACCAACTTTCTTTAAACTTCTAAGATAGCAGAGGCACTTGCGAGCCTTCTTTGAGATTACTTTTATGTGCTCGGCCCAAGACACGTTATCCAAAATGTTAAAGCCCAGGAATCTGAAATTACTAACTCCCACCAATAAATATTGGTGCAGGGTCTCCGGACCTCGCCTTTCTGAAGTCAACAATCGGTTCCATGGTCTTGTTGACGTTAAATGGGAAGTTGATGTTGGAACACTACTTAACCAGGTATTCTATCTCTGCCCTGTACGGACTCATTACCCCTGGTGATTTGGCCAACCACAGTAGTGTCATCAGCAATAGATGGCATTGAAGATGTGTATGATAGTAAGATTAAACGAGAACTTACCAGTTTGAAGTTTGATCTTTATTTTATGAGTTACGATGAGGGATTACGTGAAGAACCACGTCCAGCCGCAGGTGCGTCAATCTTCAAAGCAGCAGAGTGAAATCACAGGTAATAATGACTGAAGTATAATAGGAAGATAACAGAGACTCGAACTACCAGATGATATTAATGAGGGTTGGATGCGGAGGGTACGTAATCCCTCATCGTAACTCCTCATTAAATAAAGATTCAAACTGGTAAGTTCTCGTTTAATCTTACTATTTTACTTCAGAGTCACGTGAGTGACTACATGAAGATTTCAAAGCTGTGATTTCATGCCACAGACCCAAATCCGGCGTTTACACTGCATTGATTGACTCAAATAGTTAAATAATCAATAATGCATCAATCATAACATTGTTAAATGAATTAATGGTTTATTTACAAAAAGAAACAATAGCAACCCCTCTATCTCAGGGGGAAACTATAACAGAACTCAAAACAGAGTCAGCAAACATCCCTTGTAATCGGCTTATGATAGAATTTCTGGAAGGTCAGCTCACTGGACCATCCTGCGGCCGCGTGGATATGGTCTATAGGCACGTCCATCGCCCTTGCCGCAGATGTTAATGCCGCCCTGGCGGAATGAGATTTGAATTTATCAGTATCAATCCCAGCACTTCCCAGAACCTGCTTTAGCCACCTTGAAATTGTTTGCACCGACACCTTATTGTGTTTTTTGGTGGCTAATAAATAATGCAGACTCTGTTCCTCGTAGGTCTCTGGTAGCCTCAATGTAATGAGACAAATGTGACACTACACACAGGCGAGCATCTGTTGGGTATGCTGAAAAAACAATCTTACATCCTGTCATGCCTGTTGTACTATGTTTGAGCAGATTATAAACATAAAAAGTAATGGCATCTGCCGATACCTGCATTCTATCTAGCCGTAGCTTTTGCAATGTTTGCACACGTTGGGCTGATAACAAACGCCATAAGCATGACCCCCTTCATGGTTAGTTTGGATAGAGATAGGCTTGCAACAGGAGTGCACTGACGAAAAAGCATAAGGACTTCGCTCATATTCCAAATACCAGAATACCTGGGTTTAGGAGGATTAGAATTAAAAACTCCCGTCATAAATCGAGAGACTAACGGATATTCCCTACTGAATGCAACTGAACTCATGGGTAAATAAGAAGACAGAGCACTTCTGGCTGTATTAATCGCACTATAAGTTTTGATCAAAGTAAAGAGCGGACAAGAACTCCAGTACGTCTGGGATGCCTGCAGTCTGATATGAGATATTCTGCTGTAGACAGAATATCTCCCATTTCTTTATCAAGGTGATGTACTGCTTCTGAGTACTATCCCTGCAGCCGACGTGAGAACATCCACGGTACGATCAGACAGTCCTCTCCCCAGGTATGGCCTCCTTAAAATCTGCAAATTAACAGATCAATACGATCATGTAAAGGATGCTGATCGCCAGTTACCGGGTTCGCCAGTAGATTTTTATGTTTGGGAATAATCATATGAGGCTGACTAGCCATCTGCAATACGAGAGGGAACCATGGCTGTGTAGGCCAATCTGGCACTACCAATACTCCTGAAGCGGAGTCCTGCTTGATTTTTTGCAAACATCGATTGATGAAACAGAATGGAGGAAATGCATATACAAACATTCCACCCCAATGCAGCGAGAGTGCATCCACCGCTGCTGCACCAGGATCTGGTTCCCATGAAACATATCTGGGCAACTAATGGTTTAGTCTAGATGCAAACAAGTCAATATCTTGCATTCCATACTGAGCAACCACTTGATTAAATATGTCCTGATTTAACATCCACTTGATGTTATAATTGAATTGGCATGACCTAGTGTCAGCTACTGTGATGAATCTACCTGGTAAATATATTGCTGAAAGCCAGATGTTTTTGTCAATGCACCAGCCCCAGATCTGATTAGCCAGTCTATCACAAGACTGATTTGACTCCACCCATGTGGTTTACATATACCACTGCTGTAGTGTTGTCAATCTGAACCTGCACATCCAAGTCACTCCTGGCAGAGCAATAAGCTCTAAATAACTGATCCCTCTTAATTGAAGAAGGGATGTCTCATCAGTATTCCATCTGCCTCCACAACTGGAAGACATATCTGTAGCACCCCAACCCAGCTCACTAACATCCGTCTGTAATATTATAGAAGGTGGTTCAACCAAAACGTCCCTGGAACTTTGAGAGATTTAAGATCCACCATTGAATTTCTGAAATTGCCTCTGCTGACAATTGCATAGGCCTATCAAAATGACCCGCATTGGCCCTCAGAGCCTGTTCTTTTGATCGTTGTAATTGTTGATAATGCAGAGGTCCAAACTGCACAGCTTGAAAAGTAGTAACCAATTAACCCTTCCAGTCCGTGCCGACCATTTATTTTTCCCTAGTCCCATCTGCCTGCACTCAGACTATACCCCTCCATTCCCTTCCATATACCTATCCACTTTACTTTTAAATGTTAAAATCAATCCTGCCTCCACCACTTCTGCAGGAAGATCATTCCACACAGCCACCACTCTCTGAGTAAAGAAGTTCCCCCTCATGATACCCCTAAACTTCTGTCCCTTAATTTTCATGTCATGCCCTCTTGTTTGAATCTTTCCTACCCTCAATGGGAAAAGCTTATCCACGTCAACTCTGTCTATCCCTTTCATCATTTTAAAGACCTCAATTAAGTCCCCCCTTAACCTTCCGCGCTCCAAAGAATAAAGACCTAACTTGTTCAACCTTTCTCTGTAACTTAGTTGCTGGAACCCAGGCAACATTCTAGTAAATTTCCTCTGTACTCTCTCTATTTTGTTGACATCCTTCCTATAATTAGGCGACCAAAATTGTACACCATACTCCAGAATTGGTCTTACCAATGCCTTGTACAATTTTAACATTACTTCCCTACTCCTATATTCAATGTTATAAAGGCCAGCACACCAAAAGCTTTCTTTACCACCCTATCTACGTGCGATTCCACCTTCAGGGAACTATGCACAGTTATTCCTAGATCTCTCTGTTCCACAGCATTCCTCAATTCCCAACCATTTACCATGCACGTCCTATTTTGATTTTTCCTGCCAAGATGTAGCACCTCACACTTATCAGCATTAAACTCCATCTGCCATCTTTCAGCCCACTCTTCCAAATGGCCCAAATCTCTCTGTAGACTTTGAAAATCTACTTCTTTATCCACAGCACCACCTGTCTTAGTATCATCTGCATACTTACTTATCCCATTTTCCACCCCATCATCTAGATCATTGATGTACATGACAAACAACAGTGGACCCAACACAGATCCCTGAGGCACCCCACTCGTCACCGGCTTCCAACCTGACAAACAGCCATCCACCATTACTCTCTGGCATCTCCCATTCAGCCACTGTTGAATCCATCTTGCTACTCCGCCATTAACACCCAAAGATTGAACCTTCTTAACCAACCTTCCATGGGGAACCTTGTCAAAGGCCTTACTGAAATCCATATAGACAACATCCACTGCTTTACCCTCGTCAATTTCCCTAGTAACCTCTTCAAAAAATTCAAGAAGGTTTGTCAAACATGACCTTCCAGGCACAAATCCACGTTGACTGTTCTTGATCAGACCTTGTTTATCCAGATGCTTATATATATTATCTTTAAGTATCCTTTCCATTAATTTGCCCACCACTGACGTCAAACTAACAGGTCTATAATTGCTAGGTTTATTCTTTGAACCCTTTTTAAACAATGGAACAACATGCGCAGTACGCCAATCCTCCGGCACTATTCCCATTTCTAATGACATCTGAAATATTTCTGACATAGCCCCCGCTATTTCTACACTAACTTCCCTCAATGTCTTAGGGAATATCCTGTCAGGACCTGGAGACTTATCCACTTTTATATTTTTCAAAAGTGTCAGTACTTCCTCCTTTTTGAATCTCATAGTTTCCATAGCTACTCTACTTTTTTCCCTTACCTCACAGAGTTCAATAACCTTCTCCTTGGTGAATACCGAAGAAAATAAATTGTTCAATATCTCCCCCATCTCTTTTGGCTCTGCATATAGCTGTCCATTCTGGCTCTCTAATGGTCCAATTTTATCCCTTGTTATCCTTTTGCTATTAATATAGCTGTAGAAACCCTTTGGATTTACTTTCATCTTTCTTGCCAAAGCAACCTCATATATTCTTTTAGCTTTTCCTATTTCTTTCTTAAGATTCTTTTTACATTCTTTATACTCATCTAGCACCTCATTTACTCCATGCCTCCTATAATTATTGTAGATATCTGTCTTTTTTCGAACCAAGTGTCCAATTTCCCTTGAAAACCATGGCTCTTTCCGATTTTTACCATTTCCTTTCAACCGAACAGGGACATAAAGATTCTCTACTCTTACAATTTCCCCTTTAAATGTCCTCCATTTCTCTTCTACATCCTTCCCATAAAACAAAATGTCCCAATTCACTCCTTTTAAATCATTACGCATTCCCACAAAGTTAGCCTCCCTCCAATCAAAAATCTCAACCCTCGGTCCAGTTCTGACTCTCTCCATAATCATATTAAAACTAATGGTATTGTGATCACTGGTCCCGAAGTGCTCACCAACGCATACCTCCGTCACCTGACCTGCCTCATTTCCTAACAGGAGGTCCAGCACTGCCCCTTCTCTGGTCAATACCTCTATGTATTGCTGCAAAAAACTATCCTGCACACATTTAACAAACTCCAAATCATCCAGCCCATTTACAGAATGTGTTTCCCAGTCTATTTTTGGAAAATTGAAATCTCCCACAATCACTACCTTGTGCTTACTACTAATATCTGCTATCTCCTTACATATTAGCTCTTCCAATTCTCGCTCCCCATTTGGCGGTCTAAAATACACCCCTAAAAGTGTTGCTACACCGTTCCCACTTCTCAGTTCCACCCAAATAGCCTCCCTAGACGAGCCCTCTAATCTGTCCTGCCAAAGCACTGCTGTAATATCTTCTCTGACAAGCAATGCAACCCCTCCACCTCTGGTCCCTCCAATTCTATCACACCTGAAGCAACGAAATCCTGGAATATTTAGTTTCCAATCACAACCCTCCCGCAACCATGTTTCACTGATTGCCACAACATCATATTTCCAGGTGTCAATCCAGGCTCTAAGTTCATCCACCTTTCTTACAATGCTCCTAGCATTAAAATATACACATTTTAGAAACCCACCATCCCTTATTCTCTGTTTATTATCTTTTTCCTCTTTCTCGCCTACATTTTGGGTCAGAGTGCTTCCCTTCTCTGCCGCTTGCCCCTCACCCTGTCCCCTGGCCCCCTCTACCCGAATCCCTCCCCCCAGCCTTTCTAGTTTAAAGTCTCCTTTGCAAATCTCCCCGCCAAGATATTAGTTCCCCTCGGGTTCGCGTCCTTTTTATACAGATCATGCCTTCCCCAAAAGAGGTCCCAGTGATCAAGAAACTGGAATCCCTGCCCACTGCACAAGTCCCTCAGCCACGCATTTATCCTGCACCTCATTCCATTTCTACTCTCACTGTCACGTGGCACAGGCAGTAATCCTGAAATTGTTACTCTTTTGGTCCTTCTCCCTAACTTTCCCCCAACTCCCTAAATTCTCCTTTCAGGACCTCTTCTCTTTTTCTGCCTATGTCATTGGTACCTATGTGTACTACAACATCAGGCTCTTCTCCCTCCCTTTTCAGACTCTTTTCGACACGTTCCGACACATCCGAGACCCTGGCACCAGGGAGGTAAACTACCATCCGGGTCTCCCGACTGCGTCCACAGAATCGCCAATCTGACCCCCTAACTATGGAGTCCCCTATTACAATTGCCCTCCTCTTTTTGCTACCTTTCTGAGCATCAGGGCCGTTCTCTGTGCCGGAGACCCGGCCGCTGTTGCTGCGCCCAGGAAGGGTGTCCGCTCCAATCGAACTCAAACATGAGTACCTATTTTCCAGGTGTACAGCCACCGGGGTACTCTCCAGTCCCTGCTTCTGCCCCTTGCCCTTCCTAGCAGTGACCCACTTGTCTGCCTCCCATGGTCCGGGAGTGACCACCTCCCTGTAACTCCTCTCTATGACCCCCTCACTCTCCCTGACCAGACAGAGGTCCTCGAGCTGTTGCTCCAGGTTCCTAACACTGTCCTTTAGGAGCCCCATCTCGACACACCTGGCGCAGATGTGGACGTCTGGTGGGCTATCAGCTTCCCTGACCTCCCACATCTGACATTCGCAACAGTACACTGCCCTGGCCTTCATACTCGCCCCTTACACAGGATATAATCTCAACACAAAATACACTATAAACAGCTGGAATCTGACGGCCAATCAGCTGCTTACCCTAGTCCCCTTCCCACCAATCAGCGGCTTCCTCAAAAAAACCCCCCAAAAAATCCACTTCTCCGAATGGAATGTTATGGATTTTGGTAAACAAGTCCCGCGCTGCATTTTTATCCTTACCGGTCGGGTGTCACTCCTCCCCCTCCTTCTCTTCCAACGGCTCCTATGGGCCTCTGAAAAAGCAAGCCCCGCGCTGGATTTTTATCCTTACCGGTCGGGTGTCGTTCCTCCCCCTCCTTCTCTTCCAACAGCTCCTGTGGGCCTCTGAAAAAGCAAGCCCCGCGCTGGATTTTTATCCTTACCGGTCGGGTGTCGCTCCTCCCCTCCTTCTCTTCCAACGGCTCCTGTGGGCCTCTGGAAGCCAATTACCAATTAAACTGGCTACTTGTCTAATTGAAGGTCGTTGCTCACTAAGGAAGTTAACACAATCCTCAATTAACTGCTGCCGTTTGCCCCTGGGCAAAGTCACTAACATGTGATCCGAATTAATGATAAAGCCCAAATAATCAATGATTTGAACTGGTGATAATTTGGATTTATCTGGATGAATGACGAACCCTAAATGTTCAAAAGCTAGTTTAACAATTAAAACAGATGATTCAGCTGCAGTTCGAGTCTTCCCGACAATTAAAATATCATCTAAATAGGCCATTACAACATGCCCCTGAGCTCGGAGTAATCCTAGAACAGGTTTCAACAATTTGGTAAATAATCTAGGAGCTGAAGTTAACCCATAAGGCAATGCTTTGAATTGCCACAACTGACTCATCCAGGTACATTTCAAATACCTCCTATCATCACAATGAATAGACAATGAGTAATATGCATCCTTTAAATCAATGATGGCCATATAACACCCTTTGGAAACCAGGTGTTTAGCCATAGAAAAAGTTTCCATTTTGAAACGCCTATAGCGTACAAAGGAGTTCAAGCTCCTCAGGTCCAGAATGATTCTACATCCCCCAGTCTTTTTAGACCCAGGAAAAATACTTGACACAAACTGACGGTTTTGACGAACTGACTTCTCAATAACCCCTTTTTTGTGTAATGTTCTGCTTGTATGTGCACGTTCTCTTCTTCTGAAAATATAAGTTTCTGACTTGGAACATGCTGATTAGGTGGACACACAGTAGGGTAAAATTCAATTTTAACCCCCTCCATACTGCTCAGTATAAATGAATCTGATGTTATCTCCTGTCATTGTTTGCGAAACAAGTATAATCTGCCCCCAATTTGAACATCTATTTCACTTGATTTATATTCTTTAGGAGCAAAATTTCTCACCTGCATATGTCCTGGCTGCCCTTGTTGCCCCCGGCCCTTTGTAGGGAAAGTCATCCTTCCTCTCATGTCCAAGTTTGCGAAGCTGAGTGGCTAGTCTGTTCCCCGGCGTCCGTGATGGTACATCGCCGGTAAGGAAAAACCCTTTTTCCTAGTTGGCCACTCGGCTTGATGAGGCCCATAGTTCTTGCGCCCTCATGGAGTTCTTTAACTCGCTTGGCGAGATCCCCGCCAAACAAAAGGTTACGTGGTTGTATGCTGGTCGGCTTACGCAATGATGCCAGATTAGGATTTATGATTGGGCGTATAGCACTTCTTCTTATGTTGTTAATTTCAAAATATGCACTACACAGGAGTCCCAGTGCATCCTGGTGGGCTTCTGACATATGCCCCTTATCTACAGTAGTAGCAAATGCAAAGCCCTGCTGAAAGCAATTTCAATACTTTTTGAAACTTCAGTTCTTGGGATCTTGCTGAAACCCCCAACTATGTCCATACGAGATGGTTTACCATCGGTGCTTTTAGCAAACCACAATTAATTGGGGCGTCATACTTTTTAGCCGCCTCGTCCATAGCCAATTCTTACAGCTGATGTGAGAGCAAGATGGATGGCTGCTGCCAATTCTTCCCCTAACGGCTCCCCTGCCTCTCTGGGGAATGCAAATTTCTCCGCTATATTCAGAATGACTTCAAGTTCCACTCCCTTGTGGCTCTCCCCAGCCACTGATTTGGCGTCAGTGAACTGCTGAGCCGGTATACCCTCCTCTTCAAAAGCAGGCGCTGCTAGCACAGGCTCTCCACTAGCCTGGCGTGGGCAACACTCCTCCTCATGGAGTGCATCCCTATCGAGCATCTTTTGTAATAAGACCTCGACCTGGGAGAGCTGTGAGCAAACGGTCTCTCCTTGAGAGGGTAAAACCTCTAGGCCCGACTCTGGGTCAACGGGCCTATTTGATTTTTAAGTAGCCTTGCGCCCTACCGACGTGGCTACGCTGCTTACAGGCAGCGGGTCCGGTGTCGCTAGCTCCATTGCTGGCGACAGACTTGGTGAACTAGGCGGGCATCTGCTAACAACACTATCACGGTCCTCGAACCTTTTCCCTGCGGATCGCCTCGCCGACACCTTCTTCACTTTCTGCATCATTTTAACGGTCTACACCCTACCGCTAAAACAAAAAGTGAGCGCAAGAAAAAGTTTGAAACTTACCTTGCGTTTTAAACTTACCGCTTGGAGGAGCTCTGCTGCTCCAACCGGCCGACTGCACCAATGCTCACTTGACTCTGAAGTAAAATCAGTCATTAGTGTAAAGAGAGTCTTGAGGCTATTTTGCCATTGCAATTTGTCACTGCCATATTATTTCTTCATTACCATTAACATTGAAGAAAAAACGAAGAACATTTCTCATGAACTAATCTCAAATTAAATGTGATTTAATTAAATTAAAAGATAAGCGAGCCGAGTCACATGGTTCTAATTATATTAGTTATAAATATTAGTTCTTTGACAACACCTTCTTTGATGAGCCATCCTGGCAATGTTACCAAATACTCTATCGAACCTCTTGAGTAACAAGAGTGAGCGCGGACAGGTTGCATCACCACCTGGTTCAATAACTTGAATGCCCATCACCACCTGGTTCAATAACTTGAATGCCCAGGAGGCTTCAGAAAGTGGTGGACACTGTCCAGTCCGTCACCGTTATTGACCGTTTAAGTGGTCTACAGGAAGTGCTGTCTTTTTAATATCATCAAAAACTCACAGCTATCCTGGCCACATTCTTATCACATCACCACAAAAGTACGAGAACCTGAGAACCATGACCTCCAGGTTCAGGAACCGCTTCTTCCCATCAACCATCAGGCTGTAGAACCAAACTACACAACTCTAACCAGAAGCCCACCTCAGCAATGATCTCCTATGGATAGTTGTGGTTGCACTATGTACTTCGGTTTGTACTATTAATGTCTGGTTAACAAATTTTACTGAAAATGTAGTGTGTATGTATATATATATATATATATATATATATATATATATATATATATATATATATATATATATATATATACATATATACACACACACTGGGTGCATTAATGGGCCTGTAAAACTGCAGCACGTAAGAATTTCATTGTTCTGATCCTGGTATATATGACAATTAAACACTCTTGTCTCATCATGTCCAGGATTCTTTTGAAATTCTGCAGATGCTATGTTCAAAGTAATCCTTTGACTGCCTGAACCTGCGGATAGTGATGAACCCAGCATAGTCCATCCACAAACTTGTCATCCTCTTCTATCCAGTTCATTCCATCAGGAAGGCTGGAAGTATCGTCAAGGATGCTAGTCACCCTAACCGTTCCTTTTTTTATCTTATACCTTCTGCGAGAAGACATCTGGACTTCAGAAAAGCTTACTCCCCATTGCCTTCTGACTCCTCAATCAATCACCTCTTTCACACCTTATTTCCAGAGGTACTGCCATGTAGTCTTACCATTAACTCTCCTTTATTTGGTTATTCCATTAATGTACTTTAATATTCTTTTGCACTACTCAGATTTTGCTGTTTTTTGCATTAATCACTGAGTTTTTTGTTATCATGAATCTATGCATGTTGATTATTCTGTGAGTTTCATGTGAACAAGGAATTTCATTGCACCCTGATATATATGATAATAAACATTTAATCTAATTTAGAAGTGACATATTACTGCTTTATTTCCTGCAGAAGACTTCAAGGGCTTAATGTCTAGCAATCATCTGTCACATGCCATACTATGTACTGAACGTCTGTCACATGCCATCTTATGAAGTGCTGAGGACAAACTCCTGCTAGAAGGCAGGTTCCCAGCTGATTGACAGGGCCTTGTGCAGCACAGAGCTTTTCAACTGTAAATGAGCCTATAGCTCAAGATAATATGGTTGTTCCCAAAATAGCTTTTGCTTCATGAATGAACAACAAATATCTCTGTTAACATTCATTTTCCATCCTTAAACGCCCTTGAGTAGGTGGCACGAATTGTTTTACTGCACCATTGCAGTCCTTATGGTGAAAATACTTCTACAATGCTGTAGGGGATGAACTTGCAGGACTTCCAAGTCAATGACTTGGAGGGAACCAACAGGGAGTGGTGTTCTATGTGCTTGTGATAGATTCAGGAAGTGCAGTCAGAGTGACTAATGCACATTATAAATGGTAGACTGCAGCCATGATTTCGTTTACTAATTTTTCAGGAGTCAGGTATCGATGGCAAGAGCCCTTTCTTGAACCTCTGAAATCATCTGTGAACATATACAAGAATATTGCTGAATAGAAAGTTCCACAATTTAAACTTGGTGATGGTTATACATTTCAAAATCAGGATGATGTGCTGCTTGGAGGAGAACTTGGATTTGGCAGTGTTCCCTGTGCCTATTATTCGTGTTCATCTTGATGGTAGAGATCACCAGTAGTAAAGTGAATGAATAGATGTTTTGGACAAGCAGGTTGCTTTATTCAGGATGATATGATCTTGAGTATTGCTGAAACTACACCGAAACTCAGAATGACCAGCCCTAAGCAGCTTCTGTTTCAACATTATTTTCAAGGCTGGTGCAGCTAACCTTTTAGACAATGTTGATACTTTGGATGGGCTTGATCTGAAGCATTAACTTCCCATCAATCTGAAACTTTAACTCATACTCCATAGATGTTGCCTGACCAAATGACACTGTTTTCATTATTACAGTAAAAGGCAGTAAAGGCTTGAAGGGCCAAATAGACTGCTTGTGTTTCTATTTTCCTAAACCTCTTGTGGAATTGTGCTGTTTGCGGACATGGACTCTTCGTTTTCTGAGGAGCTGCAAATGGAATTGAAGATTGTGACATCATCCATGAACATCTAAGGCCAAGTGGTTCAATAGAAAGCAAAACTGGGCAGAATAAGCTGTTAACATTATCGCCAAGTCCATATCGCCAAGTCCAAGCACAAATATGGTGAAATATAGCTGCAATGAAAATCTTGTTTGCGATACCTCTCAATATTCTGGTGTGGTAATAGTTCATGGAGCGGCAATTCATTCTGTTTTAGTTGTTCATGTTCTCAGGCAATTTTCTCATACTGTTAAGTACATGCCTGTACTATAAATGTATCAGAACAGCTTCACAAGAAGCACAGCTTTCTTTGATACAAGAAGATAAGAAAATGGAGTTAGCAATAGGCAACTCAGTTGTTTCCAGAGTATGTCTTCAGCACAACAGCTGTAACATTAACCAAGCCAGTCACTTTTGTTGTATCCAACTGTGTCTTGATATCAGATGAAATTTTAAAAATGGCTAAAGGGTAGCCTGTGTGAGCAAGGCAATTCTCAGAAGGAAATGGGGTAATTAAACACATTATACTTGGGTAGACAAAAGTGCTGGAGAAACTCGGCAGGTGCAGCAGCATCTATGGAGCGCAGGAAATGGGCAACGTTTCGGGCCGAAACCCTTCTACAGACTTAGGGCTGAATTCAGTGAAGAATGTTTTAACTTGGCTTTAACATTCACATGTTTACTGCATCAATAGTATTCATGTAGCCACTGCCTTCTGATAGATGTGTAATTGTCCACACCATTCACAGCTAGAGATGGCAGAACTTTAATTTGCCTGATAACTGCACGATCACATAGCTAGAAGAACTCAGTTGGTCAAGAAAGCATCTGCATAAAGAGAAAGCAGCTTGAGGTTCGGCTTAAAGACCCTTCAGAACTGAGAAGGGGAGAAATTTGTATCACTATTGAATTATTGTCACGTACCAAGATACAGCAAAAACTTGTTTTACGTGTTATCCAGGCATAGGATTGGTCCTTGGGTTGGCTGCTGTCCTGAGGTAGTGTGAAATATAGATAAAGTCAATGGGATGAGCAGATGTGGTGGGGTGGGGAAGAGACAGTCTGTGTTCACAACTTCCTCCAATTTCTTGTGGTCTTGGGCAAAATAGTTGTCTTAACAAGCTGTGATGCATTTGGATAGGATGCTTCCTGTACATCTGTTATTATTCATAAGAGTCATTGAAGAGATGGCAAATTTCCTGAACCTTCCAAAGCAGTGTGGCATTCGGGAGATTTCTTGGAGTGTAGGAAGCTAAGGGGTGACCTTGAATGTATAAATCATGATGGGCATAGATAAGAGAACACACACACACACACACAAGGGCATGGATTTAAGATGGGAGGGAACAGATTTTAAAAGGGTCCCAAAGGGTAACATTTTTATACAGAGGGCAGTGTGTATACAGAACGAGCTGCCAGAGAAAGCAATAGAAGCAGGTACAATTATAAAATTTAAAAAACTTAGATATTTTAAAGGATAGAAAAGATTTACAAGGATACGGGTTAGGCACAGTAAGTGGACAAGCTGATTTAGGCATTTGGTCAGCAGGGATGAGTTCAGTTAAAGGGCCAGGTGCTGTGCTATATAGAGCGTTGTTACAATACCTACCATCAGTGACGCTACAAATCTGCCACTGCCTGTGCATGCGATTCCAGAGGCTTTTGGGGGGGGAGGGGGCGGGATTAAAATACAGGTTTGTATTGGTTGTTGGCGAGCGATTTCCACAGGCTTCCGTTCGCGGGTTTTAAAAAAACAATTGCTGGACGATTGCGTCGCTGGATTAAATTTAAACACGACTAAAAACGCCTTCAACATCACGGATTGCAATATCAGGACAAAACAAAAGTTATGACATTTATTTAACATATTATCTTGCTTTTTGGTGTGGCTACATTTTAATCTTATGATGCGAAAAATGTTATTTAGTCATGAATTGGTCACGTCTTGTCTGCCAATATGGGCTTAAAATTTATGGCAACAGGAACAGTTTTAGTCAGATGTATTGTGCAAAAACATAATGATTTTGTTTATAATGAGTGGATGTTTCTCGATTAATTTATGAGAATTAAACATTAAATTCCTTCCATTTGGCATATAAATTCATGACCGAGAGATTTAAAAATTTTTAGATTTAAAAAATCAAGCCATGTTATATTATGAATTCTTGTGTGAATGGGATCAGTTTGTTATTTGGATACTTAGGCTATTTAAAAAAATTAGCCTTAAGAAATAGATAGATGTTTAGATCTAGTAATTAATTTAGATTAATTGATTTGATGAATGATTTTTTGCAGGGTATTTACTATTTGTTTTAGCATTTAACTTTATAATTTTCACCTTTTTTTATAGAACTGCAAATAATAACTTGTTTCTGTTAATACTTTTCAATGTTTATTTTTCCTTTACATTTTAAACAGATGTCTCCGAAGAAGAATTGCAAAATTGTCAATCCAAATGCCCAGCAAAAGAGACTGATTTAGACAGCATTCGCCGAGATTATCCGAATTTGTACTACTCCAAATGTGATGATCTACAGGACATTCTTAATGGGAAAGTAGTGGGCAGAAAGACATGTCATGCGTAGTTTGAAGAGCAAAAGTTTACAATGCCAAAATGAAAAAGTTGAAGAAACACAAGGTGTACAGAGTTGCTTATTAGTTACAATCTGAGGAATATGATGATACTACTGATTATGATATGCCAATGTACCAGCTAGCAACTGTCTTCTCCATAAAGACGCAACTTCTTTACCTGTCTGTTACGGACTTACAGCATATAATACAATAATATTAAAGTTCTGATCTTGAGAATACCACATATTTGAATTTAAGGCAATTAAAGGGTGTTTATTATCATTTCCGTCACAATGGTCAATTTTGTAATTAGCGACAATTAGGTTAACTAATTTCTATGCTTTAATTTTAGGTCATCCAGGTAAGATGTTTCATATTTGTTTCAGAATGCTTCAATCTATAATAACTGAAAATGCCATTCAGTTCTCTTCATTTTTAAGAAAGTTATGGGCTTTTGACTGTCCTCGATCATAGCTTTTGAATTAGGGGAATGGAAAAGCAATAGGGAACAAGATGCTAATTTCCGTGTATGAAAATGAGCATAACTTTTTTAATACTGAAGATATGAAAGTGAATTATGCTTTTTATGCTTTATCTAATGGGATAACTTACAGGCTTGATTTTTTAAGTCTCAAAATTTTGTGACATTCCTACTACACGGCTGCCAACATTGGGCTAGAGTTGGCAGTGAGAAATTTCGAGAGACCAAGCCAGAGGGATCGTAGCTTTGTCATTTTTCAGCTTGAAATTGTGCAATCTGGTGCATACTGCAGCAAGTCTTTTGACTTACACTTGAATGCAATATTTATGCTTTAAATTGGATTAGCTATGAATAAGGTTAGGCAAAATTACATTCCTAACTACACTCCACAGTAGAGCCAGGCTCTGATCAACAGGTGCAGCACATGAATGATCTTAGTATATTCATGTATGGAAATCAGATTATAATCAAACACTTGGCCCATGTTGACCAACCTGGGTCTCACTGCACACCTGGTACTACTCCTGACCCCGATTCCAGTTGCATACCATCTCTCATTCCTGACCCCGAGTCCAGCCTTACACCTGGCCCCCTATTCTACCCTGATCATAGCTGCTTACCTGCTTAGGTTCCCAGTGCTGAACACTCCCATTGTCCCAGCTTTGACTGCACACCTAGTACTATTCCAGACCTTGACTCTGGATGCACACTTGGCCTTGCTCCTAACCCCTCTGCACTGACAATATATCTGGTCCACACATAAAGCCCCATATCTGACCCCCCGGACTTAACCTATTACGTTCAAGTCCACAGGTGCTTATCTAATGCGGAATCTTTTATGGGGCACTTCACAGACCAAATTTTGTATAACAAAATTTGCTACATCCATTGGTTTCCTTGTTATCTAGCATGCTAGTTACTTTGCCAAATAAGCCATCAATTGGTTGAACACAATTTATCATCCATAAAATTATACTCATTCAGCAGTATAAGTATTCTGTTACCATTTCATTAATTTTCCTAACAGTCCTGAAGTCATTTTAACCCCCAATATTTTCAGTATTTTGCTGTCTTCCTCTCAGCTGGGACTTTTCCGAAATGCAATAACTATATATTTAAGCAATATTATTCTATTAAATGTGATCTTGAGAGTACGTAATATTTTCTGTGGTATTCATAATACAATGGTAAAAAGATCTTTGTTTTGATTGCACCTGCCAACATGCATACATTATTATATTACTGTTAATATGTATGCAATTTTTTATTCCAATGCCCCCAATTCCCAATTACGTTTACATTGAAGTGATTGAAATCCAAGTGAAGTTTAAATGGCATCAGAAAAATAAAATCTCCGGAATGGATGCTATTCATTGCGTGGTTGGTTGGAGTCAGTATCAGCACAATTATATATTAAATTAAGGTTTGTCAACTAATTACAAATCAATAACATTACCCAACTCCGAAACACGAAACGCTGAGCATTGGGATCCAAACATCACGGACAACTAGCCTCAGTTTCCCGCTCACATCTAGCAGTGCTCTCCGTTTGAACCAGGGACCACGGATCGTTTTTGAAAGTGGGGAGGCTGAGCGATCACTGGCCTTGGGGGCACCCGGCGAGGGAGTGGAGCAACCAAATGGGGGGAGGGTGTGGAAGGCGGGTGTCCCCTCTCCCATGCTAGGGACTTTTTTAAATTTGATGTATTCAAATCATGTTTTAGTGATTTGTAGAAGTATGATTTCAATGTTTATGTGTGATGTATTTCAAAGAGGTAACTTTAAGGGGTAACCTTTTCCACACAAAGGCTGGTGGGTGTATGGAACAAGGTGCCAGAGGAGGCAGCTTAGGCAGGAACTATCCCAACATTTAAGAACCAGTTAGATTGATACATGGTTAGGGCAGTGGATAACCTCACATTTATCTATATTATACTGCATCTGCCACGCATCTGCCCACTCACTCAGCCTGTCCAGGTCTCCCTGCAACCTCCTAACATCCTCTTCACAGTTCACACTGCCACCCAGCTTCGTGTCATCCGCAAACCTGCTAGTGTTGCTCCTAATTCCCTCTTCCCAATCATTAATATTTATGGTAAACAGTTGCGGCCCCAACACCGAGCCTTGCGGCACTCCACTCGCCACTGCCTGCCATTCTGAAAAGGACCCGTTCACTCCTACTCTTTGCTTCCAGCCTGCCAACCAATTTTCTATCCATGTCAACACCCTACCCCCAATACCATGTGCTCTAATTTTAGTCACCAGTCTCCCGTGCGGGACCTTATCAAAGGCTTTCTGAAAGTCTAGATATACTACATCCACTGCCACCCCTTCATCCATTTTACTTGTCACATCCTCAGAAAATTACAGAAGATTAGTCAAGCATGGTTTCCCTTTCATAAATCCATGTTGACTTGGACTAATCCTTTTACTGCTATCCAAATGCTCCATTAGTACCTCTTTAATAATTCCCTACCACCGAAGTCAGGCTTACTGGTCTGTAATTCCCCGTTTTCTCTCTCGCTCCTTTCTTGAAAAGTGGGGTAACATTAGCTATCCTCCAATCCACAGGAACTGATCCTGAATCTATGGAACATTGGAAAATTATCACCAATGCGTCCACTATTTCTGGAGCCACCTCCCTGAGGACCCTGGGATGCAGACCATCAGGCCCAGGGGATTTATCATCCTTCAGTCCCATTAGCCTACCCAATACTATTTCACGCCTAATGAAAATTTATTTCAGTTCCTCTACCCCCTTAGATCTTCTGCCCTCCAGTACATCTGGGAGATTGTTTGTGTCCTCCTTAGTGAAGACAGATCCGAAGTACATATTCAACTCTTCTGCCATTTCCTTGTTGCCCATAATTATTTCACCCGTGTCTGCCTTCAAGGGACCCACATTTGACTTTGCTACTCTTTTTCCCTTAACATATTTAAAGAAGCATTTACTGTCCTTCTTTATATTCCTGGTCAGTTTCCCCTCACACTTCATCTTTTCAGTCCGTATTGCCCGTTTTGTTTCCTTCTGTTGTCCTATGAACGTTTCCCAATCCTCCGGCTTCTGGCTACTCTTTGCTGTGTTATACATCTTTTCTTTTAGTTTTATTCTATCCCTAACTTCTCTTGTCAGCCATGGTTGCCTCCTACTCCCCTTAGAATCTTTCTTCCTTTTTGGAACAAAATGATCCTGCGTCTTCCGTATTATGCCCAGAAATTCCTGCCATTACTGTTCCACCATTATTCCTGCTAGGAACCCTTTCCAGTCTACTTTGGCCAGCTCCCCTCTCATGCCTTCATAGTCCCCTTTGTTCAACTGCATCACTGCCACTTCTGATTTAACGTTCGCCTTCTCAAGTTGCAGATTAAAACAAATCATATTATGATCACTACCTCCAAGCGGTTCCTTTACCTCAAGTTACCTTATCATATCTGGTTCATTGGACAACAGTAAATCCAGAATTGCCTTGTCTCTGGTCGGCTCTGTTACAAACTGCTCTAAGAATCCAACTCCAAGAGTTTTGTTTTTGTTTTTTGGAAAAAAACTAATAAAAAGATTTTAAAAGAAAAGAAACCAAAAGATGCTCAATATTCGAACATGTGCAGTTCCTTGTGTCTACTCTGTTTTTACTTTGCTGAAGATGTATAACAGACCACCCAACAGTTAACATGAGATAGAGGTACAGATATGTAGGCAGACATCCAAGAGATGCAATAAAAATAGGATTGTACAGGAGGATTTCAATTTCAGAGTTATTAACTGTGATTGCCTTGGCATTGTAGGGTAATTGGACTGGGGTGGGGGGGCAGGAAGGGGCTTTTAGAAGGGCATCTTTAGAAGGGAGAACTTTTTGACATGGTATGTAGACAAACCAATGAGGGAGGGAGCGTTATTCGACCTTATAACCATATAACAATTACAGCACGGAAACAGGCCATCTCGGCCCTTCAAGTCCGTGCCGAACAACTTTTTTCCCGTAGTCCCACCTGCCTGCACTCATACCATAACCCTCCATACCCTTCTCATCCATATGCCTATCCAATTTATTTTTAAATGATACCAACGAACCTGCCGCCACCACTTCCACTGGAAGCTCATTCCACACCGCTACCACTCTCTGAGTAAAGAAGATCCCCCTCATGTTACCCCTAAACTTCTGTCCCTTAATTCTAAAGTCATGTCCTCTTGTTTGAATCTTCCCTATTCTCAAAGGGAAAAGCTTGTCCACATCAACTCTGTCTATCCCTCTCATCATTTTAAAGACCTCTATCAAATCCCCCCTTAACCTTCTGCGCTCCAGAGAATAAATACCTAACTTATTCAACCTATCTCTGTAACTTAGCTGTTGAAACCCAGGCAACATTCTAGTAAATCTCCTCTGTACCCTCTCTATTTTGAGGAATATCTATTTATCTTGAGGAATGTAGCTGATCAAGTGGACGTAGTGTCAGGAGGGGAACACAGAACAGTACAGCATAGGAACAGACCCTTCGTCACACAGTGATGTGCATGATGCCAAGATCAACTCTTATCTGCATTTACATAATCCATATCCCCCCATTCCCTGCATATCCAAGTACCTATCTAAAACCTTGTTAAATGCCATTATCACGACCAGGCACCCACCACCCTCTATGCAAAATAACTTTCCCCACTCATCTCCTTTTAACCCTGCCCCTCTTATCTTGAAGCTATGCCCTCTAATTTTTTTAATATTTCCATCCTGAGAAAAATGTTTCTGATTGTCTACCATATCCAAGCTTCTCAATTTTATTTACTTCTATCAGGTTTCCCCCTCAATCTCCAATAGTTCAGAGAAGACAATCTAAGTCTGCCAATCTCCCCTTGTGGTTAAAATCATCTAATTCAGGCGTTATTCTGGTAAACTTCCTCTGCACCCTTACTAAAGTCTCCATACCCTTCCTGTATGGGGTGACCAGAACTACAGGCCATACTCCATATGTGGCCAAACCAAACTCTTATGAAGCTGCATCATGACTTCCCGACTTGCATTCAATATAATTGAAAATAATCTGATAAATATATACTGGGAGCACCTATCACAGGTCAATCAACATTTCTGAAGTGGGAGTCTTTTAAAAGTAAAATAGTCTGAGCTCAGTCATTTTCCCAAAAGGCTGAAGAATAAGTAGTAAGTCGAGGGAACTCCAGATATTGAGGATTTGATAAAGGACAAAAAGGAAGCATGTGGTAAGTTTAGAATAATGAAAGCGGGGAATCCCTTCAAGAATATGGAGATTATAGACGTTGCTCAGAGAATAGGTGAGAAAAGAGGGACCATGAAGCATCACTCACAGGTAAGATTATTTTAAATCCCAACAAGATATACCAATAGCAAGAGAGTAACAAGGGAAAGAATTAGGTCCATTAGGGACCAAAGGGGGAAATCAGTGCATGGAGCTAGAGATCACAAACAATGTCTTGTTTTCATCTCTAATCACCATTATGAAAAAACATTGTAGTTGGAGATTTCAGGTGGAATCATGACGTTCCAGACCATATGGTTTTAAAAAGGGGGAAACTGGATGTCTTAGCAGACAAAGATTGATAAATCCCCAGCGTCCGAGGAGATGGAAATTTCTGGGCCCTGCTGGAGATATTCAAATATTTTCTGTCAGTGAGGTGTCAGACAGGAAGGCAGGAAACATGGCACCTTTGAGAGAAGGCCAATGGTATAAGTTTGTTAATTGCAAGACAGTTAGTCCAAGAATATTGATAGGGAATTTATTGGAAATATAATCTGGTTAACCTGCTCTTGGATTGATCAGGGATAAAAGGTGTGGATTTAATGGTTGGAAATCTTGTCTGACCAAATCCTGTCTGAGTTTTTTTTTTGAAGAGGTAATCAAATATATTGATTAGGACAGAACAGTTGAAGCAACTTATATGGACTTCAGTGAAGCTTTTGTCAGGGATCGCGCCTAAATGCCTGGTCCAGAATACTAGAGCTGAATGAATCCAAGAAAATTTGGCAAATTAGATCCAAAATGGGCTTGATGTTAAGAGGCAGAGGGTGATGATGGAAAGTTACTTTTGTAACCAACGATGCACTACAGGGATCAGTGCTCTATAATCTATTGTTTTTTCTGTACATTAAAAAATTACATATAAATTTATGGTGTAATTAGTATGTTTGCAGATGAAAAGGAAACTGGTGACATTGAAGAGAGTGAGGATAGTCTGAGTCTAAAGAATGATACAGATTGGCCATAGATTGCACACAGCAATGTCAGATAAGAATTAATTGTGCACAGTATGAGCTTTAATAAGGACAGGATTTACACCATAATTGGTAGGGCCCTAGCGATTTATTGAGAAACAAAGAGACCTAGGTCTAAAAGCCTAAATATCTCCAAAGATGGAAGCAGAAAGTAGGATGGAGAAGAATGTGTATGGGAGGGCTTGCTTTCATTAACTGGCGCGTAGAATGCAAGAGCAGGGAGGTCTTGGTACGACTTTATTAAAAAGAATTATCACAGTTGAAATATGGATTTGACTGCTATATGTGCAGTTTCAGCACAAGAAAAGGTCTTTCGGACCATGATTGTCTATGCCGAACATAATGCCTACTTAAAGTAATCATGCACATGCTCCGTATCCCTCCATTTCCTGCAAATTTGTGTCTATCTAAAAGCTCCTCTTAAACACCACTATCACCAGAGACATACATTTAAGGTGAGGAGCAAACAGGGATCTGAAGAAGAAAAATAAATCATCCAGAGTAAAGCTGGAATCTAGATATACTGCCCGAGAGAGTGGTGGAGGTAGAGACTCTTAAAACGTTTAAGAAACATGACATTGAGATGAGAATTTGTATCACTAAGTGCCGATAATTGGGATTATTCTTGAAAGGCACCTGTTGTTCCTCTTAACCATGGCTAGTAATGGCCTGTTCCTGTGCTGTCTGACTAATCATGGTCAGACATCTCTTAATATCCACTTTATCACAAACATTATTTTTCTTCTCTCTAACCTTCCCCTTCTCTTCAACTTAAAACAACTTATTTTCTAATCTTTCCCTGTTCCGAGGAGAGGCCATAATCTAGAAAAATTAAGTCTGCGTCTCTCTCACAAATGCTGCCCGACCTGATGAGCATTGCCAGCATTTTCTATTTATTTTGTAATATACATTGACAGTATCGGCAGTTTGTTTCCTGCCCGGGTCGCCGCGCTCGAACTCCGGTATGCTGGGACCGCCGAGGAAACATCGCGGAGCTGCAGGTCTATGGAGCGGCCAGCTACGGCGCTGACAGTAACATCGGGAGCCTGGGATCTCTCGCCAAGATCGCCAGTGGTGGAGCTCCATCCAGCGCGGCCTGTCGGCTTCGGAAGCCACGGTCTCCGGTAAGGAAGAGGCCGTCCCAGGTTTCCCATGCCGCTGAGAGGATTCTCCCGACGCCGGAGCACCATCATCCAGCGAGAACGGCCTGGGACATCGGGCCTCCGTAAAGGCGACTGTGGAGGCCTCAATCGGCCTGACTATGGGTGGACATGGGGATGGGGACTGGACTTTGTGCCTTCCCTCATAAATATAAAAAACAGGAATAGCAGCCGACCATCTTATCCCTTGAGCCTGCCATGCCAGTCAATGAGATGACAGTTGATCTGGAGTCAACTCCATTTTCCTACCTGATACTCTTAATCCCAAAGTCCCTTGTAATCCACAGTGACCAAATAAAATCCATTAGGCAGAAGAGATTATAAATTATAATACAGAAGGAAGGTAATCCAGATCAATGTCAGACAGGAAGCAAAGAGTAGGAGTGAACGGGTCCTTTTCAGGATGGCAGGCAGTGACTAGTGGGGTGCCGCAAGGCTCAGTGCTGGGACCCCAGCTATTTACAATATATATTAATGATTTGGACGAGGGAATTGAATGCAACATCTCAAAGTTTGCGGACGACACGAAGCTGGGGGACAGTGTTAGCTGTGAGGAGGACGCTAGGAGGCTGCAAGGTGACTTGGATAGGCTGGGTGAGTGGGCAAATGCATGGCAGATGCAGTATAATGTGGATAAATGTGATGTTATCCACTTTGGTGGCGAAAACAGGAAAGTAGACTATTATTTGAATGGTGGCCGATTAGGAAAAGGGGAGATGCAACGAGACCTGGATGTCATGGTACACCAGTCATTGAAAGTAGGCATGCAGGTGCAGCAGGCAGTGTAGAAAGTGAATAGTATGTTAGCATTCATAGCAAAAGGATTTGAGTATAGGAGTAGGGAGGTTCTACTGCAGTCGTACAGGGTCTTGGTGAGACCACAGCTGGAGTATTGCGTACAGTTCTGGTCTCCAAATCTGAGGAAGGACATTATTGCCATAGAGGGAGTGCAGAGAAGGTTAACCAGACGGATTCCTGGGATGTCAGGACTTTCATATGAAGAAAGACTGGATAGACTCGGCTTGTACTCACTAGAATTTTGAAGATTGAGAGGCGATCTTATAGAAACTTACAAAATCCTTAAGGAGTTGGACAGGCTAGATGCAGGAAGATTGTTCCCGATGTTGGGATGGTCCAGGACAAGGGGGTCACAGTTTAAGGATAAGGGGGAAATCTTTTAGGACCAAGATGAGTAAAACATTTTTCACACAGAGAGAGGTGAGTCTCTGGAATTCTCTCCCACAGAAGGTAGTGGAGATCAGTTTGTTGGCTATATTTAAGAGGGAGTTAGATGTGGTCCTTGTGGCTAAAGGGATCCGGGGGTATGGAGAGAAGGCAGGTAAGGGATACTGGGTTGGATGATCAGCCATGATCATATTGAATGGCGGTGCAGGCTCGAAGGGTCGAATGGCCTACTCCTGCACCCATTTTCTATGTTTCTAATGTTTGCTTCCAAGGCATCATTCCCATTACTACTCTTCCATTTATCCTAATTTCCAAACAGCTCTCCGATTTATTGTGTTAACACATGCCGATCAACACCTCTGACTCTTTTTGTCATTAACCTACAGGAAGGAGTAATTTACAACAGCCAATTGACCATCCAGTATTATTTTGGCCTGTGGGAAAACTTAAAAGCCCTGTCTCACGGTGCGAGTTGACCCACGAGGGACCTGGAGTTTTCACTCGCGGTAATCACGTACAATTAACGTAGCCGGAACATCGGAACTCGCGCGCGCAACTTAGCGACTCGTGACGCTAACGGCAGGTAGCCGTGAAACTTGTTAACTCGTGAAAAAATTCAAACACGAGTCAAATTTACATGAGTCAAATTTACTGTTCAACTTAAAAATTGAAACATTTAAACTCGTTGTAATAACGTAGTGGCCCGTGCGTTTACCTTAGTGACTCGTGAGTCTACCGTGGGCACTCTTTAACTCAGCGAGCAGGCAGCATCTCTGGAGAGAAGGAATGGGTGCGGGATGACATTTGCAAATTTCTCCAGCACCATCTGCTCACCTTTTGTCAACCAGCATCTGCCCTTTCTTGTGTATGACATTATTTATATCCGTGGTAGTTGATTGTCGCTCCCTTCAGTTTCCCAGGGGGTCAGGACGGGACTGGAGTTGGGAGGGAATGGTGGGGTGGTGGGGGGGGGGGGGGGGGGGAGGGAGGAGGGAGGGGAGGGGTTGGGGTGACTTACTACGGGAGACAAGTGTACGGACTGTGTGAGCAGACACTTTGGTAGTGATTGCCCATGGGGTTCACTGTCGAGGACTTCATAATGCAGAGAGCATTATAAACAGTGGAGCGATTAACCCTGATAAGGGAGGAAACTTCTCTCCGAGTTGGCCCAGTTCAACTGAACCTGAACAGAACACAATCTGTAGTTTCACTAAATGATTTAAAAAAAACTTTAAGTTATAGATTATGGACAAATTTAAGTCGAGTATGGACAAATCCAACGAACCACACTACATTATTATTAAATAGATAACTTTGAATTCGTGATTTTTAAAAAAGGAACCAACATCTACAGTGCCTTGTGTCTTGGCAATTCATGATTCTCCACGCTGGGCAGAAAATGGGATTTGTAAGCGGTTAACTTCATTCTAAAACTTGGAATGTCACATTGGTGGCGCAGCAGTAGAGTTGCTGCCTCACAGCGCCAGAGACCAGAGTTCAATCCTGATGACTGGTGTTGTCCGTACGGAGTTTGCACGTTCTCCCAGTGACCACGTAGATTTTTTCCGGGTGCTACAGTTTCCTCCCACATTCCAAAGACGTGCAGGTTTGTATGTTAATTGTCGTCTGTAAAATTGTCCCTCACTGTGTAGGATAGAACTACTGTCCGGGTGATTGTGGTCATCATGGGCTCGGTGGGCCGAAGGGCCCGTTTCCACACTGTATCTAAACTAAAGGCCCTGAAGAAGAGTCCCGACCCGAAATGTCTACTATCCATTTTCTCCACAGATGCAGCCTGACCCGTTGAATTATTTCAACACTTTGTGACCTTTTGTGAAAAGATAATGCTTTGGACGAATGGGAATTAGGGGAAGCCGTAGGAAATATGTTGCTTGGGACTTAAAATAAATAGATTAGTCAGCATAGTAATTATTAAGTCAAAGTTACAGTTATGCAAGTGCAACTATGGTAGAAGTGAGGAGATGGGTGGGGTAAACAGGGGAACAAAAATATAATTAGCCAATCTGGAAAACGAGCAGAACGACTGGACGAGGGTTTGTTTGATGCCCAACACAAAATTCTGGAGGAACTTGGCAGGTCAGGCAGCAACTCTGGAGAGAAGGAATAGGTGACTTTTCGGGTCAACATCCTTCTTCAGAAGACGAGCCCTTATCCGAAACGTCACCTATGGACGTTCTCCAGAGATGTTACCTGGCCCGCGTTGTTACTCCAGCTTGTTGCGTCGGCCTTCCGTCTAAAGCCTTGGGATCGTTGCCCTTTGTGTTGGCGTGGAGGGGGAGGGGGGTATTGTGCTGTTTGATCGCCCCCTGCTATCCCAGGGACAGGGAGACACAGTGGCTTTTGAGACTGGTGGGCAATCACTACCAAAGTGTCTGCCCACACAGTCAGTACACCTCTCCTACACTTGTCTCCCGCACTAAGATCATCCCGCAGAGAATGATCGCAGCCTAACCCAAGATCCGTGTCACCCCAGACAGATTAATGACGCACGCACACCTCCCCCCCAATCTCCCTCCACCTCAATTCACGCCTGGCACCAAAGCAGCTCAGGAGGCGAACCCTGAGCTCAGTCTCCCAACAATCTGATGTACAACTGATGTGAAAGAACAGCGGCTGCAGCCGGCCAGCACCCGGCATGAACTTCTTACACCCTTACACACACAAAGTGTGTGCGAATAAACAAAAACAAGGAATAAAACCAAAGCCCGGCTTGAAAGGCAACTAAAAATATATTCCAATTAGAACGAGCAGGCGCGGAGACATCCGTCCACATTCAAAGATTTAATCTCCAGTCTCCCCGCAGTGTGTAGACCTAGCAGTAAATTCAATTAAAATATAACAAACCTTCGCCCGCTGGTCTTCTAACTACGTGATGTGTGTTTCAAACAAATCATAAGTATAACTGCTCTGACACTGGAGGGTGCGCATTTTCCCTTTGTAGGTCATATCAATAGATGCGGCCGCGCTGAATTTATCTTTAACTCAAAGCCGCAGGATGGAGATGTCTTCTTTAACATTGTTGCTTATACGGTTGGCTCAAGAGTAACGGGAGAGGAACTTGGTAACTCGGGAAAGGAACTTGGAACATCGCAGAAATTACATACCCATTGGGAACTCGGTTAAACACTTGAACATAAACTTGGAATCACGTACATAACCACAAGTCTGTTTTTTTTCTTTCACTTGGGGTCACTCGTGGGTGGACTCGCACCGTGAGACAGGGCTTTAAGGAGGAAACTTATAAAGAGTGCAAACTAACTGCACATACAGCACTCAAAGCCAGGATTAAACGCAGGTTACCGAGTTGTGATACGGCAGCACAAACTGGTGCACCATCATGTTACTGTGATAACTTCGCTGCCCTCATAATCCCAAAGTCTGAACTAATAATTCAGGAAATCTGAGTGCAAATGACTGCATGAAAATTTAACAATTTGAATTAAAGTTTAAAAAATGTTCATATTAAAATCTGTTATCAATGAATTGTGATGTTTTTGGGAAAGAAAACAATCTGTTTCTACATGTTATTCTATTCCCAGACTGACAGAACTCTCAACAATCCTCTGATTATGGATAAGCAAATGGAAAATGGGATTGGAGTGGGGCAGAACCCATAACAAGGAATGAGGCATGGTAAGGAAGGGGAAGAGAGGAAGCAGTTAGACCATCTATGCTTTGAATATGTCCTTGTCCTTGCTTCACATTCTTGTGCACTGGTTTTTAAATCTTTCGTAGGCATGACCTCAACAACAGTGAAGCAATCAGGGTGGCTCAAGAAGCAGATTTAAAGGATGCAGATACTGTAATTGAGAGCTGCAGGGATGGAGATTTGGAAATAGGAACAGCAAGATCATGCAAAGATTTAAAATGGCAATGATCAGTTTAAAACCAAGGTCTTGCTTAACCCGAAGATAATAGTGTGCAGCAAGGATAGCAATGCATAGTTGTGAGTTAGGACATGATTGGAGGGATATCGATTGTGTAATTTATAATGAAATTTATGGTAAATAAACTGGTTACTGGCCATGAACTCATCGGATTGGCAAGTCTCCAATCCCAGCTATAGACCAATTGCGATGTATGAATTTCAATGCAGCAGGGTGATCAATTGGAACTCAAATGGATAGATGAATCCAAAGGAAAAAAGGCAAAACACTTGGTCAAAGATCCCTCGTGGACTATGACAAAAAATTTATAGTTGAGTTAGTCCATTAAATATTTAGCAGACAAAATATGTAGGAAGGAACTGCAGATGCTGGGTTAAACCGAAGTCACTCAGCAGGACAGGCAGCATCTCTGGAGAGAAGGAAAGGGCGATGTTTCAGGTCGAGACCCTTCTTCAGACCAGTTACGGATAAGGGAATCAAGATATATAGACAATGATGTTGAGAGATAAAGAACAATGAATGAAAGTTATGCAAAAGAGTAACGATGATAAAGGAAACAGGCCATTTTTAGCCGTTTGAAAACCAGAAGCTGGTGCGACTTGGGTGGGGGAGGGATAGAGAGAGGGAATGCCAGGGTTACTTGAAGTTAGAGAAATCAATATTCATACTACTGGGCCGTTCGATATTTTGCAGAGACAATCTACACACACCTTTCTTTATGCACTGTATCCTAATTAGCTTCTATACTATTGTGACATAGATGAAAGTTTCAGCAGCTGATGAGGTGGCAGAAATAATATTATTAGCAAGTAGTTTGAATATATGCAAATTGATAGATTGGACATAATTATGAAACCAAGTTATAAAGAGTGCATCTCAGCAATAAGATTGCTACCAAAAAATACATTATAAATTTAGGGGAAAAATTATGTTTCAAGACCAGTGAATTGCATCAATCTTTCCAGTGCTTAGTGGAAGAAAACTATTGCCCCACAAGAATGGATGGAGAAAAACATCTTATACTGAACCACATTCTTCATAACTTGGTTTCATACTCGTTATCTTCAATCCTGGACAATGGAGAGACACTTTTACAAGAACAGTTGCACAATCATTGCAAAGACTGGAGATGGGCTTAAAAGGAAAAGCAAAGATAACAACAAGAGCTAAGAAAGAGACAGGTAGAACGAGAACAAAGCAAGAGCTGGTAGACCAATCAGGTAGTGAGCGAGAGAACGAGATCAGGAGAAAGTAAAAACTTTCTAAACACTAGCTACAGTGGAGCATTCCCAAGATTTGGGAAATATAAATCCATAGGCACAAATCCGCAGCTTCCTGAAAATGGTGACATGGATCACTAGAATTTCCTTCATAAGCCAAGGCATAAAGTATAAAATTAGGATGCTATGCTGCAATTATACAAAACAGCACACTTAGAGTATTGTGTACAACTTCTGTCACATGAAGAATGTGGTAGCAATAGAAAGTGTGCAGAAGAGATTCATCAGGAAGATATTCATTCCATGCATCTTCATCATGATATTGCCTGGAATGGTGGGCTGTAGCTGTGAGATTGGACATGCTGGAGTTATTGTCAACGGACATAGAAGGCCGAAGGGTGATCATTAAAAGGTTTATAAATTCGAGGTGCATTGGTAGGATAGATGGTCAGAATTATTTACCAAGGCCATGGAAGTCTAGAACTAGTCACCACATTTTGAGGCACGAAATATAATATCTGCAGGATTGTTTTTTCACACCAAAAGGCTGGTCTATATCTGGAACAGGCTAACAGAGGTGATGTAAACAGATACAACTGCAATATTTCAAAGATATTTGAACAGTTTAAGTAACTGTGCTGGATATATTTTTATGAATCTGTCAAATGATTATTATAAATACTACATCTAATCAAACCTAGTAAATTTGGTTTTACAAAAGGTAAATTATGCATGACAAATTTACTTAATCTTTGTGGATATTATAGGGAGATGATCGAGAGGAACCCACTGTTATATCATATTTAGATTTCCAAAATATATTTTGCCACATAAGAGACTGGTGCACAAGTTCAGAGGCCAAGAGGAAGTGTGTTGGTTATGAATTTTAAACTATCTGTCACATAGAAAACAGTGATCATTTTCAGGCTGGTGAATACAATGAATGGAATACTCCAGGGATCAGTTCTTGGCCCTTAACTATTTCAATTACATTAATGAACCCCGGAGGGGGAAATGAAGTGTAAGCAATTCAAGTTTGCCGATGATGTTTGGACAGACGAGATGTAAAATTAATGTAGAAACATATAAAATATATTAAGGGATTGGACAAGCTAGATGCAGGAAACATGTTCCCGATGTTGGGGGAGCCCAGAACCAGGGGTCAAAGTATAAGAATAAGGGGTAGGCCATTTAGAACTGAGATGACGAAAAACGTTTTCACCCAAAGAGTTGTGAATTTGTGGAATCCTCAGAAGGCAGTGGAGGCCGATTCACTAGATGCATTCAAAAGACAGTTAGATAGAGCTCTTAGGGATAACGGAATCAAGGGATATGGGGAGAAGGCAGGAACAGGGTACTGATTGTGGATGATTAGCCATGATCACATTAAATAGCTGTGCTGGCTCGAAGGGCCGAAAGGCCGAATGGCCTACTCCTGCACCTATTTCCTATGTTTCTATGTAATAAGGACATTTGAAATCACGCATTTCGTTCAGTAAAAGGTGGATTGTCATCTAAACAGAGAGAGACCACAAATCAGTAGAGTTCAGAGGAGTCATGTCATAAGTAATAGGAGCAGAATTAGGCCATTTGGCCCATCAAGTCTACTCCATCATTCAATCATGGCTGATCTACGTCTCCCTCCTAACCCCATTCTCCTGCCTTCTCCCCATAACCCGACACCCGTACTAATCAAGAATCTATCTATCTCTGCCTTAAACATATCCATTGACTTGGCCTCCACATCCTTCTGTGGCAAAATAATTCAACAGATTCACCACAGGTTTTCCAGATTCATTACCTTCTGACCAAATAAATTCCTTCTTATCTCCTTCCTAAAGGAACATTGTTTAATTCTGAGACTATGACCTCTAGTCCTTGACTCTCCCACTAGGTCAAACATCCTCTCCACGTCCACTCTATCCAAGCCTTTCATAAGATGTCCTCTTGCATGAATCACAAAACGTTAGCAGGTAGGTCCAAAAAGTGGTTAAGATGGCTAACAGCATATTGGCTGTCATTGCAAATGGTTTGGAATACAAGAAATACTGTGGACAGTTTTGGGACTCTTAGCTAGAAAAATAGGATGTACAAGTAGTTTTGTTATAACACCAAATGTGCATTCCTAAGAAAATACAGTTTTTGTAAAATTATGTTTCAAACCAATTATGTTTAAAGGGAAATATGGTTTAGGGACTAGAGAGTTTCAGCTCACTTTTTTCCTCCAGGATTTTCACAAATAAAAGTATTTTTAATAGTTATCTTTAGTTTAGTTACTGCAAGCTAAAGGCTTATGTTGCATTGTTTAATAGAATATCATTACAATTAAACTGACAGACCAAAGTCAGATTACTGCGGGGAGGTTACTGCATGTTCCCCAGACCTTTTTTGTTCCCAAGACAGTTTGTTCCAAGATAGCTTTTTTTCCCCCCAGCTCTTAATCAATATCACGTACAACCAATTCAGCTCACATAATGCAATGTGTTCCCTGATCATTAATCATGTTATATCCAATTCGGATCATGGAAGCATGTGTTATAGCAGAACAACTAGCATTAGAGGCAATTCAAAGGAGATTCACCAGAATAATTCTTAGGATGAGAGGGTCATCCTTTGATAGAATAAACAAATTGCAAATTAGTTAAACAAATCGAGTGTGGGAGTAACTTTAGTCAAAGTTAAAATTCCAAAGTCTGTAGATTCTGGAGGGTTGCCTAAAAAAAACTGAGATAACTACAGAGAAATGCTGCTTGTCTATTTCCCTCCACAAATGCTATAAGCGGCATCTGGAGGGAAATGGACAAATATTTCCAATCAGGACTCTTCAGACGGATCTGAAAATTCTGGGGGATTTTGACAGGATAGATGTTGAAATGCTAGAAACACCATGAGATGTTGAATTGGTGGGAGACGCATGTGTAAAGTCAGCTACAAAACAAGGACTGATCATTTAAAATTGGGAGAACCCAGAGGGCAGCGAACCTCAGGAATTTTCCGTCCGTGAGCAAGTGATGGAGGCTAAATCATTTGATATATTTAAAGTGATGTATTGAAAGACTGAGAAATCGAGGTTTTTGGAGAACTGGCACAGGAGCTTGAGAGCACTATATGTCAGCCAAGATTATATTCAGTATTTTTTTGTGGTAGGGGGGAGGTTTGAGGGGCCCAGTGGCCTACTCTTGCTCCTATTTTCGTGTGCACTTGTATTTTAAAAAGGAATTAAAAAATCAAGTGCATTGGGGAAGCTATCATGGCATCTTTTTTTTTTTTTTTTTTTTTTTTTTTTAAATGGGGGACTGAATGGCAGCTGAATTATCCAGCTTCCAGATTTCATAACGAATGTTTTATCCACTGTTTTCAAATGAACCCAACGTAATATGGTCCCTACCGCAATTAACAGTTATGGTTAATTACACCACACCTCAAGGTTTGCCCATACCCAATTCTTAGTCATAAGTAAATAATGAACACAAGGCAAAGATTTTGAAAGAACAAGATTAATAAAATCTTAAAACTCACATGTTATTATGAATTGAGTTGATGTTCTAGAGTCATCGGCCAAAAGTGCTATTTTGCCAGCGTCCTCCCATTTACACTCACGAATAGTTAGTGAGTGCCGAGTGCCGGATACAGTAATGGCCGTTCTATCATTTGGTTTTATGACTTCTCCATTCTTTGTCCATCTAATGTTTTTACAGCCACTGCCCAATTCCACGTAAAAAATGGCGGTGTCACTTTCTGGCACAGTAGTTTTCCTTGGAAGATTTTTAACAATATTACCTGTATTAAAAAAGAGAAAATGAAAAGTATGGTGTCTTCGCATTGTTTTTCTGTGACTTCTCTGTGCAACCAATTGAAATGTGTAGTCCATAAAGACATCATTCATATCTTTTGAAAAAGAAAACTAAAATCTATGTTTACATTATAATTTGGAGTTATTTTTCACAGAAGACTAAATTAAACTGCTTTTTCAAACTAAAGAATGTAGCAAGCTTTGCTTGTAATGACTTCTTATACTATATTCTGCTTGCCCATTATTCATATTTAATGGACCGTGTCTTGCAAATGATAGATTTTCATTTATTTAACATGTCTGTGGGAAGAGAAATATCAATATATTTCACATCAAAAGCCCTGTACCTGTTCTAAGTATCTTCCACCTGAAATGTTAGCCCCATTTCTTTTCTCATGGATGTGGTGTTACCTGTTGAGAATTTCTAGCATTTTCTGTTTTTATTTTGCTTCTAACTCAAGTTAGGTGAAGGATCTGATGCTCATAATCTGTCACCATAATATTCTGATGAGAATAACTTTATAATCACCACTGGAATGTGCACAACTTGAATTCAAATAACATCTTACCGTCGTTGAATCTGAAATATAGCGGAACTGATGCCCAACAAGGTAAAGGCACTACCATTTGACTAGTGGGGAACCACAAGGCTCGGTGCTAGGACCTCAGCTATTTACAATATACATCAATGATTTGGATGAAGGGATTCAAAAGTAACATTAGCAAATTTGCAGATGACACAAACCTGGGTGGCAGTGTGAACTGTGAGGAGGATGTTATGAGCATGCAGGGTGACTTGGACAGGTTGGGGGAGTGGGCAGATGCATGGCAGATGAAGTTCAATGCGGATAAATGTGAGGTTATCCACTTCGGCAGCAAAAACAGGAAGGCATATCTAAATGGTGTCAAGTTGGGGAAAAGGGGAAGTACAACGGGATCTGGAGGTCCTTGTACATCAGTCTATGAAAGTAAGCATGCAGGTACAGCAGGCAGTGAAGAAAGCGAATGGCATGTTGGCCTTTATAACAAGAGGAATCGAACATAGGAGCAAAGAGATCTTTCTGCAAGGGTACACAAAATGCTGGAGAAACTCAGCGGGTGCCGCAGCATCTATGGAGCGAAGGAGATAAGCAACGTTTCGGGCAGAAACCCTGCTTCTTTAACACGAGGTCCTTCTGCAGTTGTACAGAGCCCTAGTGAGACCACACCTGGAGTATTGTGTGCAGTTCTGGTCCCCTAATTTGAGGAAGGACATTCTTGCTATTGAGGGAGTGCAGCATAGGTTTACAAGGTTAATTCCCGGGATGGCAGGACTGTCATATGCTGAGAGAATGGAGCTGCTGGGCTTGTACACTCTGGAGTTTAGAAGGATGAGAGGATATCTCATTGAAACATAAGATTGTTAAGGGTTTGGATGCGCTAGAGGCAGGAAACATGTTCCCAATGTTGGGGGAGTCCGGAACCAGGGGCCACAGTTTAAGAATAAGGAGTAGGCCATTTAGAACGGAGACGAGGAAACACTTTTTCTCACCGAGAGTGGTGAGTCTGTGGAATTCTCTGCCTCAGAGGGCGGTGGAGGCGGATTCTCTGGAAGCTTTCAAGAGAGAGCTAGATTGGGCTCTTAAAAATAGCGGAGTCAGGGGATATGGGGAGAAGGCAGGACCGGGGTACTGATTGGGGATGATCAGCCATGATCACATTGAATGGCGGTGCTGGCTTGAAGGGCCGAATGGACTACTCCTGCACCTATTATAAGATTAGAAAATTCGTGCAGGCAAAAGCATCAAGTCTGTGCAATGAGCAGGAACATCTACAACCGCTTCAGCCTAATGATACGATTAACAAACCAATAAGCGTGAAAGTTATAGTCAGACAATTTTAAAACTATTGATTGATATTGAATGGGTGATATTTTCTGATTCCACAGAGAACCCCCAAAGATACTATTCAGTGTATACCTTTTTCCAATATGCTTAATAAAATCATAAATGTTTCCACATAATTCTATCAATCACATTGTTTTGAGAAACAACTTAAAACTTAGTAGACACATCTTAGTAGTCACAACAGATAGTCCTCCGCCAGTTTCGCCACCTCCAACGTGACCCCTCCACTCGCCACATCTTCCCATCTCCCCCCCTATCTGCCTTCCGCAAAGACCGCTCCCTCCGCAACTCCCTCGTCAATTCTTCCCTTCCCTCCTGCTCCACTCCTTCCCCGGGCACTTTCCCTTGCAACCGCAAGAGATGCTACACTTGTTCCTTCACCTCCCCCATCCACTCCTTTCAGGGACCCAAGCAGTCATTCCAAGTCCGACAGAGGTTCACCTGCACCTCCTCCAACCTCGTCTACTGCATCCGTTGCTCCAGATGCCAGCTAATCTACATCGGTGAGACCAAGCGGAGGCTAGGCGATCGTTTCGCCGAACACCTCCGCTCGGTCCGCAATAACCAACCCGACCTCCCGGTGGCTCAGCACTTCAACTCCCCCTCCCACTCCGTATCCGACCTCTCGGTCCTGGGCCTCCTCCATGGCCAGAGTGAACAACACCACAAGTTTGAGGAACAACATCTCATATTCCGCTTGGGGAGTCTGCATCCTCTGGGCTTAAACATTGAATTTTCTCAATTCTGTTAACCCAGACTGCTCCTTTCCCCCCACCCCCCCACCTCTCCCTCAGCCCTCGGGCCCTGACATTCCTTCTCCATCTTCCCCCCCCCCCCTCCCAAGTCGCACTAGCTTCTCATTTTCACACCAGAAACAGCTTATAATGGCCTGCTTTCCTTATCTCCAATACTTTTTTGCATATCTTTCACTCATTGTTCTTGCTTTATCTCTCCATATCACTGTTTATATCTCTCGTTTCCCTGATCCCTGACCAGTCTGAAGAAGGGTCTCGACCCGAAACGTCGCCTATCTCCTTCACTCCTTAGATGCTGCTGCACCCGCTGAGTTTCTCCAGCTTTTTGTGTAACCCTAGACACATCTTTTAATTGATTTAAGAATATCATTCTTGGATTATCTAACGCAAATGACAAATGTACTGCGTCAAGAGCTCAAAACATTGACTAGCAAATTAAACCACTAGATTAACAATTTAGCTGTTTAACAGATTAATGATATCCAGGTACCATAAGAACTCTACCTTTTACTGACAACTCGCCAACTGTTCTGCTGCCTTCTTTCATTTCACAGATATAGACACCATCATCATCAGTAGTTACATTTTTGATTATAAGTCTTCTAAGTGTGCCTTCCTCTTCTATGTTATATTTAGTGCTTTCAGTTATCTCGATTTCCTCCAAGAACCAACTGGCCTGTATGGCATGAATTGGAACTTCACACTGGAGGGTTGCTGTTTCCTTCTCTGCAACTTCAACATCTTTCAGTTTAGTTTTAAAGGATACCTTTGGTTCTGAAATAAAACAATTATAAACACGTTATTATCCATTGCATTTATTATTTTTAAAAATCTGATTATTAAAGCATCAAATATAAATAATAAGATACAGAAAGAAACTAAATGTGCTTTCATCAGACTGGATCATTCAAACTGTTTACTAATAGCAGTTACGTCTTCTTTATTAGATAATGTGAACAAAATGCCCGAATCAAAAAACATTTAAATACTACTTTTTTTTTAAATTCCAAAATACTTCACACAAGTAAAATTAAAGCTAAAGCACAAATGATGAAAAGCATGTTAAAAAAGACAAGTTCAAGAAGGTTCTTGAAGGCTGGGGAATGTGCAAGGTGCCAGAGTGGAAGCAATAGGGAGCACAGGCAGGAGTTATTTTGTTATCGAAGGTTGTGGAAATAGAGATTGATAAAGTCATAAAGTGAGTCTGGGTACAGTCGGAGATACCGATCTGAAAACCCGATAGTAGAAGTATATATAATTAATTATGAGAGGCATAACCAGGGTCGATAATCAGTTTTTTTTCCCCCAGGGTGGAAATGACAAACATGAGAGGAAATAGATTTAAGGTGATAGAAGGAAAGTTTACGATAAATGTAAGAGATTTTTTTTATTTTAAACAAAGCCTAGGAGGGGCAGGAACATACTGCTAAGGTAGGTGATAGAAGCATTAAAAAACATTGAGACAAGCACACGCAGGAACAGTATGGAGGGATGTAGACCATGTGCAGGCAAATGGAATTAGTTTAGATTGAATCATGTGCAGGAAAGAACATCTGGTTTAAATCGATGCTGGTTTAAATCAAAAGTAGACACAAAAAGCTGGAGTAACTCAATGGGACAGGCAAGATCTCTGGAGGGAAGGAATGGGCGATGTTTCAGGTCGAGCCCCTTCCACAGACTCATTAGATTGAATCATGATCAGCACAGACATGAGACAAAGGGCCTGTCCACGTTCTATGCTCCTATTCTATTTGGCACATTTGGCATGGTAGCACAGCAACATACAAACTTGACAGGTTCCTGAAGCACATAGCTGCCAGCCTAAGTTTGTGGCAGATGGTGAATAAAAAATAAGGTCTAAACCTTCTAGCATTCATCCTCATCAATCTCTCTGTATGAAATACACCTATCTACAATAGAATTATAGAATTGGCAGAAATGATAACTGCACTCTTTGTGGAGACAAAAACATTTTGTCACAGTAGGGCATCTGTCATCATGCTGCGTGGCAGCACACAATCATGCCAAATATGATGGTCTTAAAAAAGCTCTGGTAGCTTAAAAAAAATGGCCATCCATAATGTTTGTAGGAAGAAACTGCAGATGTTGGTTTAAAGCGAAGATAGACATAAAATGCTGGAATAACTCCACATCATCGTCTTTATCTCTCGTTTCCCTTATCCCTAACCATCATCTAAAACCAGTTCCTACTTTCCCCCCCCAAATCCCTCGATTCCTTTAGCCCCAAGAGCTAAATCTAACTCTTGAAAACATCCAGTGAATTGACCTCCACTGCCTTCCGTGGCAGAGAATTTCACAGAAACACAACTCAGATCCAGATTCAGATTCAATTTTAATTGTCAGTGTACAGTACAGAGACAACGAAATGCATTTAGCATCTCCCTGGAAGAGCGACACAGCAAATAATTTGAATAAATAACAATAAGTGTCCGGGGGGGGGGTGATTGGCAGTCACCGAGGTACGTTGTTGAGTAGCGTGACAGCCGCAGGAAAGAAGCTGTTCCTGGACCTGCTGGTTCGGCAACGGAGAGACCTGTAGCACCTCCCGGATGGTAGGAGGGTAAACAGTCCATGGTTGGGGTGAGAGAGGTCCTTGGCGATGCTGAGCGCCCTCTGCAGACAACGCTTGCTTTGGACAGACTCAATGGAGGGGAGCGAGGAACCGGTGATGCGTTGGGCAATTTTCACCACCCTCTGCAATGCCTTCCGGTCGGAGACAGAGCAGTTGCCATACCAAACTGTGATGCAGTTGGTAAGGATGCTCTCGATGGTGCAGCGGTAGAAGTTCACCAGGATCTGAGGAGACAGATGGACCTTCTTCAGTCTCCTCAGAAAGAAGAGACGCTGGTGAGCCTTCTTGATCAGAGTTGAGGTATTGTGGGTCCAAGAGAGGTCGTCGGAGAGGTTGACTCCCAGGAACCTGAAGCTAGAAACACGTTCCACCACCGTACCGTTAATGTGGATGGGGGTGTGCGTGCCGCCCCTGGACTTCCTGAAGTCTACAATGAGCTCCTTGGTCTTCTTGGAGTTAAGGGTCAGGTTGTTGTCAGCGCACCATGCTGCTAAGTGCTGGACCTCCTCCCTGTAGGCCGACTCATCGTTGTTGCTGATGAAGAAACTTCTTCACCCAACTCTCTGGGTGAAGAAGTTTTACCTCATCTCAGTTCAAAATGGCCTACCCTTAATTCTTAAACTGTGATCCCCTGGTTCTGGACTCCCGCAACATGGGAAACATTTTTCCTGCATCTAGCCTGTCCAATCTGTTTCTAATAAGATCCCCTCTCATCCTTCTAAATTCCAGTGAATACAAGCACAGTCGACCCATTCTTTCATCATACGTCGGTCCCGCCATCCCGGGAATTAACCTGGTGAACCTACGCTGCACTCACTCTATAGCAATAATGGCCTTCCTCAAATTAGGACACCAAAATTGCACACAATACTCCATTTGCGGTCTCACCAGGGCCCTGTACAACTGCAGTAGGACTTCTTTGCTCCTAAACTCAAATCCTCCCGCAATGAAGGCCACATGCCATTAGCTTTCTTCACTGCCTGCTGTACCTGCATGTTTACTTTCAGTGACTGATGTACAAGCACACCCAGGTCTCATTGCATCTCCACTTTTCCTAATCTGACACCATTCAGATAATAATCTGCCTTCCTGTTCTTGCCACCAAAGTGGATAACCTCACATTTATCCACATAATACGGCATACAAGGAAATATTATATAATAGAATTGTTCGGATAATAACTTTCGTGTGAGGAACCCATGTAGAGTTGCAAGAGAAGGGTTTGGGGTTTTCAGAAATACATGTCCCCACAAAGAAATAAACTACAAAGAACACACACTGGAGAACAGATGGCTTATCATAACATGGAAATACTGATCTGAATAGGCATTGCTTTATTTATTGCTTTGAAGCAATAATCACGCTATCAGAAGTTGTATTTGGTTTAGTTTGGTGTTTGGAGTATAGGTTGTTAATGGGGTCTCTTCCCAGGACATGGGCACCATATGTTCTTTGTTTGTGATGCATCTCTGAGCTCTAGTGTGTCATAAAGAGTGTTTATGGTTGTTTATACTGGATCTTAGACAGCAAGGCTAGATAATAGTCTGTGATTTGGTTTGTGCTATGTTTAAATGTATTTTGTTGAGATAAGAGACCTTTGAATGAGGGTGATTTCTTAAGTTTATAGAAAACTGAGAAAGCAACTCCGTTTTGTTCTAAGCCAAACGATTGGGGTCTGCATATAGTAATCTTCCATTTGCTGTGTGGAATGCTATTAGTGAGAAATCGTAAAGAGGCCTTACATTCCTCTCCTCTAGAGATAGCAGGGGAGGTTGCAATTCAGAATGAAACTAGATCTGAGCTTGGTAAGAAGCAATTACAATTTATCAAGTGCGACAAGTATATGGCTTGTGTGTGCTTGGAGTTGGGAATTGTGTGATTAGAAATAAGTCTTTACCGACTTTGTAAGAATTGGGGCAAAACTCATATTTAATCTTTGTAATCCATAAGTAACTGTATTTTAACTATGTAGTTGTAGGGAAATTATTCGTGAAGTATATTGTGTTTTAATTAGGATTGTAAGTATTAGACTTGTTTAAATCTGAAGTTTTAGAAATAACTTTCTTTTCCAAAAGTGAAAACATGTGTTTTGTGTGTATGTGTTGTGTGATTGCTGTACGATGTGTCTTTTATATTCAGAGAGGTGGTCTCTGAGAATTGATTTTATTTTTCTGTGGTTTTACTGCATTGAAATAAAATGATTTTGAACAAAGAGGGCAAAGAAAACCACAATGCAAACAAGGGTTGTAATTATTATGCCATCCACCAAGTATTGTGTTTACTGACCTGTTATGCTGCTCCAGGTAAGAATAATTATTCCGTTTTTGTGCATATAACAATTAAACATTCCAGTATACTATAACCCCATGGCTCAGCACGTTACTCAAAATATAGACAAATGGGTAAGTAGACAGAGGCTATTTGATGGTTAGCACACAACAAAAGCTTTTCACTGAACCTTGGTATGAGGAAATATTATATAATAGAATTGCTTGGATATAAATTTTGGGTTTTGAACCTATGTTAAGTTGTAAGAAAAGCTTAAGGTTTTCAGAAACACATATATCCTAAAGAAATAAAGTACAAAGAAACACATACAGCGAACAGATGAATCAAAACATAGAAACACTAATCTGAACCTGCATAGCTTAGTTTATTGCTTTGAGGCAATTATAATGCTGGTGGAAATTGTATTTGATATGATTTAGTGTTGAAGAATGGATAGCCGAATAGGGCCTCTTCTTAGGCCAGAGGTCATCTGCTCTTTCTCTATGGCACATTCTTGAGCTGTGAAGTTTATGCCGAGTTTGAGACAGAATTCAAAGTTGAGAGATAATAGACTCTGTGGTTACCTTTGGCTATGTTAAATTATAATGAGGTTGCGATAAGGGATGGATGCTTGGAGAGGAAAATAATCAGATTGATGGATTTGTAACCTTCCTTCTGTTTATAGAAAGTGAAAGAAGCAGATGTACTTCTGAGGTAATGGTCTGATTGTGAATTTACCTTTGTTCTGTAATATTTGTAAAAGGCCTTGCAGAGAGATTGAAAATCCATCTTACTGAGATAGCAGGAAAGGGAGGTTGTAATGTATAATGAAGTTGTATCCTGGCACCAAACACTTATTAATCAAGTTGACAGATTTACAACCCATGTATGCTTGGAGTTGGGAGGTGTGTGCGGGTTTTGAATTTCTTAGAAACTAATTCAGTGAACTCATATAATTAACGTTTTAATACATAGGTAATAGTATTTTAAACAGTGTAAAATTGTAGTGAAACCATTTATGAAACATATTGTATCTTAGTAGGACTGTAAACATTAGACTTTGTTTAGATTTATAGAAATATCTTTCTTCTTGGTATGGAAAGCGTGTATGACTTGTGTGATCTTATATTTTGAGGAGAGATCTTTGATAATTGAGCCTACTATGGATTTTGCTGTGTTGAAATAAAATAATTCTAAACAAAATTAAATCACAGGCAAACAAAGGTTGTAAAATGAGGCCAGGGAAGGGGGAGGATCATGTGACTGCTGTTGTAAATCACCAGAAGGACTCCAATGATTGGTTACTAGCTTGCCATACCCTCTGTATCTGAAATGTAGAATACCAATATAAATGCCATGATTCTATCAAAGCTACTATTCTTTCTGGACCCACCCCAGAGCTTTCAGCTCTGTGTTGCAAGGTTCAGAGACTAGTCTCAGCTGAATAAAGAATCTATTTCAACAGCAACAAGCGTTTGAGTCAAGTTGACTTTAGATTGACAAAATAACTCAGTTTAACAGGTACCCATGACAATAAATAAACTAAAACTAAAAGTAGATGATCAACAGTGCAGGGTAAACTAATGCTGTGCTGTATGACTCTGACTCTATGACACGGTTTCACCGACTATTTCTCTCACTCTTTCAAACTCTAAAGAATACAGTTCCGCTTTACGTGATCTCTCCTCGTGGCGAACCCTTTACTTTGTAGCATATTTAAACATTAAGCATTGACAAGAAATGTACAAATTATTTTTTGCAAAATGGTTCTAGAGTTAAATTCATAATACATTCTTATTAGACACTATTTTAAATATATATTATGACAATGGATACCAAATATTATGGACAGACATGATAAGCTTTGCAACCTGTAATGCGAAACATCTCAGGCATTCATGGAAGCAAAGTGTCATCACAGACTAAAATACGAACACAATTAAAATTATAAAACACAAGGCCAAGCAGAAATAACTTGTTACAAATAAGCTACCAATTAATTGAGCTAATTAATTTTAGTAAATGAAAAGAAGGTAGTTTAGGTCCATAAAAATAATTATTGTTCTGTGTGCTTAAAGTATTCAAACCATTCTGGACTATGGATTTATTTTGAATTACTCCCATACTGAACAATATATACACACACAGCAAATGTTTTTGGGAAAGAATAGTGAAAGTTCAAGTATGGGGGTAAGCCCATGTTTCCAACTGAACATGTCAATGGTTCAGTTGGAAACACCTCATCTCCGAGTCAAAGGTTGGCTATTCAAGTCCCATTTCAGAGACAAATCCAAAAGGAGGTTTATGCACCAGTGAAGCATTGAGCCAATGTTCTATTTTTGGAAGCAGCCCTCTGGATGAGACATAAACCTTGGCCCAAATGCAAGCAGATTTTAGTAGGTCCTATAACTTGATTGAAAAAATAGATACACTGCTGTTGCTGGGCATTGGTCAGGTTGCAAAGAGTGACTGAACTTCAAAATTATATCAATAGCTGTAATGTGCTTTGGGACATCATGAAAAGAATATAGTTATCAGCATTTGAATATTTTTTCAAGAGGTAATTTACCAATACATTATATAAAAATATATACATCTTTGTATACTTTTCTATACAGAATCATCAGTGATGATCCTCTCGCAGATCAACTAGATTTTAATGTTGCACATGCATGTCAGACACAATCTGGAGATTGGATGCAAGAATCTATGATTTTCCACTCCAACAGTGCACCGTGTAGTGGATCATAAATATCCGGAGCTGATGGCAGGTGCAAGAAACATGGTCCATTCATTTGAATTGGATCATCACTAAATGATTTTTTTTAAATGCAGGTTATTTGTTCATTTTTTATTATTTTATCATGTATTTAATTAATTTCTGAAAGTCCAAGATAAACAAATATATATATTTTTAATGACTGAATTATTTAAATCTATTTGATTTGTTTTTAAATTTCTCTAATCAACAGAAATACTTAATAATAATTTAAAAGGCCTTTGACAATAAAGAGCCATCAAGTCACTTCAGGATCACTGCCTTAGTATATTCAGCTGTCTGGGGCCTTGCCACCATCACAACTCACCCCGATTCACTGAACAGCTGTGACAGCCAAACCTTGAGGCCAACTGGAATACCAGACCTCAAATGGAAATTATGACAATGGAAAAAGTTCATGGGCACAGGCCAGATTAGTAGAATAGAGTAATTCAAACTTCTGTTCTTAACTTATTAGGAGAGAAAATACAAGATCTTAGTTGAAATTACACTGGAAATTATGTACAGTCATCTTGGCGATTCTGAAGGTATACAAGCTAGACATTTTTAAAAAGCCTGTGAAAACACCCTAACGAACTACACTGGCTTCAAACTGTAGTTTTATGTACAAACTTCCCAAATACAGTGCTTCATGCAAAATCATGAAGCAGGTGATTTTCCTAGAAAGATTAAGACACAAATAGCTCAGCTATTACTCTTCAACAAATTTGGTGAATCAGCAAACAAGTACAATTCAATGTTGAAATATCAGCATATAACAGCAAATGGACTGCTGTACTTGTTATGTGGCAGGATGTCAGACGCTAGATGCTACTGCCAGTGTAAATGTGACCTCCTCAACACGGGAGAAACCGAATATAGATTAGGTAATCACTACGTGCAGCTCTTGCATTCAGTTCTCAGTTGTGATTCTGGGCTTTCTGTCGCATTCCAGTTTAATTCTCAATCCCTCTCTCATAACCATATAAACATATAACCATACAACAATTACAACACGGAAACAGGCCTTCTCGGCCCTTCCAGTCCGTGCCGACCAATTATTTTACCCTAGCCCCATCTACCTGCACTCAGACCATTCCCGTCCATATACCTATCCACTTTACTTTTAAATGTTAAAATCGATCCTGCCTCCACCACTTCTGCAGGAAGATCATTCCACGCAGCCACCATTCTCTGAGTAAAGAAGTTCCCCCTCATGTTACCCCTAAACTTCTGCTATTAATTCTCATGTCATGCCCTCTTGTTTCAATCTTTCCTACCCTCAATGAGAAAAGCTTATCCATGTCAACTCTGTCTATCCCTTTCATCATTTTAAAGACCTCAATCAAGTCCCCCCTTAACCTTCTGCGCTCCAAATAATAAAGACCTAACTTGTTCAACCTGTAACTTAGTTGCTGGAACCCGGGCAACATTCTAGTAAATCTCCTCTGTACTCTCTCTATTTTGTTGACATCCTTCCTATAATTAGGCGACCAAAATTGTACACCATACTCCAGAATTGGTCTTACCAATGCCTTGTACAATTTTAACATTACTTCCCTACTCCTATATTCAATGCTCTGATTTATAAAGGCCAGCACACCAAAAGCTTTCTTTACCACCCTATCTACATGCGATTCCACCTTCAGGGAACTATGCACAGTTATTCCTAGATCCCTCTGTTCCACAGCATTCCTCAATTCCCAACCATTTACCATGTACGTCCTATTTTGATTTTTCCTGCCACAATGTAGCACCTCACACTTATCAGCATTAAACTCCATCTGCCATCTTTCAGCCCACTCTTCCAAATGGCCCAAATCTCTCTGTAGACTTTGAAAATCTACTTCATTATCCACAGCACCACCTATCTTAGTATCATCTGCATACTTACCTATCCAATTTTCCACCCCATCATCTAGATCATTGATGTACATGACAAACAACAGTGGACCCAACACAGATCCCTGAGGCACCCCACTCGTCACCAGCTTCCAACCTGACAAACAGCCATCCACCATTACTCTCTAGCATCTCCCATTCAGCCACTGTTGAATCCATCTTGCTACTCCGCATTAACACCCAAAGATTGAACCTTCTTAACCAACCTTCCATGGGGAACCTTGTCAAAGGCCTTACTGAAATCCATATAGACAACATCCACTGCTTTACCCTCATCAATTTCCCTAGTAACCTCTTCAAAAAATTCAAGAAGGTTTGTCAAACATGACCTTCCAGGCACAAATCCATGTTGACTGTTCTTGATCAGATCCTGTTTATCCAGATGCTTATATATATATCTCTCTAAGTATCCTTTCCATTAATTTGCCCACCACTGACGTCAAACTAACAGGTCTATAATTGCTAGGGTTATTCTTTGAACCCTTTTTAAACAATGGAACAACATGCGCAGTACGCCAGTCCTCCGGCACTATTCCCGTTTTTAATGACATCTGAAATATTTCTGTCATAGCCCCTGCTATTTCTACACTAACTTCCCTCATTGTCTTAGGGAATATCCTGTCTGGACCTGGAGACTTATCCACTTTTATATTTTTCAAAAGTGTCAGTACTTCCTCCTCTTTGAAACTCATAGTTTCCATAACTACTCTACTTTTTCCCTTACCTCACAGAGTTCAATATCCTTCTCCTTGGTGAATACCAAAGAAAATAAATTGTTCAATATCTCCCCCATCTCTTTTGGCTCTGCATATAGCTGTCCATTCTGGCTCTCTAATGGTCCAATTTTATCCCTTGTTATCCTTTTGCTATTAATATAACTGTAGAAACCCTTTGGATTTACTTTCATCTTTCTTGCCAAAGCAACCTCATATATTCTTTTAGCTTTTCTTATTTCTTTCTTAAGATTCTTTTTACATTCTTTATACTCATCTAGCACCTCATTTACTCCATGCCTCCTATAATTATTGTAGATATCTCTCTTTTCTCGAACCAAGTGTCCAATTTCCATTGAAAACCATGGCTCTTTCCGATTTTTACCATTTCCTTTCAACCGAACAGGGACATAAAGATTCTGTACTCTTACAATTTACCTTTTAAATGTCCTCCATTTCTCTTCTACATCCTTCCCATAAAACAAAATGTCCCAATTCACGCATTCTGACCTGTCTGACTGCAGCCTCATCTAATCATACCTTCACACAAGACACTGCACCCTCTGGAATGAACACAGACTTTTCCAACTTCAGGGTCTTGCATCATCCTTTCCCATAATTATGCTTATGGACCTTTCTCACCACGTTTGTTTAAAAGGACAATTTACCCTGGACCAACCACATTGAAGCTGCCTTCAAGAAAGCACACCACTGCCTCTACTTCAGAAAACTAAGGAAGTTTGTCATGTCTCAAATGACTTCATGCTGCCTCGGGAATACAGCCAACATAATAAAGGACCATTTTCACCCCAGACATTCCTTCTTCTACCCCTCACCCATCAGGCAGAATATACAAAAACTGGAAAGCACAGACCAACAGATTCAGGGACAGCTTCTTCCCTGTTATCAGACTATTGTACTGTTCACCCTTAAGCTAATGTTCTAATCTACCTCATTGCAGACTTTGCATTTATTTTAAATCTGCACTCTCTCTGTAACTGTAATGCCATAATGCTGTAACACTATATTCTACACTCATGTTGTTTTCTCTTTGCACTACATGTTGCATTTGTGTATGGCTTGATTGTATTCATATATAGTATGATTTGATTTGACTAGATGGAATACAAACAAAGCTTTTCAATTTATCTCATAATAGTATTATTTCTACTCAACTGCTTCCCGTCAGCTAATTCCATGTACACACCACCCCATGTGAAAACATTGTCTCTCAGGTCCCCTATAAATCTTTCCCTTATTATCTTATTTCACAGTCACTATCAGTACACACATACAAATTAGACGGTGGCGGAAGAGGACACTTGGTCCCTCAAACATGATCTGCCATTTAGAAAGATCACAGTTGATTTGATAATTTGTATCAACTCTACACAGTAACCTTTCATGAACATAGGGCCTGACCTTTTCTTGGGCCTAGCGTCTGAATCTGTGCTGTATAACTCTATGACTCATTGGTAGTCGAGGCAGATATTATAATAACATTTTTAAGATATTTGATACGTGGATAGGAAAGGTTTAGAGGGATAGGAGGCAAATGTGGGCAGGTGGAACTAGTGCAGAGAGCATCTTTGGCAGCATGGGCAAGTTGGGCCGTAGGACCTGTTTCTATGCCGTATGGCCCCATCACTCATATACCCACCACCCTCTGAGTGAAAACAAAACAAACTGGGTTAGGAAACTTTGTTGGCATCTATAAAATTGAGTCAAAGGGCGTGTATCTGTGTTATATAACTCTACAATTCTTTGAAATGCCAGACTGTCATGAAATTCTAAGTGGGTCATGAATTTCCTTACCCGTGTCTTTACCTGGTCTAGCCTATATACAAATCTGGACTCACACCTATATTGTTGTATTCTTAACTACATGTAAAGGCATTTGGGGTTGGGCATTAAACAATGAATCACAATCTCCTAAGACATGAATACTATTTTTGCCTCTCTTAAACAGGAACCGTATATTTTAAATAGTGACCCCTATTTCTAGATTCTTCTACCAGAGTAAACATCCTCTCTATTTCCACCCCGTCAAGACCTCTCATGATCATGTTTTCATCAAATCTCTTCTCAGTCTTCCAAATTCCAGCCAATATAAACCTAATCTCCCCATTCTTTCCTCACAGATCAGCTTGTTTCTTCCAAATTTCAGTCTGATAAATCTTCTCTAAACTGTTTTTAAAGCCTAATGTAAATAAGCACCAACTTAAATAAGGATATGTAAACATAGTACTCTGCAAACATCATATTAAACAACAGAAAGTTCAATATATATATTTTTTTAAACAATATTAGTACAAAGACAAAACCAATGCCCCCCAAATCTATGTAGTTTGGAGCTTCATGGTTGTTGGGAAGAAGCTGCTTCTAAACCTGGTTGTTACAGTTTCCAGCCTCTTATACCTTCTTCCCGACAGCAGGAGTGAAATGTGAACACGGCCAGGGTGGTGTAGGCCTATTGAACTTTTTCCCAATAAATTGCAAGACCATACTGTTGACATCTCATGTTGTACATGCTCACCTTGAATGCAATGCCCACCCAAGACCATTAGCTGTTGTTACCAAACTAATCCCTCCACTAAGTGTAAGGTATCTAGATTCAAGTCCTCCTTCCTATCCTTAATCTATATGAACACTTTAGCCATTACTGAGAGTGCAGCACAGCCACCAATGGGCATGAAATCAAGGCCCATTGGGGTTTCAGGTAATAGAGAATCATAAAGTCCTAGAGTAAAACAGGCCCTCCAGCCCACTTGCACATGCCGACTAATATGCCCAATCTACGTTAATCCCATTTGAGCCATGGCCCTCTAAACCTTTCCCATCAACGTATCGATTCAAGTGCCTTTTAAATGTTTTTATTGTAACTGCATTAAGTACCTCACGCAACTCTTTCCATATATTCAACACCATCAAAGTGAAAATGTTGCTGCTCAGGTTCCTGTTAAATCTTTCCCCTCTCACCTTAAACCTATGTTCTCTGGTTCTAGATTCCTCTACGCTTGAGTAAAAGACACTGTGAATTTACCCTGTCAATTCCATTTATAATTTTATACACCTCTATAAGTTCACCCAGTAACCTCAGGTGCTCCAGGAATAAAGTCTTAGCCTGCCCAAGCTCTTCCTATTCTTCAGGCCCTCGAGTCCTGGCAATACCCTTGTAAATCTTCAATGCCGTCTTTCCAGTTTAATGACATCCATCTTATTGCAGGATGACAAAATCCGAACACAATACTCCAAATGTGGCCTCGCTAACATAGTTTACAACTATAACATACGTCTAGGATATTTCTCAAAAAATGTTACAAAGTAATCAAATAATTATCGTTCCCCTTACCAGACTTGAGGCTTATTATTTTTAATTTCCAGCTCATTATGGAGAGACATTGACCTAAAATCTTAAACCCTATTCTTCCACCACAGGTGCTAGTTGAACTGTAGATAATTTCCACCAGGTGATGTTTTAAATGATTGGACAGTTGTTCCATTGCCATTCGAGAGATCTGGGCATGAGCAAATTGACCGTCCCTGTTCCGGCATAAACAGGAACCGTATATTTTAAATAGTGACCCCCTATTTCTAGATTCTTCTACCAGAGTAAACATCCTCTCTATTTCCACCCCATCAAGACCTCTCATGATCATGTTTTCATCAAATCTCTTCTCAGTCTTCCAAATTCCAGCCAATATAAACCCAATCTCCCCACTCTTTCCTCATAGATCAGCTTGTTTCTTCCAAATTTCAGTCTGATAAATCTTCTCTAAACTGTTTTTAAAGCCCAATGTAAATAAGCACTAACTTAAATAAGGATAAGTAAACATAGTACTCTGCAAACATCATAATAAACAACAGAAAGTTCAATATATATATTTTTTAAAACAATATTAGTACGAAGACAAAACCAATGCCCCCCAAATCTATGTAGTTTGGAGCTTCATGGTTGTTGGGAAGAAGCTGCTTCTAAACCTGGTTGTTACAGTTTTTAGCCCTTTATACCTTCTTCCCGATAGGAGTGAAATATGAACGCGGCCAGGGTGGTGTAGGCCTATTGAACTTTTTCTGGGGATTCAGAATTCAGGGTGAAAAAGATCGGCAGTGTTTTTTTAAAAATTATAATTGTCATGTGTCCCAAAATACAGCAAAAACATTTTTGCTTGGGTGCTATCCAATTTAAATGAGATCATATGATACACAAGTACAACCCATACACATGTACATCATGTACTGCAAAGTGTTAGTGAACAAAAGGTGATGGATAACATCCAGTCTATCACAGGCCCTCCCCACCATCCAAGGGATCTATCGGAGGCACTGCTTCAAAAAGGCAGCCAACAAAGACCCAAGCTACTCTTGCCACGCTCTCACTTCACTCCTGCCCTCGGGCATAGGAGGAGCCTGAAAACTGTAACGTCCAGGTTCAGGAACAACTTCCTCCCGAGGTTAGGAGGGTTCTTGAACACTACCAATAACCAAACTATGAACTGCAAACGGTCACTAAGGTTGCACTGAGGACTTGCGGCTTTTTGCAATAATATTGGATTTTTTTAAATGTATTGAATCTTTTGTTTATTGTGTGTAGATGTTGGTTTAAACCGAAGATAGACACAAAAAGCTGGAGCAACTCAGCGGGACAGGGTAGCATCTCTGCCATCTTCAGTCTGAAGAAGGGTCTCGACCCCAAACGTCACCCATTCCTTCTCTTCAGAGATGCTGCCTGTCCCGCTGAGTTACTCCAGCTTTTTGTGCCTATCTTGTTTATTATGTTATCTACGAGTACTGTGTTCACTTACACGTTATGTTACTGCATGTAAGAGTGTTGTTGTTTCATTTTCGGTACATATGATAGGTATGTTACAAAACTTACCTTGAGCAGCACTGCAGTTCTGCCACTCCCCGTGTGCGCGACTTTGGCGCCTTTCAGAGGCGGGCTTAAAGTGCCGTTTTTCTTCAGACTGGGCAAATCGATCAATGTCGGGCGATTTCATTGCGGAAGAAAAATCGCTCCGACATTTCATTAATGAAGGTATTTTTAAACTACACTAGATTATTTATTATCTAGAGTAATTTAAAAATCACCTTCAAAAGCCGTGAGCGCCAATAACGGGAAGGATTTTGAGTAGGGGAGAAAAAAATGTACACAGTTTATTTTTATATTAAAAGTTCGTTTTTATGGAGGCTTTAATAATATTTTCATGTTGCGAAATGGGGTCCAAAAAAAATGTATGAACCGGCTGTATTTTTCATACTGACTTCACAGCAAACCACAACGTTCCAATCCACCGCATTCCACTAAAACCCACTCGCTAGTTGATTTAAATGGCCATTAATTTACAGGCATTAAACACTAAATTCCTTCCATTTGGCCCAGAAATTCATGAAAATGAGATTTAAAAATTATGTTATATGTGGATTATTGTGTGAATGTTATTTGGACACTTAGGCAATTTTAAAAAAGTTTATCTTTTCTTAAGAAATGGATAGATGTTTAGATCTACTCATTGAATTTTGTAATTAGCTACAATTAGATAACTAATTATATGCTTTAATTTCAGGTCATCCAAGTAAGATTGTTTCATATTTGTTTCAGAATGCTTCAATCTATAATAACTGAACAATTCATTGAGTTCTCTTTATTTTTAAGAAAGTTATGGGCTTTTAACGGTTCTAGATCACAGCTTTTGAGTTAAGTCCATTGAAAGGCAATGGGGAACAAGATGCTAATTTCCGAGTATGAAAATGGTCATAACTTTCTTAATACTGAAGATATGAAAGTGAATTAGGTGTCAATTTAAACTTCTTTTTATGCTTTTTCTGATGGGATAAATTGCAGACTTGATTTCTAAAATCTCAAAATGTTGTAACATTGCTACATATGACAATTAGACACTTGATACTCTCTTGAGTTAGCGTGCAGGTTGGGAATAACCAAGAAGACAGCAATAAAGAAAAGCGCGTTTACCTTTGACAATGACCAGCACCGAACTGTAGTTCTGCCCGGCCAAGTTGGAGGCGGTGCAGGTGTAGCACCCGTTGTCGCTCTGCTTGCAGAAGAGGATCCTCAGCACGAAGTTGTCCTCGTCGTCGTCGAAGATGACATGCCTGCGGCCCGGGCTGATGATCGCCCCGTCTTTTTTCCAGATGATTTCGGGCCGGGGTTTGCCCGTCACTTGGCAGCTCAGCTTGGCGTGCTTGCCCTCGGTGACGGTGCAGGTGCGGGCCCGGGCAACGGTCGCGGCCGCGTGCGGAGTCGGAGCCCAGCCCGTGCGCGTGTGGCTCGGGCCTCCCGCCTTTTCATAGTCTCGCGGCGGGGGCCGGCCGTCGATGGGTGAAGACAAGATGGACGAGGCAGCGGCGATATTGGTGGCGGAGGAGGAGGCATCCGACGCCCGAAGCTGTTCCCGCTTCTGCGAACCTTCAGCCGGTGAGAGGACGACCAGAGCGGCCACGGCCTGACACTCACCCAAATCGTTGCGACCCGTGCAGGTGAAGGTGCCGCCGTCGGAAAACCTGACGCAGCAGATCCTGAGGGAGCCGCCCGCCGCTTCCACCACGTACCGGTTGTTGGCGTCGTCGCCCGGGCCGCCACCCAAGGCCTTGCCCTCTTTCTCCCAGTGGACGGTGGGCAACGGGCTGCCTTGCACTTGGCAGCAGAAGCTGGCGTCGTCTCCCAGGCATATGCGCAGCGAGCTGGGCTTCAGCACGAAGTGAGGCGCACTGCGGGAGCTGGCGGCTTGCGGCTGGGCTCCCACCTGAAGGGTGACCGCCGCGTACGCTTCCCCTACTGGGTTGTTGGCACGGCAGATGTATTGGCCACTGTCGTCGCTGCACAGCTCGCAGATGGTCAACTTGTACAAGTCGCCGTCCTCCACCGTCCTGAACCTGCCCTCCGGCCTGATGGGTTTGTTGCCCTTCTCCCAGATGACCAGCGGCGCCGGGTTGCCGATGATCCGGCAGGCCAGCGTCGCGTCCTTGCCGGCGGTCACCGCGAAGGTCCTGGGCCGGCTTAAAAACCGGGGGGCTCCGCCAAAATCCATCGTCGACCTTAAGGGGAGTAAATTGGGGAGGGGAAGGGATCGTAGGTGGGAAAAAAAAATACACACGCAAATAATAAATCTTAAACTTCGAAGGTCAAGAGAAGTTGTCCCGCGAAGTATAATTCCGAGCGCTGCTCCATTCGAGGTCGAAGAAAAGTCGTCAATCACCAGCCTCCCAGAATAGCAGCAGCTGTCCCCGCTTATCTCCCCTACATGTCCATTTGGAGAACCGTTCCCTGACAATACGCCTATCGCCCAAACAGCTCAATGTGACCACTGACTTTGTATCTGTAATTGAGAGCCTTACATCCCCTCATCCCTCTTTTGTCAATCCAACACCTTCCCAATTTAGTGTTATTTGCACAACTCCAGGCACTGAGTTTAGAGTTTGTATCTGTAATTATCTTATTCCCCCCCCCCCTCTTTTGTGTTAAACCAACACGTTCCCGTGCTATTTGCACAGCCCAATGTGACCGCCGATTTTCGAGTTTTATACTTTAATAGCGTAATTAAGAGCTATGCGTTCTCCCTTTTTACTGAACCAACACATTCCCGTTCCATTGCTATTTATTCCCGTATCGTTACACGATCTGTAGCTCTATTGAAATTATAAAATTTACCTTGTTTAAAAACTCTGGGAATCACGAATATAAAAAGCCAGAACGGAAGCCAAGCAGCCCGGTACATATGATTGTAATTCCAAATACTTGTCTAAAAACAAATTTCGAAACATCGGATACAAAGAGAAAGTCACTAGCTGGACTTATCCCCCAGTCCCCTGCTGCAGGTTTTCGATTTAGACTTGCACCCTGGTCTGTCCTGAATGCTGAGCCGTTGACGTACTTTGCTTTACTCAGCCGAAAATCTAAAATAGATTGGTGACATTTGCGCAAGAGAGGGTGACAGATCTCGATCAAAGGGGCAGCATCTCGAAACACCCTCTCGGAAACACTTAAGGCAGAAAAGTTTGTGACTTCGTGCACTCTAATTTCCTATACATATAACCCGCGTTAACGGCACCGCCTAAATGTCATCATATAATTTCAAGTACCTATTAATTTACTAATAAACGAACCCCTCTGGGGAACGGCCAACTATTCTGCCTTTTTACACTCCCTCGATTGAAGAATGGTTTGCTCTATAATGTAATCTCACTGAGGCTGACGATGAGATTGACAGCGGCAAACGTTCGCAGCTTTATAATACACGTAATTCTATACCACTTTGGCTTTCAGTCTTTAATACTCTGTTTTGATGTAGAATATCAAAGATTTCCATGATCTAATGCATATTGTAATAAACTGTGCAAATGTGCATTTGTTTCCCATATGTGATCATTTGAGTAATTACCATAAATTTAATAATTTGAGACATCTGATGTTCTTAATGTATCGCAGATAGGTCACAATCAATTAAATGTATCCACTGGTCAGCGCCAATTCGGTATCATAGAAAATAGGTGGAAGAGTAGGCCATTCGGCCCTTCGAGCCTGCACGCCATTCAATATGATCATGGCTGATCATCCAAATCAGTATCCTGTACCTGCCTTCTATCCATGCCTTCTGGATCCCTTTAGCCCCAAGGGCCACATCTAGCTCCCTCTTAAATATAGCCAATGAACTGGCCTCACCTACCTTCTGTGGCAGAGAATTCCACAGACTCACCACTCTCTGTGTGAAAAAAGATCTTATCTCGGTCCTAAAATACTTCCCCCTTATCCTTAAACTGTGACCCCTTGTTCTGGAGTTCCCCAACATCGGGAACAATGTTCCTGCATCTAGCCTGTCCAACCCCTTAAGAATTTTGTAAGCCTCTATAAGATCCCCCCCTCAATCTCCTAAATTCCAGCAAGTACAAGCCGAGTCTATCCAGTCTTTCTTCATATGGAAGTCCTGCCATCACAGGAATCAGTCTGGTGAACCTTCTCTGTACTCCCTATATGGCAAGAATGTCTTTCCTCAGATTAGGAGACCAAAACTGTACGCAATACTCCAGGTGTGGCCTCACCAAGACCCTGTAAAACTGCAGTAGAACCTCCCTGCTCTTGTACTCCAATCCTTTTGCTATGAATGCCAACATACCATTCGCTTTCTTCACAACCTGCTGCACCTGCATGCCTACTTTCAATGACTGGTGTACCATGACACCCAGGTCTCGTTGCATCTCCCCTTTTCCTAATCGGCCACCATTCACTAAATAATCTACCCTCCTGTTTTTGCCACCAAAGTGGATAACCTCACATTTATGCACATTATACTGCATCTGCCATGCATTTGCCCATTCACCCAACCTATCCAAGTCACCTTGCAGCCTCCTAGCATCCTCCTCACAGCTAACACTGCCCCCCAGCTTCGTGTCATCCACAAACTTGGAGATGTTGCATTCAATTCCCTCATCTAGATCATTAATATATATTGTAAATAGCTGGGGTCCCAGCACTGAGCCTTGCGGTACCCCACTGGTCACTGCCTGCCATTCTGAAAATGACCTGTTTACTCCTACTCTTTGCTTCCTGTCTGCCAGCCAGTTCTCTATCCACATCAATACTGAACCCCCAATACCGTGTGCTTTAAGTTTATGTGCTAATCTCTTATGTGGGACCTTGACAAAAGCCTTCTTAAAGTCCAGATATAACACATTAGCAGGTTCTCCCTTATCCACTCTACTAGTTACATCCTCAAAAAATTCTATAAAATTCGTCTGACATGATTTACTTTTCATAAATCCATGCTGACTTTGTCCAATGATTTCACCGCTTTCCAAATGTGTTGCTATCCCATCTTTAATACTGACTATCATTTTCCCCACTGCCGATGTTAGACTAATTGGTCTGTGATTCCCCGTTTTCTTTCTCTCTCCCTTTTTAAAAAGTGGGGTTACATTAGCTACCCTCCAATCCTCAGGAACTACTCCAGAATTTAAAGAGTTTTGAAAAATTATCACTAATGCATCCACTATTTCTGGGGCTACTTCCTTAAGTACTCTGGGATGCAGCCTATCTGGCCCTGGGGATTTATTGGCCTTTAATCGATTCAATTTACCTAACACCACTTCCCGGCTAACCTGGATTTCACTCAGTTCCTCCATCTCATTTGACGCCGGGTCCCCTGCTATTTCCGGCAGATTATTTATGTCTTCCTTAGTGAAGACAGAACCAAAGTAGTTATTCAATTGGTCTGTCATGTCCTTGTTCCCCAGGATCAATTCACCAGTTTCTGACTGCAAGGGACCTACATTTGTTTTAACTAACCTTTTTCACTTCACATATCTATAAAAACTTTTGCAGTCCGTTTTTATGTTCCGTGCCAGTTTTCTTTCATAATCTATTTTCCCTTTCCTAATTAAGCACTTTGTCCTCCTCTGCTGGACTCTGAATTTCTCCCAGTCCTCTGGTAGGCTGCTTTTTCTGGCTAATTTGTATGCTTCATCTTTAGTTTTGATACTATCCCTGATTTCCCTTGTTATCCACGGATGCACTATCTTCCCTGATGTATTCTTTTGCCAAACTGGGATGAACAATGTTGTAGTTCATCCATGCACTCTCTAAATGCCTTCCATTGCATATCCACCGTCAACCCTTTAAGAATCACTTGCCAGTCAATCTTGGCCAATTCACGTCTCATACCCTCAAAGTTACCTTTGTTTAAGTTTCGAACCCTTGTTTCTGAATTAACAATGTCACTCTCCATCCTAATGAAGAACTTAACCATATTATGGTCACTCTTGCCCAAGGGGCCACACACAATAAGACTGCTAACTAACCCACCCTTCCTCATTACTCAGTACCCAGTCTAGAATAGCCTGCTCTCTCATTGGTCCCTCCACATGTTGGTTTAGAAAACTATCCCGCATACATTCAAGAAATCCTCTTCCTCAGCACCCCTGCCAATTTGATTCACCCAATCTATATGTAGATTGAAGTCACCATTATAACTGTTATACCCTTGTTGCACACATTTCTAATTTCATATTTGATGCCATCCCCAACTTCACTACTACTGTTAGGTGGCCTGTACACAACTCCGATTAGCGGTTTCTGCCCCTTAGTGTTTAACAGCTCTACCCATATCAATTCCACATCCTCCAAGCTAATGTCCTTCCTTTCTATTGCATTAATCTCCTCTCTAACCAGCAACGCTACTCCACCTCCTTTTCCTTTCTGTCTATCCCTCCTGAATATTGAATATCCCTGGATGTTCAGCTCCCAGCCTTGGTCACCCTGGAGCCATGTCTCCGTGATCCCAACTATATCATATTCATTAATAACTATCTACACATTCAACTCATCCACCTTATTACGAATGCTCCTTGCATTGAGACACAAAGCCTTCAGGCTTGTTTTTATAACACTCTTACCCCTTATACAATTATGTTGAAAAGTGGCCCTTTTTGATTTTAGCCCTGGATTTTTCTGCCTGCCACTTTTACTTTTCACCTTGCTACCTATTTCTTCTACCCTCATTTTACATCCCTCTGCTCATGCTCCCACCCCCCTGCCACATTAGTTTAAATCCTCCCTGACAGCACTAGCTCCTTCAAGGACATTGGTTCCCTTCAAGCCCAGGTCCCACCTCCCCCAGAACTGGTTCCAATGCCTGAGAAATTTGGATCCCTCCCCCTTGCACCATTTTTTCCAAGCCACGTATTCATCTGCAATATCCTCCTATTTCTACTCTGACTAGCACGTGGCACCGGTAGGAGTCCAGAGATTATTACCTTTGAGGTCCTTCTTTTAAGTTTATCTCCTTGTTCCCTAAATTCGGCTTGTAGGACCTCATCCCGTTTTTTTACCTATATCGTTGGTGCCAATGTGCACCACGACAGCTGGCTGTTCACCCTCCCCCTCCAGAATGTTCTGCAGTCATTCAGTGACATCTCTGACCCTTGCACTAGGGAGGCAACATACCATCCTGGAGTCTCGTTTGCGGCTGTAGAAACACCTATCTATTCCCCTTACTATTGAATCCCCTATTACAATAGCCCTTCCACTCTTCTTTCTCCCCTCCTGTGCCACAGAGCCACCAATGGTGCCATGAACTTGGCTGCTGCTGTCTTCCCCTGATGAGCCATCTCCCCCAACAGTATCCAAAATGGTATATCTGTTTAGGAGGGAGATGACCGCAGGGGACTCCTGCACCACCTGCCTACTGCTACGCTGGCTAATGGCCACCCGTTCCCTTTCTGGCCGCTTAACCTGCGGTGTGACCAACTCACTGTACGTGCTATTCACGAGCTTCTCTGCATCGTGGATGCTCCAGTATGAATCCAACCGCAGCTCCAATCGTTCAATGCGGTCTGTCAGGAGCTGCAGCTGGACAGACTTCCTGCAAATGTAGTCACCAGGGACACCGACAATATCCCTGATCTCCCACATGTTCCAGAATGAGCAAACCATGGGGCCGATCTCAAATGACATGGCTTGCCCCCAAATTAAATCAACTCACACTATAAAAATCTTAATCCTTTAAACTAACCTTTACTAAAAAGCACTGTACCCTTTAGCTCACTGAACCCTTTAGCTCACTGTACCTTTAACTCACTGTACCTTTAACTCACTGTACCTTTAACTCACTTTACCTTTAACTCACTTTACCTTTAATGTAGACCAGGGTTTGCACCCAATCAGCTGCTTTCACCAATCAGCGGCTTCCACCAGAACATTTGTGTGGAACGTGTACAGGCAAAGATTTGGTTACAGGTTTGGGTTCCCCCTCTTGCTCCAACGTCTCCTGGGCCTCTGTCCTGATGTCTAACACAAAATGTCGACTATCTCTGTCTCCACAGATGTTGCCTGATCTGCTGAATCCCTTCAGCAGTTTGTTTTTTGCTACAGCTTCAATGCTTATATTCCCAATGCAGAATCTATTGGCAATCTTGCATCAGATGCTGTTTCTAGATATGTTACAAAACTTACCTTGAGCAGCGCTGCAGTTCTGCCGCTCCCCGTGTGCGTGACTTTGGCGCCTTTCAGAGGGGGGCGGGATTAAAGTGACGTTTTTCTGCAGACTGGGAAAATCGATCGATGTCGGGCGATTTCGTTGCGGAAGAAAAATCGCTCCGACATTTCATTCATGAAGGTATTTTTAAATTACGCTAGATTATTTATTAACTGGAGTAATTTAAAAATCACCTTCAAAAGCCGTGAGCGCCGACAACGGGAAGGATTTTGCGTAGGGGAGAAAAAAAGGTACACAGTTTATTTTTATATTAAAAGTTCGTTTTTATGGCGGCTTTAATAATATTTTTATGTTGCGAAATGGGGTAAAAAAAATGTATGAACCGGCTGTATTTTTCATACTGACTTCACCACAAACCGCAACGTTCCAATCCACCGCATTCCACTAAAACCCACTCGCTAGTTGATTTAAATGGCCATTAATTTACAGGCATTAAACACTAAATTCCTTCCATTTGGCCTAGAAATTCATGAAAATGAGATTTTAAAATTATGTTATATTGTGGATTATTGTGTGAATGTTATTTGGACACTTAGGCAATTTAAAAAAAGTTTATCTTTTCTTAAGAAATGGACAGATGTTTAGATCTACTCATTGAATTTTGTAATTAGCTACAATTAGATAACTAATTATATGTTTTAATTTCAGGTCATCCAAGTAAGTTTGTTTCATATTTGTTTCAGAATGCTTCGATCTCACAGAATGCACTGGACTTTGCGCAGAGGATTAAGAATCAAGAAGAAGACTGAATAATATTTCACTTCTGAACTATATTAATGAATAAACTGTATGTTCGCATTGGGTTTAAAGGATTACTGGACTGGTTATAGACTATGGACTGGTTATAGACTGGCTACAATCAAGAAAGATGAAGAAATGAGTGGACTGGGTCCCTACACCAAAGACGTGGACTGGATTTTCTCTTATGGATATTATTAATTAGAATAATAACAATACTAATAGAAATAATTAATACATAATAAAATACTAATATACTAAAACTTAACCCGCAGTATTGTTACTAACCAAAACAATAATAAATACTAATGACTAAGGCTTAAGTATAAGCAATTTCCTTATTACTTCGCACATATATATACTTTACTCATCAATAATTAATACTAATCTACGTAAAATTTAAATAAATAGTAATTAGTAAATATATTCCCTAAGACCATACATTTGATTATACCTATAATAGTTAAGATTTCCTTGATCTTTGCATTTAAATATGTTATAGGATTGATGAAACATTTTAGAACTATATATTCCCGTTAAAATACCTTTTGTAAGATAATAATTTTAAGGACTTATGGAGCTGGCGAGTTAACATCATCTACACTGGAAGTCCGTAGATGGCTAGCCATGCTAGTATGGCTTTCACTAACTGCACCTACTATAGCTGTAGTTTTTTCCTACTTTTCACTATTTACTAACCCTCTATTCTACTTTCTGTTTTTTTATATTATTTCATGTTTTTATCTTTTTATATCACAGTGGACTCGCAATCAGAAAAGATATATTCGTGCGAGATATTTGAAAATCTTGAAACTCGTCCATTCGGAGTTCGGGGGTAAGGTTGGGTATGTCGAGCTGAGACACTTGAACCATTATAGACCACCTTAAATAAAATGCAGGACTTAAAAAAGAATTTGGGGAATGAGGGAATAATCTTCGGCAGTTGGAATGTTAAAGGTCTTAATGAACCTATTAAAAGAGGCAAAGTGTTGGCACATTTGCAAGCACTCAAAATCGATGTCGCGTTTCTTCAAGAGACATTTAAAAAAAGATGCCGAGCATAGATTAAAGGCTAAATGGATTGACAAAATATATCATTCCTCTTTTACTCATAAATCCAGAGGCGTAGCAATATTGATACGTAAAGGTACTTTATTTAAGCATACATCAACTATAATTGATAAAGATGGAAGATTCATTATTGTAACGGGAGAATTATATGCTCAAAAAGTAATATTAGCCAATATATATGGCCCAAATTTTGACAGTCCAATTTTTTTAAAGAAAATATTTAACACAATTCCTGATCACGCACAACATAATTTAATAATTGGAGGAGATTTAAATTGTACTTTAGATCCTTATTTAGATAGATCGTCAGGACAGAGGAAATTTAAATCATACTCCAGTGATTTAATAAATGCATACATTGATACTAGTAAAGTTAGAGATGTTTGGAGAATTGAACACCCAACAGGACGAGATTACTCATTCTACTCCTCGGTACATAAAACATATTCTAGAATTGACTATTTCCTTGTAGATATAAAGCTTATTCCATACATCTACAACTCTAAATACCACAACATTATTATTTCAGATCACGCTCCATTAACATTTAATATTAAATTTAATGATAACATGAAAAAAAGAGGACAATGGAGACTTAATCCACAAATTTTGAAGGATAAATCAACCAATGAATATATTATAAAGCAGATTAAGACTTTTTTTGAAATAAATGATAAACCAGAAATATCTCCATCCCTACTATGGGAAACTTTTAAGGCTTTTACTGGTGGAATTATGATATCTTCACAAGCATTTTATAATAAAGAAAAGCGGAAGGAACAACACATTCTGGAAACGGAGATAAAACAATTAGATATAGAAAATGCTCTCAACCCTACAATGATAAAACATAATAAAATTACTGCACTAAAATATAAATTAAATAAGATATATGCTGACCAAGTGGTTAAATTATATCAATATACAAAACAAATACAATTTGAATTTGGAGACAAACCACAAAAATTACTAGCTCGCCAATTACGAAAAATAGAGGGAGAAAAAATAATATATCGGATTAAATCAGAAAATGGTGAATTCTTAACACAAAATAACGATATTAATGAGAGATTTTTAAAATATTATAAAGATTTATATTCATCCAAAATGACTGAAAATCAGATAGGAATTAATACATTCTTAAACGACTGTAATTTAATAGGATTGGATTCAGATGATACAAAACTGTTAAATGCTGAAATAACAGTTAAAGAAATTGAGGATTCTATTAAATTATTAAAAAACGGGAAAACTCCAGGGCCAGATGGTATTGGTTCGGAATTTTATAAATCATACAAGGATCTGATAACACCTTATTTGAAGATACTTTACGAATATATATATGCACAACAGAGTTTACCAGAAACACTAAACGAATCTATTATAACACTCATACCAAAAATGGATAAAGACCTAGATGATCCGGGATCATATAGAGCTATAGCTCTCTTAAATACGGATCAAAAGATATTAACTAAAATATTAGCTAAAAGATTAAGTGTAGTGATTAATAAAATAATACACCCGGATCAAACAGGATTTATACCAAAACGATACTCATCATATAACTTGAGACGATTGTTTAATATTATATACTCGAAAAGGAGTTATAATAAAGACTTAGTAATAATATCGTTAGATGCAGAGAAAGCTTTTGATCAAGTTGAATGGCCATATTTGTTTGCGGTTATGGAAAAGTTAAATTTGGGAGACAAGTTTATAAAATGGATCAAATTACTATATATTAATCCAACTGCTAGAATCTTAACTAACCAAATGATATCCACCAAATTTAATTTATTTCGAGGATGCAGACAAGGTTGTCCCCTATCATCATTATTATTTGCGTTGGCTATAGAACCATTAGCTACTCGGGTAAGATTACATCCCGAAAGTTTTGGATATGAAACTAACGAAACAAGAAATAAAATTTCTCTATATGCAGATAACGTATTATTATATATTAAAAAACCTGAAATTAGCATACCTAATTTATTGAATTTAATAACTCAATTTGGCTCGTTTTCTGGATACAGAATCAATTGGAATAAAAGTGAACTTATGCCATTAACACAAGATAATTTAACTGTATTAAAACAATTTCCTTTTAAGATTGTCAATGAACAGATTAAGTACTTAGGAATTCACGTTACAAAAAAATATGATTCTTTATTTAAACATAATTTTTTACCTCTACTAAATAAATTATCTAAGAATATTTTATATTGGAGAACTCTACCTATCTCAATGATAGGTAGAATTAATGCGATAAAAATGATTTTTCTCCCACAGTTATTATATTTATTTCAAATGATCCCGATATATCTTTCTAAGAATTTTTTTAAAAAGGTTGACTCTATAGTCACTAATTTTGTTTGGGACTATAGGAGCCATAGAATAAATAAAAAATATTTATGCAAATCAAAAATTAATGGAGGTCTAACATTACCTAATTTTATATTTTATTACTGGTCAGTTAATATTAAGAATATGAACTTCTGGTGGGTGGAACTTGATGAAAATCCAAACTGGTTACTTATGGAAAAGGAAGACTGCTTACCGTATGAAATCAGTTCCATATTATTCTCTAAAATTAAAATATTTAAGAAAACTTATCGAGAAAACCCAATAATCAATAGTGGAATTAATATTTTGAAACAGTTAAAAAGAACGTTAAAACTAGAAGATATCCCATTAGTTCTTCCCATTGTTAATAATGTAAGTTTTAAACCATCCCTGGAAAATTCAGGATTCTTACAATGGAAAAATCAAGGAATTAATAAGATTAGTGACCTTTACAGGGACAATCTTTATCTTTCATTTAAAGAAATACAGGAAATATATGGACTACACTCTAAACACTACTTCAGATATCTACAAATAACAGACTACATTAAAACAACTACACAGGAATATAAAAAGAGAAAGACGGGAATTCTAGATGAATGCTTAAATAAACATCCAAACACGGAAAAATTAATATCATACATTTATAATATTTTATTAGAAAATTATATACCCAATACGGAAAAGTACAGACAACTATGGGAAAATGAAATAGGTAAAACAATTGAATCTGATATCTGCGATGAAAGTTTACGATATATACATAATTGTTCATTAAATTCTAGACATTCTCTGATACAATTCAAAGTTTTACATAGATTGCATTTTTCAAAATCTAAATTAAATAGAATGTTTTCTAATGTATCTCCTATATGTGACAAATGCCAATACCCAGAAGCTAATTTAACACATTCTTTTACAACTTGTATAAAAATTACGAATTTTTGGTTGGAAATATTTAAGGTAATCTCGAATGTTGTAAATAAGAATCTAGCTCCAGATCCAAAATTAATAATATTGGGAATATTAGAAAAGGATCAATTATTCACGACAGCACAAAGACCTTTTATAGATTATAGTTTAATAATTGGTAAAAAATTAATTTTACAATTTTGGAAAGGCCCCACACCCCCTACAATCAGATTGTGGATTTCAGGAATGGCGGAGACTTTACACTTGGAAAGAATAAGACTTGCACTTTTAGGCAAGTTAGACCAATTTAATGTGATTTGGTCTCCATTCCTTGAATATCTTAAGGGATCAATATGACTCGGTTTGAGGACCTGACCCAGACCTGAACGAAGGATTGGACGAAGAATAATACATTATTGATCATGGATATATTACTATATAAATACTGTTTGTATAATATACCACTGTTATTTTATTTACTTTTTTCTTTTGGTTATTTTATAACTATATTTATGTTAATCATTTTTCACATTTTCCTACTTTTCACTATAAAAAAACTATAATAAAATGTTTAGAAGTATATATAAGAAAAGATGGTAATTACTACCTATCTCTTTATCAAGAATGTTGTTTTAATATGTACTTATACTTGTACTTATACTTGTACATATACTTCTAATAAAAAAATATTCAACAAAAAAAAAGAATGCTTCGATCTATAATAACTGAAAATTTCATTGAGTTCTCTTAATTTTTAAGAAAGTTATGGGCTTTGAACTGTTCTAGATCACAGCTTTTGAGTTAAGTCAATTGAAAGGCAATGGGGAAGATGCTAATTTCCGAGTATGAAAATGGTCATAACTTTCTTAATACTGAAGATATGAAAGTGAATTAGGTGTCAAATTAAACTTCTTTTTATGCTTTATATGATGGGATAAATTGCACACTTCATTTTTAAAATCTCAAAATTTTGTAACATTGCTACTGTTTCCCATATTTACTGCAGAAAAGCACCAACAGTATTAATAAACAGACAGCTGAAACTTAGGAATGATTTTATTTCAGTTTCAATGGTCAGAATTCCAATGTAAATAATTGCAAGGAATGGGTCAAAGAATTATGCATCCATTTGCGGCTGTATTGGCTCTTAAATTGTTTGTGTACATCTAAGGCCTCATTCAAAGTTATTATTCTGTTTCAGGCATTTCATGTCATACACAGTTGCTGCACATCTCTCCTCAGATTGTTGTTTCCACTGAAATAGTTCTTCCTCGTTTAATTCAAGTAGGAATAAGACTACCACTCAAGTTATCATGGGTGTTTTTTTTTAATTTTCCTGTTTGTTCCATAGAACCTTTGATTTCCCAAGCCATCCAAGAATCTATCTTGTCCTTAAATATACATTGATCTTTTAAAATCACATACCATAACATTATTTATTTTAAACAACCCAAAAAGTATATCCTCTAAATTCATTAATTAGTGGGACAAATTTGAGGATCATGGTCGTGGAAAACAATGCAATTTATACTGAAATACAGTTAGGAACCGTTCTCCTGGAGATGTTCAAAAACAACAATTTTGAGCTCAGTATGAGGTAGATTCTCAAGCTCCAATGTTTCATCCAAAGAACACGAATTGTGGCTTCAGAAGTTGTGTCTGCTCACATATGGAATCATTAAAAGTGTGTTTAATGGGGGGGGGGGGGTCCAGGGATGGACACTCACACTATTTTGTAAGCAAGAGCACCTGCACCCAATAAGGTTCAGACCTCTACCTTCACCAATATAATAGTAAGATTAAACGAGAACTTACCTGTTCGAAGTTTGATCTTTATTTTATGAGGAGTTACGATGAGGGATTACGTGAAGAAGCCCGCCTGGCGCTTGATCGGCATACTTCAAAGCAGCGGCATAAAAAACACAACAAATAGCCGGAGTAAGATAGTAAGGCCCAACATAGACCAGAACTACCAGATGATCATTTATATTATGAGGGTTGGGAGCGGAGGGTACGTAATCCCTCATCGTAACTCCTCATAAAATAAAGATCAAACTTTGAACAGGTAAGTTCTCGTTTAATCTTAGTATTTTACTTCGGAGTCACGTGAGTGACTACGTGAAGATTTTAAAGCTCTGTGTTTTTTATGTCGTAGATTCATTGCATACGACACTCTGTTTAGTCAATACAGTAGTGAGTAAATAATATTTTTAAAATATTGTTTCAATTTATGTAAGAAGTCTTTTAATCATAAAAAGAACAAATTTTAAAATAATAACCCCTCTATCCCAGGGGAAAATATTTCAACAAAAGTGATAATGATATCAAATGATAACATAAATCGATAAATAAATCGATAATATAAAACAAAGCAAGCATTTAAAGTGAACCCAACACTGCGTGTCCAAATCCTGGCACCGTGACAACAGGTTTATCATAGAACTTTGAAAAAGTTTCTTCTTTACACCACCCTGCGGCCTCTAAAATTTGATTGAGTAGTACATCCTGTACCTTTGCAGCGGACGCAGCTGCAGCCCTAGTGGAGTGAAACTTAAACACATCAGTGTCCACTCCTGCTAAATCCAAAACCTGTTCTAACCATCTAGAAATGGTTTGAACTGCAACTCTTGTATGTGGTTTTTTGTGCGTTATTAGTAACGCTGTCTCAGCACCTCGGAGATTTTGATTACTTCAATCAATCAATCAATCAGTTTTATTCGTCATATTGCACACAAAGCGCATGTGAATTAATTTGTCAGCAGTGGTACAATGATAAAGTGGTACAATGATAACTTAACTTCAATATATTTAGTTAAATGCTTAACTACCCACAATGTTTCATTGACAGGATATGCTTTAAACATTACCTTGACTCCAGTTTTTCCTGGTCTGCTTTGTTTGGTCAGATCATAAACATAAAACACAATGTTATCTGAAGCCACATGCATGCAATCTAACCGTAACAATTGCAAAGCTTGTACTTTTTGAGCTGACACTAATGTCATTACATTACTACCTTGAATGTTAACCTTTGCAAAGACATTGAAGTAATTGGAGTCCATTGCCTAAGCAAAGTGAAAACAATGCTAACATCCCAAATTTCTGTATCACTGGGCTTGGGAGGAATTTTATTAAAATTCCTTTCATGAACCGGGATATTTAATGGGTGAGACCCAATTGAATCTCGATCAGAAACTTGTCCTAAATAGGACGACAAAGCACTACGAGCACTATTAATGGCACTATAACTTAAATGATCATCAAAATGCAACCCAGCAAGGAACTCCAATACATTTGATATGTTCGCAGTATAATAAGACATCTTTGACTGTCTACAGAAGACTTCCCATTTCTTTATATGCGACATATATTGTTTTTAAGTGCTATTTCTCCAAGCTGCAGCTATAACATCCATGGTCCTATCCGACAGTCCAAGCTCTTGCAATGGCCTGGTCAGAAGCTGCAGATTAACAAATTCATATGATCATGCAATGGATGAATTTCTTTTGTCACTGGTTGTATCAACAATTGTTGCAACTAGGAATTATCATACATGGTTCAATAATCATATTAAGCATCAACGGGAACCATGACTGTGTAGGCCAATTTGGCCCCACCAAAATGCCCTTGGCAGCATCTTGCGCTATTTCTTGAGACATTGCCCAATCAGACAGAATGGGGGAAAGGCATAAAAGAACGTATTCCCCCAGCATAGCGAGAAAACATCCACCGCTACTGCCCCTGGATCATGTTCCCAAGACACGTATTTGGGCAATTGGTGATTAAATCTAGATGCAAACAGATCAATGTCCGGTACTCCAACCGACTGATAATATTTTTGAAATATTTTGGATTTAACATCCATTCTGTATTGTCTTAAAATTTTCGTGATCTTATGTCTGCCACAATATTGTCTCCCCCTGGGAGATAAATAACTGAAACATGAATATTCTTACCAATACACCAATGCCACACCTGGTTACCCAGATGATCACATGATAATGATGTTATTCCACCCATGTGATTGATATATGCCACAGCTGTTGTATTGTCTACTTGTAATTGGACATGCAAATCCTTCCTAGTAGAACAATAAGCTTTTAATCCATAAAATGCTCCCAGTAACTCCAAATAATTTATACCATATGTTTGGAGAATACATCCTCTTGGACAGTCCATCTGCCCCCACAGCTGGTATCATTATCCGTAGCACCCCATCCGAGAGAACTTGCATCAGCTTGCAAAATCACTGCTGGCTGCTGACCAAAATGTTTTTAACAGCTTGTAGAACATTCTCAATCCATCAATACAATTCTAATAAAGCTTCCTTTGGCAATTGCATGGGCCCAACAAAATGGCCTGCTCGCTGTATTAGCTTGTGTTTTTACCCATTTTGGGATTTTGGTAATGCAGTGGACCAAATTCTACTGCAGGGAATGCTGTTAGTAACTCCCCAATAACATTATCAACTTCTCGGATGGAGGGATAAGGTTTGTCAATAAGGCACTGACAAAAATTTGTAATATCAACAATCTTGTCTATTGGTAAAGTTACTAACATGGTAACTGAATTAATCACAAACCCCAAATATTCAATAGTTTGGGATGGCTGTAACTTTAGATTTTATTGTATGAATCAGGAACCTAGCCTTATAAACAGGCTTGTAGTCACCGAGACTGATTTTTCAGCTGACTCCTGATTAGCATTGACAATTAAAATGTCATCTAGATAAGCCATAACGATGTGTTTTTGTGCCCTGAGCAGTGCAAATGCTGGTTTCAACATTTAGTGAACAACCTAGGAGCTGAGCTTAATCCATTAGGTAATGCTTTGTATTACCACAGCTGTCCCATCCAATTAAATTTCAATACCTGCGAATGTGATGATGAATTGGTACTGAATAATATGCATCCTTCTGGACAAACGTATTAAAAGTGTGAGGTCTAAAATGATTCTACAACCCCCATCTTCTTTGTGTCTGGGGAAAATATTTGATACAAATTGTTGTGGATCCTCACTTGATTTCTCGATACCTCCTTTTACACCAATTCTTAACTTCTTTATCAATTTGAATTTTTTCCAAATACAAAAACACCAAATACAATTAGGCTTATTCTGTCTGGTGGATCAATACCTTCTACAAAATCAATGGTTGATCCTAAGACAGTACCTAATATAACACGGTCAGATGTTATACAGTCCCATTTATCATAAAACATTTATAGACTACTACCAATCTGAGGTTCATCCAAAGATTCTTCTGTAATAAGATAAAGTTTTTGTACCTCTCCAACCGGGCGTGGTGGTCTCCTTCTCCCAACATATGGGTAACATTCAGCTCTGCTTGTTGGTAATATTTCCTTACCATACTCCTGCCTCGGCTTGTTCCAGCTCCAAATCAAAATCCCCTTCTTGTTTGACCGGCCCTTTCTTTGGCCAAACCGAAGGGTTTCATGAAGTCAATAGTCTTTGCCTCTTTATCAACCTCTTTATTAATTTAAACAGATTTTCTCCGAACAAATAACCAGGAGCTTGAACATTGCTTGATCTGCACAAACCTGCAAATCTTGGATGTAAAAAAGGCCAAATGGCAATCTCCCTCATACAATTAATCTTAAATATTGAGTTGCAGAATAATGCCAACATCCTTCTGAACTTTGGTCATTCCACAATCTTCCACTTGCTTTCCAAAAGCAGTGATCCCAGCCAAAATCATATTTCCTGCGCCCACATCATTGATGACATTGGCGCCAAAAAGCCGAATTTCCCGGAGGTACCTTCAGTGAGGTATAATAATTCTGCTGTATCAACCATAACAGCTTCTTGAAACTGGTGAGAGACCAAATGATTTATGTTGGCCGCCAGGTTTCTTCCATGGCCTCACCGCCTCCTCCAGGTATAGAAAACTTTGTGCCACATCAGACACACCTGGAACAATATTTTTGTATTGTGGTATGTACTCATCACCGAAATTACCACCTTCAGGATCAGTCTCATGCAGCCCTGGTACTCCTGAGACTTTGCTCAAGGATTTTCTCCGGCCCAATCCCAGGCTCTGGAGTTTCAAATTCCCAATTCAAACTGGCACCATATTCATGATATGGAACCCCCTCAGGGGCTGCCTGGGAATATTCTGGGTTTTTAGACCCTTGGTTGATTATTGTTTGGAGTATTTTCTCCATTTGTATTCCATTCTAAGCCATAAGGCTTTTTTCTCTCTGGAGGACTTTCAGAATCAGATTCATCAGAACCCACAGGCCTTTCAGATTCTCTTTTACATTTTTTAGGCACTGGGTTTTCTTCCGTGGTTTCTGTTGTGGAGCAACCCGTCGCTAACGGGTATTTCAACGGCCACCGGTATCGGAACCCGCTCCGCAATAATCTGCTGTCCCGACTATTTTTCTTCTCCACCCCGGGACGCACGTTTTACCTGTGATTTTTAACTTTTTCCATTTTATTTTTAAACTCCTCCTGGTTTACCCACCAGCCTACAGAGTTTTAAAAACGCCGTGGAAGTAAAAGTAATTTACTTACCTGCGGGCCGTTTCCTTACCGCTGTGTTGGAGCAGTCTGCAGCTCTTTCCCTACCGACAGCGCCGACGTAATGCCGATCAAGCGCCAGGCGGGCTTCTTCATGTAGTCACTCACGTGACTCCGAAGAAAAATTAGATGAACTCCTTTTCAACACAAGTGTGTTGTGACACAATCAAATTTCCAAGCTTGTGTTCAACTCAAGTTATTAGATGCACATTCTTTAAGGATGATAAAATAAACCCATAACTATTCTTAGCAACCAATAGACAAGGCTTGCAGATGATAATCAAAGTTAAAAAATGCTGTTTCATGTGTAAATGTACCCATCTGTAAAGAAGAATGACTAGTGATGAAGATTACTTAAATTTACTTAAATTGCAATAAAAAGGAAAAATGAAATAAATTGAGGCAGAATGTTTGTTATTTTAAGTAAAATTAAAATGTGGACAGGTCTGACCAGCAACTTATACAATTGTAACATGAGGCATATCGTGGCTAATGTGCCTATATTAAATCAAAAACTGCAGCCAGGGAACTACTGGAAGGTGAGTAACAACAGTGATAGGAAAGTTACTGGAGGGGATTCTGGGGAACAAGATCTAGCATTTGGAAACACAGGAATTGATTAGGGATAGGCAGCACAGGTTTATGCATCCAAATTTGGTTGATTTTTTTGAAAGGTGACAAGGTGGTGGGTGTTGTTCAAAAGGACTCCAGCAAAGCTATAACCTTCAAATTCCTGGGTGTGCGTATCTCCGAGGATCTATCCTGGACCCAATACATTGAAGCAATTGTATACAAAGCCCATCAACGTCTCTATTTCTTTAGAACATTGAGGCAAATTGTGTGTCAACTAATGCACCCTTGAACTTCTACAGATGTACACAAGAGAGCATATTGACTGGTTGCATCATGGCCTAGTTCAACAACTCGAATGCCCAAAAAAAAAGATTACCAAATGTAGTAGATGCTGTCTGGTCCATCATGGGAACTGCCTTCCCACATTTGAAGGGTTCTACAGGAGTCAAGGACCCACACCACACTGGCTATGCTGTAATTTCACTCCTGCCATTGGGAAAAAGTATGTAAAAATCAGGGACACGGCTTTTTCTTGCAAGTTGATTTTGAGTAATTAGAGGCCAAAGACAAATGTTATAGATGCTTATCATTGTAGTGCTCATCGGGATTACATTCTGCACCAAGAGAATAATATGTCCACGAAGAATTGTCTTGAGTGTTTTTAGATGATATTTGAATCGCACGGCAGGTATTGATGATTTTGTTTGGCGAACTGGAACGTTTCCAAAGTTATCCAGTTCATGCTAATATATCTACAACCCTCGATTGCCATTTGGAAACTATTCATGTGACACAAGTATGTCGTAAAGATTCCACGGACTATCAGATTGAAGAAGGGTCTCGACCTGAAATGTCACCTATTTCTTTTTTCCAGAGATGCTTTCTGACCCGCTGAGTTACTCCATCTTTTTTTGTATATTTATGATTTAAACCAGCATCTGCAGTTCCTTCCTACACATAGACAGGGGGGGGGGGGGGGGGGGGGGAGGGCATTGTTTTTGTCTGTACACTATTATTGTTTGTTTTTATATACTTAACTTTGTTCTTAATTATGGTGTTTACAGAGTACTATGTTTAGATATCTTATGTTGCTGCAAGTAAGAATTTCATTGTTGTGTTTCACGACATTTTACAATAAAACACTTGACTCCTTTGACAAGGTCCCAAGTGATAGGCAAGTCTGAAAGATTATAATCACACAGGATCCAGGATGAGTTTGCCAGTTGAATACAAAATTTGCATGGAAAAAGTCAGAGGGCAGTTGGTAGTTTTTCAGATTGGATGCATGTGATCATTGTGGTGACACAGCAATTGTCCCTGTTGGTTATCTATATTAATAATTTGGATACAATATTGTTGTAGTTAGTAAGATTGTGGATTATATCAAAATTGGTGGTATAGTGGATAGTGAAGATTATCTATGATTACAACAGGATTTAGAGCAATTTGGAAAGTGGGCCAGGAATTGGCAGATACAATTCAGTTAATGCAAAGTGTTGCTCATTGATAAATTAAACCAGGGCAAGACACACAATAAACAAGAGGGCCCCAGGGAGTGTTGTAGAACAGAGATACCTTGCGGTACAGGTACATGGTTCCTTGATAGTGGAGACACAGGGAGACAGGGTGGTGAAGGTCTTTGGGACAGTCACCTTCATCAGTCCATTTAGTACAGGATAATGTTACAACTATAGAAGTTATTAGTGATAGCAACTTGGGGTATTGGGTGTAGTTCTGGTCCCCCAGCTGTAGGATGGATATCATTCAGATTGAAAGGCACAGGAAAGGTTAACAAGGATGTTACTATTAAGAACTCCAATCAATGAAACAAAAGTAATCTGATCTGCTCAACCAATTAAACTGAAGCTATTCTAGGCAATAACTCAAGTTTCTGCAAATGCACCATAGAAAACATCTTATCAGGATGCATCACTAGTTGGTATGATAATTGCTCTGCCCAAGACGGCAAGAAACTGCAAAAAGTTGTCAATGCAGCCCAGTTCATCACACTAACCATTTGGAGAGCTCTATAGCTAGGAAATGTACAGAGAGATATGGGACTAGCTCAGAAAGGTATCTTGGACAGCATGAACGAGTTAGTATGAAGGGTCTGTTTCTGCTCCATGACATGCACGGACCCTTTAGCACTACCAAGACAACCTATAGCTCAAATACCCGAGAGCTCACCCCATTGAGATCTAAGAATAGACAAGAGCTTGTGAAGGGCAATGAATCTATTGGCACCAATTGGAAGGAGCCCTAAGAAATAGCTCAACAGGGATCAATATGCTTCAGACAGCATCATTGATCGCCCTGATTCAGTTCTAAAGTGCCAGATTTACCCATTTGGTTGCAAACGTTAGTTGCTAATCTTGACATTTTTAATTTACTTTATCCATAAGGTGTAGTCAGGATAAATAAATGACAAGCATTGCTTTTCACACTGAATGTGAACATACATCATTCTTTTATTTGTTTGCTAGTTTTACCTGCAGGAAATGTAAATCCTCAGATGTGAGATGGTGAAATTTAATCCCAGATGGCATGGAAATCTGTCAATATACTTACATATATTCACCTTTTCTCTAAATAATACGTTTGAGCATCTTTTGTGTTTTCTTACAGTGTCCTGCATAATGTTTGGGACAAAGACCCATCATTTATTTATTTGCCTCTGTACTCCACAATTTGAGATTTGTAATAGAAAAAAAAATCACATGAGGTTAAAGTGTGCATTTTAATACAGGCCATTTTTATACATTTTGGTTTCACCATGTGCAACACATAGAAAATAGGTGCAGGAAGAGGCCATTCGGCACTTTGAGCCAGCACCGCCATTCGTTGTGATTATGGCTGATTGTCCCCAATCAATAACCCGTGCCTGCCTTCTCCCCATATCCCTTGATTCCACTAGCCCCTAGAGCTCTATCTAACTCTCTCTTAAATCCATGCAGTGACTTGGCCTCCACTGCACTCTGCGGCAGGGAATTCCACCAATTCAAAGTCAAAATCAGAATAGTTTATTGTCATGTGTCCCCGATAGGACAATTAAATTCTTTCTTTGCATAGCACAACAGAACATAGTAGGCATTGACTACAATTATATATGAAAATACACACATTAATTAATAAATTAATAAAGTGCAATTAACAGATGGAGGGGTATTAATGTTCAGAGTTTTGTCCGAGCCAAGTTTAATAGCCTGATGGCTGTGGGGAAGTAGCTATTCCTGAACCAGGTTGTTGCAGTTCTCAGGCTCCTGTACCTTCTACCCAAAGGTAGCAGGGAGATGAGTGTGTGGCCAGGGTGGTATGGGTGCTTGATGATGCTGCCAGCCTTTTTGAGGCAGCGACTGTGGTAGAACCCCTCGATGGAAGGAAGGTCAGAGCCGATGATGGACTGGGCAATGTTTACTACTTTTTGTTGTCTTTTCCTCTCCAGGGCACTCAAGTTGCCGAATTAAGCCATGATGCAACCGGTCAGCAAGCTCTCTACTGTGCACCTGTAGAAGTTAGAGAGAGTCCTCCTTGACAGACCGACTCTCCGTAATCTTCTCAGGAAGCTCATGTCCGAGAACACAGATGCAATTATTAAGAAAGCTCATTATTATGAGCTTTCTTAATAATTGCATCTGTGTTCTCAGATGAGGAAAGATCTTCACAGATGTGCACGCCCAGGAATTTGAAGCTCTTGACCCTTTCAACCATCGACCCGTTGATATAAACAGGACTGTGGGTCCTCACCCTACTCCTTCCAAAGTCCACAATCAGTTCTTTGGTTTTGCTGGTGTTGAGGGCCAGGTTGTTGTGCTGGCACCATATGGACAGTCGATCGATCTCTCTTCTATACTCTGACTCATCCCCATCAGTGATACGTCCCACAACAGTGGTGTCATCAGCGAACTTGATGATGGAGTTCGCACTATGACCGGCTACGCAGTCATGGAGTGAGTATAGAGTGAGTACAGCAAGGGGCTGAGCACGCAGCCTTGAGGTGCTCCCGTGCTGAATGTTATCGAGTCTGACACATTTCCACCAATACAAACAGACTGGTCTGTGAATGAGGAAGTCGGGGATCCAATTGCACAGGGATGCGCAGAGATCCAGTTTTGCGAGTTTGGTAACCAGCTTGGAGGGGGGGATGATTGTGTTAAATGCCAAGCTGTAGTCAATGAATAACAGCCTGACATATGAGTTTTTGTTGTCCAAGTGGTCCAGAGTGGAGTGGAGGGCCAGCGAGATCGCGTCCACCGTTAATCTGTTGTGGCGGCAAGCGAACTGCAGTGGGTCCAGGTTTTTGTCAAGGTAGGAGTTGATTTGAGCCATGATCAACCTCTTGAACACTTCATCACCACAGGCGTTAGTGCCACAGGTCGATAGTCATTGGGGCACGTCACCTTGCTCTTCTTGGGCACCGGTATAATTGATGCCCTTTTGAAGCAGGTGGGAACCTCAGACCTCAGAAGTGACAGATTGAAAATGTCTGTAAAAACTCCAGCCAGTTGGTCCACACAGGTTTTTAGAACACGACCAGGTATACCATCAGGTCCAGATGCTTTTCGAGGGTTCACCCCTCTGAAGGATTTCCTGACGTCAGCCTCTGTGACTGAGACTGAAACGCCATCACAGCGAACTTGGGCTCGGGGAGGCACATTGGTGTTTTCCCTATCAAAGCGTGTGTAAAATGCATTGAGCTCATCAGGGGGTGTTGTATCGCCGACATCCGAGCTGCCTCCTGGTTTCGCCAGTTAGGAGGTGATTGCATTCAGTCCCCGCCACAGCTGCCGAACATCTGTCTCATCCTCCAGTTTGGAGCAGAACTCCCTTGTGGCCTTTTTGATGGCCTTACCAAGGTTGTATCTGGACTTTGTGTAGACCACTGTATCATCAGACATGAATGCACAGTGTCTGGTCTTCAGAAGAGTGTGGATCTCACAGTTCATGCAAGGTTTCTGATTGGTAAACACTCGGAAGGTTTTTGTAGGGATGTCCTCCACACATTTCTTAATGAAGTCTGTAACGACTGTGGTGTATTCATTCAAGTCTGTTGCCGAGTCCTTGAACATTGCCCAGTCTACAGACTCCAAACAGTCCTATACTCCTCAGTGTTAAATGGCTTCCCCTTTATTCTAAGACTGTGACCCCTGGTTCCAGACTTGCCCAACATTGGGAACATTTTTCCTGCATCTCGCTTGTCCAGTCCTTTCATAATTTTATGTTTCTATAACATTCCCCCTCATCCTTCTAAACTCCAGTGAATACAAGCCTAGTCTTTTCAATCTTTCCTTATATGACAGTCCCGTCATCCCATTGATCAATCTCGTGAACCTAAACTGCCTCAATCACAAGGATGTCCTTCCTCAAATTATGAGACCAAAACTGTACACAATGCTCCAGATGTGGTCTCATCAGAGCCCTATACAACTGCAGATGAACCTCTTTACTCCTATACTAAAATCCTCTTGTTATGTAGAAATTACAGCTGTGTTTATACATAGTCCCCCCCCCATTTCAGGATACCATGTTTGGCACACAGAAATATCATGTAAATGAAAGTAGTCATGTTTAGTATTTTGCTGCATATCCTTTGCATGCAATGACTGCTTGAAGTCTGCGATTCATGGACATCACCAGTTGCTGGGTGTCGTCTCTGGTGATGCTGTGCCAGGCCTGTATTGCAGCCATCTTTAGCTTACGCTTGTTTTGGGGACTAGTTCCCTTCAGTTTTCTCTTCACCATATAAAAGACATGCTCAATTTGGTTCAAATTGGATGATTGACTTGGCCACTCAAGAATTGAAATTTTTTTAGCTTTGAAAAACTCCTTTGTTGCTTTAGCAGTATGTTTGGGATCATTGTCTTGCTGCAGTATGAAGCGCCAGCCAATGAGTTTTGAGGCATTTGTTTGAACTTGAGCAGATAGGATGTGTCTATACACTTCAGAATTCATTATGCTACTACCATCAGCTGTTGGATCATCAATGAAGATAAGTGAGCCAGTACCTTCAGCAGCCATACATGCCCAGGCCATAATGTCCCCACCACCGTGTTTCACAGGTGAGGTGGTATACTTTGGATCTTGGGCAGTTCCTTCTCTCCGCCATACTTTGCTCTTTCCATCACTCTGATATAAGTTAATCTTCATCTCATCTGTCCACAAGTCCTTTGTTCAGAACTGTGGTTGCTCTTTTAAGTACTTCTTGGCAGACTGTAACCTGGCCATCCTATTTTTGCAGCTAACCAGTGGTTTGCACCGTGCAGTGTAGCCTCTGTAAATCCACACCCGACTCCCGAAGAGTGTTTCTGATCTATCGGACAGGTGTCTGGGGATTATTTTAAATTATAGAGAGAATTCTGTCATCACCTGTGGAGGTCTTCCTTGGCCTGCCAGTCCCATTGCCATTAGTAAGCTCACCATTGCTTTCTTTCTTCCAAACAGTTGATTTGGGTAAGCCTAATGTTTGGGGGATGTCTCTAACAGTTTTATTCTTGTTTCTCAGACTCATACTGGCTTCTTTGACTTTCATTGGCACAACTTTGGTCCTCATGTTGATAAACAACAATAGTTTCCAAATGTGTTGGGAAGACTGGAGGAGGGACTAGGTGCTGAGAGCTCTTATATTTGCATTAAGGAGGCATTTAAACACACCTGAGCAATTACAAACATATGTGAAGCCATATAGCCCAAACATTATGGTGCCCTGAAATGGGGGGACTATGTACAGTTCCCTCCATAATGTTTGGGATAAAGACCCATCATTTATTTATTTGCCTCGGTACTCCTCAATGTGAGATTTGTAATAGAGCAAAATCACATGTGGTGCAGGTGCACATTGTCAGATTTAAATTTGTAGACGTTGTCCGACAAATCAGAAACTCTTCAGGTGTGGATTTGTCAATAACCACTGTCTGCAGAAGACTTCATGAAGAGAAATACAGAAGCTACACTACAAGATGCAAACCACTGGTTAGCCACAAAAATGAGGTTGCAGTTTGCCAAGAAGTACTTAAAAGAGCAACCAAAGTTCTAGGAAAAGAACTTGTGGACAGGTGAGACAAATATTAACTTATATCAGAGTGATGGCAAGAGCAAACTATGGCAAGAGCAAACTGCCCAAGATCCAAAGACAGCCAGTAACTGGTGATGTATAAAAATGGCTTTTAATACAATCTGGCAATGTGCACTTCAACCACACGTGATTTTTTTCTATTACATATCTCAAATTGTGGAGTACAGAGGCAAATAAATAAATGATCGGTCTTTGTCCCAAACATTATGGAGGGCACTGTAACTTTTGCATTGTTGACATCCTTAATTTTTAATAACACAAAAGGATTTACCAAAAAGGAAAAATCAACTATGCCATTATCTTGGTATTGTGAACACAGATGCAATGCCATAAAAAAAGGGGCTCACTAGCCAAAAGCTTAATCCAAGTTTATAATCTAAGTATTGTAGTTTTGAGAGGAGCTGTCAAGGACACACCTCCCTCTGCTGTCTTTTCACAATTGCTCCTGAACTGAAGAGACAGTTAAAAGTTAGCTATATTATTGATTATGAAGACCCATACGGGCTAAATTGATTAAGGTAGGTAGGATTCCTTCCTTGAAAAACACTGATGGACTAGGTGGCTTTTTAAGACAAGCTGATTTCATAGTTAACACTATATATAAGTTAGCAAATTCCAGTCATGTGTGTTCCTGCATGTCATATTGTGACTAAAATGATGAGGGATACATACTTTTGGGGAGAGGCATCTGGAATACATCAGTTAAATATTGTGGCCTAATGTTTGTTAGATGGAATTACAGCAAAAACTGGCTTAAATGACGAGCATACATAGATTTAAACCTGTCTTCAAGATATACATCTTGGTTTTATAAATATTATGAAACAGAACTCCAAGCAATGCACACAGCCCCCTAGCAAAGAGCGCATACATATATCTGCTAAAATTAGGATGAACACAACACATGTGCCTATGAATTATACAATTTCAATCATAAAGTGATGTGGCTCAGAAACAGGTTCTACCGCCCACTGTGTCTGCACCAGGTACGTGCCGTCAGGGTAGGCAAGGTAGGCACTGCCTATCCTGACTAAAATTATAAAATGGTAATTACTAAATATAAATAGTAAAGGCATGGGAGAATTATGCCTATCTAAGAGGTCGATCTCTTAGATAGGCATAATTCTCTGTGCCTTTCATCCGCAGCATTTGCAACCCGCGAAGGTCTGTGCAGCCCACGTGCCGTCAGTGCTGCTTCAAGCCGTTAATTTCAAGGGGAGCTGAAGGCAGCAGAAATTCTTCCTTTGCTGTGCTGCGCAGGCGCAGCAGCCTTCTATGCATGCGCAGTGCTAGTTTCTTGGCGGGTTTTTCAAATATGGATTGCCATTATCTGAAGAGTATCTCAGGAAACAAAGGGAGGAGAATGGAGTTTGTGTACTAATAATGTGGTAAGTACATTTGTTAGTGCTATATGTTTTTAAATACCGTATTTCCCGGGGTGGGGGGAAGAGTTCCTTTCTCAGCGTTTGGGGAGTCTGGCCCGGGGTAAAGTTGTGGGGAGGGTAGGAGCATTGGATAGGAGGGGGTCGGGATCATGCCACTTGCGACGCTCCTTGCACGGAGGCGTGCAATGCCACCGCATTGACGCCGGGGGGGGGGGGGGGGGGAGAGAAGTAGCTCTGGTGGCTGTGAACGGCCAGCGGAACCGGCTGCCACCTCGGTGTCTTCTGCCGGCCCCCGCTCACCTCTGGCAGCTCTCCGTCTAAAAACCTCTTTTCTGCAGCTCGCTGGCCTCACTCATGTCTGTCGCTTCCCGCAAATCCTTAAATTCCAACAGCGCGATTTAGGTTACTTGGCTGTGGGAATTTAAGGATTTGCAAGAAGCGGCTGACATGAGTGAAGTCGGCGAGCGGCAGGTGAGAGGTGTTCAGACAGAGAGCGCTGCCAGAGGTGAGCGGGCTGGCAGAAGGCGCTGAAGTAGCGACCAATTCTGCTGTCGGGTCCCGGCAGCTGCTTCTATCCCCGGCTACAATGCGGTGGCTCCACGTCCGGAGCGCCGCAACAGTGGTGAGTGAGTGAGTTACTGGCATTATCCCCGACCCCCTCCTTCTCAACACTCCTGCCCTCCCCGCAACTTTACCCCATGGCACAGACTCCACACACACTGTGAAAGGAACGCTCCCCCCAATTGGTCCTTGAACAAGTGTTGTCATTCAATAAGATGACAACTGATTCAACTTTTCCCTGTGCTCCCGTTTTTTCCCACCATCTCTCCACCTGCCATCACCCTTCACCCCCCACCCATTCAGTAATTCAGAATAAAGGAAACTTGGAAACCTTGGGAAAATTAAATTGTTACTGTCTTTATTTTAATTTTTATATTTTTACGGAGTAAACAATCTACGGCATGCACGGTTTAAGTTTTTTTTAAAAAGCTGACTGACTGCCTACACTGAGTAATTACTCACGGCACGTGCCTGGTCTGCACTAACCATCAACCACCCATTTACACTAATCCTTTACTGATTTTTTCTTTAAAATGCATGGAATGTCAGTTTAATGTCATGGAATAAAAACAATCAAAAAGGTTAACATCAAACTATTTCAAATTTTTATTTCTTTCCAGTAATGTGCTAATTTTTAACCTTTTGTTTATAAACAGAATTCCAAAGCTGCTACACACTCTAGTTAAATATAAACTGTAACTTTAAAATAATTCAGCACTCAAAAGCCACGGCTGACTGTAATTAACAATAATGTGATTGTTAGCAAGACTGAATTCGGAACCATTTTTAACAAAATAACATTTTAAGTGATTCACAAAGACAGGTCATTATAATTAAACAGCATTCATTAACAAAACTGTATTACTGGTCTACACATTGTGTACTGCTGACTTCTCTGACAACATGTGATCATGACTTTGTCCTTGTAAAATAAGTAATAAATGAACACACCTGCACACCAATGCAGACACATTTGTGGAGTGTCACCAGAGAAGAGCAACCCAACCACATGATTCTAAACCAGGTCTAAAATATAATATTTCCCCATACTAAGTATACAGTATCTCAGTGTATATTTTACCCCTTTATATGCATAAAACATTGAAAATATTCCAGAGAACATAGTCAAAGTAGATAATGTCGTGAATTACTTTTCGTACAATTTACTCTCACAGGAGAAGTCTGCGATTGCACACTGGATTTAAAATTCTGTTACCTCCTATCTTAAGAAACCAAAAGAATTTATATTATATAAAAACCACCAAGGTATTCCATAAATCCAGTAATTTAGAAATATGACAATTTTCAGTTGTCTCTGGCTAAACACACAATTTAAATAACAATATTATTTAAATAAATGATTTGTTCCATTGGCTAAAGACAATATCACCCAAGGAAAGTGCAGTGAAAAAGACTATTCAAAGCTTAATTATTTTAAGAAAACTGTTCCCCACTTATGCAAAAACAAAAAAATGATAATTGTTCCCCAATATTCGTATAATATGTTATTTGTTAGGCAAACATCTAACAAAACAAATGTCCTGGATACTTGAACCTAATGTTGGTGATCAAGGTAAAATACATGATTAAACATAGAATATTTAAAAAAAATGTGAAATACACAAGTACCGCAAATGCTTTTAGGTTTTCAAATTTTGGTCAAAGGTGTTGAGGACTAAGCTATAACTAGGAAAAAGAAAGGTATATATAAGTGCCTCTTGACTTTCCAGCACCCAAAAGCTATTGTTGTTAGCAAATGTCACAATGATGCAAGGTAGAACATAATGATACCATGAACAACAAACTTTTCATTGGATAGAATACAGGTTGTAGATTATTGCATAAATTTGCATTCCATGTCATTATATATCAATCAATGGATGTTGATTGATTTCAAAACAGTACCATTAAGCAACAGTGCTGCATGCCTTTCACTTAAGCAGACTGATACAAATACATTTAATAAAATAAACATGCTACACTGCTAGCTATGCATTATCATTATATGATTATGATTTTCCATATTTAGCTGGCAGAAATTAACAATATTTATCCATCGATGAGTATTTATAAAGTTGCTAAATCAAGGTACATACAGGGTTTTAACAGTGTGAAAGAAAATATAATCAGTAAAAGGCACATTACCATATATAAAATGCACAATAACTCGATTTAGAAGCAAACGCTTCATGAATACAAATTAACAGATATAGATAACCCCAAAAAAGATCTACAATGCCCAACACATTCATTAATAGAGCACAATCCAATATGGCTACAAAAATAAATTTGTGTAAACAAAATCTAAGATTTTCCAAAACGTCCGAGCAAATCATCTTGTATTCCCTTTGTTATATAGGTCACATCATCACACATGTGTGGCTTTAATGCTTCATTAAAATCTGTAGCAAACTAGTACCATAATATTTATACCAAAAATGAGAACTGTAAACCTATAATAGAAAGGCATGTTGTATTCTAGAGTCTTAAAGGCAGCACTGATTTCTGTGGATTTTGAAATTCTTTAAAAAAAATTAAAATAGTAGTAATGTTTCATATACATATCGAATTACTTGGAATGATGAATTAAATCATTCATTTACAAGTAATGAATATACTTCTCGAAATGCTTAAAAAATGAATGTGATTTCTACATGTTAAAAATAAGTTTTCTTAAATAATTCTAAAATAGAGTTACAAATAAAAAACGTGTGATAAGGAAAATAAATTAAACAACAGGGATTAATGCATATCTGTGAATATATTGGGTAAATATATTGTCTTTAATATACAGTATTAATGCAATTTTAAAACTTTCACAGGATTTGGGATAAAGATTTTACTTCTGCACTAAACCCTACAGGTCAGCAAGGGAACAATTGTTTAATTAGAAATTCCAATATCTGAAGATAATGAACATAAAATTGGAAATACTGTTGAAATATATACAATCTATGGAGCAGTGTAGCTACATGGCCAATGTCACGTAGCAGCACTTAAGGCAAAGGTTGTGTATTAAGTATTAATATGTTTTATTAAGTTTAACAAAAATCAAAATATGCACAGCTGAATCACCTTCCATATTTTTAATTATTCATGAATAGATTAAATAGATTATATTTGATAGAAGGAAAACTTCTAAACATTATTAATTTTCTATTAACTGCATTTGTTAATTTATATTTTTCCCTTTGTCAAAAATATAGTCAATGTCAATACTCAACTTCCAGTGGAGTTCTACAATATTGGACATTCAAAAACATTTTTTTATTATATATATCCTTTCAAAACCGTAAGCTATCCCAAAACACAATATTCAATGAATTACTTTTAAAGTGCAATTATGATTACTTTTATGGGGAGCTACAAGAAGAATCTATGAGGGTGCCACGTATTGATTTTGGTGAGGCATTTAGCAAAGTTCAACATATCAATCAAGATGAATTAAAAAAAAGTGAAAACTCAGGAGATTTAAACAAAACAGGATGTTGAATATAAAAATTCTTAAGGACTTGAATTTATTGCAGGTGTACTGATTAAAACACTAGATTTGAAGGATTGAAGAGGTAATTTTTTTTTTTTTAAACCCCTAATGAATTGATTTGAAGGATTGTAGAGGAAAAAAAATCACCCAATGAATTGTGGTAGTCTGGTATTCAGTCCCCGAAATAATGGTAGAGGAAGAAATCCAGATCACATAAAATGGAGTTGGCTGAGCACTTGGAGACATTATCTATGAACCATAATCCATTACATAATTTACTGTTTCATTGGTTTGAGTTGATATAAAATCAACCACACATCATTTGCCTTTATGGCCTGTTATACCTGATCTCACAAACAGATCTAAATCGATCTCTGCTGCTGGCTTGTGAAAAAAAGCTGAGCAAAAATCATGATCTGCAAGAGCATAAACATTTTAAATGCATCACTGTTTTGAAATGATTCATATTGGTTTAATCAGATGTACATTTAATAAGTGTAAATATATTTTAAATCAAAAACTAATATTTAATTTGGCTGCCTATTGGGTGTGAAATTTAAAGTACGAGAAAATTGTTTTCTGTACAAAAAATGTAAAATGTCAAATAAAATTACAATATATAGTTGCAATTAGGAAGAAATTCAAAAATGTATTCTTGAACCTTTTAATTGTTTACTGGTTGCTATGGCCAGACCTCAGTAGAATTAAATTCAAAGACTATCAATGCTGCCTTTTATGCCTATGCAGTCATTTCATAGCTACTACTTTGCCTTCAAATATAATTTCCGACAGTTAACATAGTCCCAAAGAGATTTCACCCTGAGCGAATCTTCCCAAATACAAACAACTACGAATACTACCTGGTTTTACAATACAATTTTATAAAAACAAGATCACATGGAAAAATGTGTTAAAAGCTTCAAATTGACAACAGTGTAGTGTCATATGAATGAAAAAAAACTATATGTTTGACCTATGTTAATAGTTGTATAAATATCTTAATCTTTCTTTACATTCACAAAGCTTTAAGATGCAAAACTTTTGATTGTCTAAGCCCATGTATGAAGATCAGCATACCACTAGCTCTACAGTCAAAATGTTTTTTAGGATTCTAAAATAAATCAGTTACAACAAAAATAGCTTTGGTAACCTAGTACTGTACATAGTTAGATTTGTGGAAAATACTTTGCACATACAACCCAAAAAACTAAATATTAAATATATATTTCCTGAGTAACAGTTAATCTGATTATTGTGAAGGTTTGGCAAGAATAATTCCATTAATACAGTACATTAGATACTAAATCTGAATTTAAATTAAGATTGAATCAATATTAAAATAAATATGGAATGCTTTAAAATTATAATCTTTTAACTGATATTACAAAAAACAATTTTATCTTCATTAAGTGCATGCTAAATCAAATATAGGTCCTACTTTTAAGTTCCCCACCACAAAGGGTTAGTAAATCTAAGAACTAATCCTGAGTAACATTTCTTTCTCTTTCGTAATCGTTATTATTTTATACAAAAGACAGAGGCGAACTGAAACTATTCCAAGTTATGTAGCACTCACACTCATTCAGTCTTTTAGTTCTGAAAAAAAGTAATGATACCTACACTAAAATATTGTGCTGTGGGGAAGTTTCAGATTGAACGGAATCCTCCACAGCAGAGCAGATTATAAATATCACAAATCTCTCATCTGGCTGAGAACACATTCTAAGTGTGCATCAAGAGAACAAAAAGAGTTTTAGTAGATAAATTATTCAAAACAGCGCAGCTTTTCTTTTGCTCCCATTGTTCCATTTAAAAAAGTTTAAACCATGAAAGTTAATGAAAGCTGTCACCCAGTTTTCTATTTCAACCTTCTCAGCAATCAAACATGATAAAATTATACATTTAATAGAAAAATCATTTTAGATAGCATCAGAAATGCATAAAGAAATATGCACACAATATTTCTAAAAGTGCAACCGAAAAGTCCTCTCACTAAATTGTTGAAAATGATTCTAAGAAGAATGTTTTCCATGTTTTTACTTTAATGAGGCTTTAAGATTAAAAAGACAATCTCTAATTTTAATATTGTATACTAATAGCAAAAAAAACCTGTTTTTTAATTAAATTTTCAAAGAAATCTCTGGTAAATTCTTTAAAATATACTTAAATAAGTTAGATACTATTTCTGGGACTTCAATTCAATGATGCTTTCATCAGTGTAGGTATTGAGTATGGCAAACGCATTAGAAGAATGGAGGTAGAATTAACAAGATTCATATTTCATTTGGCTTAACTCTGCATTTTTAGATATTAAATGTTGATTGGCCTCCTCTCAGTGATACAGAGCTTTAGTCATTTTATATTATTAAAAAAATTAAATTTATCATAAAGCCAAGGTAGGTCGTATTGATTGTTATTGTGGTTTATAGGCTGTTACTTCTCCCAGAGAAGATTAATTTTATTTTCTGAATCCATTTAGAAATTTGTATTACATGTGAAATTTGAAAATAAAAGGAGAAATTCTTGCTCCAAATAGTAAAGTAGTCAATATATAATGGAAAACATTCAGAAATAAAATATTAAGTTACATTTGAGATGAAAACTATAGTTGTGGCAAAAAATAAGTAAGATTCTTTACCTGCCTTCATTTCTTCCCTCACCCAACTACAACTAAACTACTATTCCAAACATATTATTGACAGCATACTTTAAGTTTTGCGATATCATAAATCGATATCACAGAGTGATCAAGAGCTAAAAAAATATTCAGACTTGGTTATCAACTTCTAATCCAGCTGCAAAACTGATATTGAAAATTAAAATAGAGCCGTTTCTTTAATAGGTGACCTTTTTACGCCTGGGAAATAAGCTGAAAACCAATCTTAGTATCTCATATATGGTGAGGAAGAATAAAAATATAGATCTCAGCTGACTGCAATCTCTGGGCTTGACTTAAGATCAGGCTTGACTTAATGAAAAGCCCGCCGGCACGCAGTTGATTGTTTTTACAGCTCAAACAATCATGCATGTTCATGATCTGAGATTTAAGAATTGAAAAGAGGGTTAACCATAAAGAGGAAGTTTAAAAATGAAAACAAAATCATAACATGAGAAAACTAAATGTTACATTGGTCCCAAAGGCTGTTAAACATTATATAAGTTCTGGATTTTTTTTGTTTTTAATAACCTAATCCATATCTAAGTAAAAGAATATATCTACTTGTGAAATGAGTCCTGAGGCTAACCAAAAATTATTGATGCACCTTTAAATGTCTGTATTCGAGCTACATGTAGTTTCTTCAGTTTACCTCTGAAAAGAGCCATATAACTGAATACTATACTCATCAAGTTAAAAACTGGATGTCTACTGATAAATATTTGACATAGGTGATTAAAATGTTCTTGGATGCACAGGCATATAACTGAGTTTCCTTGAGCAAACAATTTAATATAACTGTCGTTGTAACACCTGAACTACTGAGTTCTGAAAATACTGTTCGTTGATTGGATCGGCATGACGTCTTACCAAGTAGCCACATTTTTGGTTTTGTGGATTACAATATGTTATTATAATCTGGTCTTTTGAACAATTTAGAAAGCAGAATTAAAAAATAGTCAGAAATGATTGAAAGAGCTCAATTATTTTAACCCTGGTTTTTTGTTTTTTTTTTAAATCGATGCTTCCTCAAGTCTCTTTAGCTAAATGACATACCATGGAAATGGACAGTACTGCGCTAAAGTTACAGGGCCCAACCTAAATTTAGGATTCGAATAAGTATATGTCAAATACAAGAACATTGTTCTATAATAATGCCAGTTAGAATGGAAAATAGCCCATTAAATATATCAACTGAGCATTTCTAGCAGATTTTAGTATATCATTTTTGCAAGCTCATTGCTAGTTTTTTTTTAATATCTTAGTCATTTAATTGGCAGTTATCAAACCTGATCAGGTTTTTTTTTTGCAATTTCCAATAACTTTTTCATAATCTAAAGCAGTAATTTAGAATATACTACATAATTGCAAAATATGAAAGAACATTCATTAACTTATTTAAAAACTCAATTGTAGAAGAAATTATACTACCTTGTTGAAAATACGGTAAATGATAAAAGTTCTTTATATATCTCAATTGTGACAAAACCAGGCCCAAAAATGGGTGTTAAGTAAAATTTTTAACTGTACCATTTTCTTTGCAGTGTTACTGAATCTCAGTATTTAATTTCTCATTTACTATATTTTAAATTCTTATTTCCGTGATAAAAAAAGCATTTTATTACTCTTCACTTCCACACAAGAACTTCATAGTTATCTTCTGAGCTGCATAGTTATCATCAGATGATGTATAATAAAGCCTGCTTCAAATAGAAATGCCTGCCAAAATCCCAAAGCAGCAGAAATAGCACAATGTTGCAAAAAACGTTATGTAACAATTTTCTTACTGAAATTATCAAAAATGACACCAGATTCTCTCAAGACACTGATAACCAACTAATTAATTTCCACATTCCCTTTCAAATCTCATCACAGACTGCAACTTTCCTTTACCACCCAGATCATCAAGTTATTTAACAGGTAGCTTACTGTTAACCCTAGAATTTCACACAATACAAACAATACGACTTTGAAGACGCCACCCACGGTTTGAAATATTCCATAAGACAATTCACAAAGGCTGCTGCATTTTAAGCTGTCTCTTTTGTTTTTAGCATACTTCTCTTTTTATTGCTGAACATCCAGCATGATCCAATTCAGACTTCATGTTTTTCTCTTCAATTGACATTTCATCTTCATTTTTGATAGCACCTCCTTGACACAGCTCCTGTAGTGCTTTTTCAATTTCTACATGCTTGGCCAAAGCCCCCAAGGAAAATTTTGGCAAGGTCATCTGCAGTGCACACCAGAGAGCAGTGCGAGCCTTTCGTGTTGAAATGGTTAGGTCTTTAATAGCAGCTGCCAGGGCCAAAACATCTAAACACAATTAAAAAAAACCTTAACAGGAGAGGCTTAGAAGTTATCAAAAGACAGTATGTTACATGGTGAGACAATGAAGCAAAATCACTTTAGCAGTCAATATATTCAAGTATTAACTAGTCATGTGGTAAAAAAATCAAAACATTTACTTTGGTCAATAGGCACCCCATGTATGAGTAAAAATAGCTATTGTGTTATTATAGATGGACGTTTCTCAGCTATTATTTTTTTCTATCTCAGTGTTTTATGAGCTAAACAGAATATGTTGGTCTCGGATTCAATTTAAAAAGTAAAGTAATGATAACAAAACAAACTTTATTTAAGTGTTTCATAAGATGATGAATCAAATACGAGTACATGCCAAAGTACAAGGGAACATTAGTGGATTTGGCCAAACAGTTAGTTTAAGAGGAGCTATAAGCACCATCGTAAAGGGAGGAACATTAGGAAAAATGATAAATCTAGGGAGCGATTTCCAGAAGCTGAAGATACAGTTGTGAGCTGGTGCTGTGATTACTTATATTTGGATATCAATTGGCCAGAATTAGAAACACACAGATAACCTAGACTTAAAGGATTTGAGGAGAATGGAGATAGAAAGGGTGGGATCGAGGGATTTCAAAATAAGGGTGAAAATTTTAACATCATATGATTAAGCCAAGACAGTTTTAGCAACAAGCACAGATACATCAAGCATAACTCACCTCAGGTTCAAATATTTCACTAAAGTTACAAACAGAGTGATTCATTTTCAAATAGTTTCTTAGAGGAAAAAAAAAGTCAGTTAAGGATTATTTAATTGATATGCTCATATAGCATGAGCGAAGTGCATCTGACCAATCTGGCCTGTCGAGCTGTCAAAATATTTTGCCATGTAGGATGATATTAGAAATTGAACAAGAATGAGAGCTTATGTCAACAATGGATCATTCAATTCCGTTTTATTAAAATTGGAAGCATGTAAACAGAGACCTGGAATTAATATACTGTGAAGGAAGGAACTGCAGATGCTGGCTTACAGATAGACACAAAATACTGGAGTAACTGGGTCAGGTCGCATCTCTGGAGAAAAGCAAAAGGTGACATTTCGCGTCAAGACCCTTCTTCAGACTGAGTCACAGGGGAGAGGGAAACTAGAGGTATAAAAATGTACAAAGAACAAATGCCATATTTTTAGTTTTCCTTTCCCCTGACTCTCAATTTGAAGAAGGGTCTCGGCCCGAAACAATACCTATTCCTTTTCTTCAGATATGCTGCCTGACCCACTGAGTTATTCCAGCATTTTGTGTCTATCTATAATATATGGTGAACTACTTACCCTTGTCATCATTGTAGCGAGGTGCTCCTTGTCTCTGACGATTTGCAGCATTAATTATTTCATCTTTACGACGTGCTTGTGTGACGTGAATAGTTTCCAAATGGCAATCGAGAGTTGTAGATATATTAGCATGAACTGGACAACTTTGGAGACGTTCCATTTTGCCAAACAAAGTCAATACCTGCCGTGCAATTCAAATATAATCTAAAACACTCAGACATTTCTTAGTGAACATTATTCTCTTGGTGGAGAATGTAATCCTGATGAGCACTACAATGATAAGTATTTATCTATACAATTTGTCTTTGGCGTCTAATTATTCAATAAAGCAACTTGTCACTGACTTTTTCTCAAGCATCAAATGCCCTTTTTACCAGATTTTTAAAAGAACAAAGGGCGGTACAGTGGTGCAGCGGTAGAGTTGCTGCCTTACGGTGCTTACAGGGCCAGAGACCCAGGATCAATCCCGACTAGGGGTGCTGTCTGTACAGAGTTTGTACGTTCTCCCCTTGACCGCGTGGGTTTTCTCCGAGATCTTCGGTTTCCTCCCACACTCTAAAGACGTACAGGTTTGTAGTTTGGTTGGTTTGGTATAAGTGTAAATTGTCCCTAGTTTGTGTAAGATAGTGTTAATGTGCAGGGTTCGCTGGTTGGTGCGAACTCGGTGGGTCGAAGGGCCTGTTTCTGCGCTGTATCTCTAAACTTAAACTAAACTAATTTCCAAAATTTACCATGCATGGCAAATGAGAGAATAATTTGACTAATTTGCTAGAGACAAAATTGAGGGCAATATTGCGGAGAAAGGCCAGAATCTTCCAATCCTTGAACACAGAATTTTTGCTGGGGAATTGAAAATGCTTCAGATCTAATGATGCAAAAGCATCTTAGTGTAATTTGGGACTTTAAAAGAAACTGTTAACATACCTATGAGATGAACGCACCAAATTATATGAAGATGAGAATACAAACTGAGAAGATGAATGGAAAAAGGAAATAGAGATTTTTTTTTAAATTTGTGAGAGTAAAAAAGTAAGAAATTATGAGAAACTTTTATAAAATGCTGATTAGGCCGCAGATAGATTTTTATTTTTAATTCATTCTTTAGGAATGACATGAAGATTTTGTTCTAAAAGAAAATGATCAGAACAGGTCCATGGAAGAGAGGCTATAAAAATTGTTCTCAGACAAGAAAAAATGTAAACAATCTAATAGAGGTAGTCAAATTGAGAATAGTTTATTTTTAAAAAGTCAATATGGAGAAGTTGGTTACTGAACTACAGAATAAAGTACATCAATTTAAAGCAACCAGAGTTATAGACAATGGACAATACGTGCAGGAGTAGGCCATTCGGCCCTTTGAGCCAGCACCGCCAATCAATATGATCATGGCTGTTCAATCACAATCAGTACCCCGTGCCTGCCTTCTCGCCATATCCCCTGACTCCACTAGCTTTAAGAGCTCTATCTAACTCTCTCTTGAAAGCATCCAGAGAATTGGCCTCCACTGCCTTCTGAGGCAAAAAAATCCAGATTCACAACTCACTGGGTGAAAAAGATTTTCCTCATCTCATTTCTAAATGGCATACCCCTAATTCTTAATCTGTGGCCCCTGGTTCTGGATTCCCCCAACATTGGGAACATGTTTCCTGCTTCCAGCGTGTCCAATCCCTTAATAATCTTATGTTTCTATAAGATCCTCTCTCATCCTGCTGAATTCCATAGTATACAAGCCCAGCCGCTCCATTCAATCAACGTACGACAGTCCCGCCATCCCGGGAATTAACCTTGTGAACCTACGCTACACTCCCTCAATAGAAAGAATGTCCTTCCTCAAATTTGGACACCAAGACTGCACACAATACTCTAGGTGTGGTCTCACTAGGGCCCTGTACAAATGCAGAAAGACCTCTTTGCTCCTATACTCAACTCCTCTTGTTATGATGGCCAACATGCCATTAGCTTCCTTCACTGCCTGCACTAGTTGTTGTATATTTTATCCTTTATCTGTGCACTGCTTGATTGTATTCATGTATAGTCTTTCTTTTTGGATAGACACAAAACCTTTTCACTGTCAAATTTTAATGAAACCGCACAAAAAATGTCATTCATTTCTTTCACGTGTATCGAGGAAAACTGAGGAGCGTTTCTTTGGTACGTGACAATAATAAACTAAACTAATAATCCTCTATGAGATCACCCTTTAGCTTCTTATACTTTAGGGGAGAAAACTCCCAGCAAATGCATCCTCTCCTTATCAGTCAAATGCCAGTAATATCTTCATTAATCTTAACAGTGTGGGATTGGGTAAAATCCAAGACTTATTGTGGATTATTCAATAATAAACACTTATCTGCCATCCTCATTTTAACTGAGCTGTTTAATTATTTTTTTTAATTACCCATTCAATATGAATTGTATGTTAATATTCTACTAGGTAATCAATTAAGATTAGGAGAACAAGTAAAACAACAGAAATTGTGGATAAAAACAAAACACAAAAATTACTATAAAAAAATCAAAACCTACCCTTGCTTGTTCACGTAACTGATCGACAATCAAACGATCTACTCTTGAGGGATTGGAAGGCAGACGAGGTATAGGAGCATTGTTTGAACTGGACACTCGCTTTCCAGGAAAGTTTCTTGCAAGCTCAGCTTCAGTCTGTTTAAAAAAGTAAAATAAAGGAGAAAAATTAAATCATTGTTTTGTTTGCCTGATCAGCCTGTTGTAATTTGTAGAGAAAGTTAGGGATATAAAATTTGCTAATAATAATGTATTCAAGAATTATAATTGACAAACTACAATAATTGTGGTGAAATTTACATGTGTGGAATATTTAGCTCATATAATTTTGGAATGGGAATAGAGAGCATCACAAAAGAACTTTCTAATATTATAATTACCAATATATAGGTGAAGAAAAAGATATTGAACAATTGTGGGTCTTTAAAACTTAAAAATAGAAATAACCAAAAAAGGTATGTTGAGACTTAGATATATGGATACCAAAAATGCAAGAGACCCATATTTAATATTTCCAAAACATGGTTTACCTCCATTTAGAATATTATTTAATTGCCTTAAAAAATGCAGTTCACTAAATAATTTGTTCATTCTTTCAATGTTAAACAACAATTAATATTTTCATGGTAAAATTGTGATTAAAGGACATATAAATAATATAAATATACAGGCCAGCAGTTTTCAATGACATCCAAGGTCTACATAGTATATTTTATATAGATGGCAATCTGTATATTAAACCATTAACTAGAAAAATAAGTGAATAAATACATTTATGTTAGGTAACATCTATCAAGAAAAATAATTAACATTTCATGTCAAATATCCTTCATCAGGGGAGTAAAAGAGAAAACGTTTTAGTTTTGGTTGCAGAGAGAATGAGGGAGATTGGCTTGGACAAAATAAATATATCTTTGATTAGATCAGGCCAAGGGGATAAGTCGGAGAGGTCATCTGGTCGAAGGGTTAATTAGGGCAGTTGGAGGAAAAAAATGAACAAAAGCTATAAAGAATATAACACGAGAACACAACAAAGGATTTTTTTTTAATAATCCCAAAATACAAAGCTGTACAACATGCTCAGTTGGTGAAAAGGTGGCAAAACAAAAAAAAACAGCCAATATCAGAAATGAATGACATGGATTAGTTTAGAGATACAGCGCGGAAACAGGCCCTTCGGCCCACCGAGTCTGTCCGCAAGTTATCTGATGTTTCTAAATTTGACACTGACCCAGGCTATGGCATGCCTAGATGGAAAGCATGGTGCTGTTTCTCAATCTTTCTTTTGGCCTTGTTTCTTTTTAGTTTTAGTTTTCGAGATACAGCGCTGAAATAGGTCATCTGTACACTAGTTCTATCCTACACACCAAGGACAATTTACAGAAGCCAATTAACTATCAAATCAGCACATCTTTGGAATGTGGGAGGAAACTGGAGCACCAGGAGAAAATCCATGCGGTCACAGGGAAAACAAACAAAGACCGTACAGACAACTAGTTGTAGCAGTGCAAATGAGAACAGGGAGCTCAGACTCATAAACTGTATCTAGGCAGATACAAAACAATGGAGTAACTCAGTGGGTTACTCCAGCGTTTTGTGTCTATCTTATGTTTAAACCAGCATCTCCAGTTCCTTCCTACACAAACTGAATCTAGGTGTTCTGCAAAGCGGTCACTCACTGTGCACTTGGTTTCCCTAATGTAAAGAAGACACATTGTGAACATTGAATGCAGTGTGTACGATGGGAAAATGTACGAGTATTTCTGCTTCACCTTAAGAACTGTTCAAGTTTCTGGATGGTGAGCAGGGGAGGGGTAAAACTCCCTGGTTCTGGGGGAGTCCACAACCAGGGGCCACAGTTTAAGAATAAGGAGTAAGCCATTTAGAACGGAGACGAGGAAACACTTTTTCTCACAGAGAGTGGTGAGTCTGTGGAATTCTCTGCCTCAGAGGGCGGTGGAGGCAGGTTCTCTGGATGATTTCAAGAGATAGCTAGATAGGACTCTTAAAAATAGCGGAGTCAGGGGATATGGGGAGAAGGCAGGAACGGGGTACTGATTGGGGATGATCAGCCATGATCACATTGAATGGTGGTGCTGCCTCGAAGGGCCAAATGGCCTACTCCTGCACCTATTGTCTATTGACCGGATAAGCAGGGAAGTAATTGATGGGGCCGGACAAGTGAACCTGGGAGTTGCAAAGAGAATGGTCCATTCAAACTGCTGAAAGCAAACAAGGGAAAGAAGATATGCCTGGTGATGGAATCTGGTTAAACTAGTGGAAATTGCAAAGAATTATCTGTTATCTGTGGATCGGGTGAGTGGAAAGTGAGGCAAAGGAAACTCCATCATTGCTCTGATCTGAAAGTGAGGGGGCAAGGGCAGTTAGTGATAAACTATATAAATGCAAGGTGTTATAAATTATTTCTCTTTCCAAAGATACTGAGTGTTTTCAGCATTACGATTTTATTAGGTTGGTTTTACATCTCTAAAGTGCCTAAACTCATCTCTTGAAATGCTTTAAGCCGGAAAAGAACCATTTTGTAATGTTTTTGATTAATTAATATCTGTCATAAATTAAGGTAAATTACAAAAGGTACAATACAAAAAAAACATCAAAAAACAAATGACAAATAAATGGTGTTTTACTTTCAAATATGAGGGGAGTAGATAGGGCGAGTATGAAAAGTATTTTACCAAAAGTAGGGGACTCAAGAACCAGAGGATATAGGGTTACGGAGAGAGGGGAAAGATTAATATAAATCTGAAGAGCACCTTTTTCTATATAAAAAGTGAAGAGTATATGAAACGAGATACCAGAGGAGGCAGCTGAGACAGGTACTATAACAACATATAAAAGACATTTAGACAAGTGCATGAATAGGAAAGTTATAGAGGGATATGTGCCAAACACAGGCAGGTGGGACAAGAGTAGCTGGGGCATTTTGGTTGCCATGGATATGTTGGTCCGAAAGGTGGGTTTCCATGCTGTACGATTTTGTGACTCTATAACTTGACAAGATGCAAGAAATAATGTTATTTAAGCTATTATCATGTATACCTGTACAGCCTCTGACTACACTGCAATGCCTTTCCTGAAAATCATTTAGTGCCAAGGAAATAAACTTAAATAATGCAGGCAGAAATGGAGATTAACCTCTGCTTTACCTTTTTCCTCTCTTTTTCCAAAGCTCGCCACTGATCATAACATTCTTCCAATCGAATGTGAAGTTCATTTGCCGGCCCACTACGATTCTTCATAGGTCTGTATTTGGAAAATGGTGGTGGAAATCCAAAATAGGGTGTGGTCGTATCTCCACCAAAAAAATCATTCATAAAAGGATGTAACTGATTCAAGTCATCATAATAAAATAAGTCAATTAGCTCAGGGAATGGAAATGTTGAAGGAGGAAAAGGAAAACTGGCGTTAGGAATTCCATGGGGCCCAAATTGGGTGGAGTAGTTCTGATTTTGCTTAAAATCAGGCATCATGAATGGGAATGTGGGTACAAAAGAATGATTAATGAAATCAGATATATTGCTCCCATCTTGCTCTTGTTGTCTGCAGTAACTATTATACTGTTGGTGGTTTTGTCCAAAAGATCCAGAGTTCAAAGGATGTGGATATCCATTTTTCCGCCCTCTCTTATCATCTCTGTTGTTACTGTGTCCCTGCTTATTAGAATATCTGAAATATTTGACTGGTTCATCATTGCCAACATTGTGATGTGATGTCCAATTGGCACCAAATCCACCAGAATGTTTTTGATATTGATCAATTCTGGCAGCTGAGGAATCAATGTTAAGTGTTGTACCAGGCCTTTTTCGCTCTTGTATTCTACCAACAGCAGCAGATGAACTCCAGTCATTCATGTTACTGCTAGAAAACCTGGGACATTCACCTTGCCTTAAGGATTCCATTGGAGCTGCAGCACGATAATAGTTAGGTTGAAGAACACTGGAAATTGGCAACTGTGTTGGAGTTCTGCTACTTACAGCAGCTGTAGTTGATGTTTGTGAGACAGTTGAAATGATGTCGTCATCTTTCCTAAACACAGGACTACATTCAACAGTGGGGCTTATTGTGTTGCTATCAGACCATAACAGGTTGTTTTGGGAAGAATGAGGGCTATATTCACTCCTATGTGGCATAACCTTGGTCAAATTAATGAATTCAGATGATCTAGGAAGATCATCTAAACAATTCTGATACAGCTTTTCACAATGATTCTCAAAACTGTCTCGTAAAGTACGAGCACGATTTCCACGTTTTGAAAAGTCGGTGGCAGGTTTTCTGTTCACATCAGCAACACAGCTATTCTCCTTGGAAAACTGCTGGCCATGGAAATCCATTTGTGAACAAGAAAAGTTTTTCTTAAGGGAACTGGCACTGAAATCTTCATGTCCTTTTTGAATTACTTGTTTTTCTTGTAACACTTTGCCCCACATTTCACCAACATGTGAGCTGTGTCTATTTTCTGAATTCCGGTTGCAATCTTTGATCCCAAATGTTCCAACTTTATTATCTCGAAATCGGTCAGTTTTGTAGTGTTCTTTGCGTTTGTTTGTGTTATTACTACTGCAATTATTATGTAAGCTATGTATATTAAAATTGGAAAGTCCCCTCTCTGCTCCCTCATAATTTTGTAAGCAACAATCAAATTCCTTGGACTGTGAGGAAAATCCTTCTTTCTGAGGCACCATGTCATTTCGCACAATAAATGTGACATCACTGGCTTGAGAATCACACTGATTGGTATCCTTATTGAGCATGGAAATCCATGGTTCGGAAAGATTTAAATTTTGAAATCCTTGATAAAGTTCATCAGCTTTTACTTTCTCTGGCAATGTCTGATAGTTTTCTTCATAGTATTCAGAAATACCCACATTATTTGAAATTCTGCCATTTTCCATTTTATTTTTCAAAGGTGATCCAGTACCGTCTCCATTTGCAGTCGACCAAATTGATTGAAATAACCGAGAAGACGAACCCCTGCAAGATGCAAAATAATTACACCTGAAAGACATTAACCTTTTGATGCATCAACACTGATATTACAGTAAAATGTCGATTTATTTGGTGCATTTAGCGCAAGTAGATTTTGATAAAAAGCATGCTGTCCATTGCATTTCTAGAGTCAGAATAAAATGAAGGCATGCTTTGCCCTTATAAATAATCTATTCGATTTCTCAGGACGGTTGGTATTAAATGTATGAATACCAATATACACCCAAATATTTCAGGAGTATCTTTCAAGAGTACCTTTCAAGAGTACCTTACAGTTTGATATTTTTAGATGATTCAGACTATCATGAAAACAATTCCACAATGGTCTGGATCTTCTAGTCAGCTTTAAAAGGTATGGTGCTTGTCAATGATCACAAAATAATTTGCCCACGAAGATGTGTCAACGGATTGCGTCTTCCCTTTTCTGAAGCAATTTGGAAGCAATCAGGCGCCAGCAGAAATAATAACAAATTATAACAATTAATGTAAATATACACCTACTCTACACACTTCTGACTAAACAAGTATTTTGCATGTATACTCACCAAGGAGAAGGAAATGGAGGATAGTGAGATCAGCTTGGAGTGTACTAATATGCTAGGAAAATTTGAGATGAAGGTGCTGGTGGTATTGTGTCTCTTGAAGAACAACAACGTGGATACGTCTCGTCTGGTCATTTTTGCCCAGGGTGAAAGTGTCAAATACTAGAGAGCATAGCGTTAAACTGAGAAGGGGAATGTTTAAAGGGGATATGCAAGGCAATTTGGTTTTAAACAAAGAGCCTGGGAACTGCCAGGAACCTGTCGCCTGGGACAGCAGTGAAAGCATATACAATAGTGGTATTTAAGAGACTTTTAGATAGGCACATTAATATGCAGGTAATGGGGAATATGGATCAAATACAAGCCGTTCAGCACAAACATCATGTCAAATGGCCTGTTCTTATTCGTTGTTATTCTATGTTCTGTGATCAATAATGAAACATCAGCTAACATTCTTCCCAATACCTCACAAATGCACTAATACATATAATAGGACCAATTCAGACCCTGGAGCATTTAAAATAATAGGTACTAAGCAAACTGCCACCACCACAGTTTTGAATACATCAGCAAAGACCCCAAAGCTTGTGGACATTACTGACAGTAATTAAATGATCACTGCACATATACCTATGCTACCATGTATAAAATAATAACAGCAAATACTGATAATTTTACCTCCATTGCAATACTAAAGTCTAACCAGTAGCAACAGAACACTATCCACAGCATTGCAAGAACAATGATGTACTTTAATACATATGATTTTTTTTCTTGCACGTTAATTCAAGTGCTAATTAAAAATCTAGCATATTCCCATTTGCCCCCTATAGAATTTCATTATATATTTCATTATATCTTTGAAGTCAGACTAAATATAATACTACTTCAGCCTATAAATAGCAAACATCAAATATTGAATCTTAAATTAATGTACATCTATAGTCAACTTACCAATCAGAAAATGATTCTGGTTTATCAGGTTCATCAAGTATGCTGGAGACCAGTCCAAATAAATCAGGAGTATTTCCCGAATCTGATAAATTAAACTGGGCTCTGAAATGAAAACACTTATTTTACCGTACATCTACACATTTATTAAAATGAATTCCCAGTCTATGCTGCATTCATTGGTATATTTATTGTCGCATTAATCTTTCTATTCATTGTTCTAGGTTTGTATTTATTGCATTTATTGTTGACATCATTACTGTATAATGTTATCTCTGTAAACTTTATGCAAACAAGTAATTTCATTGCACTCTCATGCATATGACAATGAATTAATTTGAATCTGAACTAGAAATTTAGTTCATATGATTGTAAACAAATAGAAAATTAAAACTTCACATTTTCAGAATATCCCCCAGGAAATCCAGACTTTTGTTTTGCACTGGAGAAATTTCCAGGATCAGAAAAGATCATTGCAATTCATTATTCTAGCTCACAATAAAACTGAAAACTAAATTTCTTATCTTGTTATACTACTGAATATTCTTATATTACTGAATATTTATTTGAGTCAAGATCATTTGTTAGGCTTTACACTATTGATGTTTTTCAATTATTAAGTTTAACTATGTCATGTAAAAATTTGTTCCTACTTGTAACTCAGTTTACAATCCACTGAAGTATCAAACACCAAAAGTGCTGAAAGAACTCAGCAGGACAGGCAGCGTATGTGGAGAGAAAAGGGCAGACAATGTTTCTGGAATGGACCCTTTTTCAAACTGATGTAGTTGAGGGAAGAAAGCTGGGAAGGGGTCTAGCAAGAATTTGCAAATGGTATGTGGATTCAGGGAAAAGGGATGATTGGAGATAATAATCAACACTGGATGGGAACTGGATATAAAAGGGTGCATCTGTAACAACTGCTAAGAAGGAAGATGAAGAATGAAATGTGGTATAATAATATGCTAGGAGATTTCAAGATCGGTGCCAATATTTGGTCTCTTGAAGATCATTAAATTGAATAAGCCTCCAGGGCTAGAAGGGATCTATCCAAGGTTATTGAGAGAAGCAAGACCTTTATTTTGTGTCTATCTTCGGTGTAAACCAGCATCTGCAGTTCTGTTTTACACACCTTTAAATCCTCTCTCGCTACAGAGGCAGAAGCAATGTCCTGGGTGTCTGGAGAGTAGCCAATGTTGTTCCATTGTTCAAAAAGGGAAATAGAGCCAATCCAGGAAATGATAGGGTGGTGAGCCTCATATCAGTGGTAGGGAAGCTATTTTTAGTTTAGTTTATGGGCCCTTTCGGCCCACTGGGTCCCCGCCAACCAGGGATCCCCACATATTAACACTATTCTACACGCACTTGGGAAAATGTTTACATTTACCAAGCCAATTAACATACATACCTGTACGTCTTTGGAGTGTGGGAGGAAATCGAAGATCTCGGCGAAAACCCATGCAGGTCACGTGGAGAACATACAAACTCCATGCAGACAGAAGGGCAGGAGGGGGAGGGTCAATTGGTATTGCAATTGGTATTGCAATTGAGGATTGGGATTTTTTTTCAACTCCAGTGCTGGGGGAGGCTCACGAGCTATGATCTTTGCTGAGGAGTGCTAGAATCGTACCTTTGGCAACGGGTTGAGTTGGAGGACCACACCTCCCTTGGGGGCTATGGGTCTGCACTTGTAGCTATTAAAACTCTGATCTTGTTTCTTTATTTGTGTGTGTGTGTAATCACATCTTCTCGAAAAAACGACGCGCTAATGGTAAATGTTTTACATGTTCCGGTAGAGATTTTTTCTGTGTAGTCCAAAATCACGTCTGAAAAATTCATACTTTATTTCTCGAGTTATTAATGAAAATGTTCAAAAATAGTTTGATACAAAGTTGCAAGACAGGAACACTGCCAGCAACACTGAACTTTTCAGCTAAATCTCACAGCAAGTGCACCCGACATTTGCAACAATGTTGCCATCATAGCTCCTGGCAGGACAGGAGGGGGAGGGTCAATTGGTTTTGCAATTGGGGAATTTTTTTTTCCAACTCCAGTGCTGTGGGGGGTTCACGAGCTATGATCTTTGCGTAAGGGACAGGTGCGCAGACCCAAGGGGTCTGCACTTGGTCTAGTACCTATTAAAAGTCTGATCTTGGGGGGGGGGGGGGGGGGGTGTGTGTGTGTGTGTGTGTGTGTGTGTGTGTGTGTGTGTGTGTGTGTGTGTGTGTGTGTGTGTGTGTGTGTGTGTGTGTGTGTGTGTGTGTGTGTGTGTGTGTGTGTGTGTGTGTGTGTGTGTGTGTTCATGTGTAATCAAATCTTCTCGGAAAAACGACGCGGTAACGGTAAAATTAAATGCTTCTAATACACAGCAAAGTCTGAAGATTTTAAATGGCTTTGTTTCGCGCCTGTGTCTTACCTCTGTTTCGGACCATCATGAAAAGCAGCTGGAGGTATGCCATCATCAGCAAACACAGACCAATTGTTGTACAAGATCGAAGGATCCACAGGTGTCGAATTGCCAATGCCATTCAACAGAGAAGTTGAGAACATCTGCTGTTCCATGTTACACTCTTAAAAATGTAGCTGGTGGACAATCAAATAGATTATGATATTAAAGTATCTATTTATTTATTTTTCAGTTGTGGCAATAAATCAACAAATCAATACACATTCTTTCAATACAAGGTCATCATCAGAGCTATCTTGCATAATTTGAACACTTACATGTAATTTAAAAATGGCAAAAAAGATAACTTCAATTTTCAAACAACTTGGAAATTTGAAAATTATTACAAAATGTATTAATTACTGCAGATTGAAAGCCAGATTCACATCAGACCTATTCCCCCTAGATTCCCATACTCGAGACGACACATTCTGACTATCTATCCTACCTATGCCCCACAATTGTATAAACCTTTAAGGTCAGCTTTCAGCCTCTGACATTCCAGTAAGAAGAAACCCAGTCTACCAATCTCTCCTTATAGTTACAGCCCTCAATTTGAGGCAACAACCTGGTGAATCTCTTGCGTACTCTCTTTTGCGACTACATCTCTCTATTGCTGTCAAATAAAAGCACGGCAGAATGCCTTAATGACTACCGATCAGTTTCTCTGATATCCACCATCATGAGGTACAAGAGTCGTAGATGTAGCGGAGGTAGAGTTTGGGGATAGGGCCATGGTACGCCTCGAACAAAGATTGTTCGACGTACCCGACAAAGAGGCAAGCATAGCTTGGGCCCATGTGCATGCCAATAGCTACGCCTTGTATTTTGAGGAAATGGGAGGAGTCATACTGAGAGTTGTTAAGGGTAAGGACCAGCTCCACCATCATGAAGTGCTTTGAAAATTTGGTCATGGCACACATTAACTGCAGCCTACTAGGCAGCCTTGTTCCACCAGTGCATTGACACCCCACTCCCTCCCTCTTTCCCAATGTTGACCTCCTAAAAAAAAATCCTTGAAAATTACTTCCATTTGATTTTATGGTATTTTGTACTGTGTATAAAATAATCCAAGAATATAATCCAAAAAAATGCCATAAAGAAATAATTTTCCAACAAACTTAGTAAAGGCTTTAAAGAATGAATCAACTTTTCCTGTTGCTAACACTAAATTATGTTAAATTTGGTGTGTTTAAGAATTTGGAACATATTTGAATGTAAAACTACTCAGAGGATTTTATTATAAAAAGCAGCACAGCGCAGGAACATACCAAAGCTAATTTAAATTTTGCTGGAAATAGACACAAAGTGCTGGAGTAACTCAGTGGGTCAGGCAGCATCTCTGGAGAAAAGGAATAGGTGACATTTTGAATCGAGACCCTTCTTCAGATTGAGAGATAACACAAACTAATGGAGTAACTCAGGAGGTCAGGAAGCATCTCTGGAGAAAAGTAATAGGTAACGTTTCCGGTCCAGATGTTTCTTCAGAGTGAGAGACACAAAATGCTGGAGTCAACATTCAAAATATATTTAAATAAATTAAAATATATAATGGAAAATATCATAATATTCAATGTTCATACTTACTAATAGATACTACCAATAATGCTTCTTAAACATTAATAAATTTAATAGCATGTCAAGGCAGTAGTAGCATGTTTCAAGAAAAAAATAAATCCTTCTGTAACTCCAAAGACAGTTAAATTCTAGATAACCATAATAAATCATTAGATATTGTTAACACTTGTTCTGACCTTTCAAAACAGCTGAAAGACCTTAAAAACCTTAAAGAACTTGTCAGCAATAGATCCTTACTATCCATTTAGCTCAATTCAAATACAGCATGCATATTTTTGCTCTTATAATTGGACAAGTTCTGTCAAAAATATATCTACTACCATCTTGAAGTGGATAACATACACTGACTCTACCATGACCAAGCAATGTCCATATATGCACCTCCTTGTTCTGACAGTAGTAACATCTTTCATCTTCTTTCTTTTACTAAGTTTGAAAATATTTGAAGGCATTACAGTTGTTATAGTCAGGCATGAGATTCTGTTTAAATTAACTAATGGCCAAGATCCATCCAAGAACATCTATGTTTTATCTAACTTGGGTGCCTCACCCAAATGGTGTTTAGCGTAACAAACGAGCGAGTGCTGTGGTTGGTAATCCACAATTACTACGCACCTTTTTGAAGTTCTGCTGAGATTGATGTGTCTAGTAACATACCAACAGAATTTCTAGTCAGATAAAATAATGCAAGGCAATAACCTGTTAATTTTAAGCAACATTTGATTGGTAAAAACTATTTTCTGTTTATCTTTCACATAACAAAACTGTTAAATTCTCTTTGGTGATACAAGAGACTGCAGATCTCAGAAACAAAGAGATAAAATGATTTGCTTATTTCAGCAAGATTTGTAAGGCAACACAAAATTATGCATCATTCTCTTCAATTTAAAACCAGCTTTGCAAGTTATGACACAAAATGATAACTTACTGACCTGTAGCTATTAATGACTGAAGGGGGGAGCCAAGTTGATCACCTTCTTACTGAGAAACTCAGAACCTTTTTTCTCATAAGTACCATTGCTGTAGACCCAAAGAGTTACAGATTTTTAGTTGGCCTTGTTAAAGATGGAAATTAAAATGTATAAGTTAATAACTATGGCATGTTATATAAGTCTTACCAACACTAATGTTAACTCAAGAATTCCATGTGTAAGGGGACAAGGGGGTCAAGGAAAGAGTTTTCACGTCGCAACCCTGTTTCCTCCGGCACGCACAAGAAGCGCAAGGCAGGCACCATTGTGTAGATGCCGAGAAGTGTGTTCAGCTCTGGCTGAACAACTTCTAATCTTGTATGTGGACTCGATAAGAAGAAGAATCTTTATTTATTTATTTTTTTAAAATTAGAAGTAAATACATAATAAAAAGCATTTTGTTCGTTGTAGACATACATTATCAATATTATTTATATTAACAATTGTATAGTAATTGTACTATACATTTTTTCAAGTTTTTATAAAGATAGAAATTAATATAGAGAGAGAAAATAAAAAAGAGGAGGAAAAGTTGAGATAGAATGGAGTGTTCAAAAGATTATGCATCGTTGGAGATATATCCGCGTTTTATGAAATGTAATTCTTCATCTATTCTTTGATTCAGGTTTCAGTCGGGTTCTCGTGCCGAACCAGTTTGCCCCTTCAAATATTCAATAAATGGGGACCATATTATTTTAAATAGTTCTTGTTTGTCCATTAAGACAAATCTTAATCTTTCCAAATATAGGGTCTCCAACATTTTCGTAGTCCACATTTTAATTGTGGGGGTTATAGGGCCTTTCCAAAATTTTAATATTAATTTTTTCCCAATTATTAAACTATAATCAATAAAGGTTCTTTGATTCGATGTAAATAATTGATTTTGTTCTATTATTCCTAATATTATTAATTTTGAATCAGGAACCAATTTGGTATTGACGACTTCCGAAATTATCTTAAAAATTTCCATCCAAAAATCATTAATTTTTATACAGCTTACGAATGTGTGCGTTAGGTTAGCCTCTAAGTGTTGACATTTATCACAAATAGGGGAAACGCATGGGAAAATTCTATTCAATTTGGTTGTTGAATAATCTATGTAATACTTTAAATTGTATTAAAGAATGTCTAGCATTTAACGAACAGTGATGTATAAGTTGTAAGCTTTCATCCCAAATTTCTGGCCTTATTGTTTGACCTAATTCGTTTTCCAATGATTGCCTATATAAATCCGTCTTGGGTGCATCATTATCTAATAGAATATTATAAATATAAGATAGCAATTTTTCTGTGTTCGGATGTTTATTCAAACATTCATCAAAATTTTCTATCTTTCTAATTCTATAGTCATGTGTGTTTGACTTAGCATAGTCTCTAATTTATAGATATCTAAAGTAATCTTTTGATTGAAGCCCATAAATTTGTTGTAATTCCTGAAATGAGGGAAATGAACTTTTCCTATAGAGATCACCCATCTTTGTAATTCCATGATTTTTTCATTGTAAAAAACCCTTATCCATCAATGAGGGTTTAAATGTAGCATTGTTTACAATGGGAAGAGATAGTGGTAAATAATCCAATTTTAATGTCTTCTTTATTTGTTTCCAAATGCGTATTCCACTGTCTATTATAGGGTTTTCTTTATAGGTACTTTTGACCAAATTTCAAAAGGTACACAATCTTCCTTTTCCATTTTTAACCAGTTTGTCCAGTTCTTCCAACCAAAAATTCATATTTTTAATATTAACTGCCCAGAAAGAAAACATAAAATTCGGTAATGCTAAACCTCCATTTATTTTTGATTTACGTAAGTGTTTCTTATTTATTCTCTGGTTCTTATAATCCCAGATAAAATTGGTGACTATAGAGTCAACCTTTTTAAAAAAAGTTTTTGGGAGATGTATCGGGATTAATTGAAAGAGGTACAATTGCGGGAGAAAAATCATTTTTATCGCATTAATTCTACCCAACATTGAAATAGGTAATTTTTCCAATACAAAATATTCTTATGTAAGTTCAGTAAAGGCGGAAAATTAGATTTAAATAAAGAAGTATATCTCTTTGTTACATAAATTCCAAGATATTTAAGTTTTCATTTACCATTTTAAAAGGGAATTGTAAAATATGTGGGTTACTTTCCATTATTGGCATAATTTCGCTTTTATTCCAGTTAATTCTGTATCCTGAAAACGAGCCATATTGAGTTATTAAATTTAGTAAGTTTGGGATACTAACTTCAGGTTTAGTAATGTAAACTAATACATCATCTGCGTATAAGGAGATTTTATTTTCAGTATCTTTGGTTTTATACCCATATATTTCAGGATGGGACCTCACGCTTTCTGCTAATGGTTCTATTACAAGTGCAAATAATAACGTGGATAATGGACATCCTTGTCTACAACCTCTAGATAAATTAAATTTAGTTGATAACATTTGATTTGTTGATATTCTAGCTGTTGGATTAGTATATAGAAGTTTTATCCATGTACTAAACTTTTCGCCCAGTTGAAAAATTTTCATAACCGAAAATAAATAGGGCCATTCCACCTGGTCAAAAGCTTTCTCAGCATCTAACAAAATAATTGCTAGGTCTTTGATAATATTTCTTTTTGAGTATATAATACTGAATAATCGTCTCAGGTTATATGAAGAATACCTTTTTGGTATAAATCCTGTTTGATCCGGGTGTATTAATTTATTAATCACTGTACTTAATCTTTGTGCTAGGATTTTAGTTAATATTTTCTGATCAGTATTTAGAAGAGCTATAGCTCTATATGATCCTGGATCATCCAGATCCTTAGCTATTTTTGGTATAAGTGTTATAATAGATTCATTTAGCGTTTCTGGTAATTTCCGTTGGGTGTAGATATGTTCATACAGTGTCTTTAAATGCGGGATAATCAGATCATAGAATGTTTTATAGAATTCCGAGCCAATGCCATCTGGTCCCGGGGATTTACCATTTTTTAGAGATCTGATAGACTCTTCAATTTCTTTTACTGTTATTTTAGCGTCTAATAATTCTCTATCTTTCAAATCTAACCCTTTAAGATTGCATTTTTGTAAGAATGCTTCTATTCCTGTCTGGTGATCTATAGTTTTAACAGAATAAAGGTTTTAATAGTATTGCAGAAATCTCTCACTAATGTCCTCAGGTTGTACTAGTGGTTCTCCTTTGTCTGATTTAATCCTATGAATTGTTTTTTCCCCGTCCAGTTTCCGTAATTGACGAGCCAATAATTTTTGAGGTTTATCTCCAAATTCAAAATGTAATTGTTTAGTATATTGATAAAATTTTACAACTTGGTCTGAATATATTTTATTTAATTTATATTTCAATACTTCAATTTTATTGTGTTTTATCATGGTTGGTGGAGCCGCATTCTCTATGTCTAATTGTTTAATTTCCCTTTCCAATGCCTGTTGTATCACCCGATTCTTTTTATTATAAAATGCTTAGGAAGAAATCACGGCTCCCCGAGTAAATGCTTTAAATGTTTCCCATAGTAAGGAGGCAGACCTTTCAGGGTTATCATTTATTTCAAAGAACATATTAATCTGTTTGGTAAGATATTCCTGAGATGCTTTCTCCTTTAAAAGTTGTGGGTTAAGTCTCCATTGTACCTGTTTCTCCGTCCTTCCATTTATTTTAATCATAAACGTTAAAGGGGCATGATCCGAAATTATAATATTGTGGTATTTTGAATTATAAGTAAATGGAATAAGCTTGGAGTCCACCAAAAAATAATCTATTCTTGAATATGTTTTACGTACCGGTGAGTAAAATGAATATTCTCGTCCAGTTGGGTTTTCTATTCTCCAAACATCTTTGATATTATTAGTATCTATATATGCGTTTAATAAATCACTGGAGTGGGATTTTGTTTTCCGTTGTCTTGATGACCTATCTAAATAGGGATCTAATGTACAATTTAAGTCTCCTCTGTTTATTAAATTGTGTTGTGCTCATTCCGGAATTGTATTAAATATTTTCTTAAAAAACAAAGGGCTATCAAAATTTGGTCCATAAACATTAATAAGAGTCAATTTTTGTGCATACAGTTCGCCTCTTATATAATATATCTACCATCACTGTCCGTTATAGTTGATATATGTTTAATAGGTATCCCTTTACGGATTAGTATTGCAACACCTCTGGATTTATGTGTAAATGAAGAATGATACGCTTTATCAATCCATTTAGCTTTCAATCTATGTTCTGCATTCTTTTTTAGGTGGGTTTCTTGGAGGAAAATTACATCTGTTTTAAGTGCTTTTAAATGCGCTAATACTTAACCTATCTTAATTGGTTCGTTAATACCCTTAACATTTCAGCTACAAAATGTTATTCTTTCACCCCCGATCTTTATATTTGAGTCTTGCATCTTTTGTTTAGGGAGGTCTATAAGAGAGCAGATGGTTCAGCTCGACAAGCCCTACATTACACCCGAACCTCAAATAGATGAATTTTAAATCCCATTGATCTTTCTCATGTATATATATCATTTGATAAAGCTCATAACTCCATTCAAACTTAAAATTATAATAGAGTATTATATAAAGAAAAGAATAGATTAAGAGGTTAGTAAGGTGCAAAAAGAAAGAAAAAACTACATCTATAAGTAGTGTAGTTAGCGATAGCCATACTAGCATGGCTAACCATCTACCGACTTCCGTAGTCGATGTAAAAAAAAAACATGACTAGCTCCATACTCTCTTTAAAATGACATTTCCATAGCGATATTTTACTGGGGGGTGGGAAACATTATAGGTTCCACAGTATTCAAATTCCATTAGTCAAATATATATATAAAAAAATAAAATAAAATAAAAATTTCACAAAAAAAAGGAATGAAAGAGAAGAAAAGTGAAATCAAACTTTAAATCCAACTGTTTAGCTAATTCTAAATAATTGAATTGTAAGTAATTAGTGACCATTAGTAATAATTATTAATAGTACCACGCAGTAATGTTAATATTTATTAATTATGTTAATATTTATTATAATGGTAGCCATAAGTGTAACACGTCCATGGAAAAGGCTTTATTCAGCATCCATCTCCAGTTTTGATTGTCCTTAGGTATAACAGGGCCTTAGAACCATCCGATCTTACACAGTTACATTGTTCGTTGACGTCATTTATTTTGTAGATAATGTTCAGTCATCAGGCAGGCTTGATCTTCTGGGCGAACTCCAATGCATCCGCCGGGTCGGTGAAGAAGTGTTCTTTATCATCGTAAGTAACTCTTAATGTAGCCGGGTACATCAGACCATACTTCAGATCTTTCACATCCTTCAGTACTGTCTTTGCCTCTTTAAACACCGTTCTCTTCCTGGAGACCTCCACAGGGTAATCTCGGTAGATACAGATCTTATCTCCCTCATATATAAGATTCCTGGTACGGATAATTTTTTTCATAATTTCCTCCAGTACATGGTCATATTGTACCTTTACTATTATTTGTCTTGGAGGGGCATCCGCTTGTGGACGACGTCTCATCACCCTGTGTGCTCGGGCTAGCAGAGGCTTTTGATCCAAATTTAAGACTTTTTGAAATAAGTCTGCTGCGAATTCACAGGGGTCTTGTTTCCCCTCTCTCCCTTCTTGAATACCAACGATTCTTAAGTTCTGACGCCTCTGACGTCCTTCCAGTTCAGTGCATTTTTGAGTTATTTTGCTCAATAGGTCTGATAAGCGTTGGTTTTCTCTGATAAGCTGTTTTGTTGTTTCAGCACTTGTTGCAGCAATCTCCTCTAGATTGGTTATGGATGTGGCATGTTGATTCAATGCTTCCTCGGCAGGCTCCAGTCTTGCATTAAAGCTAGACTCCACCGAGTTGATTTTAACCTCCGTCTCCACATCCATCTCTGTAATTTGCTGGCTCAGCCTTGCTTCTGTTTCCTTCCTCCATTTTTCCGTTAATTCAAGGACTGTGGAGTTAATTTATTCCTTCATTTCCAACTTTAACTCCTTAAACTCTTCCTTGAATTTTTGAAGTTCTTCTCTAACATTCACTCTTCAGTTCTTCCTTTAGCTCTTCCTGAGCTAGTGTTATATTTTTAATTTCCTGAGCTAGAAAAATCCAAAGACCTTCTATCTCAGAAGATTTTTTAGTCTTTGGTTTCTTCGAGACATCTTCCTGGGATGATGTTGTACCTGAGGCCGAGGCTTCAGTCGGGCCTTGTTCTTCCGGTGCCGTTTTTTTGCCTGACAGGCCGTTTCGGTAGCTTGGGAGGGGGAGTGCTGCATAGACATACCGGAGTCGCGCGCCTGATGACGTCACTCACTCGTTGCAGACAGCCAGTGCAGAAACAGCAGGTAGGTCCGTTTTATCCCCGTTTTTAGCGATTTTTGGATGGAGCTAGCTGGCGCTGGTCTCTAACCCTCCATAGCGCCACCGGAAGTCCGATAAGAAGAAGAATCTGATAAGTGAAAGCTATAAGGATGTTATTTTTTGCCTTTAGACCAAAAGAATGAACCTGCAATGTAGTCTTCTAGTCCTTTTCAAATTCCAGATCTGAGCTTCCAGGTACCTGTCACATTAATTCCACATTTCATTCCCACTCCAGCATGTCTGGCTTCATGCACTGATTCAAAGAAGCCCAATGGAAACTTGAGGAGCACCATTTCATCTTCTAACTTGGCACATTCCAACATTCAATAATGATTTCACAATTCCTACAACAAGTCTTTATAGTTTGTATTAAAATTGACTTGTTTCAAGGAAAGGCGTCTACACTATAAGGCTCCTTGCACAGATTCTAAAACAACAGAATGATAGATATTCCCAATATTCTGTTATTTTAGATTCAAGGCATCTGCAATGTTTAATATCTCGCAGTTCAATCATTTGTTCTCTCCTGTTTTAAATCATCTCTCACCAGTTGCACCTCCAGACAGATCAGCTGCAATTAAGAGTCGTAGAGAATTAACAAGTGTTCATCACCCTCTCTACAACTTGTTTTATTCACTCTCTTTTTGTCAGCACCCCTCAAAACATTCTCTTTGTTCACTTCAAATCTTAACCATTTAAGAAAAAGTGATTTTCTAACTTATCCTAGTTTTAAATTTGATCTCAGAATTGCCAGATTAGCAACTTGAGTGCTGCATCATTGCACCACGATAAGAAAGAGAAAAAAAAACAACTAACTGTACAGAAGCAACATAGGTACTGAATTCAAGTGCAGCAAAGTCCTAGCCCAATCAACATTGCATAGTTCTGCTCATGGAAAGGAATAAAAAAATGTTTTAATAGTACTAGCAAAGTTGGTGAGCTTCAATTGATAAATCCCAAAGACTCAATACTTTAAATCAGTGTTTTCTGATTTCTGCTGGTCATCTTCTTCTTCTTTCGATTGGCATGCACAGCCTAAAGTTGTAGGACATCCTCAAAACATCCAAAAAAACTTAATTGAATAGAATACCTCAAAAATGCAGTTAATTTCAAAACTAAAGAAAAATGGCAGCCAATTTCACACGCAAATCTGAACAGCAATGGAACAATAACCAGATAATTCCCACCCTGCTTCCTGTAAGGACTCTATCCCCTACGCCCAATTCATCCGTCTATGCCGCATCTGCACCCAGGATGAAATGTTCCATACCAGGGCATCGGAGATGTCCTCATTCTTTAGGGAATGGGGGTTCCCCTCTTCTCACCATGGCCTCCTCTATATACCGCAGCTCCGCTCTTACTCCCCATCCCCCAACTCGTAACAAGGACAGAGACCCTCTTATCCTCACCTTCCACCCCATCAGCCGTTGCACATAACATATAATCCTCCGACATTTTCACCACCTCCAATGGGATCCTACCACTGGTCACATCTTCCCATCTCCTTCCCTTTCTGCTTTCCGCAGAGACCATTCCCTCCGCAACTCCCTGGTCAATTTGTAACTCCCTGGTCAATTCTTTCAAGAGAGCTAGACAGACCTCTTAAAGACAAGGGATATGGGGAGAAGGCAGGAACGGGGTGCTGATTGTGGATGATCAGCCATGATCACATTGAATGGCAGTTCTGGCTCGAGGGGCCGAATGGCCTACTCCTGCACCTATTGTTTATTGTCTATTCCTACCCAAACCACCCCCTCCCCGGGTACTTTCCCCTGCAACCTCAGGAAATGCTACACTTGTCGCTCTACCTCCCCCCCTCAACTCATTCCAAGGACCCAATCAGTCTTTCCAGGTGAAGCAGAGGTTCACCTGCACCTCCTCCAACCTCAACTACTGCATCCGCTGTTCCAGGTGTCAACTTCTCTACATCAGCGAGACCAAGCGCAGGCTCAGCGATCACTTCGCCCAACACCTCCGCTCAGTTCATATTAACCAACCTGATCTCCCGGTTGCTCAGCACTTCAACTCCCCCTCCCATTCCCAATCTGACCTTTCTGTCCTGGGCCGCCTCCATTGCCAGAATGAGGCCCAGCGCAAATTGGAGAAACGGCAACTCATATTTTGCTTAGATAGTTCACACCCCAGAGGTATGAACATTGGCTTCTCTAATTTTAGATAGCTTTCTCCCTCCTTCCCCTCCTTCTTCCCCTCCTTCTTCCCCTCCCCCTTCCCCTCCCCCTTCCCAGCTCCCCCACAAAGCCTACTGTCTCTGCTTCTTCTTTTCTTTTTCTCACCCCCTCTCCCCCCGTCATCAGTCTGAAGAAGGATCTCGGCCCAAAAGGTCGCCTCTTCCTTCTCTCCAGAGATGCTGCCTTGCCTGCTGAGTTTCTCCAGCATTTTTATCTACCTTCGATTTTTCCAGATCTGCAGTTCTTTCTTAAACAGATAATTTGTTTGAACAGGTAGACAAAAATGCTGGAGAAACTCAGCGGGCAAGGCAGCATTTATGGAGCGAAGGAAAAGATTTGATTCAATAATTTAGCTGGCAGTAGATAATTATCCTTCGGAACACTTTTTAAAATGGTATAATGGAAACTTTTACAACCACCCGAAAGAGAGGAAAGGATCAGTCAATTTGTCATAGATTGCAGCATTCTCTTAATAATCCACTGAAATGTCAACTGAGATTGTGTTTATCTCTGGAGTGGGATAAACAGTAGAGACCTAATTGTTCAAGTAAATTGACCAAGAGTTGTTTCAAAATTGTCATAATGTTCAATTTAAAATTTTACCTGATTTATAGTTTTAGATTACATAGTTCAAAATAAATAAACACCAAATTAAAAGTTTGTGTCTTGTTTAACTGCAGGTAGCAACCCGATGTCCTAGGTTACAGACTAGGTATCAAAACAGAGAGTAGCAATGCTTGTGCCAAGCAGCAACTAGTTATCATCTAATCCAACGATTTGAAAAGATGAAACCAAATCTAAATAAGCCTTGAATTTACTAAAGGAAAGTACAAACACCTAGACAACATTGTGAGCTAATTAAGCCAGTGCTTGTATGAATTGTCTCCATGTCAAGGCTTCCTGCCACAATATTACTCTGAAAAAAAGATTGAGGTCAGCCATGATTGGTATTCGTTTTAGTTTATTATTGTCAAAATACTTAGCTTTGGGTGTTATACAGCAAATCATACCATACATTGTGTATGAGTCTTTTGGATCAGCGACCACTGTTCCATTAGGTTTAAGATAATTATGGATAGGGACGGAGTGGGCTGCCGAGTTAAAATGCTAAATTGGGTTAAGGCCAACTTTGAGGGTATGGGACAGGATCTCGCTCAAGTTGATTGGAGAAGGTTGTTTGATGGAAAATGAACATCAGGAAAGTGGAATGTTTTTAAAAGTGTGCTGACAATTATTCAAGACATGCATGTTCCTGTAAGAGTTAAGGTCAAGGCAGGCAAACATAAGGAAGCCTGGATGAGGGAGGTTGGCTTTGGTCAAGAGTAAAAAGGAGGCACGATCCAGATATGGGCAGCTGGGATCAAGTGTATCCCTGGAGGAGTTTCAGGAACTAAGGAGTAAGCTTTTGGCAAATTGGCCTTCATTAGTCAGAGCATTGAGTATAAACGTTTGGAGGTCATGTTGCAGTTATATAAGATGTTGGCAAGGTCGTATTTAGAGTATTGTGTTCAGTTTTGGGCACCACGTCAGGCTGGAAAGGCTGCAGAGAAGATTTACGAGAATGTTGTCAGGATGCAAGGGCCCGAGCTATAGGGAGAGGTTGAGCAGGCTAGGTCTTTATTCCTTGGAGCGCAGGAGGATGATGGGTGATCTTAGTGTACAAAATCATGAGAGGAATAGATTGGGTAGATGCACCGAGTCTCTTGCCCACAGAAAGGGAATCAAGAACCAGGGGACATAGGTTTAAGGCGAGGGGGGAAAGCTTTAATAGGAACCCGAGGTGTAACATTATCACGCAAAGAGTAGTAAGTATATGGAACGAGCTGCCAGAGGAGGTCGTTGAAGCAGCTACTTTCGCAACATTTAAGGAACACTAGACTAAGTGGGACCCGTTGGGTCCCATGTTCACACGGGAGGGCTGTTCCCCCAACGCAATATTCCACCTCTCCACCAATTCCAATATTGGTGGCCAGTGAGGGGGGGGCTTTCTGGGGCGCTAGTATGGGTGTTGTGGGCTGAAGGGACTGGTTTTCAGAGGGCTAGTATGGACATTGTGGACCGAATGGATTATTGGGCTGACAGCTCAGTCACATAGGCCTGGTGGGCTGGCAGTTCAGTCATTCAGGCCTGGTGGGTTGGCAGCTCAGTCACTCAGGGCTGGTAAGCTGGCAGTTCAGTCACTCAGGGCTGGTGGGCTGGCTGTTCAGTTACTCAGGGCTGGTGGGCTGGCAGTTCAGTCACTCACGGCTGGTGGGCTGGCAGTTCACTCACTCACTCACGGTTGGTAGGCTGGCAGTTCATTCACTGACGGCTGGTGGGCTGGAGTTCACTCACGGCTGGTGGGCTGGCAGTGGATTGACTCAATGCTGGTGGGCTGGCAGTTGATTGTCTCATGACTGGTGGGCTGGCAGTTCACTTATGGCTATTTCTTAAAATTCAATTTCAAGCAGTGCAGGCCACCAAATTCTAATGCAATTTCATACCATTTGGGCTTTATACTCCTGCCCCCCTGGAAGGGGCGTTAACCTCATCATGGTGATTGACAGGCGAGAGGACCAAACAGCTGATCAAGATTTTTTAAACATTCATAACTTTTTTATTTTTCATCGATCGGAAAAATCCTGGGGGCTGCTTCAGCGGAGGAGGACTGTGAGTAAGATGGCCAAAAATCATAGCGATATATGGTAGTGTTTTTTTCTAAAATCAATATACCGCGCAGACAGGACGTGGTCAAGATTTTTAGTTATATATAGATTTAGACATGTACATGGATAGGACTGGTTTAGCGGGATTATGGCCCAAATGCAGGCAGGTGGGACAAGTGTAAATGGGACATTTTGGCCGGTGTGGGCTAGTTGGGCCAAATGGCCTGTTTCCACGCTGTGAGACTCTATGACTTTGCATGTAAGGCAGTACAAAAGAGAAAACAAATGGTGCAGTAAATAAACAGAATGCCCATGCAATTGAATAGTTAGGAGTCAATATTGATCAATGCAGCTGATGAACTGCAATAGGTATGCTTTATATATTTTTTTATTTTCACTTGATACGAAGCTAGTTGCAATACATTACGCTTTTGCAATTAGAAATAATCTACAGAGTATACATGTTGTTTGTTTATTCTGAACAAACTCCAATAAACCAGAAGATCTCAAAACAAAAGAAAATCTCCAGGGATGATGCAACTCAGGAGATTAAGAATCAGAAAACATTAAATATCTAAACTGTCCATTTTCATAACAATCTATGTATGGTTTGGGGGTGGGGATGTGGAGAAGGGGAAAGAATAAAAATATATGCCCTCAGGGCATTGAAGGAACTTGGAAGGTAATTAGTAGCCACAAGGAACTGCAGATGCTGGTTTACATTTAAAAAAAGACACAAAGTGCAAGAGAGCGCATCAGGCAACATCTCTGAACATGGATAGGTTATGTTTCGCATTGGGATCCTTCTTCAGACTGATTGTTGTGGGGGTGAAAGCTGGAAGAGAAGTGTGGGCGGGACAAAGCCTGGCAAGTAATTGGTTGAAATATATGAGGGAAATTGGATTGGCAGATGGTTGGACAAAGGCCAGGGATGAAAAGACAAAAGGCAGTGAGATAAGGAGGGAAGAGGTGTGAAATGTGAAGCCAGTGAATGGGAAAAAGATAGAAGTGGACAGGGACGATGGATTGTGGAAGAAATTGATGTGCATCCAAGTGTGACATATGGAAAAGAAGGGAGGGGAACGGGTGATGTTTGTTGTTTAGTTTCCTAAAATTGAAATATTCCATGTTTATACCATTGGGTTGCAAGCTATCCAAGCGGTATGAGTTCTCCAGTATGCATGTGGCCTCACTCTGGCGATGGGTAGTGGCTCACGAAAGAAAGGTCAGTGTGGGAATGGAAAGGAGAATTAAAATGGCTCGCAAAGGGGAGGTCGAACAGGCCTTGGTAGACAGACCACAAGTATTCAACAAAATGGCTACCTAGTCTATACTTTATCTCGACAATGTAAAAGAGGCCACACTGAAGTAGATGAAGTTGGAGGATGCGAATCTGTCTCACCTGGAAGGGCTGCTGGGATCCTTAGATGGATGCAAGGGAGAAGGTAGAGTGGCAGATGATACACCTCTTGCGGTTACAGGTGAAAGTACCAGAGGAAAGGATGGTTTGTGTAGGAACAGGTGAGTGAACCAAGGAGTTGCAGACGGAGGAAATCGGTGGGGATGGGAAGATGTGGCTGGTGGCATTATCACGTTAAACGTGGTGGAAATATCTGAGAATTATGTGTTCGACGCTGACGCTGGTGGGGTGAATGGTAAAGAACAGTAAAACTCTATCTTTAGCGGGACAGGCAGCATCTCTGGAGAGAAGGAATGGGTGACGTTTCGGGTCGAGACCCTACTTCACCCATTCCTTCTCCCCAGAGATGCTGCCTGTCCCACTGAGTTACTCCAGCATTTAGTGTCTACCTTCGATTTAAACCAGCATTTGCAGTTCTTTCCTACACAAAACTCTATCTTTGTTCCGTGTAGGGGCGAGAGGAGAGTCAGGAGATGGGGAAGCAAGAACAGGACTAAGGGGGGGTGGGGGGAATACAGAGGACATGTGGGTGAGGGATCCATCTATGAAAACAGTGGTGAAACCACATTTTACTTTTGAAAGAGGACATCTCAGGTGTCCTGGTGTTAAAATCCGCATCTTGTGAGCAGATGTGGCAAAGACAGCGAAATCGAAGTAGAGAATGGCATTTTTGTAAGAATTGTCCATTTCGGAGGGGGGGGAAGAGAGACCAGATGGAAAACTCCCCCACCCCCACCCCCTCTATCCTCTTCTACATCTCCTTTTTTCTGATTTCACATCTTTTCTCTCCTTATCACACAGCCTTTTGTCTTTTCATCTCTGGTCTTTGTCCAACCATTTGCATTCCAACCCCCACCCACCCCATCCACCTCTATCAACCTATCACTTGCCAGGCTTTAGGTTCACCCACCACCTCTCTTCGATCATTCTCCTCCGAGCGACGAGCACGTTTTTCCTTACAGTGGTTGTTGCGCATATGGAATGAGTTGTCAGGGAAGCTGTAGAGGTGGGAACAATTACATAATTGAAAGGGCATTTAGACAGATAAATAGATAGAGCAGTTTTAGAGGGATATAGGCCAAACAGGGCAACAGACATCTTGCCTCGCATGGGTGAATTAGACCGAAGGGTCCTTTTAAATTTGATATAACTTCATAGGTGACAGATACAGATTTAGGAGGAAATACTGCTTGTTGTTCTAATTTTCTACATGACAGATAGACCCTGAAGTTTCATATAAAAGTTAGAATATATTTTTTGGCAGTAGCTCAATGTCTGGTACTTCTTGCAAAATCTCAGGCAATAGCTGAAAGTTATCCAGGTCTTACTGCATGTTTTCATGGGTTCCATCTTAGGGAAGAAGGGGGGGAGGGATAATTGAAAGACCAGTTGAAAATGCCTGGACATAGGACAATAAATGTAATTAAAGAGAATCTTTAGCCTCTAATGCAAGGGCCATGAATTAAAAAGTATTTGCCTACTTCTTCATAGTCTATTCTATCTACCCATTACATATATTTAATTCACATTAGTTTCCTGCCCATGGACAAGATTTAACCACAATAATTTAATGAATCAGGATGAAGGCACAGTGGCACAGCTAGTAGACTGCTTGGGTTTCCTCTGTGCTCCAGTTTCTTTGCTCGTCCTGAAGGCGTGCCAGTTGTTAAGGCAAATTGGCTACTTTGAAACGCCACAATGTAGGTACATTCTTGAACCTGGAGGGAATTGCAGGGACTGTGGGGAGAATACAGTGTGCTGAAAATTAGTGGCAGAATGGGATTGCTCTGTGAGGCGACAATGGGTTGAATTGCCTTATACTATGCCAAAGAGTTATAAAACAATGCAAGTGTTTGCTAACTGAAGTGGATCAATTAGATGTGTTGATGGGGATACAAAAGAGACAGCCAAGCTGTGTGGATGAAACAAAAGTCAGGGTTCAATATAGATAACTGTTGAGTTGTCCCTTCACTTTGGATCTGTGAAAGAAAAATTACCTTCTGAAGAGTTGAGGTGTATTAAGTTGTACAGCCTTTATCTGAATTCTGTTTTACTACCAAACATCTACGCTACTCAAATTTTCGGTAAACATATATTAACATAATTGTGGTGGAGACCAGCCATAACCTTATGTATTCAGGAAAGTGTGTCAAGGGCTAAACGTTCCCCTGACATCCATTTCTGAAAAATGTAGTTTCTAAAATGTACTGAAAACTCAAATGGAATTAAACCACATAACAAGTTAGATTACAAGCATATACACTGAATTTTGAGGTCTTAAAATGAATTGCGAACAGACCCAGGAATTACAAGATTATAGTTAAAACTATTTGTGAATGCTTGTTTAATTAAGGAGTTCTAATCTCAGCAGCACATCTATCCTGAAAAAATTAGTAAGAAAGCTCCATTCTACCAATCTACATCTCCTTTCACAAAGTTGTATGTTAACAGGTGCACCAACACCCATCCTCCTGACTAATTTCAAACAGATATTCAATTAATTGACATGTGTGGCTAGTAATAAACATGACTTTGCGCATTATTTTCCACGGAATGAGCCTCAAATTGTTGGGGGGGCGGTTTAAAACACACAAATTCTTAATCATATTTCAGGCAACTTGAATCGAGATAATTATTTTAACTGGCCCGTTCGCGAAGTTCTGATTCGGCCGTGGGACTTACCATCACCCGGCGGGGTCACAACATCAGAAGCTTGGATAGCCTCAACGCAGAGGGAGAACAAGGAGGGAAGAGACAAGGACTTTAAGACTTTTGCCTTCCATCACAGTGAGGAGGTGCCTGGTAGACTCACTGTGGTGGATGTTAAATCTATGTTCATTGTATGTTTTGTTATTTTATTCTATGTTATGACTGCAAGGCACGGGATTTCGTTCAGACTGAAAGGTCTGAATGACAATAAAAGATACTTTTGACTTTTGACTTATTTCACGTTGTTATTCGACCAATTGGCAAGCGTCTTGAAAACCGAATCCATTTAAAAAACAGTACCAGATATGATTTTTAAAAAGTTGTGCATTCAATAAGTTGAGAGTTCAATCGCATTGGAAAAAGTAGTCATTTGCAGTTGTGATCGTTTCTCTATCGACGTTGACGCAACCCTTACTACGCATGTTATTTTGTTTTCTGGCTGAGGAACAAGAGAAAATCTCAACGTCGTCCTCTACGTTACACGTTTACTCACTTAAGTTGCGATCAATTGTATTTAAGTCGCCTCATTTCGCGACGTCCATTTGCGTACAGAGCCAAGGAAAATAGTCGCCATTAGTTCTACACCTTCTGGGTTGCTAACAGGAAATGCACTTTCAACCTTCCACACAGGAAATGGATGGAGATCCTTCACATTTTCCTTCCTGCGGAGGCTGCGGAGCGACGTCGCGGTGCAACCTCCCAATGCGGTCGTCATTTCCAATCGTGGACAGGCTCAAACATGCTGGAGTAACTCAGCGGGACAGGCAGCATCTACTGGAGAGAAGGAATGGACGACGTTTCGGGTCGAGACCCTTCTTCAGACTGAAAGTCAGGGGAAATGGGGACGAGAGATATAGACGATGATGTAGAGGGATATTGAACAAATTAATGAAGGATATGCATAAAATAACTGGGAATCAGGCCATTGTTAGCTGTAGCTAGATGAGAACGAAAAGTTAGTGTGACTTGGGTGAGGGGAGATAAGGGGTGACTTGGGTTGAGAGGGAATGCAGGGGGTTACTTGAAGTTAGAGAAAACAATATTCATAGGCATTGCGTTAAAATTGAAAACTAAAGCTCAATTATAGTTATAGAGTGATACAATGTGGAAACAGGCCCTTTGGCCCAACTTACCCACATCGGCCAACCTGTCCCAGCTACGCTAGTCCCACTTGCCTACGTTTGGTCCACTTCCCTCCAAACTTGTCCTATCCATGTACCTGGCTAGCTGTTTCTTAAATGTTGGGATAGTCCCAGCCTCAACTACTTCCTCTGCCAGCCTGTTCCACACATACACCACCCTTTGTGTGAAAATTGTGGGATGATATCCATGATTGCCAGCACCAAAATATCTCGGACATGGAAATTAAAAATTATGGAACCACTATCCATTGATTGGGCAGCACCCGTGGAAAAATAAAAGGTTGTCATCTAAAGGCAACAACCATCGAGGAATCGAACTAATGTGCTGAGTATTTCCAGCAATATCTAATTTAGTTTCAAAAATGTTTTAGTGTTTGCCAATCTTCCTAGTCTCTAGATTTGTTATTTTCGTCTTCCGATATTAAAACATCGAAGAGTTTGGGAAATAGACTGTCAAAGATTATACGCTATATTATGTAACTAATTTTTTTGGTAAAAATTTGAGGGGAAATGCAGTGATAATCCTCCCCAGATTACTGTTTAAGAAGGAACCGCAGATGCTGGAAAATCGAAGGTAGACAAAAATGCCGGAGAAACTCAGCGGGTGAGGCAGCATCTATGGAGCGAAGGAAATAGGCAATGTCTCAGCCCAGATTACTGCTGGGATCCGCTCATGTCAACTGTTCGTAATCTGGGTAGTTATCAAATTAGAAATGTAGCCGCAAATTGTTTGCCAGGTTAAAACTTTGAAGATATTTAGAAATCCTTATCTTCCATTAACAAATTGTTTAGAAACTGTGTCCAAGTCTCCAGTGTCCAGAAACAATAAACTTAAAAGTAGACCATTCAGCCCATTGAGCTTGCTGCACAATTTAATCAAGATCATGCCTGATCTATTACCGTGGCACTATTTTCCAACAATGTACTCTCCTTGCTCCTGCTAATGTTAAGAGCAGGATTGGTTTTCAAGCACCACTCAATGAGATTATTAATCACCCTCTCATGTAAAGTGAACTACTTCTGGTGTTGCCCATATTTAATATAAACAAAATATGTATATTTTCAACAAGTGTGTGGTCGCAAATAATTACAGGATGGAGTACAAGAAGGAGATAGAGAACTTAGAAACATAGGACAATAACAGGACAATAACATCTCACTCAATGTCAGCAAGACAAAAGAGATGGTTAATACTTTAGGAAGCATGGTGGAATACATGCCCCAAAACAGCAAGTGGGAATGGTTCAGTGCTTCAAGTCCCTTGGCTTTAATATTATCAACAAGCTGTCAAGGACCAGTCATGTCAATGCGACAGCCAATTAGGCACACCAACACCTGTACTTCCTGAGGAGACTGAGAAAATTCAGCATATCTCCAATTAATCTTACAAATTTCTACAGATGCACAATAGAAAGCATACTGTCGGGTTGCATCACAGCTTGGTTTGGGAACAGCTCTGCTCAAAACCGCAAGAAATTGCAGAGAGTTGTAAATGTAGCTTAGTCCATCACACAGATCAGACCTCCCACCATTGACTCCATCTACACATCATGCCGCTTTGGAAAAGCAGCCAACATAATCAGAGACTTGTCCTACCCCAGATATTCCTTCCAGCAGAAAGTACAGAAGCTTGAAAGTGTACACCATCACACTCAGCTTCTTCCCCTCTGTTATCAGGCTTCTGAACAGTCCTTCCAGAAGTTTGGGTGTTGTCCGATTCACCTCTGTCCCATTGTGGGCATTGGACTATGTGGAACTGATGCACGACATTGCTGATATTGCAGGGCTAACTGCTTCACCCCAAGCAGGACATTTCTAGTCAGACTTAAAACTGTCTCCCCTCCTTCTAGGTGTATAACATTACCATTCTCCATAAACTCCAATACAAGATTTCCCCTGTGTATACCATTACACACTGTCCATCTCAGCCATAATTTCTCCCCTTGCTAAAGTACATTGGGTCCCATCCAAACAGGATCCTTAATCTGGTCTGCACATTTATCCAATCTTAAATCTCCTCCAATTCCATTTGTATAAAACATGATTCAGTTCTAGTCATTATGAGCAATCTTTGGAACTACATCCGCCAGGTTCCTCCTAATAACTTTGCTTAAAAAAATACACTTTTCAAGCTAATTTTTGGTCACCTCTCCTAATCTCTTTCTTTTAAGGTCAATTATTAAATTATTTGTGAAACAGCATTATGCTTTCTCCAATTTTGACCGACGTGACTGTCTCCCATGTGGACTATAACAACTCTTATGTAACAGAACGTCCCACTCCAAGCCACGCACCTGCCGTGTGGAGATGTCCTTAACTCAGGCACCGGACAAGAAACGTACCTGCAGGATTCAGAACTGCAGCCGCACGGAACACCATGTTTTCCTCACTCTACCAACTCCTTCTCACTTCCTCAGCATGAATGTATCACCATACCGTGGTCAATTTGCTCACTCATCTTTCCCCTCCACTCCACAACTTGCAACAACCTCGTACCTGCTGGTCAAGTGCAACAGTTTCTCGGACCTGCAACAACCCTAAAGAAGACCGATTTTAAGACAATGCCATACTCCGGACCACCTTAAAAGACCAGTGGAAAACAAAACACCTCAAAGTGATGAGCGAGGGGCTAAAGTTTTATTGCCGCTCATGTCAACAGGTGCAGCGAGCCAGCGCCACAGATCACCTTTTCCCCTCAGGAAATCCTTCAGAAGTTACCCCGAACCACCACAGCACTCACTCACCCGTCAGCGAGTCGGGGGTCCGGTGTGCAGGCGCTCGCCACCACCTTGCCCGCTCTCCTCACCTGCTCGGTCCTCACTAGCCAAGGAGCACATCGTGCAGCCAAACCTCGCCCAGCCGCAACCCGCTCACCTTCCCGCGCCCGCCCTGGAGCCCGCCACCGCCCGCGCCCTGTGCTGCCCGTCCTGCTGCAATCCTTCCATCACCACCGCACACAACCCACCCACCCCGCTCCCTCTCCACCCACCTCACTCACAACCCACCCACCCCGCTCCCTCTCCACCCACCTCACTCACAACCCACCCACCCCGCTCCCTCTCCACCCACCTCACTCACACCCACCCATCCCGCTCCCTCTCCACCCACCTCACTCACAACGCCACCCACCAACCCCCTCCCCACTCCCATAACTCTTACTTCCCTTCCCCTTAGAAACCACTCACTCCACACCCGTAAACTCTCACCCCATGTCCCCCCTTCCCCGTAGAACCCACCACCACAACCACTCCCTCACGACCCCATAACACTCACTCCCCTTTCCCCTCCCTCTCCATCCTCATGCCCTCACTCCTTACAACGAAATCCACTCCCCCTCCGTAATCCTCATCCCCCCCTTCCCTTTACACGCTCCCTCCCCACCCACGAGCCTCACTTCTCTTCCCCTTACAACCCATTCCCTCCGCTCCATCCCCACCCTCATAACCCTCACTCCTCTTCTCTCCCACTCATAGCTATTTGTAAATAGTAGGAACTGCAGATGCTGCTTTACAAAAAGAAAATGACTGGAGAAGGCAGGCTCTCTGGAAAAGATGGGTAGGTGACATTTCAGATTGGGACCCCTTTTCAGACTGATGTGCAGTTTGTTGACCACTTTGCAGAACTCCTCTGTTTAGTACAAACTGGAACTCCCTGGCTGAGCAATTCCAGGATTAACTGATTTATAGACAATAGGTGCAGGAGTAGGCCATTCAATGTGATCATGGCTGATCATCTACAATCAGTACCCCATTCCTGCCTTCTCTCCATATCCCTTAATTCCGCTATCCCTAAGAGCTCTATCTAACTCTCTCTTGAAAGTATCCAGAGAACCAGTCTCCAACGCCCTCTGAGGCCGAGAATTCCACACACTCACAACTCTCTGTGAGAAAAAGTGTTTCCTTGTCTCCGTTCTAAATGGCTTACCACTTATTCTTAAACTATGGCCCATGGTTCTGGACTCCCCCAACATTGGGAACATGTTTCCTGCCTCTAGCGTGTCCAAACCCTTAATAATCTTATATGTTTCAATAAGATCCCCTCTCATCCTTCTAAATTCTAGAGTATACAAGCTTAGCCGCTCCGATCTATCGACATGTGACAGTCCCGCCATCCCGGGAATTAACCTTGTGAACCTACGCTGCACTCCCTCAATAGCAAGAATGTCCTTCCTCAAGTTTGGACATCAAAACTGCACACAATACTCCAGATGTGGTCTATCTAGTGCCCTGTCCAACTGCAGGAGGACCTCTTTGCTCCTATACTCAACTCTTGTTATGAAGGCCAACTTGCCATTAGCTTTCTTCACTGCCTGCTTGCTGTACCTGCAAGCTTACTTTCAGTGACTGATGAACAAGGACCCCCAGATCCCGTTGTACTTACCCTTTTCCCAACTTGACACCACTTAGATAATAATCTGCCTTCCTGTTTTTGCCACCAAAGTGGATAACCTCACATTTATTCACATTAAACGGCATCTGCCATGCATCTGCCCACTCAACCAACCTGTCCAAGTGACCCTGCATCCTCATAGCATCCTTCTCACATTTCACACTGCCACCCAGCTTTGTGTCATCTGCAAATTTGCTAATGTTACTTTTAATCCCTTTATCCAAATCATTAATATATATTGTAAATAGCTGTGGTCCCAGCACTGAGCTTTGCGATACCCTACTAGTCACTGCCTGCCATTCTGAAAGGGACCTGTTACTTCCTACCCTTTGTTTCCTGTCTGCCAACCAATTTTGTATCCATACCCTCACTACCACGTGCTCTAATTTTGCCCACTAATCTCCTATGTGGGACCTTATCAAATGGTTTCTGAAAGTCCAGGAAAACTACATCATCCACTTATTTCAAGATATCAAGCATCTGAAAGTTTTACTTTTGTATGGTAGAAATCTATTTTTACAAAGACTGATAAAACACTATAACTGTCAAATGGCCAAAAGGTATGACAAGTACAAGTACTTGGATAGGAGAGGCATAGGATATGGCCTTACTGTGGGTAAATGGGTTAAGTGCAGGTCAGCATCAACAATGTGGGCCAAAAGCGTCTATTTTTCTGCTGCATATTATTGAAGATACGACAATATTGTGCCTTCTCGCTTTCCATATTCTGACCATTGTTCAGAAAGAATTTGTTTGAAATGTTTACCTGATCTGCAAGTTCTTATCTCATATTTATGTTTGTTTAACAAAAAAATACTTCTCAACCCAAGCAGTCAAACAAATCAGGTCAATGTCCCTTTTGCTTCAAATTAAGTTTACATAGCCCACTGGAATTTAGGAAAAATACTGTGAAAACTCTGCAAAATACACAAATGCATTAATTTATTTTATTAGAGGATAAGATCTCATCCTATACCTTACAAATGTTTTTGACAAGTATTATTGGGGAGATTTCAGAGCATGCCATTAGTGAAAAGATTAAATGAATTCAAATCTATTAAAGCACTCCGCAACATTGGGTGCAATGTCTGAAGACTATCAAAGACATGTTTGGATCAAGGGTGATTGTGCAAGAATACTGACTTCTACAACTTAACATGAGTAAAGTCTTCAAGTGCATGAGGACACCATTACTTGACATTTCTCAAAGTTGTATTGCACACCTCACTTGCAAATAGTTCATTGTTCCTTCAGCACTCTGTCTAAATTCCAGAATTCCCAACTTAAGAGCATTGTAGGAGGTCACTGGAACAATGTGAGTGTTTTATTACCAAATAGGCCATATAATAATGAGTAATAAATGTAGATTGGTTATTTCCTACTAACCAATTGTAGTGCTTGTTAGTAGTAGCTCCGTCTACTATGCGATTTATATTACCAGGAGTTCGCTTACGTAATTCAGTCTGACTAGCTGCTAGTTACTATAACGCCCTGCAGACCAATGCTGTAAGTGTACTTTAATAAATATGTGTTGTACCTTGATGTGTGTACGACTCGGCTCATTACAAGTATCAGAAGTGGGATACGAACCCATGCCTCCAATTGGAGACCAGAACAACGTTACGCCCAAATTGAAAAAGAATTGTTCGCAGTGGTTTTCGCCTGCACAAAATTTGAAGACTTTATTTTTGGGAGGTCTGTGACTGTGGAAACAGACCACCAGCCGCTGGTCACTATCTTGAATATACCCATTCATGCCGCACCGGCTTACCTACAACGGATGATGATGCAGCTGCAGCGTTTTGATTTCAACATTATCTTCAAAAAAGGCAAGCACATGCACATAGCTGACATGCTATCAAGGGCCCCACGCAAAACCAGCGAACAACAGCCCTCTGAACAGGACCAGTTCTCAGTAATGAAGGTATCGTATGTTCCCACTGATTGCCTAAGCAGCCTGGCAGAGCACACGGCTGCTGACGAGACTTTACAATCTGTAGTCTGCCGTCATCCGGCGTGGCTGGCCAGATAAACGGCACAGCACCCCGCTCGCGATCCGCCCATACTTCCTGGTTTGCGACGAACTGGTGTTACAGGACGGGATTATAGTCAAGGGTCACAAAGCAGTTGGCTCAGCCGTTCTCCAGGACAAGTACTTTGATGCCGTCCACAGGGACAACCCCGGTGTGGAGGCAACCTTACAACGGGCACAGAGCATGTTTTACTGGCCTGGTATGACCAAGTACATACGTGACAAAACTGAAGTCTGCGCCATCTGCAAACGCCTGACGCCACTCCAGCAGAAGGAGCCCTTACTGCCGCACCCGGTTCCTCCTCTACCGTGGTCCCCGGTAGCCACCGACATATTTGAATGGCATGGGAAACACTATCTGATTCTCGTCGACTAATATTCAGGCTGGTTTGGCATTCATCTACTCCAAACCATCACATCTGAAGCAGTTATCCAGAAGTTGCAACGCCATTTGTCCATGCACGGTTCCCCTGCACGCCTTCAATCCGACAACGGCAGTCAGCTCACCAGCCAGCTTTTCAAAAGCTTTGCTTAACAATGGGACTTTCGACAATATCTGACGTCTACCTGGACCTGCTCAATTTAAGGAACATTGCGAGGGATCCCATACTGGGTTCTCCAGCCCAACGCCTGATGTCTCGTCTAACCCGTGCTGCCCTGCCTGGACAACAGCTTTTGCAGCCACAGGTCCCTTCCCCGCCCGCAGTCCAGAAACAATTACAATTCAAGTGTTACATGCACAAAAACGTTTTTTGACAAGTCCAGTAAGCCACTTAAACCTCTCTCCAGAGGACAGGTTGTTCGCCTCCAGACTAACAAGGGCTATGGCCGATTGAGTCATATCCACAGCCCAGCCAAAGAACCGTGCTCTTACCTGGTAAGTGCGGAAGGGACCATTTACAAATGCAACCGTCAACATCTCCTTCCTGTGAAGGAACCATGTCCTGCGACTCTGTATCCAGAGGTCTCACGTTTTGTATACCCCCCCACTACTGGGTTGACTGCTCCACAGCCAGAGACTGTGTCCCCCGCAGCCTCTCCACGGCTTTCAGCACCCAGCTTGCCTATTTCACCACCTCCACCTGGCGGGTCTCTGGTGCCGTCCCCGATCACAACCCCGGTCCCCTCCCCAGTCACTTCACCGGTGAAAGGAGATGCGGATTCGTACCGCATACACGGCGGACGGGTCAGCAGGCCACCCATTAGATACAATGATTTTGTATAACCATCTATACTTCTCCACAGCGTTATGGCTACTGTATTGTTTAGCCACCATGTATCCATGCTTTATTTTGTTTCAATAAGGAAAGATGTAGATTGGTTATTTCCTACGAACCAATTGTAGTGCTTGTTAATAGTTGCTCCACCTACTATGCTATTTATATTACCAGGAGTTTGCTTACGTAATTCAGTCTGAGTAGCTGCTAGTTACTATAACGTCCTGCAGACCAATGCTGTAAGTGTACTTTAATAAATAAGTGTTGTACCTTGATGTGTGTATGACTCGGCTCATTACAATAAATTCTGAGCCTGTCTGAAAAGAGAATGAAAAGACTATTTTTAAAAGAGGAAGACTTAAGTTTTTTTTTAAATGAAAGCAACTTCCCCCCCCCTCACCAAAGATAGACACAGTGCCGGAGGAGCTCAGGCAGCAACTCTGGAGAAAAAGGATGGGTGACGTTCTGGGTCGGGCCACATCTCCAGAATGACTCCCTTACTTTTGTTGTTGATATGAAGGATGCAAAAGCCAATTTAAGAATACAGCATAAACATTAAAGATTCCTGTAGATGCACATCCACAACAAAATAAGTGGAAACTATTAACTGAGGTTAAAAACAGGTGAAATTGAAGTATTAAGAAAATTAAAATTGACACTGAACACTTTCATAAATGTATTGAAAATATTATCAACAAAATGTAGGCGTTCCATCCAAAAAATATATTTTTATTGATTCTTTTCATCCTTCGGCCACCAATTTGGCATTGATGCTCTCAACCCTACCCGAACATCACCTGCTGTGAGTACATGAAGAGGTTCATTGGCATAAGCCAGTCGAATCATGGCTAAGCCAACATCGCCGTCATAACTCCTGAACCTACCAGCCAATTTTCCAGATTCAGTAACAATCTGCGCCTTTTCTGGAACTTTGCCGGGCTGCATGGGGTTGTCCAGTTGGATTGGCATCAACCTTTTCCTTATTACGCCTGTGTAGTGAGTCCGAGCCGTCAACTCTTGCCCTATATAACAGCCCTTGGTGAAGCTGATCCCATTCATGTACACAAGGTTTGATTCCAAAGGTATTGCTTCTCCAGATGGGAGGTCTTTCACACCTTCAGCAATTCCTTAGACGAAACAAGACAGCATATATTACCACCATATAACATAACATTTATTCTTAATCATCTTCAATGAATTAGCGTTCAGCTGCCAATTGTTCTCCCTTAAGGAACTCTAATTTTGAATCCCTTAGGCTAGATTAGGTAAATAAAATATGCCAACCAATTTCTCTTCATCATTGATCACCATCTTAAAATGCTTGTCAGAAGTTCTCTACAAATAGTACAGTCAGCAGCACTGCACACCAACTCCACTGTTGAGCACAGCATTGCCTCTCATCTTAACGCCATTCATCAGAAGATAAATGAATGGCTTCAGTAAACTGGAAGGATATACATGATCAACATATTTTGCAGATATCTAATGAATGCCACGAATGAAGGAAGTTACAAAAAGTGGTGAACACTGCACAGTCCATCACAGGTACCGAACTCCCCACCATCGCAGGGATCTACAGCGAGGCACTACCTCAAAAAGGCAGCCGGCATCATCAAGGACCCACATCACCCTGGCCACGATCTCATTTCACTCCTGCCATCGGGAAGATGGCACAGGAACCTGAAAACGGTAACGTCCAGGTTCAAGAACAGCTTCTTCTCGACAACCATCACCTATTGAACGACATGAACACCAACTAATCTCCGAACAACGAACGGCCTTGATTGCAATAGGGAATTTGGGCTTTGTTTTGTTTTTTGCACAAGTTGCGATTTGAAAAATTATTTATAGAAGTTTCTTTGTTTATACTTGTTTATTATATTATCGGTATGGTACTGTGTTTACAAACCTGCTGTGCTGCTACAAGTGAGAATGTCATTGTTCCTTCGGTACATATGACAATAAAACACTCATGACTTGATTTTTACCACGTTGACCAATTAATTTTCAGTCAAGCCCTTGGCTGAATAAAAATATTCCTTCAATTCACTCATCCAAATCATTTAGTAAGAAGGCCTCAAAAAAGTATTAACTTGTGGATGTGATCTTTAACAGTATCATACCAGAAATGCAGCTATTTCAAGTCTTTTGTCTCCTTTCATAACCCTACTTTTGCATCCCCAGACCATCCAAATGCAAAGGGTAGTGGATATGTGGAATGATGTATTTGAAGCAGGTGCTATAACAGCATTTAAAAGATGCTCGCAACTGTACATGAACAGGAAAGTTTGAGGAATACGAGCCAAACACAGGCAAATGGGACTAGATGGGGCATCTTAGTCGTCATGGACTTGTTGAGCCAAAGGGCCTGGTTCCATGCTATATGACTATATAATTCCAATTATTTCACTATGAATGAGTTTAGCTAACCATAGATGCAAATTCAGAAGCAAACAATAGATGGATTGTACACTTTTTACTAAAATAATTACACCTGGAGAAAATTTGGTAAATGCTTGGAATACTCAGGTCAGTTAATATCTGTGAAAAGAGAAATGATGTCGACATTTCAGGTCCTAAACATTAACTCTTATTTTTCTTCTTACAGAGCAGTGAAAATCAGAACAAAAAACTATAGATGTTGAAAGCTAAAATAAAAATCAAAAAGCTGGCAATGTTAACTATTTCCAGCATATTTTAGTTTTGTTCCATGTTCCACAGATTCTGCTTAATCTACTGTGTATATGTTATTTTACGTTTTTATTCCATGATTTCCAGCAACCAAATTTGTTTAGATTGTCTTAAAGATATTTACTTGAAATCCTATTAAATGGACATTGCTGTTCAACTCAACACTCCTAATGGCATAATTATTTACATTTCAACAACATCCACAAAAGGTGATTTCCTCCGCCCACAGATTCCATTTCTATTAATGGCCTGCAGTAATGAATCATTCCATCTGTAGAAATCGGTTTCCATCTGTTAAAAATAATCAATTCATTTTCAGAAGATATGTCAGTGTTTCATCTGTCAATATGTCATATTGCCAAATTAAAAAAAAAAAATTTCAAGGTCTCCTTTCTCAGAGAACAGACGAGTTTCAGTTTGCGACACACGATCACTCCTTACCTATCTTATACCGATGACTATGATATTCCTGGATATCACCTAAATGACTTCCGGGGACTATGTCTAATGGACTGACAGCCTTGCTCAGTACCAACCGCCATCCCATGGCATCAGTTCTAGGATCCTGTGTACACACCAACACATCCTTCCCATTTGCTTCTATGTCACTGCTAGTTTCTGTTGAGTGTTCAGGTGGAAGTACTGCCCACACGGCGAGATCTGGGCAAAGGGATATGTCCACTTTCCTTCTAATCTTGTATATTTTCAAGTGCTTTCGAACATCATCAAGCAGTGTGGCATCACATTCTACGAGAATGGTTGGCTCTTCTTGGCTTTCGAGCAGCCTGGAATTTAAAAGGAAGAGAATAGAACAGTACAGGAACAGGCCCGTAATGTCTGTGCCAATCACAATGCCACTGCAATCTCTTATCTACTGCACATAATTCATATCCCTCCATTCCCTGCCTATCCATTTACCTATCCAAAAGCTTCTTAAGCACCACTATCGTATTTGCGTCCACCACCACCCTGGCAGAGTGTTCCAGGTGCTCACCACCCTGTGTAAATAATGTGATGCATAGCTCCTTTGAACTTTATTCCTCTCATCTTAAACCTATGCCCTCTTGTATTTGATATTTACACCCTGGGGAAAAAGGACTGTCTACCCCAACTATGCCTTTCATAATTTAATATACTTTCTATACTTCTAATTTCATATACTTCCCTCCATCTCCATTCTAGAGATAACAATTCAAAACCTGACCAACATGTCCCTGGAGCCAATACTCTCTAATCCAGGCATCATTCTGGTAAACCTCTTTACCCTTTCCAAGGCTTCCTATCTTTTTTCCTGTGGGCAACCAGAATTACTTGGAGTGCAGCCTAACCAAAAACCTATAATGCTGCATCACGACTCAAACCCTCTCCCATCCTCACCCCCAACTATCCACCTCATCCTCAAACATTCCTCGAACCTCCCCCCAACGCATCACCACCACCACCCCAAACCCTTCACAACTCTCCTCTTCATCCCCAAATATTCCCAACTCCCTTCCTCTCACCCAAACACTCTTCCTCCTACATTCTCCCGCAACCTTCCTCACTCCCAAACCCTCCCCTCCTCACCCCCAAACTCCACTCGTTGTCCCCAATGCCGCCCCAGCCCGGCCCCTCTTCGACACCCAAACACTCCCCACCTCGCTCCCAAACTTTCCCCCAACTCCCTGCTTGCTCCCAAACTATTTCCAACTCCTCTCCGCTCTTAAACTCTTCCCCAACATTCCTCCTCGCTCCCAAACCCCCTCCCCTACACCCAAACTCTCCAACTCCTCCCCTTGCCCTCAAACTCTCCCCAAACTGCAGGTGCACCTGCACTCACCGGTAGAGGATCACATCGAACATGGTCCTGCCCTGCAGATTGAGCAGGTGGCAGTACAGGGCCTCCCGGGCCCCGCTGACCACCTCCTCCACGTCGTTGGTGACCAGGCCTTGGAGGAAGGCGCCCGTGTCGCGGCCCCGCAGCCGCACCAGCTGCCGGTGGCTGAGGCGGTAGCAGCGGTGGCGGTCGCCGGCCTCGCTGCCTGCCCTGCGCTGCCGTGGCCTCTGGCAAGCGGCCGCCTGGACCCGCAGCAAAGCTCCCAGCGTGCGGCTGCAGCCGGCGTGAAAGCCGCGCAGCAACATGGCCTTTGGCAGCAGCTGCTGCACCGCGGCGGCCGTTCACCCCAAAGCAAAGATCCTATAGCAAAGATCCTATCCCCGCAGCAACTCCCGCGACACCGCCGCTTGCAGGGCAACAGGCGCCCAGCGGGACAGACACAAGCAAAGATACTAGTGTTAAAGAAGGAACTGCAGATGCTGGAGAATCGAGGGTTACACAAAAGCTGGAGAAACTCAGCGGGTGCAGTAGCATCTAAGGAGTGAAGGAGTCTGAAGAAGGGTCTCGACCCGAAACGTCGCCTATCTCCTTCGCTCCTTAGATGCTGTTGCACCCGCTGAGTTTCTCCAGCTTTTTGTGTAACCCAGCAAAGATACTAGTATCTTTGGACACAAGCAAAGATTCCTCTATAATCTTTGGACACAAGTGCTGGAGTAACTCAGCGGGACGGGCAGCGCCTCTGGAGAGAAGGAATGGGTGACCTTTCGGGTTGAGACCCTTCTTCAGACCAAAAATACTAGAGGAGCTATAGGATCTTTGCTTCAGACTGAGAATCAGGGAGAGGGAAACGAGACAGGGATGGGTAAGGTGTGAAATCGACAGATCAAAGCAGACATTGATCAAGGCAATGTAGAATAGTTCATTGGTTACACAAAAAGCTGGAGAAACTCAGCGGGTGCAGCAGCATCTAAGGAGTGAAGGAGATAGGCGACGTTTCGGGTCGAGACCTATAGAATAGTTCATTGTTGGCTGAGGGGAAGGTGACAAGGATTCAGTAAAAAAATAATCAAGTGGACCGTGAAACTAGTTGGAGAACTAGAGGAGGGAAGAGATGGAGAGTGAGGGAATGTAACAGTTACTTGACGTTAGATAAATCAATATTTATACCGCTGGGTGAAAGCTGGGCAGGGATGGCGAACGGGGTCTGAGGGAGACAAGATTTTCACCACCTGCAACGGGATCCCACCATATCTTCCCATCTCCACCCCCTTACTGCTTTCTGCAGAGACCATTCCCTCCGCAACACTCTGGTTAACTCATCCATTCCCACCAAACCACCCCTCCCCAGGTACTTTCCCCTGCAACCGCAAGAGATGCAACACCTGTCCCTATACCTCCTCGAATCCGTCCAAGGACCCCAACAGTCCTTTCAGGTGAGGCAGAAGTTCACTTGCACCTCCAACCGCATCAACTGTATCCACTGTTCCAGGTGTGGACTCCTATATATCGGCGACACCAATTGTTTCCCTGAACACTTCTGCTCAGTCCGTCTAGACCTACATGATCTCTCGTTCCCATAGACTTTTCGGTCCTGGGCTTCCTCCACTGTCAGATTGAGGCCCAACGCAAATTGGAGGAACAGCACCTCATATTTTGCTTGTTTAAGAAAGAACTGCAGATGCTGGAAAAATCGAAGGTAGACAAAAATGCTGGAGAAACTCAGCGGGTGAGGCAGCATCTAAGGAGAGAACGAATAGGCGACATTTCGGGTCGAGATCCTTCTTCAGACTGATGACAAGGGTGGCGGGAAAAAGAAAGGAAGAGGCGGAGACAGTAGGCTTGTGGGAGAGCTGGGAAGGAGGGAGAAAGCAAGGACTACCTGAAATTGGAGGTCAATGTTCATACCGCTGGGGTGTAAACTACCCAAGCGAAATATGAGGTGCTCTTCCTGCAATTTGCGCTGGGCCTCACTCTGGCAATGGCGGAGGCCCAGGACAGAAAGGTAGGATTGGGAATGGAAGAGGCCGTTGAAGTGCTGAGCCACCGGGAGATCTGGTTGGTTATTGCGAACTGAGCGGGGATGTTGGGCGAAGCGATTGCTGAGCCTGCGCTTGGTCTCACTGATATAGAGAAGTTGACACCTGGAACAGCGGATGCAGTAGATGAGGTTGGTGGAGGTGCAGGTGAACCTCTGCCTCACCTGGAAAGATTACTTGGGTCCTTGGATGGAGTCGAGGAGGGAGGTAAAGCGACAACTGTGGCATTTCCTGCGGTTGCAAGGGAAAGTACCAGGGGAGGGGGTGGTTTGGGTGGGAAGTGATGAATTGACCAGAGAGTTATGGAGGGAACGGTCTCTGCGGAAAACAGAAAGGGGAGGAGATGGGAAGATGTGGCCAGTGGTGGGATCCCGTTGGACAGCACCTCATATATCGCTTGGGTAGTTTACATCCCAGCGGTATGAACATTGACCTCCAATTTCAGGTAGTCCTTGCTTTCTCTCTCCCTCCCCTCCCCTTCCCAGTTTTCCCACAAGCCTAAGGTCTCCACCTCTTCCTTTCTTTTTCCCGCCCCCCCCCCCCGACCAGTCTGAAAAGGGTCTAGACCCGAAACGTTGCCTATTCCTTCTCTCCATAAATGCTGCCTCACCCGCTGAGTTTCTCCAGCAATTTTGTCTACCTTCATATTTTGCTTGGGCAGCTTATAACCCAGCAGTATGAATATTGACTTATCTAACTTCGTAACCCTTGCTTTCCCTCTCTCCATCCCTCCCCCATCTTAGTTCGCCAACCAGTCTGACTGTCCTAATTCAATTTTATCTTTGCATGCCTCGTTGTCACCTTCCCCAAGCTAACAATGATCTATTCTACATTTTCCTTGAATTTCGTCCCCTTTGATCTCACATTTTCACACCTTACCCTTCCATAACGCCGTGTCTCCCTCTCCCCTGACTCTAACTCTGAAGAAGGGTCTTGACCCGAAAACTTCGCTTATTCCTTCTATCCAGAGATGCTGCGTGTCCCGCTGAGTTACTCCAGCATTTTGTGTCTATCTTCGGTGTAGACCAGCATCCGCAGTTCCCTCCTACACATGTCTCATGCTATTTTTTGAACCACCACAAGAGGGCAAGGTCTGATAGAGGAAAGAGGTCTGATTGGAACAGAGCTAAGAAATTAGAGTCTGCTGAAGCTGTTATAAATTCATGTTCATAAGTGAGAGGAGCAGAATTAGGTCATTTGGCCTATCTAGTCTACTCCGCCATTCAATCGTAGATGATCTGTCTCTCCCTCTTAACCCCATTCTCCTGTGTTCCCTTAATCCTTGACATATGTACTAATCAAGCATCTATCTATTGTGTTAAAGAAGGAACTGCAGATGCTGGAGAATTGAGGGTACACAAAAGGCTGGAGAAACTCAGCGGGTGCAGCAGCATCTAAGGAGCGAAGGAGATAGGCGACGTTTCGGGTCGAGACCCTTCTTCCCGCTGAGTTTCTCCAGCCTTTTGTGTACCCAAGCATCTATCTATCTCTGCCTTAAAAATATCCATTGACTTGGCCTCCACAGCCTTCTGTGGCAATGAATTCCACAGATTCACCACCTGCTGACTAAATAAATACCTCCTCATCTCCTTCCTAAAGGAACGTTTTTCAATTCTGAGGCCAATACCTCTGGTCCTAGACTCTCCCACTAGTGGAAACATCCTTTCCGCATCCACTCTATCCAGGCCTTGGTCTGAAGAAGTATTGGACAGAACGCAGGATCTACCCAATAAGAACTACCTACAGTTATAGAGCACAATGTCTGTATTATAAAATATACATGTTAAATAGGAGGATCCATCCAAATATTAGAACAAAAAAGGTGTATTCATGTCATCCCATTCATGAGATCAAAATGTTCCCTTGGTACTTTACAACAATGTCGTTTTCAAATGTAATCACTGTTCCGTGTGAAATACTGTACAAAATTGCACAGTGAGCTACCCAAACAAGGTAACAATGGCCAGAATATAATAATATTGATTGACAGATAAATATGTTCGGACATCCAGACTTAAAGGCTTCTTCCCCATTGCTATCACTATCAGACTCCACAGCCAATCACTTGTTATTTCACACTCTCTCACTAGTGGTGCTGCTGTGCATTCTTATTCTTAACAACATTCCACAATGCCAATCTTTTTCTTGTTATTCTGTTATTGTACTTTGATATTTTTCTTGCACTACTTTGTCCACTGACATTTTGCAACATTCTACAAGGCCTTGTTGTTGTATTTCTTCCATTTCTCATTATTGTGTGTTTACAGTTTAATATGTGAGTTTCATGTGATCAAGAAATTTTAATGCATTCTGGTGTATATGACAATAAACTAATCTGTATTAGTATGAGTGCTTACAGGGTTTACATTTTCCTTGCAAGGATGTAGAATAATGTTATTATCTATTGTCTTAACATTGTTTTATTGAACATTATAAAGTGTTCAACAGAGTAGAATTCAAAATATTTTAAGGTAATCATTTCACGTCAATTAAAAAAGCAATACCTACTGGCATTGATTACAATTGATTAACTTCTGTTTAATATTCTCCCATTCACGGTTTCCAAAGTGTTCTCCAAATTATTTCTACCATGCCAATCTTTTTCTTGTGCAGTAAAACAAAATCAGTCATGCTTAATTTACACAAAAACTTTGAATTATTCAACATAATGGAACAAGATTTCTTGTTTGTTCTACAATGTAACAAGATTATAAACCAAATGAGTATAAATGGGTTCCCAATAAAATATCAAGAAATTTACTGAGGAGATTTTCTCTAAAACGAAAAATTAATCATGTTGGATCAGTGAGGTTATGGGATGCGTAATGGAAAAATCATTCTCATCACTTGCAGAATTTTGTTTTTACAAGATCTGCAAGGGAATCAATCCTTCTGTCGCCTTTTTTTCTGCTTAAAATCTTCAGCTTGTTGGACATGTAGTTATATGGATTTAATTTCACTTTTTGACCAGAGGAACCATGTAATTACCTACCACCTACTAGTTGATATAATTATGGCATAAAAATGTAAACAAGCAAGATTTATAAATGTTGTTGATGATTCTCAGAGATATGCATTTTGAATTATAGGTCTCTGTGTGATATTAAGCTTACTTATGCATATATGATTGCATCAAGCTGACAAGGAAAAAAAAACATGCTGTCATGTCTTTCATTACTGGAAATCTGTCACTTTTAGCTCTGATTCCAGATCCAGCAATGTAGTTGACTTTTAACTGCCCTCTGAAATTGCCTATCAAGGTTTATAATTACAATGTTAAAACTCGAAAGGTAAACTGGACAGACTACCAAACAATGACTTAGCAAGATAGATACAAAAAGCTGGAGTAACTCAGCGGGACAAGCAGCATCTCTGGAGAGAAGGAATGGGTGATGTTTTGGGTCAAGACCCTTCTTCAGACCTTCTTGGTGGTGAATCTGTGGAATTCTTTGCCACAGAAGGCTGGGGAGGCCATGTCAGTGGATATTTTTAAGGCAGAGATAGAGAGATTCTTGATTAGTATAGATGTCAGGTTATGGAGAGAAGGCAGGAGAATGGGGTTAGGAGGTGAAGATAGATCAGCCATGATTGAATGGCGGAGTAGACTTGATGGGCCGAATGCCCTAATTCTACTATTCCTTATGACCTTAGCAATCCAATTTGGACACAGTAAAGTCACTCACAGCTTAGCTGACCTCACAAATTCCTCCACATAAATGTCTGAGAATTTGTATCCAAGTGAGCATAGACTAGTAAACTTACATAATAGTAAAAGCCAGTGTGTCAGACTCCCCCATCTGGGCACACCTTGTCCCACCCAACAGAACAGATGTGCCAGACCAAGTGGTACTGCAGGGTATACCTTTGGGCTTGGGAGTATCAACATAGATTCCAGACCCAATGAAGTCTCATGGCATCAGATCAACAGATATGCAAATCCCCCCCCTACTGATTACCACATATTATATTTTAATGATTGGTGAATCAGTGGTGCTCCATATTGAGCAATAATTAGAATCACTAATCACTAGAAAAAAGGACACAGAATGTAATGTGGTTGGTGGGTCTACAGCACCAAGTGTGGCTTCGTAGCACCACCTACGATTTAGGACATAACTGTCAGATGGGTCATTTATTTACAGTGCCCTCCATAATGTTTGGGAAAAGACCCATCATTTATTTATTTGCCTCTGTACTCCACAATTTGAGATTTGTAATAGAAAAAATCACACATGGTTAAAGTGCACATTGTCAGATTGTTATAAAGTCCATTTTTATACGTTTTGGTTTCTCCATGTAGAAATTACAGCAGTGTTTGTGCATAGTCCCATTTCAGGGCACCATAACGTTTGGGACACACGGCTTCACTGGTGTTTGTAATTTCTCAGGTGTGTTTAATTGCCTCCTTAATGCGGGTATAAGAGAGCTCTCAGCACCTAGTCTTTCCTCCAGTCTTTCCATTACCTTTGGAAACTTTTATTGCTGTTATCAACAAGGACCAAAGTTGTGCCAATGAAAGTCTAATAAGCCATTATGAGACTGAGAAACACAAATAAAACTGTTACAGACATCTGCTAAACCTTAGGCTTAGCAAAATCAACTGTTTGGATCATTAAGAAGAAAGAGAGCACCGGCGAGCTCACTAATTGCAAAGGGACTGGCAGGCCAAGGAAGACCACCACAGCTGATGACAGAAGAATTCTCTCTATAATAAAGAAACATCCCCAAACAAGCGTCTGACAGATCAGAAACACTCTTCAGGAGTCAGGTGTGGATTTGTCAATGACCACTGTCCGCAGAAGACTTCATGAACAGAAATACAGAGGCAACAGTGCAAGATGCAAACCATTGGTTAGTGCAAAAATAGGATGGCCAGGTTATAGTTTGCCAAGAAGTAAAAAGAGCAACCACAGTTCTGGAAAAAGGTCTTGTGGACAGATGTGACAAAGATTAACTTATATCAGAGTGACGGCAAGAGCAAAGTATGGAGGAGAGGAGGAACTGCCCAAGATCCAAAGCATACCACCTCATCTGTGAAACACGATGGTGGTGGTGTTATGGCCTGGGCATGTATGGCTGCTGAAGGTACTGGCTCACTTATCTTCATTGAATATACAACTGCTGATGGTAGTAGCATAATGAATTCTGAAGTGTAGACACATCCTATCGGCTCAAGTTCAAACAAATGCCTCAAAACTCATTGGCCGGCAGTTCATTCTACAGCAGGTCAATGATCCCAAACATACTGCTAATGCAACAAAGGAGTTTTTCAAAGCTAAAAAATGGTCAATTCTCGAGTGGCCGTCATTCACCCGATCTGAACACAATTGAGCATGCCTTTTATATGCTGAAGAGAAAACTGAAGGGGACTAGCCCCCAAAACAAGCATAAGCTAAAGATGGCTGCAATACAGGCCTGGCAGAGCATCACTAGAGAAGACACCCAGCAACTGGTGATGTCCATGAATCGCAGACTTCAAGCAGTCATTACATGCAAAGGATAGGCAACAAAATACTAAACATGACTACTTTCATTTACATGACTTTGCTGTGTCCCAAATATTATGGTGCCCTGAAATGGGGGGAACTACAAGATACAAGATATATTTATTTGTCACATGTGCCAGTTGGCACAGTGAAATGCAATCACCATACAGCCACACAATGAAAATAAAGAACATAACATAGAGTTGATAGAATTCAACATAAAACATCCCCGCACAGCAGAATCAAAAGTTTCCCACTGTGAGGGAAGGCACCAAAGTCAGTCTCTTCCTCTAATGTTCCCCAATGTTCATCCGTGGTCGGGGCCTCCCCGGGCCCTCCGCAGTCGCTGCTACAGGCGGCCCGATGTTCAGGCCCGCTCGCCGGGGTGATGTAAGTTCGACATCGGGGCAGGGGGACCTCCTCAGCGGCCAGGACAACAGAGTCGGCCACCTCCTACCAGAGTCCGTGGCTCCCGAAGTCCGCTGCTGTAATTTCTACATGGTGAAACCAAAATTTGTTAAAATGGCCTTTATTAAAATCTGACAATGTGCATTTTAACCACGTGTGATTTTTTTCTATTAGAAATCTCAAATTGTGGAGTACAGAGGCAAATAAGGAAATGATGGGGCTTTGTCCCAAACATTATGGAGAGCACTATAAGGGATACAGCAAGGAATCATGTCCCTCATAACCATCGAGTCTATGCCAACCCATTTACACCAATTCTGTTATCTCACTTTCTCACCCACCAGAGAAAACAGTGCAAGTTTGTACAATCTCTCTTTATAGCTAATATTTTCTCAGCCAGGCAACATGAAGGTGAACGTCTTCTCTCCAAAGCCTTCACATCCTACCTGCAACTGGGCAACCAGAATAGCACACAAGACTCCAAATGCGGTCCAAGCAATGTTTCAAACAGCAATAACGTGATTTCTCAATTTTTATGTTCAGCGCCCTGCCAATGAAGGCAGGCATACCGTATGCCATTTTTACAACCCTACCTAATAGTTTTGCCATTTTCGGAGCGGTATGGACTTGCACTTCAAGATTAATGCTAAGGTTCTGCCATTGAATCTATACTTTCCTCTCACATTTGACCTTCACTAATGCAACACCTCACACTTGTCCATACTAAACTCCATCTGCCATTTCTCTGTCCATTTCCAACTAGTTCAATGGATTGGAGAGGTTTCCTATGGATAGGAAAGATTTAGTAGGATATTGGCCAAATGCAGGCAAATGGGACTGGTTTAAATGGGCCATCTTGGTCTGCATGGATGAGTTAGGCAGAAGAGCCTGTTTCCGTGCTGTTTAACTCTATGGACAATATCCTCGAGAGTCAAGTGTCAAGATGCAATTCTTTGCAATCAATCATGATTGAACAATACTGAATTCAGGAAAAGGGTTATATGCCTAACACTATCCTTACTTTTGTTATATCTGGGGCTACATGTAATTATTGCATGACTAAATTCGTACAAAGCTAACAATGACAGGAAACTTCAGAATTAAAGAAGTAATTAACAGGAGGATTCAATTATATTTGAACATTGAGCGGTTGGATATCTGATAGAATTCTGCATTGATGCAAAATGATTTACATAAGAGTAAAAATGATATGTAAAAGTAAAAGAAAATGCATATGGAAAAGAGATCCAAAGTACAACAAGATAATGAATTGAAGGGTCTCGACCCGATCATCACCCATTCCTTCTCTCCAGAGATGCTGCCTGCCTGTTGAGTTACTCCAGCATTCTTTGCCTACCTTCGATTTAAACCAGCATCTGCAGTGCTTCCCTACACATGAATTGAAGCCATCTGGATAATTCCAAATAGCAGTGACTAAAATAAATCAAGCATTTAGATGTATTAACATGTCAATACTGATCTTAGGTAGTACGAAAATCAGTAATAAATTATTAATACAACTCTACATAGATTTGCCATCACAATTGTTCTGTTTCTGGTGTATTTGACAATGATTCACTCTCAACTTTTGACTCATGACTTAACTGTATATAAAAATGTTCTCTTGCCAACCACCGCACCAACACATTACAAAAATAAAGCACAATAATACAAGTTCTGTTTAATAGTTAATTACACATTCAAAACATTCAAGGAAAAAAAATGAAATGTATTAAAAGCGATAGTAGTTTATTTCCATTTAAATACTAATTATTCAAAAATGAAAGTGTTATGCTACGCTCTATGTATTATCAATGACTAACGGAACTCTTAGCTAACTTTCCTTTAGAAGCTTTAGCAGTTATTGCTTTCGATGACCATGTGAAAGTTTAACTTAAAAAAACAAATTTCAAAATTTACACTTGGACATTTTGCTTATCATTGCTTTTTATATCCTATCAACAGTTGAAGAGATTTATTTCCTTTTTCAAAATTTGATTGTATGAAGAGTTGCTTTATTAATGGCCCTCTGTAGAAAGTCAGAGGCTAAAAGACGTATATTATTTTATTTTTGGGATTTAAGTATCTTCCAGCTTCAGAGGAATGTAGGAAGTTTGAACAAAAATCATATTTAGTCAGTGGACACAGAAAGGCACTTTTTTTTCCTGAAATATTTTAGTCATGTCATGGAATGTGTAATTTATATTTAATAAAATATAATTCAACCCATTTTTCACAATTATATCCATGATTTGCACATGGGGACTAAGTTTGTTATATTCTGTGAACTATTTCCCAAGAACCAGATTAAATGAAATTAATCACATTATAATACATTGTCTGGGTTGTGTGAAAGTACTTGTTAGTATTTGGGAGGTATTAGATATGGAGCAGTTCTGGCTTGTGGTGCTTACTTGAGAAGTTGCCATGCGAGTCAGCAGTCAATTAAGATAATTTGACCTGCTCTATTTGTAAAAGAGAACAAAATACAGATGCTATCCATAGATAAATGAAACGTATTAAAAATAAATTGCATCAAACATTTCAGAAAAGTTTATGAGTATCCTAATCCACATCCTTTTTTCATCCACGTGTCCGAGTACATATTGAGGATATCTGGTGTTAATAACATTTCTGTAATAACTAAATCCAGTATTAAGATTACGATGCATGTAAGCATCAAGTAACCAAGGAACACCAAAGTACTTGGTACTTTAGACTTCCCAGATATCAATAAAATCTGCCTGTTTGTACATACAATTAATAAAAATGTGATCAGTATGGCACAGTAAGAAGTTAACTTAAAATAGCTCATACTTGAATACAATTGCATAGGAATTTCCTGAATCTCTTTCTTTGGAGTGGATCATCCGCATTTTCCTAATGATGCCAGTAATTTGGAGGTTTCTGCATGGAGATCACCTTCCATCAGCCTTTCGTGGGTTTAAAACCAGTTAGGGGGCTGGTAAGAAGAAGAATAAGAATAGAGTAGGATTGGAGACCAGTCTGGGGCAGAGGATTTATCTTAAATGCCCAAAGATAGGTTACGTTTTCATATTTTTGCTTGCTATTCATGTGCTCCTTGCAGAGGTTTGGAACTATGTTGAATTTTAATTAAGAGTGTGATGAATAGCCCGCTAAACACACAGCTCTCCTTCAGAAGCAAGATTCTGGCTAAAATTGGGATAGAGCATGGAGAATTGAATTCTTGGGTATTAAACATTTGGCACATCATACATCATTCTATCCTCCCTCCAAGCAGTAAAGACAAAATATTCTCCCAAGTAACTCCAAGTGTACATACTGTAACTGTACAGATGCTTTAATCAAATTCCTGTCAGCTGTTTTTAATGCCAATTTTAATGATAATACAATATAATAGCACAGAACACAGAAGTATGTGTTAAATTCAGTGCAATGATACACAAATTAAAGGTTACAAAATAAAAGTTGTTCCTTGTAGTCCGTGATAATTAGAACAGTAGGAATTTGTCCAAGAACAGAATAATTATTATCGACTGTAAGATTTTGTACCATGACTCCAATGACAATGTGAAGTATACACCATCAATGTTTTACCCTTTCGATCAGATGAAAGCTTTAAGGGCTTCTTTCTAGTACCAGACCCTTGCATACCTTACACTTCCCAGAGGTGAACTTCAACCATAAATATTTCCAGTCTTATCAGTTCAATACCTTTTGATTTGTTTGTACCTGAACTTTTAACTTAGCATCATTAATGCACCACAAACCCAATGATTAAGTCATAATTATTTATTTCATTTCCCTGATTGCATATCTTTTCATTATTGAATGTGGATTTTCCATGTGTTTTCCCTGTCAAAGCTTGTCAAAGTTAAAGAAAATGGAAATGCTACAGCCAGCGTTGATATTGTGGAATTAAAAGTAATATGGAACAAAATTACTATTTGAAAAAAAGATATTTATGACAGCAGTGAATTCTCACGTTCTTCATGCTTAGTTAGAATCTCCTTTGTCCAGATATCGAATATCTGCAGTGATTGGCACTTTTGTTTCTCACCACAAAGCTTGCCAAACATATTGGCACAAATACCAAGCAATGGTGACCCATCTCTGTGCACATGCAAAACATTATTGCCTAAGTTTGATGCCTAGCTGGTTGATTGCCCTATTACTGTGCAACAACAGCTTAGTACCTTGGGTCACGACCTAGGTTGAGATATGCCTTTCATATTAATTATTATATTAGCTTAAGTGCTAAACAAATCTTGAATCTCAACTGTTTATGTAACCGTGGAACACAAGAGACTTTCTGTTCTACTTCTGTTTAAAAACATTTTGGCAGCTACTTAATTATCAATACAAATTGGTTAACACTGTCACTGATGTAAAGCCTGCTACTTAAACATAACAAGCCCAAAGTAATGATTCATTCTGTTTCAATAGTAAATGCCTGTGAATACACAATACGATGGCTGCACTCTTGATGTTTTTTTTCATGAAAGATTATGACTAGGCACAAGTTGTTAAAAATGCATTTGCAAGAAACTTGCATTCCTTCTCTTTTAACATGTTTTGAAAGTAAAAAAATGATATAAAAATATTAATCTAACTTGATATATTATCAAAATGTTATTAAAATATAATATCAATATTGAAATAGTGATTTCAATATTTTCCATATTTCTTGAACTAATTTTAGTGAAATTAATACTCAAATTTTAGTGTTGTAGTTGCAATCTGTAATCTGTTTATATGTAATATAGTTACAATCTCTTTGTAACCTGTCAAACAGATTAAGATCCAATATTTTATTGTGTAGGAAGTAACTGCAGATACTGGTTTATACTGTAGACACAAAATGCTGGAGTAACTCAGGGGGTCAGTCAGCATCTCTGGAGAAAAATAATAAATGATGTTTCGGGTCGGAACACTTCTTCATGCCAGAAGAAGGGTTCTGACCCGAAACATCACCTATTCATTTTCTCCAGAGATGCTGTCTGACCTGCTGTTACTATGACTAGAATTTGTGCCTATCCCCAATATTATATTCACAGCTTTAATTTTCTTTCACCTATTTGGTTAAATAATGAAGTGGTTTTGTGGGTGTTTCTTTAAGAGGACTGATCATATGATGATGATAATAATGTTAGCCTGTTTCAATAAAGCAGTCAACTTGGATCTTAAGCTGACTTTGTAAACTACATGTAAATGTAGACTTGCTGTGTTAATATGAATTTCTGTGTATAGTTCTTATCTATAAAAAATAACCCTAAATGACTTGTAACAAGTCTGATCCTGGGCGTCACTAAATAACGTAAACATCATACTAATTGACAAGGTCGACAGCAACTAATTTGGTGGCCTGAACAATGCAGTCTTGGGAATCACAGTCAGAATTACCAGTGTTGGTAGTTAATTATGGTAAATCAAGGCAACACAGAGCAGACTGTAAGCCAGTGGCATTGATTGGTATTTAAGGAGCAAGCATAGTATGCACCACTTCACGCAGGGAGTAAGAAAGCAGCGTGGGGTGGCCTCTATCACAGGGAGGATGGTAGCAATACAGGTCAGCAAGCATAGCTTCTGGTGAGCTCCATTTTGTGGCGAGAAGGCAAGATAGTGGCAATGACACTGAAAATTGCAGTGGTTTACACAACAATGTTTTTGAAACATTCATAAAATTTGATTACATTGTTCAGCACAGACTTTAAGTTTGACACAATCTTCTGAGTAACAATTCACAAGGAACAAAAGGTGAGGAAGGCCAGAAGTGCTTCAAAAGAGGACAATTTATAATAATGAAATACATACATTTGGGACCACGTTATTGTTCAATTGTGTGTCAGTAAAAAGAACAAACTATTGGCAAAAAAGACAAACAGGCGATTAAGAGACGGCCCGTGAGTTCAAACAATCCATCAACAATGCAGGTCGGAGATCTTCAGAAACCACAAAAACCTTCCAAGTTGACTACGTAGTTGAGAAATATATTTAGACCTGGATCTGTTCAGCATACACACCCAGAAAAAGGAATTCTTATGAGTTTAAAGGTAATGACATTTCAGTTGGTATCGCTGGAGTTATGTTGGCAAAGCATCTTTCACAAGCAGCTTAAATAACCTGTTATCTAAATTTTACAGGCTCTTCTATGATTCATAGTGTATTTCTTTTTCGTCTGAGGCAGCCCCTTGAAATCAAGGATGAATTGCTTCTGCTCCAGTTCAGTGGGTTCTAAGGTGACTAAAGCCAATGTAGAATCTACAAGTTTTGCAAAAGTTGGGGCAGAGTATGTGGTGTTCTTGTTCTGCATAGAATCAAGGTAGTCAGCACCATCTCAAGTAATATTTTCAACATTGAACAGTTACGGACTGGGATTCCTAAGATATTTTGCGAATGTTGCATCAATTCAGTGAGAGTATGGAAATCTATTGAATCTTTTACTCTGTCCATCTGGTAATCTTTTCCAATATTCATAATGTGTCAGATATATGAATGATGTGCCATTAATAATTGAAACTGGGAAGACCAATGGTAGCATTCACCTATGTGACAATTATGTCATAATTAATCTTACTGTACGTTTGCTGATGTGAAGTTCTTCATAAACTCAGATATTCCCCAAACACATGTAGAATTAAATGTGATTGCTGAATGTCAACATTTCTTAACCATAATTACTCAAATGCCTCCACACAAGTACTAGATTATCCTACGAGGCAAAATCTGTGCCAACGGTATTCAAGAGCACTGGGAACCAAATACTGAAACAGTCACTTTTCACAAATGATTTTTGTTGCTTTGTTGTTTGTTGAGGAGATCATTATGAAGATTGATGAGGGCAGGATGATGGACATTGTCTATATAGACTTCAGTAAGGCCTTTGAGAAAGTTCCACATGCAAGAATAGTCTGGAAGGTTAGATTTGTAGAGAGAGAGCTTGCTAACTGGATACATAAATATAAAAACAAATAGCAAAATGGGGGTCTTAGTGTTGAGAGTGATGGTGATGAATGGATGGTGAAAGTGAAGGAGGGGAACTAAGTGAAAGGGATGTGGGAAATTGAAAGAAAGGTATCTGTGGTGGGGGTACAACACTGGGTGGATGAGAAGAGGTGGGGGTGGGTGTTAACTGAAATTGAAGAATTTAATATTCATGCTGTTGGGGTTTGGACTACCCATACGGAATATGAGATGTTATTCAATAGATAATAGGTGCAGGAGTAGGCCATTCGGCCTTTCGAGCCAGCACCGCCATTCAATGTGATCATGGCTGATCATCCTCAATCAGTACCCCGTTCCTGCCTTCTCCCCATATCCCCTGACTCCGCTATCTTTAAGAGCCCTATCTAGCTCTCTTGAAAGTATCCAGAGAACCGGCCTCCACCGCCCTCTGAGGCTGAGAATTCCACAGACTCACAACTCTCTGTGAGAAAAAGTGTTTCATTGTCTCCGTTCTAAATGGCTTTCCCCTTATTCTTAAACTGTGTCCTCTGGTTCTGGACTCCCCCAACATCAGGAACATGTTTAAGAAGGAACTGCAGATGCTGGAAAATCGAAAGTAGACAAAAATGCTGGAGAAACACAGCGGGTGATGCAGCATCTATGGTGCGAAGGAAATAGGCAACATTTTCAGCCTATCAGTCTGAAGAAGGGCTTTGGCCCGAAATGTTATTATGGAGCTTATTTCCTTCGCTCCATGGATGCTGCCTCACCTGCTGAGTTTCTCCAATATTTTTGTCTCCCATCGGGAACATGTTTTCTGCCTCTAACGTGTCCAAACCCTTAACAATCTTATATGTTTCAATAAGATCCCCTCTCATCCTTCTAAAATCCAGAGTATGCAAGCCCAGCCGCTCCATTCTCTCAGCACATGACAGTCCCGCCATCCCGGGAATTAACCTTGTAAACCTACGCTGCACTCCCTCAATAGCAAGAATGTCCTTCCTCAAATCAGGGGACCAAAATTGCACACAATACTCCAGCTCACTAGGGCTCTATACAACTGCAGAAGGACCTCTTTGCTCCTATACTCAACTCCTCTTGTTATAAATGCCAACATGCCATTCGCTTTCTTCACTGCCTGCATGCTTACTTTCATTGACTGATGAACAAGACCCTGCATGCTTACTTTCATTGACTGATGAACAAGACCCCAGATCCCGTTGTACTTCCCCTTTTCCCAACTTGACACCATTTAGATAGTAATCTGCCTTCCTGTTTTTGCTACCAAAGTGAAAAACCTCACATTTATCCACATTAAACTGCATCTGCCCACTCACCCAACCTGTCCAAGTCACCCAGCATTCTCATAGCATCCTCTTTGCAGTTCACACTGCCACCTAACTTTTGTGCCATCTGCAAATTTGCTAATGTTACTTGTAATCCCTTCATCTAAATGTATATTGTAAATACCTGCGGTGCCAGCACCGAGCCTTGCGGTACACCGCTAGTCACTGCCTGCCATTCTGAAAGGGACCCGTTATCCCTACTCTGTTTCCTGTCTGCCAACCAATTTTCTATCCATGTCAGCATTCTACCCCAAATACCATGTGCCCTAATTTTGCCCACTAATCTCCTATGTGGGACCTTATCAAATGCTTTCTGAAAGTCCAGGTACACTACATCCACTGGCTCTCCCTTGTCCATTTTCCTAGTTACATCCTCAAAGAATTCCAGAAGATTAGTCAAGCACGATTTTCCCTTCGTAAATCCATGCTGACTCGGACCGATCCTGTTACTGCTATCCAAATGTGCCGCTATTTATCTGTTATAATTGACTCCAGCATCTTCCCCACCACTGATGTCAGGCTAACTGGTCTATAATTCCCTGTTTTCTATCTCCCGCCTTTTGTAAAAAGTGGGATAACATTAGCTACCGGCCAATCCACAGTAACTGAACATGAATCTAAAGAACATTGGAAAATTATTACCAATGCATCCACGATTTCTAGAGCCACTTCCTTAAGTACCCTGGGATGCAGACCATCAGGCCCTGGAGATTTATCAGCCTTCAGCCCCATCAGTCTACCCATGACTATTTCCAGCCTAATGTGGATTTCCTTCAGTTCCTTCGTCACCCGAGATGCTCTGGCCACTAGCATATCAGGAAGATTGTTTGTGTCCTCCTTAGTGAAGACAGATCCAAAGTATCTGTTCAACTCATCTGCCATTTCCTTGTTCCCCATAATAAATTCACATTTTTCAGTCTTCAAGGGTCCAAATTTGGTCTTAACTAATTTTTTCATCTTCACATACCTAAAGAAGCTTTTACTATCCTCCTTTATATTCTTGGCTAGCTTACCTTCGTACCTCATCTCTTCTCCACATATTGCCTTTTTAGTTATCTTCTGTTGCTCTTTAAACATTACCCAATCCTCTTGCTTCCCACTCATCTTTGCTACGTTGTACTTCGATTCTTTTATTTTTATACTGTCCCTGACGTCCCTTGACAGCCACGGTCGCCCCTTACTCCCCTTGGAATCTTTCTTCCTCTTTGAAATGAATTGATCCTGCACCTTCTGTATTATTCCCAGAAATACCTGCCATTGGTATCTTTCCAGTCAACTTTGGCCAGCTCCTCCCTCATGGTTCCATAGTCCCCTTTATTCAACTGTAACACTCACACCTCCAATTGTAGATTAAACTTGACCATATTATGGTCACTACCTCCTAATGGCTCCTTAACCTCAAGTTCCTTTATTAAATCCGGTTCATTACATAACACTAAATCCAGAATTGCCTTCTCCCTGGTTGGCTCCAATACAAGCTGCTCTAAGAATCCATCACAGAGGCACTCCACAAACTCCCTTTCTTGGGGTCCAATACCAACCTGGTTTTCCCAGTCTACTTGCATGTTGAAATCTCCCAAAACAACTGTAGCATTACGTTTTCGACATGCCAATTTTAACTCCTGATTCAACTTGCACCCTATATCCAGACTACTGTTTGGGGGCCTGTAGATAAGTCCCATTAGGGTATTTTTACCCTTACAATTCCTTAGTTCTATCCATACTGACTCCACATCTCCTGTTTCAATGCCAGCACTTGTAAGGGACTGAATTTCATTCCTCACCAACAGAGCTACCCCACCCCCTCTGCCCACCTGTATGTCTTTTCGATAGGAGGCATACCCTTGAATATTCAGCCCTGGCCCTCTTGCAGCCATGTCTCTGTAATTCCCACAACATCATACTTGCCAATTTCTAACTGAGACTCAAGCTCGGCCACTTTATTTCTTATACTTCACGCATACAACATACAACACTTTGACCTCGGTATTCACCTCCCCTCTCGCATTGCTCGCAATTGGCCACTACCTTACTTTCTTATCCCTTCTCGAACTTTCCTTCCCATTAATTCAGGAGTCTTTTGTAACTTTTCCTGTATTCACTTCCCCTTCAATTCCATCTTTATACTCCCAATTTGTCAATCCCTCCCCCAACTATTTAGTTTAAAGCCACACGTGTAGCCCTAGCAAACCTGCCTGCCAGAACATTGGTCCCCCTCCAGTTAAGGTGTAACCCATCCCTTTTGTACAGGTCACCCCTACCCCAGAAGAGATCCCAGTGGTCTATTCCTCCACTTTGCGTGTGGCCTAACTCGGACAGTGGAGAAGGCTGAAGATAAACAGGTCAGTAGGAAATTGGAAGGGGAATTAAATTAGCTAACATTTTATGGATAATAAAACCCCAGAGCACCAGCAGGCCCTTGCGGAAAGAGTGCAAGTGTTTGGCAACGTGATCAACTAGTTTATACTTGGTCTCACTAATGTAAGGGAGACCACATCAAGAGCACAGGATGTAATACATGGGATTAGAGGAAGTGCAAGTAAACTCCTGGAAGAGCTGTTGGGATTCTTAAATGGAGGTGAAGGTGAAAAGTAGGGACAGGGGTTGCATCTCCTGCAGTTGCAGGGGAAAAAGCTTTGGGAGAGGGACAGGTAGGTAGGAGGGATGAGCAAACCAAGGAGTTATGTAGAGTGTGGTCTTGGCAAAAAACCAGAAAGGAGTGGAGCCTAGAAGGTATGACTGGTGATGCGATTGCATTGAAGCTGGCGGAAGTGTTGGAGAATGACGTAATGGATGCGGAGGCAGGTGGGATGAAAGGTACGGATGAGGAGAAATTTATAGTGACCAATTAACCTATCAACCCTCACATCTATGACTTGTGAGTGGAAATTAGAGCACCAGTAGGAAATGCATGAGGTCATGGGGGTATGTGCAAACTCCATACAGACAGCCCCAGAATTCCGGAATGAACCTAGATTACTGGCATGTGAGGCAACAGCTCTATGAACTGTGCCAATATCCAACTTCATTAAAGTTTCATACAGGTCATTACTGATACATAAGCCTGGACAGGGTGTTCAATTATGTAGAGGATTGGAGTTCAAGCCAATCCTGTTAGCATCCAATAATTATTTTTAACAGGAATCATTCATTAATTACCAGCTATGAACATGCATTTATATCCTATACAATTTATAATTCATGTTGTTTTTCATTCATCTGTTTTTGTCCATTAGATAGGGGTCATATTACCATGATCGATCATCTGTACCTTGGAAATTATTCTTCCGATGTTAGCATATAGAATTTGCATGACATTCTTCGTCTGCTCTATAATCAGCGGCAGCAAATAACTGGATAGGGGAATGCCAAACTTCACATGTGAAGTTGTTCCTGGATTTTTCTTTCACTTATGTCTCCATTAAACATCTTATCACATAGTTTGTGTAGGAAAGAACTGCAGATGCTGGTTTAAATCAAAGGTAGACACTAAATGCTGAAGTAACTCAGTGGGTCAGGCAGCATCTCTGGAGAGAAGGAATCCCGAAACGTCACCCATTCCTTCTCTCCAGAGATGCTGCCTGACCCGCTGAGTTACTCCAGCATTTTGTGCCTTACCACATAGTTCTCCAGCTTGGTTTGAACAAGGATGGATTTTCCTATAAGCACAAGGAACTGCAGATGCTGTTTTACAAAAAAAAGGCAGAAAATGGTGGAATAACATGGTCAGTCAGGCAGCAACTCTGTAGAACTTGGATATGCGACATTTCGGGAACATCGCCTATTTATGTGCCCCAGGGATGCTGCACGATTCATGGATTTTCATATCTTCTCTCAGGAAACCTATATTTCAACATAAACAGATACTGCACAAAAACACATTATAAAGATAAATTTATATTTAAAGAGAAGATACAACATGTTTTGAAAATATGAAACATGAGATATTATAAATGCACTGAATGCCTTAACGAAATATTAAACTCTCTTTTCACGGCCCCGATCAACCTCTAGGGTATGTCCAGCATTTTTTGGAACATCATTTTAGAAAAAAATAACTAGATGCACAAACTGAATGAAAAACAGTTTACTAAGCCATTGAGATCAGATTCCTTTAAAAATATCTTCACAAATCTTCACAAACATTCTTTGCATGGTATGGTACACTGAATCTAAGAATGCAGTTACCATTATATACTCTAATTTCTCAACATATAAATGTAATTCTATTTTCATCAGTTAAGGCACTTAGTAGGAAAAAAAATTGCTTTAAAAAAGTTATTCTAGCTGAATATCACAAGTGGTAAACAAGCAAAGATTGATCCTGATTTTTACTGCATAGAAAAATAAAGCCGCAGGTAATATTAAATGGGTGATTTATTGCCCATGTATATTTGCAAATGTTAACCATAAACCAGTTATCCTGAACATGAGCTTCATTCAAGCTAGTAATTTCTATTAACTTGAGCTGAGTGCACTTTAAAAAGTTGATGCAGATTTAAAAATTGCTTGAAACCAGAAATAAAAAAGAAAAGCACAGCAGGTTAATTCACACACAAGGGCATGTTAGCTATGCTTTAGTGTCATATCTGTCTGATTGGGATTCCTTCAATGTCATGATGCTGTTTTATTACTAAAACACAGAAAGCAGTGGAAAAATTGCAGCATTTAGTCCTTAATTTTTCCATTAACAAAACAGAATTTAAAATTCTTTAGAATTCAAAATGAAAGGCAATAATGTACATTGAACGGTAAGCAAAACCAGACTGAGACAGCAACTGACAATAATCCATGAAAACAATTGTAAATTATAAAGTCCGAAAATATCAATGATTGGTTAACATTTTATCAGGACAGGCTGTTGTTCATTCAATGGAATATCTGCTAATCATTATTAGCAGATATTCCATTATCTGCTAATAATGGAAAATTAGCAGAGGGAGGCTCAATCTTGCAGTCTTTCGGAGTTTCTGACGTGGGGAAGATTGCAAGTAAAAGTCAGCTATTTCCAAAGAAATAATTAAAGAATAATGGGGTGGACTAGTTTTCTTGTGAAATATTTTAATCCCCAAGCTGTTCCTTTACATATTAGCTCAAGAAGGACCAAGAAAGAAGGTTGAGGAGCAAGTCAATTGAAATCCAACCATCTTCTCTACTATAGCAGGTGAGCAATTTAAGGAGACCAGGAAAGATAAATTATAGTCTAATATTGAATTTACAGGCACACGATAGATCTATTGCGATTCACTGATCACAAAATATCATTGTGCATATATTACATGATTGCATGTGTTATATCTGATACTGAACTATTGTTTTTACTGTTGAGTGCCATCGGTTTGAATGGAATTGTATTGTTTAAAAAGACTAATGCAAACTGCAAATAACTCACACCATCTGCTTGTAGTTAATGTCATGTGAATCTGTACGAAGCATACATGACTGTTATGAAACAGAAGGGTAACTTATGCAAATCAAATCTCCAAGTTACTTTTAGAATCTGACGGCCAATTTTATCAATAAACCCCAAAACATTTAAGAAATATTTTGAACCTAAATCTTACAAATGGTTAAAGTTATTATTGCTATAAGTTAAATCTACCATATTTTTGGACTCCATTTTATTTCTAATTTGCTTTCACAATCACATTCTGATCCCCTATTCACAAAGAATATGGGTATAAATTGTAAGATTGGGTTACAAATTGTAAGATTTTATCAGAGAAAACAAAACATGCCAAAATTATAAGTTTTGATAAAGAATAAGATCATCTAAACATACCCCATCCCAAAATTCAGTGACATTACCATTATTAAGTCCGTTAAAAAAATCCTTGGGCTTCATTCACCAGTACTTGAGCAGTCATGTAAATATTATCGGTACAAGAGCATATTGTAGGATGGGTATCCTATGACAAGTGGCTTGCTTTGTGATCCTGAATATTTTCTTCACTGATGGGACTTTATAGGCAACAAATATAAAATGCATTATCTTACCAAGACTTCCTCAACTTAACTACCTGCAATTACCATCGTTAAAACAGACAATGGAAGCAAGCAAATGGGAATGCCACTCCCTGTAAGTTTCCCTCCAACTCACATACCGTCTGACTTGGAAGTGTATTATAATTCATGCTGGTTCAAGATTCTGATCCCGAGCTAGTAGTGCTTTTTTATAGAAATCCTGCTGCAGGCCAATAAAGCCTTTCACCAGAACCTTCTCGAGAACCAATAGGGAAGGGCAATAAATGTTGGCTTTGTCAGCTACATTCTATGAATGCATAAACAAAATGATATTGGGTTGGATATTAGTGGCTCTTTTATTGAGCCAGTACAAAAGCATTCCTCTATGGTTAAAAAAAAAATCCATAGTATCTATAAGCAACCTGCTGGACATTTTAAACATTTATTTAACATATTTTGCCAAACAGATTATCAAAACTTCCAGGTTTCAGGATTATTTCTTTTTGCTGGAAGTTGGTAGTCAGTGAAGTTCTGTGCATAATGGTTTATACTGTTTAGCTTAAGTGCACCAGCTTTAATTTTCAAATGCAGTCATATAAATCAATCTTCCATTGATGCATTGGTATGAAGGCCTTTACTAATCAACAGCATTTTTGAAAAATTCTAGATTAACATTTTAAGTAATGACAACATTCCCAGCTATTTTAACCAGAATCTGCCGTTCTGTTTTATAAAAAGAGCATTCTTCACAATGCCCTTTTTAATTATAGAAGTGAGATATCTCACATATGATTTATGACATTCCTTGGCCAACTTTCTTTGGTCAACATCCCTATTAAGATAAAATTATTCAACTTTTGTAATGATAGTTTGATTTTTTTGAGGGACAAAATCATCAAAAACAGATAAGAAGTGAGATAATATGGACAACACAAAATAAATTTATAAATAAAAAGAATCTAGGACAAATATAATGGAGCATGAAAATGTCAGCTTTTGGGTCTGGAAGATGGCAAACGATGTGCGATTGAGGAGAGTCTCTTTCACATGGAAGGAAACAAAAAAAGTATGATTCAGAAAAAAAACCATAGCCTTTAAAAATTATCAGTGCTTATATTTTCATTTTAAAATTTACAATTTGGTGAACTCATATTTATATTTCCATTTTTAATTTTACAATTTGGAGAACTTGTCATTTTGAACCCACCCATGAACATAATATTAATTGGTTACTAAGAAACAACTATTTAAATAAAGCTAACTGTTATCAGTTAGTACAGAAACCTGTTAGTACAATAAACCACAGAGGTTACTACTGTTTGATGTTGAGCACAAGCAGATTCCTAATGTTTAAGGAGAGGATACCCTATGAACCCACTACCGCATCTTGGTTTACAGTTCAGGGAGCTTGTACACAGATAACCATGCCTGATTACTGTGACTGTCCATTGATTTTGAGGACTAGGAAATCAACCATACATGGCCAATTCTTTGATTAATCCTGCCATGAAAAGATTCATGCTGGAAGCACTGAACACAAACTATATCCAGTAACCCAAAGAACCAAACTTATATAATGGTTATCTAATAGATAGCAGATTGTAGTAAAATACGCAGGTAGTGACTATCATCATATTTTTTTCAATGGACTATTTGTAAACTTAATTGAATATAAACAAAAATTAAATCCAAACAGATGTTTTCCCATCTCCAGATTTGCTGCTGGAGCTGCCTTTTTCTGAACCAGGTTTGGGCTTAGCTCCCTGTTTCTCATGGGCAGTGTTGACACGGTTCTGTTCTGCCACAGTACCTCCTGATGCTGGGCTGCTGGTCCTGGATTTCTGTGCATTTTCTTGCATGTTATAACCCTGAAAGGCAATGTCCAACTGTTCCTGGGCAACTTTCAGGTGTTTGTGAAGTCTTGCCAAGTCAGGTGGGATATTGTCATCTGGACTAGTAGATTGATGGTCTTGCATTATATTAGTTAAGCATTGCCCTTGAGCAACAAGACCATTAGGGACCTTGGTGGACTTGTCCGATTTGACTACAAGATTGTAACCTGGTGGTGAAGACGGAATGTTCCGAGGGTAATGGTAAGGAAAAGGTCGGTTGTTATTCTGGCTCCGCCGCTTGCTACGAATGACGTCTCGAATGGTTCCAAAGCCCAGATGAAACATCTCACAAATATTAAGAATCAAACAAAGACAACTGACTACATACATTACAATGAGGAAGACCGTCTTCTCTGTAGGTCTGGAGACAAAACAGTCCACAGTATGAGGACAAGGACTTCTAGTGCAGACATAGGACGGATTAACTTCAAATCCATACAGTAAGTATTGTCCCATTAAGAAACCTACCTCAAACAGAGCCCTGAAAATCAACTGGAAAACATACATTTTCATCAGACCTTCTTGCAAGATGCGTCGTCTCCCATCATGCTTCTGATCATTGCCAGCCTCTTTTTTCTCCTCTTTTTGCCAGTCTGCTTCTTCATGGATCATTGGTTCCTCCTCATCTTCATCCTCTGTTTGTTCTGAAATTCGGTGGACTTGCCATCGTATGGTTGGTATTTTCTTATTCTTGAAGAACTTGTTTTTTTTCTCTTCTTCAGTGGACCTGGCAATTCTATGGATGGCATAGCCAAGGTACATCACAGATGGAGTTGAAATCATGATGATCTGAAAAACCCAGAACCTCACATGGGAGAGAGGTGCAAATGCATCATAGCAGACATTTTCACACCCAGGCTGTTTGGTATTACAGACAAATTTGCTCTGTTCATCAGAATAAATGGACTCCCCTCCAACTGCAGTCAGCACTATGCGGAATATTATCAGCACTGTAAGCCATACTTTGCCAACAAAGGTGGAATGATTGTGGATTTCTTCAAGAAGACGTGTTAAAAAGGCCCAGCTCATATTTGTCATAAGGACTCCTCATCTAATAGCTGTAATGGAACAAGAATAAAATAAATTTAATACATTGTTCACAACTGCACAGTCGAAATGAAAGATCATGGAAAACAATAGATAAAATTAAAGCGCAAAATGCAAAGATGCAATATATTTTCCATTGACCGACCATAAGATACGGAAGAATGTTTCATGTCTTTAAGATATTACGACTAAGATTGCAGCCAATGGGTTGCTTTTGATTGTTAAACAGAAAAATATGGCTGGCAATATTTCCCTTTATGACCAAAAATTGAAATAAACGATCACCTAGGCAGTTCAGGCTAGTGATGGAAAGTGCTAAAACATTAGATATGACATCATAGCAATAGGCTTTAAATAATGTCATAAAACTATAATAAATTAACATGGGAGTGGGCCCACTGGTGTCTATTCTATAATTGAATAACACCACAGCTTCTCTCGACATTGTCCTTTATTTTGGATCTATGAACCACAGTTCTGGATATTCCAGCTAGACCCCATCAAATCCCTTAAAAATTGTGTATAATTCGAAAAGATCACCTTTCATTCTTCTAAACTCAAGAAAGTACAATCTGCTAAATCTCTCCTCATAAGATAAATCTGCTACCACAGGAATCACTGCACTCCCTTTATTTTTATCTTAGGTCGAAGAGATAAGAACGGTACAAAATATTTCACCATGACACTATAATTGGAGAAATAAATCTCTCTCGCACTCAAATCCTCTTGCAACAATGCTAACATACTATATGCCTTGGAAAGTTTTCTGAACTTTCATGTTATTGATTAATTTCCAATAGCATCCAGGTCCTGCTGAACAGTTTTTAAAAAAATCTCTAATTACTTCAAAAAATACTCTGGCTTTTTTCTCTATCAATGTGGATGTTCTAATTTTGTTGAATAATCTATTGTGTGGCAGCTTTTCAAAAGCTTCCTGAAAGTCCAAATACACATCATTTGCGTGCCCTCATCAGTTTGGAGAGCTGACTAGCTTGTTTCCATGCTGTATCCTTCTATCATATCAGCTGATCCATAGCTGATCCAGAATAGATGAAGATCTATTCTGCTGATTATATCCACTATAGTTTCAACAGATTGTCAAAAAATAATCTCTTTCATAAATCCATATTGACTCTACCCACTCCAGTTATTCTTTTCCAGTGTTACCATTTGTTTAATAATAGGTTCCAACATGTTCCATACTAATGATATCAAGCTAACTGATGTTGTCCCCCATTATCTTCTCTACTTGTGTTGCTACTTTTAGGGAGCTATAGACTTAGACCACAAGATCCCTTTGTGCTTCAATGTTGTTAGGGGCCTGCTATTAATTACATACTTTCCCTTTACATTTGACCTACCAAAGTACAAACTCTCACATTTTTCCAAATTGGACTCTGCCTTTTTCTCCACCCATATTTGTAACTGATGTATATCCTGCTGTATCCTATGAAAACCTTCTTCATTGTTCACAACTCCATCAATTTTTATGCTGTCTGCAAACTTACTAACCAACCCAGCTACATTTTATTCCAAGAACTGCAGATGATGGAAAAATCAGAGACAAAAATGCTGGAGAGACTCAGCGGGTGAGGCAGCATCTATGGAGGAATAGCGATGTTTCTGTTCGAGACCCTTCTTCAGACGAAGGGTCTCGACCGAAACGTCGCCTATTCCTTCTCTCCATAGATGCTGCCTCACACGCTGAGTTTCTCCAGCATTATTGTCCAAATATATTATATATATATATATCACACACACACATCAGCACCCCCCCCCCCCCCATGCATCTTTTGGATCTGCCTATCCCGATAGTCCTTGACAAATTAAATAATCTTTCACCGAAAGAAAATTGTTAAAATCTTCTATTAGATGATCAAGAAAACAATTCAAACCTCCAATCTTATCCAAATATATCTCAACACAGTGCATGGCATCTCCTTTGACTAACACTGCAAGAAATTGTGGGGCGTTGTGAACACAGCCCAGTCCATCACACCAACCAGTCTATCCCGCCGACTCCATCTACACTTCATGCTGCATGAGAAAGCAGTTAACTCATGGACCACACACATCCAGATCATTCTCACTTCTCCCCTCTCCCATCAAGCAGAAAATGTATAAGCTTAAAAGCAGATTGCCTGCAGATTCAAGAACAGCTTCTTCCCAACTATTATTAGGCTTGTGAAAGGCCTCCCACATACTAGAAAGTATACAAAAAATGCTGGAGAAACTTAGCGGATGAGGCAGCATCTACGGAGAAAATGAGTAGGCGACGTTTTGGGTCGAGACCCTTCTTCAGACTGATGTCAGGGGCGGGAAAAAGAAAGGAAGAGGCGGAGACAGTAGGCTATGTGGGAGAGCTGGCAGGGGAAGGAGGGAGAAAGCAATGACTACCTGAAATTAGAGAAGTCGATGTTCATACAGCTGGGGTATAAACTACCCAAGTGGAATATGAGTTGTTGTTCCTCCAATTTATACTGGGCCTCACTGGCAATGGAGGAGGCCAAGGACAGAAAGGTTGGATTCAGAATGGGAGGGGGAGTTGAAGTGCTGGGCAACCGGGAGATCAGGTTGGTTAGTACGGACTGAGCGGAGGTGTTGGGTTGATGTCTCCTGCTAAATTGAATAATTTAGCAGGAGCCATCAATGTCTTTAAGAAGCTATTTAAAAAAATGGTGTATATATTAAACAGAAATTATTAAATGACACAATGGAAATGGAATATGTTACGAAACAACTGAGACTCAAACAATTAGCTCATTTGTGGGAGTAAGTCTCCCTGTAACTAAATAAACTATAATTTCAATGAAATAAAGTTTTTAAAAATGGAGCTGCTAAAAATACTTAGGCTTTACAATTTAATTTTAGAGGAACATTATTGATAATTGTAGTCTGTACGTTTTAAAGTAGTGGTTATCCACACCATGAAGGACACTGGTGTTCTATTAATTATTTCAAGAGAAGTATGATTTTTTTAATGTCCTTCATGACCTTCATCATATAGCAGACTCCCAAAGAACAATAAGATTCCATCTACAATTAATTGTCTACACTCAGTTTTCATTTAAAAAAAACGTATTAAAATTAGATTTCTCCTTCAATGTCACACTTACCCAAAGCAGGAAATTATGCTGGGCGAGAATTGCAATGCCACTGATTGATAGAATGTACCATGACTTGACACTAATGTACCTTGATAACTCAGTTCTTCTCCAAACGCTACAAAACTGAATGAATGCTGGGGCCAATAAAGCCATGGCGATTATATCCACACTTGAAATCTAAGCACTCAGAATTCAAAATGTGTTGAAGAACTGACATGAGTAATGATTGATAAATTTGGGTAAATTATTTTCTCCAGCCCAAAAACAGTGATCAACTAGACTGTCTCCTAACCAGCAAAATATCATGGCTCCTTTCTGATTAGATGACATGTTCCCCTTTAAAGTGGATGGGAATATATCACCTGCTCAAGCAGGCTGGGATTTTTGAGCAGGTGACATATTATTGGATATCTTGATTTTGGCAAGTATGAAAAAAAGTTTGGTAGGAAAAGGCGAATTGATGATAAACTACAGATTTTGCAAAGCAAATACACTTCAGGCAGAATTCGTGATATTTTGTTTATGACAGGTATAATATAATCATATTATTTTCTGAGCTCTACTCAATGAACTGCAGAGTTCAACTGTTAAAACTTGCCAATTCCTAGATACTGTCTGGAAATATCATCCCTTTTCTACAATAGACGTTGAATTTCCTTTGGATAGCTGTTGTCCCTTGCCTTCATGACACTTAGAGCACTACAATATTTAAGAGTGTATGTACTGTTTGATGGAGTATACCACTGAAAGAATATAGAGACTGAAGAGATTGAAGATGCTGGAATCTGGTCTGAAAAACAAAAAGCTAGAAAAACTCAGAGGGTCAAGTTAAGTTCCTCCAGCAGTCTGTTTTTTTTCTGAGGAATATAGATGTGTTTTGGCATGGGGCATGACAATATCAGGCTCAGATATTCACCATTCCACAATGAATCAGTTATTTAAAAAGAATAATCAATCTGTGTAACATTTATATTCTCAGACTACAATAATTTCCTGGGATATATTATAGAATTATAAAAATATTAGTCATTATAAAATAGCTATATCATCAATCTTTCTGGCAAATTTCCATAAGTATGGACATAAATGTTTCTTTCAATCCACTTACAAAAAAAGTAAAATAACTTTTTTAAGTTGTGGCAAAACAAATAAAGCTGGAAAAAACAAAAAACAGTAACATGGACCGAGATAATCTTAAAGGGCTATGGGCCAAATGCAGGCAATTGGGACCAACTCAATATGCCAACGTAGTCAGCATGGACAGAGTAGGCTGAAGAGCTGTATGACTATCTAATGAAGGATCTTCAACCTAAAACTTTCCTCTGCTCACAGATGCAGCCGTCCCTGTTGAGTAATTACAGAATTTTCTGTATTTGTATCAGTAACATCACAAAGTAAATTTATTAAAGACAAGGATAATGTACCTAGCTACATCTGTTATTCAGAGGTGTTGTACAGCTAGAAAATAATCTGTTTGGATAGAAGGAATTTGTGCAGAGCATTAATAAAGATGTATTGTTCTCACATCCACTTGTAAGCAGCTAATGAAATTAGTTCCCAGGCAGCTGAGGATTGCCCTACTATTAATGTTTGATTCCTGCATACTTCCAATTTAATTTAAGGGCCAGAATAGATATGATTATACATGCTTCTATTTATGTGTGGAGTTACTTAAACTTAAAAAAATAATTTATGTGAAATTGTCTTATTTTAGGTTTATATTGTTTTACTTCTGCAGTTACGGTAGTACATGATGGTGGAGTTAAGCTGGACATTCAAACACAAACCTGTTACTTAGTCCCCAAAGCTTTATATATGGAGCACATGGCACATCATAGCGACTAACATTTGTGGGTCAACAGCTCAAAAAATACAGTGTTTTGCAGTCATTGATGAACCTTATATGCTTTGGATGAATTTCCTGACTTTTCACTCTACTCACGGCAGGCCTTGCACTTCTCTTTTTATCTATATTTTCTCTGCAGCCGTAACACTATATTCTTCACTCTCTTGGTAGAGTATGGTATGTATGGTATGATTTGCCTGGATTACACGCAAAATAGTTTATCACTATATCCCGGTACATTTAACAACAATAAACCATTGGCAACACAATTTAAATGACTGTAATTTGTGAAAATAATTACATACACCACAAATTTTAGTTGTTATGATGTACTATTTGTTCCATATATGAATCTTTGGAGACTAATGATAATAATAAGAACATGATAAGATAATGATAAGAACAGAAAATAAATGAAACAGAAGCCATTATCTGTGCACTGATTGAAAAAGCCCAGCTCTTTCTCTCCTTTCCATACAATCTGTGGCCCTTCATCTTTTCAAATACACATTGAAGTGTTTTTTTAAATGAGATCAGAGTTTCAGCTCTATTATCCTTTTGAGCATGTTCTAGACACCTACCACATCCTTCCACAAATTATTGTAAATCCATACGCAGTAGCTTTTAACCACTCAAAGGAAAAAATCACTTTCTATTTACTCTATCCAGATCCCGTACCTCGCAGAACTGATAATTGAGAAAATATTGAACTGTAGATGCAAATTGGCTCTGCTCTAAACAATTAGTGAGAAAAAGGACCTTGTGTTTCTGTAGTGTTTTATCACGAGGGCAGGCAGGACAGAGAACTTGAACAGTGATCACCTGCAAAGAGCATATAAAATGAATGGCCAAATAATGTTTCTGGTGTTATTACGCAAGGTGGAAATTCTGGCCATGATATTGGTAAAATGTGATCAGTTTCTCTTCAAGAAAGATTTTTGCCATTCACTTTATCAGAAATACAGGCCTCAACTCATTTGAAAGACATAATTCCTTCACTGTGAAGTACAAATCTTATCTGTGTGCTTGAATCCATTGATGAGCATAAATCCACAACCACTGCTCAAAGATATTATTCAAATCTTTGACTCAAAAGTCAGTTGCAAACTAACTGCTCTACTCACAAACTGAAAATTATTCCTTCAATACGTTTTCTTGAGAAAAGCTCAACAAATAGCAAAGTGCTGCAAAATAGAACAAAATACAACTGAATACTTACGTAGACATGTTTCTTCTCTTTTTTATGAAATGAGAATTGTAAAGGTTACTTGACAAAGTTGCTTTTGAAGGAGTTTTAACTGCACAGCTCTGTCTAAGAAAATAACCTTCTTCCCCACAGTGACAGGCTTTAAGCAACTTCAATAGGCTCCACCTTTATGCTTCATCATGTCTAGACAGGGATCACTTTAACTTACTGGTAAATGCAATGGTATCATCATTGACATTTTCCTTCAACCAACTTTAGTTTAAAATGTAGCTAATACAACTTTTCTTCAAAAAGAGTAACTGCACTATGTTCTTTACTCCCCCAAATTGGTCAGTGATCAAATTCAAGCGAGTGCAACCTTCATTTTCTAATCCAATAATATTAAACTCAGGCTGCACTCCCCATCACCAGTGATAATTAAACAAAAACAGACACTGATTGCAGCACTAAGAGTTCTACTTGTGGAATTCATGGCCTGATCGAAGGACAAATCTGCAGCTAACATGTTTCAGTCTCAATAACACATACAGTTCTTAAGCAACCATAAAATTTATAACTGTCCTTTTTTTGGATGAAAAATTCTTGCTATATTATCTCATGGTCAGTGGTTCAGCACAAGATTACCCAGGCAAAGATTGTTTAAAAAATGTAGTTTTATTAAAGAGGCATCACCATTCTCATGAAAGGTGCATCTGTGTTTTCTTAACAAGGATGAACATAAATTGTTTCAAATGCATTTATTATAAACACCCTGCACTATTTTAAGCACATTGGATAACATATTAAATTCCTGTTTGCACTATATTAGCCTAGCTGTTCATTTATTTCTATAAAATGGGTTAAAGTCTTCTTTAAATTAGTAAAAATGGGAATTCATGATAGTAATAGTTAAACTAAAAGACAAATAAATGTGCAATATAAACAATATATATTTGAGCAACATCAGGCAGATTTTCAATGATTTTTATACATTCTCCTTTAAACGTAAGATTGTCTAAGGACAATCCAGTAAGCTTGGCAGTTAAAACCTACTTGATACTGCTTTAAATCACATAGAATTGTTTTGCATTTATTAACCACAACCAGGAGAGTAGATGAGGCTGTACGGTTTAATAATGATCAGAGAATAACACAAAGATTATGGAACTAGACAATATCCCAGCTGTAGTTCTGAAGTGCTCCAGAATTAAATGCACCTCTGGACAAGTATTTCTCATAGTTACAACACCTGTATTTATCTAACAAATTGACCAGTTATGTCCTTTGTACAATAAACAGTAAAACTCCAAGCCAGTTGATTACCACTCAATCACTCCTTCCTCAATCTCAAGATACCAATGGAAAGTGTGGTCAACAATGCTATGTATAATTTGATTTGATTTGATTTTATTATTTGTCATTCGACCCTCAGAGAGGCTAGAACGAAACTCCGTTTCTACATGCCATACATAAATCATAAAAAAAAAAATTAAAAAAAAATACACAGACAATTCAATTCACACAAACATCCATCACAGTGAATCTCATCCTCACTGTGATGGAAGGCAAAGTCTTCTCTCTCCCCCGCACCATCTCACTCCCGAGGTCGAAGCTGCAGGCGGGCGGTGTTAAGTTCCACGGCCTTTGAGGTAGCGCCGGGCGTAGTACGGCCCCGCTCTAGGCCCAAAGGTCACAGTTGGAGCCCCCGGCGGGCGCTGGAATGTCCCGCGGCCATGAAAGCCGCGCCGGGCGATGTACGGCCCCGCTCCAGGTCGCTCCAACCCCGCGACACAAGCTGGAGATGTTGTGTTGCGGGAGCTCCGGAGAGCGGTCTCTCTCGGTTTTATAAAGAGTTTTAAGAGAACTGCCATTTAATCTCATGAAAAAGGAATGAAGACTGCTGGAATGAAATGGACACAGAAGTGAAAGTAATGTAAAAAATGCTCAGCGGATTGGACTTGTTATTTATTGTAAGGACTAAGGACTGAAAGGATGGAAACAATATGTGGTTAAACCACTGGATGTGGCAAAGAAATAGTGCAACTGTGAACAAATACAACATTGTAAAAGAGTGACACAAAGTGCTGGTGTAACTCAGCAAGGTTAAGCAGCATCTCTGGAGAACATGGATAGGTGACATTTCATACTGATTGTAAAAGAGTGAGCAGTGCTGCTGCTGAGAGTGATTGCAAAAATGCATCTGTGGACACAAAATATATCTGCTACATCTGTAGATGGACCTGCAGCGTTTTTCCCTCTTGCACTGCATGACATGCAGTGCAAGAGGGAAAAAGGAGACTGAAAGGCATTTTCTTCTCCTTTCAGTCATATGTACATACATCAAAAGGGCTTGCCTCTAGCATAGCACTCTGGCCCTGCATAGCCACTAATCTATGAACATTTAACATTAATAATACCAATGAGGTAAGGGAAACCTCGTGGATGATTATGTATGCGTTACTTTAAAGGCCAAAATACACTCTCTCTGAATGGCACATCGATTTTGATTAAAAGTTGTGGAAACATATTTTCAGATCTTTCTTTACTAATTCCCCAATCCTTCTTTTCGATCCTTTGATAAAAGGGTTGGGTGATACTACAAAAATGTTCAGGCCAATTCTAGCTCTGGAATTATCAAATCAATTAACCTTGTCCTTACGACTGCAATCAACTGCAAGCATGCACAAACACATGTACTGAGACATTCAACAAGCTTGCAGACTTGGTTTTCATGAAGTAACAGTGTTACCACAAAATAATACCTTGGATCAAGCAGTTTATCTTTGGCTCCGAATGAATTTAATGCAGCCAAACGGAGCTGTCTGCTTGCTTCCAAAGCATAATCTACTTTTGTCAACCTCAGATGTGTTCATTATAGTCTTAATGAAGTCAAAGCAGCATATTCGCTTTATGGAAAGTATTGGTTCTGATGAGGAGTTCCATTTCATAATTTGAAATGTGAAGTGCAGTGTAGTGCATTGCATAGTAATTCATGGTTCTTACCTGAAGTCTTTCGTGGAAACGTTCTCTTCTACTCAGATAAATCAAACTTGTCTTCAAATTAATGAGAATAGACACAAAGTGCTGGAGTTACTCAGCAGATCAGGCAGCATCTCTGGAGAAAACAAAATAGGTGACATTTTGGGTTGAGACTTGGTGTCAGGGGAGAGGGGAACTAAAGGTATGAAAAATTACAGAACAAATCAGAGCCAGCACCGATGACTGACATCGGTGCCAGCTTTGATTTGTTCAGTACTCTTTCATGCCTCTAGTTTCCCTCTCCCCTGATTTTCAGTCTGAAGGAGAATCTTGACCTGAAACATCATTTTTTCTTGTCTTCAGAGATGCCACCTGACCCACTGAGTTACTCCAGCATTTTGTGTCTATCTTTGGTGTCTTTAGAGGCTAGATCAGAGATGATGGCGCAACATATGGTGACATATTGTCCATATTATTCAGGAACTAATGTTTGTATGAAGCAGTAGTATGACTAAGCCATTTGCCCCCTCAAGCCAGTCAGTAATTTACTAGAAATAATTTACTAGCTGATATCTCCCTCAAATGTAATTTTCCTGTTCTCTGTCCTCCAATATCCAGAAATCTATAATTTGAATGCAATCATTTACTGAGCCTCCACATCCTGCCGAAATAGACAATTTTAGTGAGGAAGTTTCTCCCTATTGGAAGAAGACAGGACACTGGAGGCACCATTTCTGCTGGAGGATAAGCCTGCACATTTGCTCGGTTGCAAAGGACTCAACTTCCATCAATCAAAGAATATTTGCCAGAACATCATACATGCATTTAGTAATGTGCCACAGAACTTGCATGTGAATATCCAGCATGTCATATCCATTCAATAGACAATAGACAATAGGTGCAGGAGTAGGCCATTTGGCCCTTCGAGCCAGCATCACCATTCAATGTGATCATGGCTGATCATCCCCAATCTGTACCCTGTTCCTGCCTTCTCCCCATAACTTTTTTTTTAAGAGCCATATCTAGCTCTCTCTTGAAAGCATCTAGAGAACCTGCCTCCACCGCCCTCTGAGGCAGAGAATTCCACAGACTCACCACTCTCTGTGAGGAAAAGTGTTTCCTCGTCTCCGTTCTAAATGGCTTACTCTTTATTCTGAAACTGTGGCCCCTGGTTCTGGACTCCCCCAACATCAGAAACATGTTTCCTGCCTCTAGTGTGTCCAAGCCCTTAACAACTGCTCCATTCTCTCAGCATATGACAGTTCCGCCATCCCGGGAATTAACCTTGTAAACCTACGCTGCACTCCCCCAATAGTAAGAATGTCCTTCCTCAAATTAGGGGACCAAAGCTGCACACAATACTCCTGGTGTGGTCTCACTAGGGCTCTGTACAACTGCAGAAAGACCTCTTTGCTCCTATATTCGATTCCTCTTGTTATAAAGGCCAACATGCCATTCGCTTTCTTCACTGCCTACTGTATCTGCATGCTTACCTTCATAGACTGATGTATAAGGACCACCAGATCCTGTTGTACTTCCCCTTTTCCCAACTTGACGCCATTTAGATAGTAATCTGCCTTCCTGTTTTTGCTACCAAAGTGGATAACCTCATATTTATCTGCATTAAACTTCATCTGCCATGCATCTGCCCACTCCCCGAACCTGTCCAAGTCACCCTGCATTCGCATAGCATCCTCCGCACAGATGACACTGCCACCCAGCTTTGTGTCATCTGCAAATTTGCTAATGTTACTTTCAATCCCTTCATCCACATCACTAAAGTATTTTGTAAATAGCTGCGGTCCCAGCACCGAACATTGCGGTAACCCACTAGTCACTGCCTGCCATTCTGAAAGGGACCTGTTAATCCCTACTCTTTGTTTCCTGACTGCCAACCACTTCTCTGTCCATGTCAGCACTCTACTCCCAAAACCATGTGCTCTAATTTTGCCCACTAATCTCTTATGTGGGACCTTATCAAATGCTTTCTGAAAGTCCAGGTACACTACATCCACTGGCTCTCCCTTGTCCATTATCCTAGTTACATCTTCAAACAATTCCAGACGATTAGTTAAGCATGATTCCCCCTTCGTAAATCCATGCTGACTCGGACCGATTCCATTCAGATCACTGAGAAATCCAGAACAAGTGCTATGGAAACTCAATGGGCTACCACCCTAAAATCTTAAACGATTGTCATTGGCAATGAAGGGAATTACTGAATCAGACTCACCAGCGCTGGTAGTTACAACGGGCCTTTATGACCAGCTGCAGTTGGGACTGCGAAATGGCACCAAAACCTGCGACTCTTGCATAAAGACTGTTTCTGTGTAAAGTACTGCTTACACTGAGTCATAGAACTTCATAATAAGTACTTTAATAAGAATACATACAGAGACCATAGCAACAGATTTTGTAGGCTCAAAGTCATAGCTCAAACTGAAAGTATGGTTGCTTACATTCCACAAGATGGCACGGTGGAAACCAGATATGGATCAAATCAGCAATAGTGATTGATCTACATCCTCCTTCTTAGGCTTTTGCCCATGGGTTAAATACAAAGCATGCAAAGACATAATATATATGGATATAAAGTTAAATATCATCTGCAGCGAAGCGATGGAGGATGCAATATGAGTAATGTCAGTTGTAGTTAGTTAAGAGTCCAGGATCTGCCTCTAGCCAGTCTTTGTATCTTATCACAGGCTTGCAGACCCATCCTGCACGTGTTCGGTACAGCCCCTCAGCAGTAATCCTTACAGGTGAGGCCGCTGTAGGTACAACCTTCACAGAGAGTTTCTTAGTAGGCGATGACTCAACCAGCACAGGTTTCACGGGGGACTTCTCCACGGGCCTCATGGGAGATTTTACCTTCAACACCGGCTCCACTGGCGGTTCTTTCTCAGGTGTAGAGACAGTCCTGATCCCAGGACCGCTCACGGTCTGCTGTCACATGTCCATCGTTTAAACAATCTTATCCATTCTCTGTCCATAGCATGCCACCTGGGTCATCTGCACAGTCTTATCAAACTTGCTGCGACGGCACCGGCTCGTTCACCGGTAGAATATGTCTTCGGTTACGTCTGTAGAGACCTCCATCTGATTGATCCGGCACACCTCTTTGACTGTGCCCATGCGGTCATATCATTTTTGGGTCTGTGGTCAGACAATCTGACCCTCTGTCAATGGTTGGAGTGGGCGACTGGAACGGTCGTAATGTGCCTTTTGCGTCAGTCTTTTATGTTGCAACTGCGCCTGAACTACCTGAGGCTTGTAGACTTGTTGCTGGAGCAGGTGTTTTGAGAAGGGAAGGGTGGTTCGGGTCTGTCTGGACATCAGTCGGTGAGCCGGCGACCCGAGTGTGGGATTGTGTGAAATATTGTGGACATTATTATGGCTTGTGTGGGAAAATGAACCCAACGCTCCCTTCTCCCCTCTCTCCCTCTCCCCCTTCTCTCTCTCTCCCTTCTCTCCCCTCTTCTCCTCTCTCTCCCCTTTCTCCCCCCCCCCTCTCCCTTCTGTCTCTCCCCTTCTTCCTCTCCCTTTCTCCACCCACGGTAGCATTCCACAGTCACTGACCCCGGTTGGAGGGGGGGGGGGGGGGGGGAAATCACCCTGGTGTGGAGGTTGGGGTCCGATGGCGGTGCATCGCGGTTAGTGACTGTGGGATGCTCCAGCGGGTGGAGAAGGGGGGGAGAGAGAAGGCAGAGGGGGTCAGGAGAGAGAGAAGGGAAGGAGAGAGAAGGGAGAGAGAGAGAGGGTGAGAGAGGAGCTAAAGGGAGAGGAGAGAGAGAAGTGGAGAGGGGGAGAGAGAGAAGAGGGGAGAGAGAAGGGAGAGAGGGAGGGGTGAGAGAGAGAGAGAGGGGGAGAGAGAGAAGAGGGGAGAGAGAAGAGGGGAGAGAGAAGGGGGAGACGGGAGCATGGGGTTCATTTTCCCACACAAGCCATAAGTGACTGGGCAATCTGAACCCAAGCACCAAGTTGAAAGCGGCCGAAGATGCGCATCCCTCGGGACAGCCCCCACTCTCCCATGGCCACCCTCCGCGGGCTGCGGGTCGGGTGGAGCGGAGGTTTGGGACCATGTTCATGCCTTCGCAGTGATGTGATGGACGCGGGGGTCTGGACTGATCGCTCACAAGTCCCGCACCCCGGCAACGTCAAGTCCGTTATTGGACTTTTCTGTTGAGCGGCAGTCGGTCCTTTGGCCTGTAGGCGACGCCGCCTTTAGGGTAGGTGGCGTTTTGACATAGCGGCCATTTAGTAAGTTTGCTTTTAGGCGACGCAGCTTTACGGTTCCTTGGGTTTTAGGCGTCCCGCCCTTTCAGTTAGTTTGCATTTAGGCGTCCCATTCTTTCGGTTAGTAGGCGTTTCGTCTTCGGACTGTTTCGGTTTATTGTCATTTTCGCCTCGTTTCCATTCCGTTCTTTGGCTTCGACATCTTTGCTTCAGCCTCTCGTCCGTCGGCTCCACATCCGCACACGGGTGATTCAGCAGGGGTAACGACCGCAGCTGCACCATCGACTTGTTGATGAGTTATTTTGTCTGCATACACAAACTGTTGTGTGCGTTCGTAAGCTTGATCTCCTGCGAGGTTGAGGAGCACGTTAGCACGTGCCGCAGCCAGCTTATCATAGTGAGATGCAGCAATGACGACATTATACTGTTGTTCGAAGAGGCGCCAATTTTGCTGTCAAAGACTAGAGCTTCCAGCTTTCAGAAGGCTTCAGCTATCTCTGAGAGTGTAAAAAACTTGTCAAATAGCAGCCGAAGTCGACCCAGAGTTCACTTCTGACACCATGTGTAAAGTACTGTTGACACGGAGTCATAGAAGTTCATAATAAGTACTTTAATAAGAATACATACAGAGACCATAGCAGCACGTATTGTAGGTTTGTTACAAAACTTTCTGTTGTTGGAGTGTGATCTATTTCTGGAGATGCGTTCCGACTGCCGGTAAGTCCGTTTTTTTTAATAAATAGCCCGGCTACTTCATCGCTGCAATAAAATAAAAATTAGCTCCTAATGCCGTGAACGCTGACAACGGGGACTGATTTTACATAAGGGACAGGTAAGTGAAAGCTGTTTATTTTTACATATAAACTTGCTTTTTTAGGGGACTTTAATCAATATTTCATGTTGCGAAACGGTGATTTAGTCCCCATACGAACTGGCAGAATGTTTCCTGCCAATATTGGGTTTAAATTCACCACTACCGCAACGTTCCAATACAGCGCGTTCCAGAAAATCCCACTCGCAAGCATTTTAAAATGCCCATTAATTTACAGGCATTAAACACTGAATTCCTTCAATTTGGCCTATAAATTAATGACAATTAGATTTAAAAATCATGTAATATTGTGAATTATTTTGTGACTGTTAATTGGACACTTAGGCTATAAATTTTTTTATTTTTTTTTCTTAAAAGGATAGATGTTTAGATCTAGTAATTGAATTTTGTAACTGGCTACAATTGGGTAACTAACTAATTATATGCTTTAATTTCAGGTCATCCAAGTAAGATTGTTTCATATTTGTTTCAGAATACTTCAATCTATAATAACTGAAAATTTCTTTCAGTTCTCTTAATTTTTAAGGAAGTTATGGGCTTTTGACTGTCCTCAATCACAACTTTTGAGTTAAGTCAATAGAAAAGCAATAGGAAGCAAGTTGCTAATTTCCGAGTATGAAAATGGCCCTAACTTTTTTAATACTGAAGATATGAAAGTGAATTAGGTGTCAAATTAAACTTATTTTTATGCTTTTTCTGATGGGATAAATTGCAGACTTGATTTTTAAAATCTCAAAATTTTGTAACATTGCTAGGTATTGTCGGCTCAAAGTCTTATCTCAAACTGAAAGTATGGTTGCTTACATTCCACAGGATGGATTGGTGGAAACCCAACATAGATTAGCGATCGGGTCCTACATAGCAAAATCAGACATGGATCAAATCAGCAATAGTGATTGATCTACAGTTTCTATGTGTTATGTACTTATTATACTTATGTATGCCAATAATCTTCTGACCTGTATGCAAATAAAGAATTTCACTGTACCTTGGTACATGTGATAATAAAGGAACCATTGAACACTTGGGCAGAGTCCTTGGCTGAGCCAGTCAGCAAGAGGTACATCAAAGTAGGTGCTCCAGGCCTATTGATGCTTCCAAGGGCACCTAAAGTAGATATGTTACAATACCTACCTTTAGCGGCGCCGCAGTTCTGCCGCTCCCCGTGTGTGCGACTTTGGCGCCTTTCAGAGGGGGGCGGGTTTAAAATGCCGTTTTTGCCTAGACAGTCCAAATCGATCCATGTCGGGTGAATCGGGCCATTTCCAGGCAAATCTAAATATATTAATTCCATCCAACATTCATGGTAATTTTTTTTTAATGAAATAGTGAGGCCTACAAAATCTATCATATAATGCAATGTTTTTGCGAGCTATACAGCAGAGTTTTAACTTAAAACCTAGCCTCTAAACTCGATTGCGCTTGCGGAACTTTAAAATAGAAATTGATGAATGGGAGTCACATATAGACCAGACCGAGTAAGTGTAACAGATTTCTTTCCCTGAAGGATATAAATAAACAAGATTGTTTTTTATCACAATCTGATATTGATATTAAAACTAGTTGTTATTTTGAACTTGGCTTCTTGTCGAGTAATGTAACCACTGTGTTAACATCCTCGATATAGCTAAAGTGGAGCTAGACATGATTTCTACACAGAAAGTAGCTATGTTACAAAAAGGAATCGGTGATGTTTTGGGTCAAGACTCGTCTTCATAATAACAAGTACCGAGAAAACAAACATGCCTGTGATAGCAGGGTCTGGGTTTAAAAGACGAGAGTTTAGCAACATCCTCTCTCTCACTGCTCCCCCTCTGCTCCAGCCCTCCAACTCTACGACAACGTTTTAACCCAGACCGCTACCACAGCCATGTTTGTTTATTCGGTACTCACTTTTAAAAGCATTCCACTTGCAAAACATCTCTTTCTCTCAGCTAACAGCTTTTCCCATTCAACCTTTGGAAGTTTCTTTCTAATGCCATCAAAATTAGTTCTCCCCCAATTTAGGGATTTAACTTGTCGACCAGTACTTTCCTTTGCCATAACTTTTGGGATAACTTACCATTAAAGAAGTTTAATTTGACACCTAATTCACTTTCATATTTTCAGTATTAAAAAATCATATTTGGAAATTAGCATCTTGTTCCCGATTGCTTTTCCATTGACTTAACACAAAAGTTGTGATCAAGGACAGTCAAAAGCCCATAACATTCTTAAAAATTAAGAGAACTCAATGACATTTTCAGTTATTATAGATTGAAGCATTCTGAAACAAATATGAAACAATCTTACTTGGAAGACCTGAAATTAAAGCATAAAATGAGTTAACCTAATTGTAGCTAATTACCCAATTGTAGCTAATTACAAAATTCAATTATTAGATCTAAACATCTATCCATTTCTTAAGAAAATAAGAACATTTTTTAAAAAGCCTAAGTGTCCAATTAACATTCACACACAAATTCACAATATAACATGATTTTAAAATCTGCTTGTTATTAATTTATAGGCCAAATTGAAGGAATTTAGTGTTTAATGCCCGTAAATTAATGGCCATTTAAATCAGCTTGCGAGTGGGATTTTATGGAACGCGATGGATTAGAACGTTGCGGTTGCAGTGAATTTAAACCACATATCAGTAGGAAAAATACTGCCGGTTCGTATGGGGAATAAATCACCGTTTCTCAACATGAAATGTTGATTAAGGTAATCTAAACAAGCAAGTTTATATGTAAAAATAAACAGCTTTCATTTACCTGTCCCCTATGTAAAATCCGTACTCGTTGTCCGCGTTCATGGCATTAGAAGCTAATTTTTATTTTACTCCAGCGTTGAAATAATCGGGCGATTTAAAAACAAATGTCACATACTGACAGTCGGAACGAATCTCCAGAGAAAGCTTGCATTCCGAGAAAATATAATTCCGGAATGCAAGGAAAAACCGCATTTTAAGCCCCCCCCTCCCCCCCAATGGCGCCAAAGTCGCGCACACGGCCAGTGACAGAACTGCAGCGCCGCTGGAGGTAAGTTTTGTAACATACCTACAGAAAGGTAAAGTACTCTCTCATATTTTAACTTCCCTACTTTGCCCCATATCTCATAATGAATGGCATGGTTAAAATCAGGGAAACAATTCCACTGAAAAGGCCACATTTTATTGAAAAACTTTTTCATTTTGTTACAAGTAATTTAGGAGAAAATCAATTAAAATTATCTTTTCATAACTGATACACAAAAATTATTTTGTTATCTCAGGAAGGCAATTTATTTTACTTCAACTTTATCGTAAAGTTCCAAGGATTTGTTTTAATCTTTAGTTGATTTATTTGAAATGTAACATTAACACGTGTAAACTAAAATTCTGACCTTGGTTTTTGCCAAAATGATTAACAAGGGGTCTAAAATGTATTTTACAGGCAATTAAATATATATTTTGAAGATGAGTCAAATTTATGATTGGAGACATGTAAGTTTTGTTTAAAAGTTATTAAACACAAAAAGCTGTTATTCCAAGCACTGACTCTAAATCAAATTGACTAAAACACCAACCTTGACACAGACTGTGTAAATAAAGTCAATTGTGCACGAACCAGTTAAGAGATTCTAAGGTGTAACTGCATTAATCAAAAGTTATTTGATGTCTAGAAAAGAATCATTTTTAAATTGAAGTGTCAGTGATTAGCCAAGACCAAATTAATAGCACAAATGGGGAAAAAAAAATTGCTCAGAAACTGTGGTAAAGTACCAGCAGCTTGGATGATGCCCCAATTAACTTTCATGGTCAGTAAGGTATATTAATAAATGGAAAACGAAGGTGGCAAGATGGCACAGTTTTAATGTTCTGTCACAAAAATAGTAAATCTTCGAGTCATTAAAAATAAAGTTCAGATACCCATCATCACCCTCTTCACCTGGTACCTACCACCTAATTCCTCCCTTTCACCTTTTTATACTGGCTATCTTCCCTCTATAATCTCAGTCCTAATGCAGTGTCCTGCCTGAAATGTCCTCAACTTCTTTGCCTCCACGGATGCTACTTGACCCAGAGTTCCTCCAGCTCTTTGCTTTAGCTCGTTTCCAACATCTGAAGTCTTTTGTGTCTCCTTTCTAGTTATATAATGTAATCTGCTAGGCCTGTCGCACAAATTTGTATGATATTTTACAGACAAATAATCTTAATGTGCAAGTAACTATTCCCAATTAACCCATTTGAACTCGTTAGAGTAACATATATGCCTTTTGTTCCAACCATTCCTTCCCCATCTTCGCTCCTACTGAAAAAATACTTTATCTCTCTTTCTCAGCTGTAACAAAGGGTTCCAAAACTCAAGCATTAACCGTTTCTCTTTCCATTGATGCTGCTTGACCTTGTTAGTGTTTCAAACATTTTTTGTTTTGTTCCAGATATCCAGAATCTGTAGTTGTTTTAATTGTCTTCATCTCTGCCTATAATCAATGTATAACCTGTTCTATCATGTATGTCTTCCCATTTGATTAACTTCCTTATTGAAAAAATGAATACGTGAAATTTCAAAAAGGTTTTAATATTTCTCTTTTTTCTCCAAATGGGCAGTATCTAAATATTACATAAATTATTAGCCTTTGTGTTATAAAGTTAATATTTTCCCTACTTACTGTGAAATTTAAACATTTGACCCTGTTCAGATATTTTTTCAGCTCTTCTTAAGAGAGCGAGTGCAGTGTACAGTTAAGAAAAGCTAGATTATCAAATGTTCACATTCAGTGTGCACTTAATATGCCATCCAGTGGTCATGCCCACTATATAAATCCTATATTTTCTGATTACAGATCCTGGCCTGGGTCGCTGTTGGAGCTCTGGAGCGTTGGGCCGCTGCTCCAACATCGTGGAGCTCTGGTTTAGAGAGCTCCCAACGTGGGTGGCGCTGAACAACTCCCTGGAGTCCTGGGGCCCTTTGCCGAGGGCCTCCAGCTTTGCATCTTCACCCGGCGCGGCCTGCGGACTTTGGGAGCCGCAGACTCCGGTAGGAGGGGGCCGACTCAGGGTCCAGGCCACTGAAGACATCGCCCAGCCCCGACGTCGGATTTACATCACACCGGGGAGCGGGCCTGAACATCGGGCCGCCCGTAGTGGCGACTGCAGGGGGCTCGGGGAGGCCCCGACCACGGGGGAACAGTGGGAAACATTGGGAAGAGGCTGACTTTGGTGCCTTCCCTCACAGTGGAAAATTTTGATCCTGCTGTGGGGGGATGTTTTATGTTGAATTCTATCTACTCTATGTTGTGTTCTTTATTTTTACTGTATGGCGATTTAATTTCGCTGTGCCAATTGGCACGTGTGACAATTAAATGCATCTTATCTTATCTTACAATACAGTTTTTGTTCTGTTTGCCAGAGGCAATATTCATCTTACTCTTTATAAATTCCCTTCAGTTCCTTGATATACTGTAATTCGTCCCCAAATGTAGCTTCAGTGATGCTCAATATATAGTGACCTCAATGATGGCCAATATATAGTAAAAATTCTGTAAATTATATAAAACGTATAACCACCAACTTTGCCTATTTCCTTCGCTCTATAGATGCTGCTGCACTCGCTGAGTTTCTCCAGCATTTTTGTGTACCTTCGATTTTCCAGCACCTGCAGTTCCTTCTTAAGCACGTGGTTATCTTTTAGTCAATTACACAATTTTCACATGTTCATATGATGCCATCGTTCTCTGACTAATGTCAAGTATTGGTTTCTTTCAACACACCTGCCTTATCGTCGGTCACTACTGGGACTAGATCCTCCAGTTAGCATATCATCCAGTTGTTCAAGCACCCTTAATATTATACTTCAGCCTTGTTAAGATGCTGTGCATAGTATCAGGCATATATCATACCCCCAAAGCAAGTGCTTCCCTGACAGTAGAAGAAGTGATCTGTTAGTGTTCCTTTACTGAGGTGGGTTAGGTTTGAGCGGGTTGTTTCAAGAACTTGATGGCTATATAAATAAATAGCTGTTACTGGATGATATGCTAAGTGGAGGATCAAGAGCCTGTAGTGACCAATGATAAGACAGGTGTGCTGAAACTCAACATTAGTCAGAGAATGATGGCATCATATTGTGAAAATTGTGTAATTGATACAAAGATGTTTGGAAGTGTCTGTTTTAACTTCTGGAATGATATAAAATGATCCAGAATGGTCGTTATCACATTTTGTGCAAAGGGAAGATTTTAATTGCATGAAAAAACAGCTGTTCCTGAACCTGGTGGGATAGATCTTCAGGCCATCTGTATCTCCTGCCCAAATGACAGCAGTGGGAATCATAAGGGGGAATCTCAGAGAGATGAAGAAAGCATTTTGCATACATGCCTTCATCAGTCAGGGTATTAAGTACAGGATTTACAGCGATACAAAACGTTGGTAAGGCCATATTTCGAGTACTGTGTCATCCTGGTTACTCTGCTAGAGGAAGGATGTGAACTGGAAAGGGTGCAAAAAAGATGTATGACAATGTTATTAGGTCTGGAAGGTTTAAGTTATAAGGAGCGATTAGAGTCTGTATATTTGCTCCTGCACTGATGTCTTGTTTTTGCAAATTTGTTATCTTTTTGCTGTAATGTATAATTTATGCATAATTTATTTTATGCTTTGTCTGAATCTAAGTGCCCATGATACTGCTGTAGTAAGCAAGATTTTCACCACACTTGTACCTCAACTTACTTATGTAATTGACAATAAACTCAATTTGACTTGACTATCTGGGATAGAAGTATAGGTAAGAGGGGATTGTGTTTTGCGTTTTTAATTAGGGAGAACATCAACAGCGAAGAGCTCGCAGTCTCGGGTAGAGAAATTATTACGGGAAGCTCCAAAGTCGCAAGAGGTTCGACTAGCCCCGACCCGGGGTACGATCGCCTGGCATGGGAAAGCTCAGATCCCCCTCATGCGGAAGCTTGATCGCCCCCATGCGGAGGGCTCGACCGCCTGCTCGCCCCGACAACAGAAGGTTCAAGTGCCCTGATCGCAGGAGAACAAAGAAGGGAAAAAGATTGAACTTTTTTTGCCTTCCATCACAGTGAGGAATGAGGGAATCGCTGTGGTGGATGTTCGTGTTAAAAAATTATTTGAGTGTCTTATTGCTCTTTATTGGTATGACTGTTTGGCAAATCAAATTCCTCGTATGTTGAAAAACATACTTGGCTAATAAAGTACTATTATGATTATGATTATGATCACAGTGATACTTGGAGAGGACATTCCTGGGGGATTGTCCAGTGGAACTGAGAAATAAGGAAGTGATCATTTTGATGGAAGTGTATTATAAAGTCTCTCAATCAAGAATTAGAGGAATAAATATGAAGGGAGGTCAGATAACTGCAAGAATAATAAGGCTGTAATAGTGCAGGTTTTTAACTTTTCAACGTCTACTTGGAGTGCCATAATGCTATGGGTTTGGATGGAGCGGAATTTATTAAGTTTGTTTTCTCAATCAATATGTAGATTCCCGTACTAGAGAAGGAGTAATACTTGACCTCCTCTTGTGAAAAAAGGCAGGTAGGGGAATGCTTTGAGAACAATTACAATAATTTAGGGCTGCACAGTGACATAGTGGTAGAATTGCTGCCTTACAGCACCAGAGAACGGGTTCAATCCGAACTACGAATGGTGTCTGTACGGGCTTTCTACGTTCTCCCTGTGACCCATTTTCTACGCGTGCTCTGGTTTCCTCCCACACTCCAAAGACGTACAATTGACTTCTGTAAATTGTCCCTAGTGTGCATGATATTGCTAGAATACGAGGTATTTGCTGATCGGCACGAACTCTGTATCTGAAATGCCTGTCTCCCCACTGTATCTCTAAAGTTTAAATATTTCTATTCGTTTTTAAATAGTAATGGAAAAGGATAAGACTGATCTAAAAGTTGAGGAATTAAAAGTATTAACTAGGAACAGCCAATTTTGCTGCTATTATACAGGAACTGGCAAAAGTTGATTGGGGGAGTCTGTTTACAGGTAACGGGACATCTGGTAAATGGGAGGCATTGAAGAACATCGAACAATACAGTGTAGGAACAGACTCTTCGGCTCACAATGTGCGTACCAAACAAAATGCCAAGTTAAATTATTCCCCTCTGCCTGCACGTGATCAATATCCCTCCATTCCTTGTATATCTACGTGTCTATCTAAATGCCTTGTAAACGTCACTACTGTATTTGTATCCATCACCACTTCTGGCAGTGTGTTGCAGGCAGCACACTGTGTACAAAAATGTGCCTCGCATATCTCTTTCAAACGAGAGATAACAGGAGTCCATGGCCAGTATGTTCCTATTCGAGTAAAGGGTAAGGCTGGCAGGACTAATAAACCTTGCATGACAAGAAATATTGAGGCTCTAGCCAAGATAACAATCAAGGACATATGTCCATATAGGCAACTGGGATTGAGTGAATCCCTAGAGAAGTATAGGGACTGCCGGAGTACTGTAGATAGAATATTCAGGGCAGAGAGGGGACATGAGATAGATTTGGCAGGTAAAATAAACAAGAATTCAAAGAGATTCTGCAATATAATATTACCAAGTACGGTATATTCTTACTTGTCAAGCTTTTTGCAGTAAAATAAATGCAGTTTTGCCTATTAGACGTTCCTCATTCTCGGTCCTATTTCTGCCTATTAGACCTGCTCACTGTAATCAGTATTATCCTCAACTTTCTTATATGCCACAATACTACTTTGAATCCCACTACCACTACCACAGCCCACCACCCTATCAGGCTTGGTTGTTGTAATCAATATTTCCCTGGACTTTCTTATCTGCCACAATACTATTTTGGATCCCACTACTACCCCTCCCACTCCCCTCCCCCATCCACTCTGTCAGACTACCTTAAACCCTCATGAGTGCCTCTCGTAAATCTCTCCACCAGCATATCGTATCGCTCCAGTTCAGGTGCAACTCATATCTTTTGTACAGGTCAACTAGCCTGAAAAGAGATTCCAATGGTCCAATAATTTGAATATTTTCCTTCTGAACCAGCTCCTCAGCCACAAATTCCTCAGCCCCATCCTCCTCTTCCTAACCTCACTAGCAATTGACACTGGGAATAATGCAAAGATTACTATTCAAGAGATCCTGCTTTTTAATGCTCTGAAAATCTCCTTATATTCACCTATACTTCTTTAAAAAAGGCAATCAAATTTGTGAGAGAGGGGCCTCCTCCTCACAAACGCATGTTGTCTTTCCTTGATGAGTTTACGCTTTTCCAAATGCAAGTAAATCCTGTCCGTAATATCTTATCCAACAATTTTCCTACCAATGGATTTCAACAGAATATTGTCCATTCACAATTTCATAATATAAATGATTACTCTGGCTTGAAATCAATCATACTGTTTTGAGCCAATGCTTCAATCTGGCTTTGTTGAATGTTACTGATTAAATTGCCTTGATGAAGGACCAAGTCCCAAGGCCAAAAATTAGATAAATGTAAAAGTACTAATATTGTGTCAACATTAACTTTGTTGAAGGGTATAGGGGCCTCTGAGACGGTTTCAAGTTTCTTAAATATATAATTTAGGAAGTGTGATGATTCCAAATTCTCATCCTGTGTGATAAGGGTAGTAGGATTGTTTTCCTGAAAACATAATTACATGCAATTGTGATTAGATTTGGATGAGAATTGACATTTCTCTGGACGATCCTGTTTTTTTGGAATAGATTCAGTACATTTTTAGTTTTGAATGAAATCACATGAAATATTTTTATCGACAATGATTTTCATCGGGTGGGCCGCGAGCGGCAGCCTTGCCAGCAGCGTGTTCGCACATTCCATTTTTTTTGTTTTTTAGTATGTCTAAATGCATGTTTTAGTGTGGGGGGGGAATAGGGGGAAACAGTTTTCAGTCACTTACCTCAACGGAGATGCGACTTTTCTTTTTGTCGCATCTTCGCTCCCTTTATTGTGTTAATTAGCTAGAATATCATGTGCAGTTCTGGTCACCACGCTATCGGAAGGATGTGATTGCACTGAAGAGATTCGCATTCTACACCAAGCAACATCTTGGTGAATCTTCAGTGCAATCAAGTAATTCCCATAATCACAAGGATGGTCTGTATGGACTGGCTTTATTTTCCTTGCAGATGAGGAGGTTAAGGGGGACTCTGATGCAAGTGTACAAGATTATGAATGGCATAAACAGGACAGGTAGTGAGAAACTTTCCCCAATGGAAGAAATCTCTAAAATAAGGAATAAGACATTTCGAATGGATCAGAGGAGAAACCTATCGACCCAGAGGGTGGGTGCAAACTGGAAGATTATGGAGGTTGGTACTCTCACATCCAAGAAGAATCTGGACGAACTCTTGGACTACGTGCCGTTAAATAGTATCAGTATAGATAAGACAATGTTTGGCAATGACGTGGTGGGCTTAAAGGCCTGTTTCTATACGACTCTATTCATCTGTTTAGATCATCAATGGTTACTTCTAAGTTAATAGTTTCTCCTTTTGCTTTTGTTAACTACAGGGAATAACTGATGATTAATTGTATATTTATTTATTGTGCTGTTGTGTTTAATGTGCCTGTTCCCATTCCAATGCAGATAATGTGTAAGAAAGAACTGCAGATGCTGGTTTAAACCAAAGATAAACACAAAAAGCTGGAGTAAGTCAGCAGGACAGGCAGTATCGCTGGAGAGAAGGAATGGGTAACGTTTTGGGTGGAGACCCTTCTTCAGTCTCGACCTGAAAAGTCACCCATTCCTTCTCTCCAGAGATGCTGCCTGTCCTGCTGAGTTACTCCAGCTTTTTGTGTCTATCCCCCAGTGCAAATAATAATTGCACATTCTTGACTTGAACTTTTCAGGATAAGAATTCTCTCATTTGTTCCAGATATAATGAAAGTTCATAACTTCAAATGCAATTTTATTCCACAGATACAATTTTCGGTTTTAGTTCGGATTTTTCGAATCCCCTACATTTTCCTTTTTGACAAGAACTTTTCCTGTCAAATAAAAAAAAGCAGAAAGAAAAACACGGTGGAAGAACATTTATTGATATTGCTGGCAAGCTCAGTAATTAGTCCTCTTTTTTGTATTTACTGTATAAGAAAATAAAAACAAAAGGAATAAAAGCAAGAGTAGGCCATTCATCATGCAATAATAATTAGCATACCAATGCCTATTTTGTCGTGGATCTATCTCAGGCAGTATCGGAGACAAAAATGTGTCACCAGGCACTGCGATCAAATATTTATTTAGTAGTAATTGGCACCATACATTGTTAAATATTCATTAACATTTTAAATGGACAAATCTTACCCATCCTGTTTTATTTAATGTAATTACCACAAATTAACCTATGTTTTATGTGTTTGACTCTTTGAGGAGATACAAAGCTCACAGAGAGGCAAGGCAATTCAAATAGCAACACTCTGATATCTGTGTCTAACTGCATACATATTGCATGGTCATCGCCGAATGGTGATCATTTATAACCTTATCCGAGTCAATATTATGTTAAAAATTGTTCACAAAGTCAAATTATTGACAGGGATGCCATTAGCTTGGTGTTTATATATAATTTATATATCTTTTGAAGGAATTTGTTTCTGCTTTTATGTAATACATCTCACTGATCCCTTTCAAAGCAGATGGTAGCAAAAAAAAGAACCCCCAAGAATCCATGACCAGAGAGAATTATATTACTAAGATTCAAGAGATTAGCAGTAAAATTGTGCATTCTCATTCCACATCAGCAAGTGCCAACAGGCATTCTTAAAATATGCATTCCTCATGAAAAAAAAAAATCTTATAGTATGTTCTAATTTAATTATAACCCACCAGCATGGAGCCAGGATAACAAAGAACTGAAATTCATGCTGTTCAGCAACTTCGCGCAGTAAAATGCACATGATCATCTGTTAAGCTACAACCTCAGACATAAATTTAGTGGTAGACAATTCCACAAATCTTGCAACTGCCTATTTAATTGGAGATCTTCATATTTTTTGAGACATTTACAAATTCTGTGAACTGATGGGATGTTACATGTCAACACAATCAATAGACTATTTTGTTTGTTATCTTTATCTTAAAGATAAATTGCTTCCACTCTGGTTTATGGTTTCTGCAGACAATGTGAAAACTGCAGACTCTTTTATAAATGGGGCACATGGTAACTGACTTCTTCTTCTTTCATGTGGCGTGCACAGCCTAAAGTTGTAGGACAACTTGTTCTATTTGATCTGTGTGTGCACGTCGAGTTGATTGCATTAGTCGAAACAGGGCGGACCACGTGAAGGTTGCAATCTTCCACCCCATGGTAACTGACAAGGGCATGTGGATGGATAGTTATGTGGTACCTCCTTCTGCTGCTTATTCAGGTTCTCAATATCATTCCGGATGATCCTTCACTACTTTGAGTAGTCATGGACCAAATTATCTCAGATGTTGTGAGCAATTCTTCAAAGAAGCATCGAGAATATCCTGCAATTTTGTTTTCTTCTTTTCTCTGTCTTCCTACGACAAAACATGGAATTAAGCTTTTTGCTTATTGTTCCAATGATTTGGAGGATTTTGCAGAGATGGTGATGGTCTTGAATATTTTGAGTGTAAGACCATTCTTTTGCATATTCTGGGGAACAAGTCAACAATATTTTTGAACCTGGCCTCTGAATGTGCACAATTGCATGTGTTATCTGCATGTTAAAGCTCACTAATGAGGTTGAGTGAGTTTGGCTTCGGAGTTCCGTCATATAAATTGAACGGTTTTGATGTAGTTCTGAAGATCAGCTCCACAATTGTGAGATGGTTGTTGGAAGTGACTTGTAACATTGCAACAAAAAAGATTCATGCTATAATTACTGTCAGACTGCTGTTTATCATACATGTTCATTATTTGATTGAGAATGTAGTTGCCTTGGTTAATAAGTCTGCGGATGACATCAAAATTGGTGGTGTGGTGGACAGTGTAAAGGGTTGTCTAAGGATACAATAAAATGTAGATCAACTGGGAAAATAACAAAAGAATGGCTGATGGAATTAGTTTAGTTTAGTTTAGAGATACAGCCTGGAAATAAGCTCTTCGGCCCACCAAGTCCACACCAACCAGTGATCCTACGCACACTGGGGGCATTTTACAATTATACCAAGCCGATTAACCAACAAACCTGTACGTCTTTGGAGTGTAGGAGGAAACCGGAGCTCGCAGAAAAAACCCACGCAGGTCACGAAGAGAACGTACAAACTCCGTACTGACAAGCAACCATAGTCAGGATTGAATCTGGGTCTCTGGCACTGTAAAGCAGCAATTCTACTGCTGCACCCTTGCCACCCCTAAATTTAACCGAGGCAAGTATGAAGTTATGCAGTTTGAGATGTTTAACCAGGGCACACTTACACAGCAAATGACAGGACTCTGAGGAGTGATGTAGAACAGAGTGACTTAGAGGTATAAGTGCATAGTTCCCTGAAAGCGGCAACACAGATAGCCATGGTGGTGAAGAAGGCATAAGACATGATTGCTTTCTTTGGATGGGACACGGAGTTCAAAAGTTGGGATATCTTGTTAGTGCTGTATAGAGTCTGGTGAGACCAACCTGGAATATTGTGTGCAGTCCTGATCGTCAAACTACAGGAAGGCTGTGTTCATGCTAGATGGAATACAAAATGGTTCACAGGATGTTACCAGGACTGGCTGAGTTGAATTATGAGAGACTGGATAGGCTGAGACTGTTTTCCCTGCAGCAAAGGTGCCTGAGGAGTGATCTTACAGAGGTTTATAAAATCATGAGGGGCATAGGTAAGGTGGATGGTGACAAACTTTTTTTTTAACAGGGTAGGGGAATATAAAGCAAAAGGACAATGATTTAAGGTCAGAGGGGAAAAGATTTAAAGGGGACCTAAAATATTTTTTTCACACAAAACCTTGTGGAAACATGGAACAAATGGCAAGATGAAGTGGTAGAGGTGGGTGCAATTACATTTAAAAGAAACCTAGAGGTACATGAGACTTCTGAAGGAACTCAGCAAGCCCGGCAGCATCTGTGGAAGGAAATGGACAGATGACCTTTCAGATCAGAACCCTTCGTAACATTGGTGGAGTGGAGGGAAGAAAGCTGGTACAGAGAGGTGAGTAGAAGGGATGGGGCAAAAACGGGCAAGTGATAGGTGGATTCCGGGGAGATGGAGCAATTGTAGCAGATGGGTGGAGATAGTAACAGAGGTTAGAGGTAAAATAGAGACAAAAGGATGCAGAGGTGGAATCATGTAACATAAGGAGAGGAGGAGTGGAATGTAAAACAATAGGGATAATGGAAGGGAGAAGGGAAGGAGATGAAGAATATAAGGAAAAAGGGGGATAGAGTCAGAGGGGTGCAAGATGAGTGGAAAGTTGGGAAAACGAATGGGGTGACGACATCCGCAGGTGAATTATGTGCTTACTTCAGCCCCACATGCAAATTTGTGGTGTTGTAGATAGTGAGGGGGATAGTACTCACTGTGGCTACAGAAGGATTTTAATAGATCGGTAGAGAAATGGTAAGATGGAATTTAGTTGTGAAATTATGTATTTTGGGAGAACTGTTCTGGCTTGGTAATATAATGAAGGGTTGGAGCCTCAGAAGTACAATTTCATTGGATCCTGGGTAATTTGACTAATTAGATCCAAAAACTGATATGGTGACAGGAAGCCAATGTACATGTCCAGGGGTCCATGAATCCACAAAACAATCTGCTGGATGAACTCTGTGGGTCATCTGTGGTGGGAAATGAATCATCGACCTTTCCAGTCGAGACCATTCTTCTGCACTGAAAGAGTGAAGGAGAGAAAACCAGTACAAAGAGGAGGGTTGGGGCAGTGGCTGATATACGATAAGTAGGTTCAGGTGAGGAGGAGTAGATTGCTGGATGGTGTCAAGTGGGACAGTGTGGATGGGATAGGAATAGAGGCTGGGATGCAATTGGTGGAGGTGGCTGAGAATGATAGAATATAGTCGAAACGAAAGATGGAGGAGGAGACCAAGTAAGGAAGATTGGGTGAGCAGATGGGAAGAGGAAGAAAAAGAGGCTCGGTGAGAGGAGTGTTTTGGTAATGGGGAGAGTGTGTGAGTGAGGAAGAATGTGGGTGAGTGGACGGCAGGGTGTTCTGGGAAAGAAAGGTTTGTGTGGGAGGTTCAGGGGAGGTGGGCGTGGGTGCAGGTTACCTCAATCTAAATATCCAATCTCAGTAATGGTAAATAGCAGCACCTGGGAGCAATTAGAATTGTAATTATTTTGAGTTTCTTACAAAGTCGCAACTAGTCCTCAAAGTTTAATATCATGTTTTCTCTAAAAAGCACAGTCAGTATAACCTATGAGGCTACCAATTACATTTAGCTGAAGGTGTATTATAAAAAAATTCAATTCGTAGTTGAAAGAACAAGCTGAATCTTGTACACGAGTGTACAGTGAACAGTTCTCACGGAATCAGAAGTCTTATGAGAACAGCCGAACTACGTATAACTTATAGCAGACTGAAGAATATTTGCAGATGTGTATTGTTTCCAGTTTTGTCAGCATGTTTTTAACTAGCTCTGTGAATATTAATGATTATTTTACAATGGGTGTGTATCACCTACCTAGTGCTAAAGTTACTGGTAGCAGATTACTACTTAATGAAAATATGCAGTTTGTTTTTATGGCTGGCTGCTGTTGCAGATACTGCAGTGAATGATAATTTATACACTGAAAACAATTGTTCAACTAACCTAGCCATTTTCTATAACTTTTTTCACTTCTCAGACCATGCAAACAGAACTGTTGACACCAAAACTGTCAAAAAGTAATACTGGAATTTCATTTCCCCCAAGGTAACTTTTGCTGGTTTAGTTTTGTTATGTAAATGATTGCACTTTTTGTAAGAGAAACAAGGAACTTCAGATGAAGGTTTACAAAAAGACACTAAGTACTGGAATAACTCAGCGGGTCAGGCAGCATCTCTGAGAACATGGACGGGTAACATTTAGGGTCGGGTGAAAAGTCGAAATATGAAATGTCACCTATTTATGTTCTTCACAGATGCTGCCTGACCTACATTTTGGCAATTTTTCTATCAATCTGATATTTATTGATCTGCGGGGATATTCCACTTTTTGGGGGAGCGATTTGGTTTACAACATTATAATATTTGAGAGAGCTTGCAAATTATTTGAAAAGCTTGAAACACTGATAACAGCCGTGAAGATGCAGGAAATTACTAAAGACGATTTAATTGAACCTCAAGCACCTTTACAGATGTACACCAGTTCACACAACTATTTCTTCCTCGACACGATAAAGGTGTTTTCACTCAGAATGCACACAATGCTAAGTGGCTTTAAATATTTTGATTACAGATTAGCTTATCGTCATCGGGGAAAATATATGGTCGGCACCGACTGGAAGTGCCAAGAGGGCCTGGTTCCGTGCTGTAATTGTTATATGGTTATATATATACAGTGGCTTGCAAAAACTTTCATACCCCTTGAACATTTTCCACATTACAAACACAAACGTAAATGTATTTTATTGGGATTTTATGTGATAGACCAACACAAAGTGGTGCATAATTGTGAAGTGGAAGGAAAATGATACATGGTTTTCAAATTTTTTTACAAATAAAAAACTGAAAAGTGTGGCGTGCAAAAGTATTCAGCCCCCTTTACTCTGATACCCCTAAATAAAATCCAGTGCAACCAATTCAGAAGTCACCTAATTAGTAAATAGAGTCTACTTGTGTGTAATCTAATCTCAGTATAAATACAGCTGTTCTGTGAAGGCCTCAGAGGTTTGTTACAGAACATTAGTGAACAAACAGCATCATGAAGCCCTAGGAACACACCAGACAGGTCAGGGATAAAGTTGTGGAGCAGGGTTAGGTTATAAATAAATATCCCAAGCTTTGAACATCTCACGGAGCACTGTTCAATCCATCATCCGAAAATGGAAAGAGTATAGGACGACTGCAAACCTACCAGGACATGGCCGTCTACCTAAACTGACAAGGAGAACATTGATCAGAGAAGCAGCCAAGAGGCCCATGGTAACTCTGGAGGAGCTGCAAAGATCCACAGCTCAGGTGGGAGAATCTGTCCACAGGACAACTATTAGTTGTGCACTCCACAAATCGGGCCTTTATGGAAGAGTGGCAAGACGAAAGCCATTGTTGAAACAAAGCCATAAGAAGTCCCATTTGCAGTTTGCCACAAGCCAATGTGGGGGACACAGCAAACATGTGGAGGAAGGTGCTCTGGTCTGATGAGACCAAAATTGAAGTTTTTGCAAATGCAAAACGCTATGTGTGGCAGAAAACTAACACTGCACATCACCCTGAACACAGCATCCCCACTGTGAAACATGATGGTGGCAGCATCATGCTGTGGGGATGCTTTTCTTCAGCAGGGACAGGGAAGCTGGTCAGAGTTGATGGGAAGATGAATGGAGCCAAATACAGGGCAATCTTGGAAGAAAACCAGGGGGCAATGAAATTCCTATAATGTGGACTCCTCACAGAGTCTACACTATACAGTCAGTCATATCATGTTTATTATTGTATGTGTCAAGTGTAAAACAGAAGAATGGGGCAAGATTGCAGTGCAAAAACCAAGTAGTGCAAAAAAATATTAAAATACAATTATGAAATAATCAATGAAGTAGCTATAGGAGGAGCAGTATGTAGTAGCTTCTGAGAATGGGGTGAAAGAGGTGATTGGTTCAGGAATCAGATAACAGTGGGGAAGAAGCTATTCCTAAGTCTGGACATTCAAGTTTTTCTCTTGGAAGGTAGATGAGAGAAAAGGAATGGCCAGGATGACAGGTATTCTTGACAATACTTCCAGCCTTACTGATGCAACGCCACGCAACTTAGAGATGGACTGGATGGAAAGAACTGACGAACCTTCGAAATAAATGCAAACCATCTGTCAATCTACTAGAAGTTCACACAAAAAAAATCCCCTAATTCCCATTTCTTCTCATTTTTTCACACAGAAATATTCAATCACAATCTGATTTTTGCCAGGGACATCTCTCATCTGCTATAACTTCTCTTATTGCCAGTTCTGTGAATAAGCTGGGATTTCAGAGAACAATTATAACCGAAGTATACAAGATTCTCCAAGCAGCCAGACTCTTGCTTTGCTGAGATAAGGAGGATGGTATTGGAGATTCAGCATAATTTAAAAGTTCATGAAAGAGTAAGAGATCACAGACTTGCATGGGGTGGAAGATTGCAACCTTCACGTGGTCCACCCTGTTTCGACGAATGCAATCAACCTGGCGTGCACCAACAGAAGATCAAACAGAACAAGTTGTCTTACAACTTTAAGCTGTGCACGCCATACGCAAGAAGAAAAAGCACACAGACTTGCATGAAATTCTGTCTGTGATCATAAAGTTGCACAGTACATTTTCACTTTAGAAAAGATGTAAGGTTTTGCAGTTAGTTGTAGTATGACTTGGACTTAAAAGTTCGTGACAGAGTAAGAGATCACAGACTTGCACAAAATTCTGTTTGTGATCATAAAGTTTCACAGTACTTTTTCACTTTAGAAAAGGTGTAAGGTTATGCAGTTATTTGTAGGATGACTTGGACAACACATGAACATCAGGGCTATATAGCACTGCTTCTCATGCCGATGGTGAACGTTTTAGATTTAGCACAAATGATTATCAAGCATATGCCACTTACTGATACAGATTTTATCGTTAAGTGTGTAGAGGAATGCGTGCCGAAGAAAACAATCAAAATGTTCCCCAACCAGAAACCATGGATGAGCCATGAGGTTTAGTTTAGTTTATTATTGTCCCGTGCACCGATGTACGGTAAAAAGCTTTTTTGTTGCGAGCTATCCAGTCAACGAAAAGATTACATGATTACAATCAAGCCATCTACAGGGCACACATTTATAGTAGTTCTCAACACTGGTGCCCCACAAGGATGCGTTCTCAGCCCGACTATACTCCTTATACACTCATGACTGTGCAGCCAAATACCAATCCAACTCAATCTACAAGTTCACAGATGACACCACTGCAGATCATATAGATAAGATCCACCATCCTGCCCTCATCAAACTTCATGGTTACCTTGTTAAAAGACTCTAGAGATTTGTGATAAAGATTTCCCATGCACCAACCTGTGCTAATTATCCCTAATCAGTCCCTCATAAATGTCTCCAATAACATACCCACCACTTATGTTAAGATCACCAGCATGGCTTCTCCTTGTCCCTTTATAAATATTGTACAAAATTGCTCACCCTCCAGTCTTCCAGAACTTCACCTGTGGCGAAAGATGATTCAAATATCCCTGCATGATTCTCTAATTTCTTCCCGAGTTTCCCACATAGTCTGAGGATGCACTTGATCAAGTCCTGGCTTATGTCTTAAAGTGCTCTAACAATCAACACCCCCCTCCCTTTAATAATTTGTATATAGTTCACAAAATGACAACCTATTTGGCTCAATATCTTTTGTAAGAACAAATGACAAATATTAATTTAAAGTCTCAACCATCTGTCATCCCTCTAAAAGTCAGTGACATTGCAAAGCTATTTGATGGTGGTGGGTATATGGAACAAGCCACCAGAGGAGGTTGGATGCTGTGTACAAAAAAACACATAAAATGCCAGAGCAACTCAGGATTGAAGATAACAAAAGGATTGAACAGTTACAAATGCTTTCAATCTACATGCCTTCCTCAAAACTTCACAGTTTGGAACTCTTCAATCCTTTTGTCTCACACCTTCTATCTTTTCATCTCTGGCCTTTGTCCAACGACCTGCATCCATCTATTACCTGCCAGGTTTTTGCCCTCTCCCAGCTCTCTCTCCCCCCCCCCCGCCGCCATCACAATCAGACTGAAGGGCCCCGACCTAAAACATCACCTATCCATGTACTCCACAGATGCTGCCTGACCCACTGAGTTACTCCAGCACTTTGTGCTTTGTTTTGGACCAGAGGAGGTAATTGAGGCAGGTAATTGAGGCAGCATTTAAAAGACACTTGGACAGATACATGGGCAGGAGAGGTTCAAAGGGATATGGGCCAAATGGGACCAGTTTAGATGGGGCATCTTGATCGGCATGAATGTTGAACCAAGTGGCCTGTTTTCACGCTGTATGACTATGAAAATATAATTAAAAAATGCATTTAACTGCTATAAATTAATTTAAAACATTAATATGAATTAAGTAAAGAAACCACGTATCTTTTCAATTCAAGTTGGCATTCCATTTAAATAGTTAGGGTCACACTATAAGTTGAGAAGCCAAATATGAACAATGTCTGGCTCTTCAGCTGAGCACAATTGAACTTTGTCCCAGATACAGTACCGAGTCCATTATCAGAGGAAATGTAAATTGTCTAGCATCTGACCTTCACCATATTTCTGACTTCTGCATTACAACATGTAGCTGCAGGAGTCAGCACCGTGCTGACCCGCACAATGCTGTTATCCAACAATTCTCTATAAAACATTAGCTGAAAGGGGGTGCAATACAGGCCATTGCACCCAGCGTATCTGCTGACTTATATGAGAACAATAGAGGGCGCTCAGAGGTTACAGAAGGGAATAAGCAGACTCCACACAGTCAGCACTCGAGGTCAGGATTGAACTGACTTCCCTGGAGTTGTTAGGCAGCAACACGACAGCTGCAACCTTATGCCACCGTAATAGAGACAGCTTCTATTTACCTTATCTGAGCCTGATAAGATCTTGCACCTTTTCAGGCAGCATTACTATATTAAAATTCAACTGTTAATTTCCAAATGTTTGTCGGTAGAGCTAAAGAAAACAGAATTCTTTAAAGATATGAGGGTAAATACATTAAATATAGTGGGTAAATAAATGAGGGTAAATATATTAAATATAGTCTGAAGAAGGTTCTCGACCCGAAACGTCACCTATTCCTTCTCTCCATAGATGCTGCCTTACCTGTTGAGTTCCACCAGCATTTTTGTCTACCTCAAAGGTTCAAAGGCTCTTTATTGGTCACATACACCAATTGCGTATTGCCTTAAATATAGTGAGATAGTTTATATTTATTTCTGTAATGGGACTACATAGGAGACTCATAACATAAAAATATAAAATTAAGCAGAATGTGGACATAAGAATTGTGGGATCATAGTGGGAAGTGATAAAGAGAGCTTCTTTAAACTGCAGAATTATGGTTATCGATATGATACAATGAACATTTTTATTGTAAAATGTTTAAGACACCCTAAAGCACCTCACAATCAAAATATTTTTAAAATAGTCATTATTGCAATATGGAATCAATGGGAAAATGTGCGTTATAAATTGACCAGCATGAAGTTACAAGCCTAGTTGTGATTTAAAAAAACAAATAAATTAAAGGTTTCAAGATGGCAATGCAAAAAAAAAACTTAAGAAAATCAATTAAAAAAAGGCATTGTAGAATATTTAATCCTCTTTCCTTTGTGGAATTCCCAGCACAAACTGTTTTCCAAGCAAACATTAAATGGTTCCTTTAAAAGGAATTGAATAGTTGCTTGAAAGATGTACTGTTAAGGACCGAGGGGAAAATCACCACCATTGAACATGGGCCTAGAACTAAATACTGAAAATTCAACATGATCTTCTTCTTTGCTCAGTTTTTATACAACAGAATATTATATCATGCTTTAATACAAACGGAATAGCATATTATAATTCTTAATTCCTATTGTTTACATTTTAGAATATTTATAACAGTAGTCATAACAGTCTGTGAGCACTCAGCAGCAAACTGTCAATGGGTATATGCAACTTTAAATATAGTTTCAAACACTAGAGCTCACAAGACTGAAACAACAGACTGAAGATGTATGGCTGGACTTGTACAACATCAGCAATGGACTGAATTTTCAAAATAATGCTCAATTTCAATCTATCTGTCCCAAGTTTGCTAAGTCTTTAGACTAATGTTTCCACTCCAATGAAAAACTTGGACGCAAGACCAAAGAACAGGTCTTACATACTGACAGCAAGAAGTGTGCGACTAACTCCACATATTCTCACACCTGAGATTTCCTATGTATGGCATAGTCCTTCAGATTAGTTTCTTCTCATTTACAGTTGCGTGCAATAAAATTCATTGTTTGCATGAAGCTCAGAGTAAATAGTATATGCATAATAACAGTAGAACTGTGCTAGATCGTAATCCAAAGCAGTGCAAAAAAAAAGTAAATGCAATGTCAAAATAACTAAATGAGGTAGGTTAAGAGAAAGAGTACACAGCAGCACCTTTGTGAAAGGGATGTGATAAAAGTGATTGAGCTATCCACCCCATCTTTTCCTTCTTATAATTTTACATACCTCTACATGTCACCAATCAGCTTCCTTTGCTCCAAAGTAAAAAAGATCCACCCTATCCAATCTCTCCAAAACTCCAGGTAACATCTTAATGAACCTTTTCTGCACCTTCCTGGAATGGGGCAGAATCAGAACTGCACAGAGTATTCCAAATGCATCCTAAGCAAAGTTTTGTACAGGTTACCGCAACTCTTAATACTCAAGACTGACGATAGCAAGCATGCCATACTCCTTCACCACCTTGTCCACTTTGTTTTGTCTATATTAGGGGACTATGCTCTTGTACCCCAAGATCTTTGTGTTCCATAACACTACCCACAATGAAACATTTAGTAATAACCTTCATGTTTAAGAATCCTCGTTATCTAGCTTCCTGATTGTCTAACTAAATATTCTTAAGACAAATTCTGATACAAATATTCGTTATTTGCATTACATTTTTGTTGTATAAAATCTATGCAACAATTTTCAATTTTGTTTTACTTTTCTTTATTCTTGTGTTCTAAGCATATAAATATAATGATGGTGCAAAGATGCATGACTGGTTGCTACTTGATTAATTACTTCACTGCCTCAATTTTTCAATTTGGTCAGAAGAAAGCCAAGATAAAACTTGTATTAACTACATCAAGCTTTTTCCTAATACGAGCAAAATGAAAGTGTAAAGTTGTCAGCACAGACTGACATAGACACAGCCTTTATGACTTGCAATAAAGTTTCAATTAATTTCACCTTATATTAGGAAAAAGTCCGATGCAGTTCCTCTAAGTTTTATCTTAGCTTTCCTGTTTTAAAATGGATCCAGTTCCCCAACCAACTCACCCGCACCCATATCAAAGCTTTTGTTCTTTATCATCAAAAGTGCCACCAACCAATGCTTTGTGGATGTGGATGAATGTACAGAACTAAAGATAATCTGCTCCAGTGATGTGAGCAGTCAGTTCAAGTGCCCTTTCAATTTGCACTGATCCTAAATGCTGTCAGTAAAACAGATAAATAAGAAGGCAGTAATGTATACTTTAATACTGTCTGGAGTTCATGGCCTTGGCTAAAAAATGCATTTAAAATATATTAAGGTAATTGTAAAAGCCATAACCCAAACTATAGTTTAAAGCTTTTAAAAAGGAAGTATTCCACATTTAGTAAAATTAGAAAAAGAAAAATGAATAAAATGTACATACAAACTAAAATATGTGCACTAGCATTTAAAAACAGTTGCTAAAACAATTTTTGTCTTAACTATATTAAAGATTTTATGGAGTCATACTTTCCACATTCTTCCAGTTCTATTCTGGCTGAAATCTTTCCCTCCATGGATGGGAAACAGCCCACAGATTCCATCAGAACTTCCTCTTATTTTTCTTTGGCTTAATGTCAACCTCATGCAAATAAATGTTCATTCCAAAAAGGAGGTTTTATTTTTAACGGTCCAACTATATTGAAAACAAAAACAATCTCCTTTAAATTCCATTTGCAAGCGCTGAATTGCTCCAAATTTGAACATTTGAAAAAAACAGAATCACCATCTCAGGGCACGCTTTACAAGGAGCACAATTCATGAGGAGCTGACTCACAGATGTGAATAGTTCAGTAACATCTGCTCATATCTGCAATGTCCGGACACTCCTGGAATCTCACGCAACCATAGGAACATATTTCTGGCTCTGAAACAAAACTACAATATTGCATACAACTTGAAAGCGTAGAAACTAAACCTGACACATCAGCAGATTATTCAAATTGATTTCTTCAAAACATATAATAATTCTCTTCAGTGTTTTTATAATCTCAAGGAGGAAAGCATGTAGTTCATACAGCAGAGACGATTTGATGTTGCTGAGTGGGAAGTCTGATGTATTACAACACACATGCAAAATGCAAAGAGTTGGTGATCACTGTCAGAGTAACCTCGCAGTAAAAACTAAATTAGATAAATTATTTAACAGTTCCTTCTCCCCTAAAAAAGTAAACGACAGCAGCCTTATCGTTGCTCCTCTTCCTATTTGTACAGCCATTCCTGCAGGGGTTGGTCACCACTTGTGTTGGCAGTCATCCAGTACTGCACCCAAGTGAAGGTATCAAGTTAGCACAAACTGTGAATGTTCCCAACTCAATCAACAATCAGAATTACTACAACCAACCCCGATCAAGCCAGCACATCCAGTTTCCAGCTGGGGATTACGAACAGCAATCAGACACAGGAAGTCTGGCTAATTTTTTTACTTTTTTCCAACTGCCAATCTGTACCGGTATTTGTTTATACAAAAGGTTATTCCTCTTTAGTTTGTTCTGATAATGAAAGTTTGCTGTTAAGTGTTTTCCAGATTGTGAATATTAGTTGTCAATGCCAATCTTTTAATAATTTGTCTACTGGTTCTAGACAGATAATAAAAACATCAGCGCTCAGCTCCTTAGGCACATAAAAGTACTCCAGTTTTAAGTTCAAAGCTCTGGAATTCCATAAGTTCCTGTGTTAAAATGCTTTACATAGCCAACATTTTCTGGATGTTTGGATGATGGCAAAAATTGGGGATAGAATGTGGATAATTGTTTGATCATTGAAAAAATGTGTATAATTTCTTAACATTTAAGGAAGACATATGATGTAGTTAATTTGGCTCATTCATTATGTAAATCTATACAAATGTTATATTTTGATATGTTCATAGAATGGTTATACCATTTAAGAATGCTTTTGACCTGTAAAATCCATATGACAGCAATCAAGCCAGTCCCCACTTCCCTGCTTCATCACCATAACCTTGCAAATTCTTTTAAGCCACTTATCAAGAAGTGGCTTAAAAGAGCCCAGGACAAGAAGGCTCTGCAGAGAGTAGTGCGTTCAGCCGGATGCACTATGGGAACTTCTCTCGCCCCTCTGCGGGAACTATACATCAGGAGGTGGAACTCCAGAGCCAATAAGATAATGGGAGACCCCTTCTACCCCTGCAATGGACTGTTCTAGCTCTTACGGTCAGGCAAACGCCTCCGTTGCCATGCTGTGAAAACGGAGAGGATGAGAAGGAATTTCTTCCCAGAGGCCATTCGGACTGTAAACTCCTATCTCACCAGGGACTAACTCTACTAACTTACTGTACCACAATACTGCCCACAATATTTAATATGGAAAAGAACATGTGATTCTGTTTGTAGTTTGTTGGTTGTTTGTTTGTTTGTTTTTTGCACAAAGTCCGCGAGCATTGCCACTTTTCATTTCACTGCACATCCCGTATTTGTATGTGACGAATAAACTTGACTTGACTTGACTTGACTTATCAACTTCCCTTTAAATACTTCAATTGAATCTGCCTTCACTACCTGTTCCTCGCAGTGATTTTACACCACTATCGACCACTGGTACAATATAAAGTTTCAAAGGTCAGTTTATTGACACGTGTACCAAGGTACAGTGAAATTCGAATTACCATACAGCCATACTAAAATATACCATACATAGAACAGTACAGCACAGGAAAAGGCCCTTCGGCCCATGATATCCACACGAAAATGCCAATCTAAACTAATCTCATCTAATTTTACAAGGTCCACATGCTTCTATTCCATGGCTGTTTTTTTTCCAAGTGTCTGTCTAAATGTTGCTTAAACATTGCTACGTATCTGCTTCGACCTTTTACCCTGGCAGCGCATTCCAGGTGCCTACCACCCTCTGTATTATATATTTCCTTCATAAAGGAATCTCAACTGGAGTTTCCCCCTCTCACCTCAAGTCAATACCCAGTAGTATTTAAAATGTTCATTGTTACAAATCAATGCCTCTCATTAAATTACTTTAAACTGGTTTCATGTCTAACAGCCTGGTTCCAATGAAAGTCATCAACCTGAAATGTTATGTTTCTTCCTCCGCAAATCCCAACTGACTTGAATATTTCCAACAAATTCAAATTTCTCGTTCAAAACAAATTAATTAGCGAAAGGCCTTGGCATGTCCAAAGCTAAAAAAAAAATCATAAATGTGTTCCAAGGCTTGGATGGATGTAACGGTGATGAATGTGCCTGGAATAATGTGAACTACATATTCAATCACTCTATTGTCTGCTCAAAACAACATAAGAATCAAGTTCTCCTCAGCTTGTCCAGCTTGACGCCTGAAATAATTCTGGGATTAGCTGATCACAATACTGCAAAAAATATTCTATTGCCCTTTTTTGTTCATTTTTTTTAAAAACAGGTATCAGTTTTAAAAGAATATGATAATTTGGCATTTTATTGACCAGCCTAATGGTAATTTGCGTGGAACTAACATGTCCCAAGCTTTCTATTGATGTATTCTGAAAAATGTTCAGTAACCATTAAGATGGCATTCAATTGGTCAGGTGCAAGAGTTTGCTCACATTCTGCTGAAAAATAAAACTAACAACAATACAATAACATTTTGGAAGCATTATAACAAGACATAGTTGCACATTAAATTATATTATATTTTGGCAGCACAGGAAAAACAAGAATCATGTTCCTATGCCTTTTATCTTATAAAGAGAAGACAGCTGGAATTCCACAATGTATAGTCAGATGTTTCCACTAGAGTGTGGATTACATAACTAAGCAGTCATGTTAATCATAACAGAAGTCAACATAAAGTATGCAACCTAATTTTATGATTTACTTTCACCCAATAAAAATAACAATCCTTTGATATTAACATTTTATTTTCCATATATATTTTGTTCTACATTTCAAATTATGATATGAAACTCAAAATCGTAGCTCAAGGATGAAGTAACTGAATAGTAGTACAATGATAAAAAGACACAAAAAGCTGGAGTAACTCAGCAGGACAGGCAGCATCTCTGGAGAGGAGGAATGGGTGACGTTTCGGGTCGAGACCCCTCTTCAGACCCGAAACACACCCATTCCTTCCCTCCAGAGATGCTGCCTGTCCCACTGAGTTACTCCAGCTTTTTGTGTTTATCTTCGGTTTAAACCAGCATCTGCAGTTCCTTCCTACACAATGATAAAAAAGGCATCTAGATCAGCAATTGTAAAACAATTGGTTCCACTCCGACGTTTGTTGCAAATGCTTTAAAGACAGACACTTAAATAGGCAAGGCAATCCTAATGCAAACAAATGGAATTAGAGAAATTGGCAAGAAAATCAATTAGGATGTGGTGGGCCAAGGAGCCTATTTCTATGCTGTACAACTCTATGGCAATAACCCGCACTCTGGCCTCGGGCTTGCGTTGTGCATGTGCAGGTAGCTTTGCTGAAGCGAGATAATTTTCAAGGGGGTGAATTATGACATCCCAAGACAGAATGAGCAGCCATTGGTGCAGGGAAGGGATGAAAATTGAGTGGGAGTGTGCAGAAAGGAAAGAATGGAAAGAGAAAACATGGAAAATGGGAGACTGGAAAAGTCTGAGGGAGGGGAATGTGGGTAAGAGTATGTTTGCGTGTAAGTGTGTGTATGTATGCACTGGCAAGTGTACTCATTAGTGTGGGATTAGCAAAGGTCAGTTTGCAGGAATGTACTGCTGCCTTGAAAGAAAAGAATAATAGTTTCTTTATTGTCATTGTATCATTGTAACATGGACCATGTACAACGAAATTTAAAAATGTCAACCAGTCAGTGCAACATTCAAACCATAAAAGCTAACGATACATACAAGGTAAAATATTAAAAAAGATAAACAACTAAAATAAATATGAAATATGAAAATGGCACGCATATACACCCAACCCTACATCCTTCTGTCGATTTCACAGTGTACCAACCACAGTCCCTTAGTCCTCGCGTTCCTTGGCGGCTACATTTAGTGCCTTTATAGCAGTGGGGTAAAAACTGCTTTTAAATCTGTTTGTCCTTGTCCTTGTAGATCTGTACCGTCTGCCTGATGGCAACAGTTCAAACAGGGGTGGGAAATGTCCTTTATAATATTCTGGGATTTTTTGATGCAGCGGGAACTGTGTAAGTCTTCCAAGGTAAGGAGAGGGCAGCCGACAATCCTCTGGGCGTTGTCAATGGCCCTCTGGAGTGCTTTCCTCTGAGCCGCTGTGCAGCTGGTGTACCACACGCATACACAGTATGTTAGGATGCTCTCAATGGAGCACCGATAAAAGGACAGCAGCAGTCTCTGTGTGATGTTATTCTTCCTGAGCACCCTCAGGAAGTGCAGTCTCTGCTGGACCTTTTTCAGCAGCGCAGAGGTGTTCACGCTCCACGTCAGGTCCTCCTCAATATGGATTCCCAGGAAGCGGAAATCCGCCACCCTCTCCACACAGTCCCCTCTGATGATTAGTGGTACCAGTTCTGTTTTGTTCTTCCTGAAGTCTATTATTATCTCCTTGGTCTTTAAGGTGTTCAGGAGCAGGTTATTTTCTCCACACCACACTGTCAGCTGCTCCACCTCATCCCGATAGGCGTACTTGTCCCCCCCGGAGATGAGCCCCACCACCGTAGTGTCATCTGCAAATTTGACAATGGTGTTGCTGTGATGGGCGGAGGTACAGTCATGTGTGTAGATGGTGTAGAGCAGGGGGCTCAGCACGCAGCCCTGTGGAGAGCCAGTACTGAGGCTGAGGGCCGTGGATGTGTGATGGCCCATTCTGACTCTCTGGCTGCGGCCCGACAGGAAGCTATTTATCCACATGCAGGTGGATTGTGGAAGTCCCCCAGTTTGTGGGGAAGGATAGTATTAAAAGCAGAGCTGTAGTCCACAAAGAGCATTCGCACATAGCTTCCCCGCTGCTCCAGGTGGGACAGTGCAGCATGGAGAGCTGTGGCTACAGCGTCCTCTGTAGATCTATTCGCTCTGTACGCAAACTGGTGGGGGTCAAAGCTTCGGGGCAGGAGTGATGTGATATAGACCCCGGACCACTTCATCACCACTGGTGTGAGTGCGACTGGCCGGTAGTCGTTGAGGCTGGAAATGTGGGTTTTTTTGGGCAAGGGGACTATGGTTGCGGACTTCAGACAGGGTGGGACAGTGGACTGGGCCAGAGACTGGTTAAAAATCCTCGTGAAGACTCCAGCCAGCTGGTCTGCGCAGTCCTTCAACACGCGTCCAGAGACGCCGTCGGGTCCAGTAGCCTTCCTTGGATTGATTGCCTGCAGCATGCGCCTCACCTCATGCTCCTCTATCGTGAGGGTTAGGCTACTGTGGACCATATGGTGCGTTGTGGCTGTCTCGGGTGGCTCCACTTCAAATCGAGCAAAGAAGAGGTTCAGCTCATCTGCCAACGAGGCGTCACCCTCAGCAGCTCCAAGGTTTGTCTTATAATTGGTGAGATACTGGATCCCCTGCCACACCTGCCTGCTGTTGTTACTGTCCAGGTGGTCCTCTATCTTCCTCCTGTAGTCTGACTTGGCCTCTCTGATGCCTCTCTTCAGGTTAGCTCGGGCCGTGCTGTATAAAGCCCTATCGCCAGACCTAAAAGCAGTGTTCCTCTCTTTTAACAGCCGCTGGACCTCCCGGGTCATCCAGTGCTTCTGGTTGGGGTAGACCCGGATTTGTTTGTCCACTGTGACCGTGTCCGTGCAATTTTTAATGTAACACAGTACACTGTCTGTGAACAACTCCAGTTCCCGGTGTTCAAACACATCCCAGTTGGTCCTGTCGAGGCAGTCCTGCAGCTGCTGAGATGCACCATCAGGCCAAGTTGTGATGGTCTTTGTGATGGGAGGAGAGGTTTTCCTGAGGGGGGCATATGCAGGAATTAAAAGCAGGGACATATGGTCCGACTGACCCAGGTGTGGTAGTGGTCTAGCCCTGTAGCCCAGCTTGATGTTGGAGTAGACATTGTCTAGTGTGTTAGCTCCTCTTGTAGCACATTTAACATGCTGGTAGAATTTGGGGAGCATTTTCTTCAATTCCGCGTGATTAAAGTCCCCTGCTATGATATGAACACCGTCCGGATATATGCTCTGTTGACTGCTAGTGCTACCGTACAAATGTCCGATAGCCGAGTTAGCATTAGCATCCGGTGGTACGTACACAGCAGTTATCATGACAACAGTAAACTCTCTAGGGAGATAAATGGGCCTGCATTTAACAGTCACATACTCCAGGTCCGGGGAGCAGTGACTGTCCACAATCACTGTGTTTGTGCACCAGGTGTTGTTCACGTACACACAGAGCCCTCCACCTCTGCTCTTACCAGAGTCTCTATGTCAAGACTTGACATAAAATGTTACTGTACTTTTACAAACCAATGTTAATTATCCACAATGTCTACAGCTTTCAATTAGATGATGCTTTCATATACTAAATTGAATATATTAATGATAAATTATTGTTAGTGCAATTCATTATTCATTTTTATATTTGTTTATTGGGATCGGGAACTGTTGGAAAGGCCGACATTTATTGGAATGTAAAACTATGCAGGACAGTAAAAGGCCTTTCGGCCTACCATGTCTGAATCATCTTACTTATCCCAACTACTGTACATTGTTGCATTCCTTTATTCCCTGGAGCAAAAAAAAAAGCTGCTGGTGGGACACAGCTGGTTGAACAGCATTTGTGGGGAATTGTCAACTTTTTGGATTGGGACCCAGTATCGGGATCTCAACCTCTCCTTCCATTTTCTGCCTATTCAAGTCTGTTTTAAACAATGCTATTATATCTGCTTCTACCACCTCCCCTTACAGAACATTCCAGGTACCTAGCTATAAAAAAACACCTACTTGTTTATAAAACCTGCCTTAAAACTACCCTGTCTAGACCTCTCATTATTTTATAAACTTCTATCCGATTTCACCTCAGCCGTTCCAGAGAATGCAATCCAAGTTTGACCAACCTCTCCTCATAGTTAACACATTCCAATCTAGGTGATCTTCTTCTGAACTTTCGCCAAAACCTCCATATTCTTTCTATAGTATGATGACTAAAACTGAACTCACTACTCCTATGCAAAATTTTATACTGCTGATACAGATGTTATTGGAATCGGAAACAAAAAATAAGCTTCTGGAGAGTGCAGGTCAAGCAACATCTGTAGAGGCACAGGATGGTCAAAAATTTGGGTTGTGACACTGCATCAGGATTCACAGCTGCAACATGACTTCACAACTTTTATAGTCAATACCATGATGAACTGAGGCATGCCAAGCACCTTGCTTACCACCCTATCTCTTTTTTACCCCCCTATTAATTTGTGTTATCACTTTCACAATAGACAATAGACAATAGGTACAGGAGTAGGCCATTTGGCCCTTTAAGCCAGCACCGCCATTCAATGTGATCATGGCTAATCACCCACAATCAGTACCCCATTCCTGCCTTCTCCCCATATCCCCTGACCGCTATCTTCAAGAGCCCTATCTAGCTATCTCTTGAAAGTATCCAAAGAACCGGCCTCCACCACCCTCTGATCCACAGAATTTCACAGACTTGTAACTCTCTGTGTGAAAAAGTATTTCTGCGATGTTTCACGATGGAGTTCCAAGCCAAAAACCCTTTTATGTCAATGGTCCTAAGTGTTCTGCCATTGAGCAAACGGACATTCCCCAACTTACGCATCAGAATCGCCTTGAATAGCTAGAAACAAAGATGTGCAAGAAGTGCAGGTGCCGACAAGAAGAAGCAGTATCTGGTGAGAGGGGAGAAACCCCCATAGTGACCAAACACGTCCTGTCGGTACCGGCAGCCTGAAGAAAGTGCTGTCAGCCAGCGGCATGAGCCGCAACAACAGCCGGGTCAACCATACATGGCGATAGCTAGTGAAGAAGATAGCTGGTGCACCTTGTGGAAGATGTCGGCGACACGGCCAGACGTTGCTCTTCACTGCCTCCCTCGTTCTCGCTCGCTTTTCCAGTCTTGCCAGTCTGGGGGTCGCTTTTATATCTATGAAACTGGCTGTTATTCTATCCTTTAGTCGCAATAACACAGGTCATTCAGGAAACGGGACCACTATTGTGAATTGTTTACATAAGTGCAAGTTTACGTAATTCGCCTATTATTACGTAATTATTACGAGTTGGTGGTGGACTTTAGGAGGAGAGTCCCCTGTCCCGTCTCCATCAATGGTGTGGATGTGCAGTTTACGAGGGAGTATAAATACCTTGCAGTGTACCTGGACAGTAAACTGGACTGGTCCAGGAATGCTGAGGCCCTGTGCAAGAAGGGACAGAGCCGGCTGTACTTTTTGAGAAGGCTCCGTTCCTTCAATGGGTTACACAAAAAGCTGGAGAAACTCAGCGGGTGCAGCAGCATCTAAGGAGCGAAGGAGATAGGCGACGTTTCGTCTGAAGAAGGGTCTCGACCCGAAACGTCGCCCAGTCTGAAGAAGGGTCTCGACCCGAAACATCGCCGCAGTCTGAAGAAGGGTCTCGACCCGAAACGTCGCCTATCTCCTTCGCTCCTTAGATGCTGCTGCACCCGCTGAGTTTCTCCAGCTTTTTGTGTAACCCTCGATTCTCCAGCATCTGCAGTTCCTTCTTTAACAATCCGTTCCTTCAATGTTTGCAGTAAGATTGTGCAGATGTTCTACCAGTGGTAACCAGTGCCATCTTTATCATTGCCGTGTGCTGGAGCAGCAGGGCGAAGGTTGCGGACGCCAACAGGATCAACAAACTCATCAGGAAGGCTGGCTCCGTCAGTATCATGGGATAGACCTCATCATGCCCTGTTGACATCCACTGGCCTATAATTCCCTTGATTCTCTCTACTTCCCTTCTTAAATAAAGGAACAACATTTGTTACTCTCCAGCCCTCTGGGACTTACCTGTGGCTAGAGAGGCGCAAAGATCATTGTCAAGGCTTCTGCAACCTCCTCTCTTGTCTTTTTCAATAACCTGGGATAGATCTCATCAGGTCAAGATTTAATGCTCTTCAAAAACTCCATCTTCTTAATCTTAAACAGCCCTTGCTTATTCGTTTTCTCCACATTGATATCACTGTCCACCATATCCTTCTCCTTGGTGAAAACAGATGCAAAGTACTCATTTAGTACCTCACCTACATCCCCAGACGCCAAGCACAATTTCCCTCCTTTAAAGTTGTGAATATTTGAGGTGATCTTATTGTTTCCTCGGAATGACATATTATGAAGAGTTTAAAGGGGCTCTGCATGATTTTAAAAAATGCATTGCACTAACTTTTACTGTATGGAAGGGATAGTTCAAATCAGATATTATTTCCTCGCTGATCAGTGATAAACATCTATGGCTAAGAATTAGTTTTAGCAAAGCTTCCTGCATCGATTAATACAAAAGTAAAAGTTCTGACAAAGGGTTTTGATCTGAAACGTTAATTCTGTTTCTCTTTCCACAGATGAACATGACCTGCTGAGTCTTTTTTTATTTTAGATTTCCAGCATATGTAGTTTGACTCAAAATTAAAAGCAAGTTTGGTTTGGAGTGGCTCCCACAAAAAAAATGAAACGCAAAATTTAAACTGACAGGAAATCATACTGATGTGTAGAGCCAGAATGTTTAGGCACTAAAAAACTCTGAAATAGGCAGGCAAAAAGGCATAATAAAATTACAAAAAAGGCACGAAAAAGGCATTTATTGACAAAAAAGGCATAAAACGGCATTTTTTTCCACAACCAAAATATGATTTTAAATGATAATATAAAGGTATACTACATTTAGTGACCAAAGTTGTCTGGTTGCACATAATTACTAGCATTTATTTCAAATTATCTGGTGTTAAACTATGCCGTCTGTCAGACAGAATATGCTTCAGTTGTGAAAATCTTCTTTCTACCTCAGCTGAGATCACTGGTGCATACCCGAAACAAGCTACAGACTCTATATTCATGTCGATATCTTGTGTATTACAACTACCTTTGAGAGCTTTAGCTATTTCTTCAAGATCTTTTTTAGCTAAAATCACTCTCTCACATTTTGTATGTCTTTACCTACATCGCAAGGAATTTTACGAATATCGTCAGTTACTTTGTTGAAAATCTGTAAGTTATACACTAATGTTTCACCACGTTTCTCAAGGGAAGTGATAGCTTGTGCGAAGTTTGCAAAATTGGAAGCAACAAACACAAGATCGCGGTGGAGCGACTTCTTCTGAATGATTTCACTGACGATCCTGACTGCAGCAGATTCTTCTTCTTCAAAACTGTTGACGATTTCTTTTATCTTTACAAAATTTGCAGCATAGTATAGTCCAGCAGAGAGCCATGTACCCCACCTAGTCAAAACTGGCTCAGGAGGTAGCGAATCTTGGGTGCCATTTCCTTGAACAACTGCACACGTGACGGCTCTTTGAGGAAGATTTTCTTGACATTGGAAACTAGGCGATCGACACTTGAAAACAAGCTACGTATGTGTTTGGCAATTCTATGAAGTCCTTGAGCTAAGCATGTCAAATGCAACATTTTGGGGAATAAAACTTTAAGTCACAAACAAAAGAACATTCTTGTGTTTTATACCTTCTGGCCAAAGTTCAGCAGGTGAAGATGTAAACAACTGAGCAATAGTTGAGCTGTTTGACTTCTCCAATACTTCCAATGTCAACAAATACTCTTTTGATGGTTGACCTGCCTCCAGTGTACCGGTCACCACATTGGCAACATATCTCCTCACAGCATTGGTTGTCTCATCTATTGAGATCCATATTTTGTTGCATGCAACTTCCATCTCTAATTCTCTGCACAACAATGTTGAAGTTGCTGTCAACATAATTTGTCCATAATGATGACTCGCTTGGTTTCTGTTCCTCTAAAAAACCTCCGAGAGATTTGTTTTCCAATTTCCACAGTGGAATTCCAGCATCAATGAATGCCTTGCACAGATCACTCAAAAACTTAGATTTGAGACTGGAGCCAGCAGTAAATGTAGTGAGGAGACAAGCTTGGGTATTTCGCTTGGGTATTCTACACCCCAGCTGTATCAACATTGACTTCTCTAATTTTAGACAGCTCCCTTCTCCCCCCTCCCCCTTCCCAGCTCTCCTTCTAGTCCTACTGTCTCCGCCTCTTCCTTTCTTTTTCCCAACCCCCCCACATCAGTCTACTGAAGGGTCTCGACCCGAAACGTCGCCTATTCCTTCTCTCCATAGTTGCTGCCTCACCCATTGAGTTTCTCCAGCATTTTTTGTCTACTTTCGATTTTTCCAGGAAGTTTTTACAAGGAAGTTTTCTTGTAAGTTATACTATGTTAACACGTTAATAATAACATTAATATTAATGTGTTAATATGGAAAACGTAATTGTAATCACGGTACAACTAGAGAAAATAGCATGACCTTTTAGCAAAACGGCAAAAAAAGGCTGATTTTGGCACTCGATCATGAAAAAGGGATTATCCTGGTGAAATCGTCAAAAAAGGCATGAAAAGGTACATGGCATTGATGGCAAAATCCTGGCTCTACTGATGTGATTTACTATAAGCTCAGGATAACCCTGGCTTATCATCGTCGTTCTCTGCGTACTTTGCAATTTCCCCGAGGTGCTGCACTTGCTCTGCAGGAAATTGCTGCTATATGTCATTGTCAGACTTGCAGTTACCACTTATGGGTAGTTTCAAACTACCATAATGCTAATCATTTGTGCATGAGCCAATGTCACCTGTGAGCCAATTCTGAAAACAACATTCAGAGAAATAAATTGAATTAACTCTCAGTATGTAGGAAAGGAAAAGATATTTCAAACTGCTTTCTGGAATGTTCCAATTGGAAATTGCATAGAGACGGAATGATTCACAGGGGATGTGAACAAAGAAAATAACAATTTCAGGAAAATGTTCATTAAATCCAAATATTCCTTAAAAGCAATAGATGTAATGCTTTTAAAAGAAGATAGACACAAAATGCTGTAGTAACTCATCGGGACAGGAGAGAACGAATGGGTGACATTTTGGGTTGAGACCCTTCAGTCTGAAGAATGTTCGATTTAAACCAGCATCTGCAGTTCTTTCCTACACATCCTATGCATTTAAAAGAGATTTCTTCTGAATGCAAGTAAGCAAAGATTGAAACTTTTTGCACCATTTCTCAGTGAGCATGATAGCCTAGATGATTTAAAAAATTAAAATATTTGGAGATATCTAAATAGTATAGTGTAGGAAGGAACTGCAGATGCTGCTTTAAACCAAAGATAGACACAAAAAGCTGGAGTAACTCAACGGGACAGGCCGCATCTCTGGAGAAAAGGAATGGGTGACGTTTCAGGTCAAGACTCTTCTTCAGACTGATGTCAGGGGAGAGGGAGATACATAGATAAGTATACGCAAGGTGTGAAAATGGGACAAAGGGAATGGAGATCAAGGAAAATGTAGAATCTATCATTGTTAGCCGGGAGAAAGTAACAACAAAGCAAACAGAGATAAAATGTAGTCGGAGACAGTGAGACTGGCTGGAGAACTGGGAAGGGGGAGGGATGGAGAGAGAGGAAAAGCAAGGGTTATTTTAAGTTAGAGAAGTCAATGTTCATACCACTGGGGTGTAATCTGCCCAAGCAAAATGTGAGGTGCTGTTCCTCCAATTTGCTCTGGCAATGGAGGAGGCCCAGGACAGAAAGGTCAGTGTGGGAATGGGAGGGGGAGTTAAAATGTTTAGCAACCGGGAGATCAGGTAGGTTTATGCAGACTGAGAGGAGGTGTTCAGCAAAACAATCTCCGAGCCTGCACTTGGTCTTGCCAATATATAGGAGTCCACACCTGGAACAGCGGATACAGTAGATGAGGTTGGAGGAGGTGCAAGTGAACCTCTGCCTCACCTGAAAAGACTGTCAGGGTCCTTCGATGGAGTCGAAGGGGGAGGTATAGGGACAGGTATTGCATCTCCTGCGGTTGCAGGGGAAAGTACCTGGGGAGCGGGTGGTTTGGGTGGGAAGGGACGAGTTGGCCAGGGAGTTGCGGATAGAACTGTCTCTGCAGAAATGGAAAGGGGTGGAGATGGGAAGATGTGGCTAGTGGTGGGATCCTTCTCTAGGTGCGAAGATGTTGCAGGATTAAGGGCTGTATGCGACGGCGGAAGGGGTGGAAGGTGAGGATTAGGGGACTCTACCCCTGTTAAAACTGGGGGGGGGGGGGGGGGGAGGAGGAGGGGAGCAAGAGCGGAGCTGCGGGATATCCAGATATCAAATAGTATAGGCCAGCTTTGTTAAACCTTTCAGTGTCAGAATCCAAAAACGATAACTCAATCCCTTTTCAAGACCTGTTTTATGTTTAATGGTGGCAGGGTTTCGTAAATTCTGCTCTTGGCAGTTGTTGGGAGTGAATTTAGTGCTATGGTAACACAGTTAATTATTAGAATAGTAATCTGGAGGCTTAAACTAAAAGTCTAGGGATCCATGCTCAAATCCCACAATGTTAAGTATTGAATTTAAATTGGATTTATGATCTGAAATTAAAAAAATAAGTGGATGTTAGTAATAATGACACCAGAACTACTGACGTGAAAAACCATAATTTAACAGCATGTTTAAATAAGGAGGAGGGAAGACGATGGCAAAGTAAGGAAACCTTGGATGACCAAAGAGGTTGTAAATTTGGTCAAAAAGAGAAAGGAAGTGTGTGTAAGGTTTAAAAGGCTAGAATCAGACAGGGCCTTTGAGGAATATAAAGAAAGGAGCAAAGAACTCAAGCAGGCGATTGGAAGGGCCAATATGGGCCAAAAATGGCTTTGGTGAATGGGATTAAAGAAAATCTTAAAGCTTTATATACCTATATTAAAAACAAGCGGGTAACCAGGGAGAAAATGGGTAAGTACTTATTTAGCTCCCAGCTTCTCCAGTCTTGTCATGTAACAGTAGAGTGCATGCTGACCGGTTGCATCGTGGCTTGGTTCGGGAACTTGAGCGCCCTGGAGAGGAAAAGACTACAAAAAGTAGTAAACACTGCCCAGTCCATCATCGGCTCTGACCTACCTTCCATCGAGGGGATTTATCGCAGTCGCTGCCTCAAAAAGACTGGCAGTATCATCAAAGACCCACACCATCCTGGCCACACACTCATCTCCCTGCTACCTTAAGGTAGAACGTACAGGAGCCTGAAGACTGCAACGTCCAGGTTCAGGAATAGCGACTTCCCCACAGCCATCAGGCTATTAAACCTGGCTCGGACAAAACTCTGATCATTAATAACCCATTATTTGTTATTTGCACTTCATCAGTTTATTTATTCATGTGTGTATATATTTATATATGGTATATGGACACACTGATCTGTTTTGTAGTAAATGCCTTCTATGTTCTGTGTGCTGAACCAAAGCAAGAATTTCATTGTCCTATCAGGGACACATGACAATAAACTCACTTGAACTTGAACTAACTAAAATCCCTCAGACCTGAATCACTTCAGTAAATCTCCTTTGACCCCCTCGCTAAAGCACCTAAGTTTTTCTTTGGGTACGGTGCCCAGAACTCTTAAAATAATCTATCATTTTATAAAGGCTCATTGTGGCTTCTATTTATGAAGCCCAAGGCCATATATGCTTTGTTAAACAGCTTTTCAACCTATCTGCTTTCAATGACCTATAGATGTATACCCTCATAACTCTCTGTACTTGTACCGCTTATAGTAGCCATTTAACTTAACTCAGTATGTTATAACTATAACCAGTTACCTTTAAATTTTATTTGCCTGTATTTATGTGGGTGGGATTTATACGTAGTCTGAGGCGTGTTTGCGGCTGGGATTCTCGCGCAAACTCCCTAGTAGTTAGTTTAGTTTGAAGAAGCATGGGGGAGAGGTCACAGCTTTCGATCATGCACGAGTATGGCCATGAGTAAGATTAAAATGTACTTATACAAGAAGAAGAAGGATGAATATTTTACTGTTTTTACTACTACAATAAAGAAACTATTAATCAAGAGGCTGTGTTTGGAAGATTGGAAGAATTCGAATTTATATATAACACAGGTGAATATATTTTCATCAAATCAAATATCCCCACTCCCATACTTTGCCATAGAAAATGCTCAAAGTACCCTTCCAATAAAAAACCTTAGATCCTGACAGTTTAAGAATCTGAGCAAAACATTCCACCTTCCGTATCATTGACTAGAGAATCAATTGTCTTGTCACTTCATTGACTCTTTATAACATCATGCAGCTGCCTAGAATATTTGTGATATTAGACTGCATTCCAAAATTTTGATGTTTCTAAAAACTTCAAATTCCTAGGAGTCAATATCACCAAAAACTTCTCCTCAACCACCCATATTGAAGCAACAACCAAGAGAGCACACCAACGCCTATACTTCCTCCGAGGCTTAGGAAGTTTGCATGTCCCCTACAACTCTCACCAACTTCTACATATACACCATATAAAGCATTTTATAAGTATGCATCACAACTTGGTTTGGAAATAAGCTCCATCCAAGACCACAAGACATTGCAGTGAATTGTGGATGCAGGCCAGACCATCACACAAACCAACCTCTCTTCTATTGACTCAATTTACACCTCACGCTGCCTCGCCAAGGCCAGCAGCATTAGCAAGGACAAGCTGTACCCTGGCCACTCCCTTCTTCTCCCCTCTCACATCAAGCAAAATATATAGAAGTGTGAAAACACTCACCTCCAGATTCAGGGACAGTTTCTTCCCAGCTGTTATCAGACAACTGTAGACTACTATCCTCCTCATAGGTGACCCTTGGACTATCCTTAATCGGTCTTTGCTGGCTTTTCCTTGCATTAAATGTTATTCCCTTATCATGTATTTATACACTGTAAATGACTCGATTGTAATCATGTTTCATCTTTCTGCTGATCGGTTAGCATGCAACAAGAGCTTTTCACTGTATGTCGGTACACATGCCAATAAACTAAAGTGAACTGAACTAAAATGGTTGAATCATGGTGTTCCAATTATAGAGACAAACTGCATTATGCCTCAATTCCGCTAACGGAGAATGTTAAAGATCTGATTGCACTGAAGAGAATGCAGAGTGGATTTACCAGGATGTTGCCATGATAGGAACATTTTAGCTATGAAGAGAGATTAAACAGGCCGAGATTATTTGTGTGCGAACTCTCATCTTATCTTTCGAAACATTACTTGGATGTGCACTTGAGGAGCAATGCCCCTCCCTGTAGGATGATAGACCAAAGGCTGGGTAGCTTTTTTTTACTCTCATAAATATCAATGATTCTTTGTTGTCACATGTACCTAGGTACAGTGAAATTCATTGTTTTTGCATAAAATCCGGTAAAATCATACAGCAGATTTCAACTAGGCAGTACACAAAGAGTCACCATGTTACTGGTGCCGACAAAATTTCAAAAGTTCTTAGTAATCTTATTATCTGCCGCAGCAAACCAGGCCTGCCACAAGTGGCCACTGCGGCCCATGGGGTCCTTCTTGGTTCTCGGTGGCCGCCACTGCCGGGTCCCTCTTTGTTCTCATCGGCCCGCCCACCAGGTTGCTCGCCTGCCCACTCGTTCGACTCTGCAGAGCATCCTTCTGCCTTCTGTGTCATCTTCTGTGTCTTGGATTCTCTGATACTAGACAGGCTGTGTAATTATGGCAGATCCCCTCCACAAATGAATCTGATGGATCTGAACACCATCTGGTAGTTTAAGGATACCATGATTGAGGTTATAGAACATAACATATAGTACAGGAAAAAATTCGCCGCACGATGTCGAAACAAACACTTACCTACCTGCACATAATCCATATCCCTCCATTCCCTATATATCCATGTATCTATTAAAAATCCTCTTAAACACCACTTTTGTATCTGCCTTCGCCTCCTTGCCACCTGGCAGTGCCTGCCAGGCGTTCCACCCTCTGTGTAAAAAAACTTGCCTCGTACATCTGCTTTAACTTTGCCATTCTCGCTATGCCCTGTAGTCTTTGATATTTCCACACTGGGAGAAAGGTTCTGATGTCTGATCTCTCACCATTTTATATAGTTCTATCAGGTTACCCCTCAATCTCCAGCATTTCAGAGAAAATATCCCTGTTCAACCTTGCCATGTAACTAATACCCTCTAATCTAGGCATCATTTTAGTAAACCTCCTCTGCACCCCTTCCACAGCTTCCACATCCTTCCTATAATGGGGTTTCTCTAAAAGAAGCTTATAACATCCTATAAAGCTACATTTTAACTTCCTGACTCGTACACTAAATGCCTTGACCAATATGCTTTCTTTACCAGTCTATCTACTCGAGTTGCCACTTTCAAGGTGTTTATGGACTTGGACCCTTAGATCGCTCTGTTCATCAACTTCATTAAGGGTTTTGCCACTAACTATATATTTTCCCCTTACATTCACCTCCAAAAGCGCAATACCCCCCACTTGTTTCTATTAAACTCCATCTGCCATATCTCCACCAATTTCTGTAGCCGACCTATATCATGCTGTGTTCTTTGACAGCCTTCCTCACGGTCCATGACTCCAGTAATCTTGAATTAACTGCAAACAGCCCATCTACATTTGCGTCCAAGTTATTTATCTGTATCAAATCAACAGAACTCCCACCATATATTCCTGCGGAATATCTCATAGGTTAAAATATTCCAGTGAGTTTAAAAGATCACTGGTCAAGAATCCTACCTGCTAGTCCATCAACCTGACCACTGCAACATATATGCCTTCACTCCATTTGCTATACTTGGATTCTTAAGAGCCTGTCCCACTTAGGCGATTTTTTAGGCGACTGCCAGCGACTTGGCTGATGGTCGTGAGTAGTCTCCTCAGTTGCCCAAAGAATCGCAGCATTTTTCTGGTTGCCACTGGATTTTTAAATGTTCAAAACTTTTTGGCGACAGTCAGCGACTGTGGGCTTGTCGTAGCTTGTCTTTTCCTGATGTAGGTGCTGTCGTGGGTTGTCGCCAGGATGACGTAGGTTGTCGCCGGTGCCGACTTTGGTGAATTCCATTGTCGTGGTCGCCGGCAGCCATCTAAAAAATCGCCTAGTGGGACAGGCCCTTAACTGTATCATTGTTCCTTGATTGCTGCTGGATTAAACTCCTGAAACAAAGCACCTAATGACACAGTGGAAGTACTTTTATTATCATAAATTGCACTGTTCAAAAGGGCAGGATACAACCATTTTGGGCAATAAATCCTAATCTACACAGCTCTGAATGAATTAAAAAATGTTTTAGTTCCACTGACAAATCAAAAACCTCTTAATTGAAAGTTAAGACACAACAGTATAGACAGACAAACCAAATTGGAGTTCTCCAATTTTCCTGGATCAGTGAGATATCAGTCTCAAATAGAAAATCTCAGTCAATATGGATGACCAAGCTTTTATTCATCTTTATCCCAAGATAAATGCAAACTAGGTTTAGAACATGTGGAATTGTTACAAATCTTCTCAACACGTTTTGCAAATTAATTCTATTTTCTTTAAAGTATTTAGTTTAGTTTAATTTATTATTGTCACCTGTACCAACGCTTTTACAGATAGTTGGCCATAGGTGTCCAATGAGGAAGATGGGAGATCAGGACCGTACTCCAGCTGATGAAAGGACTGTTCAGTTGCCTGATAACAGCTGGGAAGAAATTGTTCCTGAATTCTGGAGGTATGTGTTATCAAACATCTGTACCTCCTGCCTAACGGGTGAGGGGAGATGAGGGAGTAAGCGGGTGAGACTGGTTCTTGATGATGCTGGCGGTCTTACCGAGGCAGCCTGAAGTGTAGATGGAGTCAATGGAATGGAGGTTGGTTTGTGTGATGTCTGATCACATTGAATGGTGGTGCTGGCTCGAAGGGCCGAATGGCCTACTCCTGCACCCATTGTCTAACGCATTGAGCGTGAGAATCACGCATTTCGCCAAATTCTCATGCTCTCACGCTGATCACAAATTTCTCACGCTCTGTCATGAGAAATTCTGTGATCAACGAAAATTTAAAAACTCATATCAACTGCATGGGCCGCGGGTGTTGGAGAGCCGGGGCGGAGGGAGGGATGTAAGCAGAAGCAGCGGCGGGGACAGATGCTGACGGGGAGGCGGAGCTGGCGAGTGTTTGCCGGCCTGGCAAGTCGCTCGCTGCAGTTCCGGCCATGGAGCAGCTTCGGTGCAAGAGTCCTGGGCCGTCGGAGGCCTCGGAAGCGTTGTGCCACTGCCGTGAGAGTCTCTGTGCTGAATTCACCCAGGTGACCGGCATGGATCAGGCTGCAGCTCGGTGCATCCTGGAGAACAACCAGTGGCTGCTGGAAGTAAGTACCAAGCACTGGGTAGAAACGGTGGAAGATAGTGGCCTTCAAATGGGGGTGGTTGGAGAAAGCATCCTGCTTGCCTGCTAGATTTTCACTTATGATGTCTGCAGGAAAAATGTTCCCGATGTTGGGGGAGTTCAGAACCAGGGGTCACAGTTTAAGAATAGAGGGTAGGCCAGTTAGGACTGAGATGAGGACAAACTGTCTTCACCCAGAGAGTTGTGAATCTGTGGAATTCTCTGCCACAGAAGGCAGTGGAGGCCAATTCACTGGATGTTTTCAAAAGAGAGTTAGCTCTTAGGACTAGCGAAATCAAGTGTTTTTGGGGAAAAACAGGAAAGAGGTACTGATTTTAGATTAACATATTGAATGGCAGGGCTGGCTCGAAGGGCAGAATGGCCTACTCCTGCACCTATTTTCTATGTTTCTATGCTTGAGTATATGGCAATAAAACTCGAACACTCGATTTTGAAGCATTCATGCATGGTGGAAGTATAATGTAGTCATAGAGTGATACAGTAAGAAAACAGGCCCTTTGGCGCAACTTGCCCACACCCGCCAACATGTCCCAGCTACACTGCCTGCTTTTGGTCCATATCCCTCCAAACCTGCCCGATCAATCTAACTGTTTCTTAAATGTTGGGATAGTTCCTGCCTCAACTACCTCCTTTGGCAGCTTGTTCCATACACCCACCACCCTTTGTGTGGAAAAAGTTACCCCTTAAAAATACTTCAAACAAAAAATATTGAAATCATACTTCTACAATGCACTAAAATAGTAAGATTGAACGAGAACTTACCAGTTTGAAGTTTGATCTTTATTTTATGAGGAGTTGCGATGAGGGATTTCGTGAAGACCCAGCCAGCACGCATGCGTGACATTCTTCAATGCAGCGGTGTGGAATCACAGAACTAATCAGAAATGACTAGTTATAGTAAGATTGAAGAGACTCTATATACCAGTTGACCTTATAGTAAAGGGTTGGGAGCGAAGAGCACAAAATCCCTCATCGCAACTCCTCATAAAATATAGATCAAACTTCAAACTGGTAAGTTCTCGTTTAATCTTACTATTTCATTTCGGAGTGAGTGACTTCGTGAAGATTTCAAAGCTCTGTGATTACATGCCCTGGATCACGTCCATGCTCACACACGGCCTCAATATTGATGGAAGGAGTATATAAACGTATTTCAGCCTTGATAGGCTGAAAAATAATAATGTTTATTAATCACAAAACAAAAGCCCCTCATTCGGGGATTAACGTATGTTGCTGACCAGCACTCAGCACAGTCTCTGCAAACATAGCAGGAGCGGTCACAGGTTTGTTGTAACCTCTGGAATGTAGCTTCGCTAGCCCAGCCCGCTGTGGCGAGGGTATGGTCCATGGGCACCTCCATGGTCCTCGCCGTTGATGTGGATGCAGCCCTGGCCAGAATGGGATTTAAAGATATTAATATCAATACCTGCTGCATCCAGCACCATCCTGAGCCACCTGGAGATCGTCTGCACCGTCACCCTGTGATGGGGTTTCTTATGGCTGATCAGCATGCCTCTCCATTCCCCTGAGGGTATGCGTCACTTTAATGTAGTGACGGATATGGGTGGCTAAGCAGAGCCTCATATCAGCGGGGTATGCCGGAAATATCAGCTGCAGCCCTGTAAACCCAGGTCTATGCTGCTTGAGTAACTCATCAATATAGAAGGTTACTCTCTCAGGGGTAGAGACCATTTTATCCATATTGATCTGATGTAGGGTCTGAACCCGCTGAGCTGATGTTAGTGCCATCAACATCACCACTTTCAGGGTGAGTGTGTCCAGCGGTAGTCCAATCATAGGTGACCAATTCCTGAGTAGGGTCAGCACCACCCCAATGTCCCGGGTGACGTTGTAACGTGGTCGGGGAGGGTTTGAATTGAAGATACCCCTCATTAATTTGGACACAAGCTGGTGTAATCCTACGCCTATGGAGAGGTAGGAGGACAGTGCACTCATGGCACAGTTGATGGCGCTGTAGCTGAGGTATTCGTCATGGTGCAACCCCGTGAGAAATTCCAAAACGTGGTATCGTGACAAGTCATACGAGATGTTAATCCGTGTGCAGTGGGCCTCCCATTTTCTGATTTGTGTCAGGTATTGCCGTCTGATAGACTCTCTGCACGATGCTCCGATGGTATCCATGGCCCTTGGTGTGAGTCCGTATTGTAGCAGAGGTCTCTTCAAAACCTGCAGGCCAACTAGTTCAGATGACCGTGGCATGGATGGTATTCCCCCCTGTAGTGGGGTTAGTCACCAAATCAGGGCTCTTGTTAAAAAGTGCCCATGGTTCTTTAATCATCCCAAGGACCACCGGATACCATGGTTGTGTAGGCCAGTCGGGTATTATTAAAATACCTGTTGCAGAATCTGATTTTTTTTTCGGCACCACCCGACTGATGAGGCAAAATGGAGGAAATGCATAGAAAAACCATTTCCCCCAGTGCAGCAAGAAAGCGTCCATCGCTATTGCCCCAGGATCTGGTTCCCAAGATACATATGTTGGTATCTGATGGTTCAACCTGGACGCAAAAAGGTCAATATCCGGTGTACCAAATTTGGCTATGATGTTTGTAAATATTTGGGGCTTCAACATCCATTCAATGTTATCATTGAATACTCGTGACCTGGTGTCCGGCACTGTATTGAGCTTACCTGGAAGATAGGTAGCTGATATCCAAATATTTTGTTCTATGCACCAGAGCCAAATTGAATTTGCCAATTCATCACACGATATTGACTTGATACCACCCATATGAATTAAATATGCCACCACAGTGGTATTGTCTATTTGGAGACGGACATGCGTATCATAGAGGCTTGTACAATAAGCTCGTAGTCCGTGAAATGCTCCTAGCATCTCCAAATAATTTATCCCTTGTGATAATAGAAGGGTAGATTCATGTGAGTCCCATCTGCCGCCACAACTAGAAGTAGTGTCGGTAGCTCCCCAACCCTGGGCGCTTGCGTCAGTTTGTTAAACCACTGACGGGTAAGGCACAATGATGGGCTTGAATGAGTTACGAATATTATCAATCCACCATTGTAACTCAAATTTTGCCTTGATTGGCAGCTGCATAGGTCTGTCAAAATGTCCAGCATTCATTTTTAATGCTAAAATCTTTGTTCTTTGTAAATTTTGATAATGTAAAGGTCCAAATTGGGCAGCTGGAAATGTAGCTACCAATTTCCCAATTACCTTAGCAGCATATCTGATTGCCGGTGCACTGGCGCAAACAAGTTCATTACATGCTCCAATGATATCCATAGCTTTGTTAGCTGGGATTGAAGCTAACAGAAATAGAAAAAAATCATTTGATTGGTGTCAATCGTGAATCCCAGATAGTCCATAACCTGTGATGGGTAGAACTTAGATTTGTCTGGATGGATTACAAACCCCATTTTTTGAAACAATTATGTAGTAGCTGTTACTGCTGAATGTGTTGATTCCATGGTATCTCCCACTATTAGGATGTCATCCAAATAGGCCATTACTATATGGTTCTGTCTCCTCAGTGTTGCCACCACTGGTTTCAATAATTTGGTAAATAATCTAGGGGCTGTAGTAAGACCATTAGGCAGAGCTCTATATTACAACTGCTGATCCAAACAAACAAACTTCAAGAACTTCCGTGATGTTTCCGTATGGATACTGAATAGTATGTATCTTTTAAATCGATGCATGCCATTGAAGCAACCTCTAGAAATCAGTAATTTGGCTGTTTCAAACATGTCCATTTTAAAATGGGTATATTGCACAAAGGTATTCAAATGGGTTAAATCAATGATGATACGATATCCACCATCTTTTTTGGTTTTAGTAAAGATGTTGGATACGAACTCAAGAGGTTTGTGAATCGTTTTTTCTATCACCCCTTTTTCTTGTAGCCTCAAAATTTCAACATGTGCTTCCGGTATTTCCTTATGGGAAAGTGCATATTTACAGTCTGGTACATGTTGAGGTGGGGGAAGTTGTTCATTCATGAACTCAATTTCGTACCCCTGAATACTTTGTAAAATAAATGAGTCTGAAGTGATAGAACTCCATGCATCTCCAAAAAACCGCAATCTCCCACCAATTTGCGAGGTTACACATGCAACCCGTGCATGAGAACCAGACCGCCTTATCTCCATGGTTAGCGGTGGTCCTTGACATTTTTGGTATTTCGTGGAGGTGCTGGATTTTGGGTTTGCCACAGCTGCCACGCCGGCCGCTGAGGGCCTTGTCCTAAAAAAGGCTTCTGTTGTTGGTGTTGTTGTTGATATTGTGGTGCTGCCGGCGTGTAGGTCCTTGCTAGCCTATCGGGTGGCCCCCGAGGTCTTGAATATGGCAATCTGCGTGATGGCTGCCTGCTGGAAGGAGGCGGTCTCATCAACCCAACTGCCTTCGCTTGGTCATCCAGGTCCTTGACCTGTTTGGGCAGGTCTTCCCCAAACAACTGTCTCGCGGTGGCGTCGGGGATGCTTTGCATAATCCCGCGAACTTCGGGTTGAGAGTCGGCATTATGGAATGCATTAATCTCGTATTGAGTATTGCATAATAGAGCAAGAGCATCCTCTTGCTCTGTGGTCAGTTCCGTCCCATCTACCGACCTGGCAAAAGCAGCAATCCCCGACTTGAGCAACTTCAGGTTTTTTGCAATTTCAACTCCTGTGCTCTAATCCCCGAGCACAGGAGTTGAAATTGCAAAATTCCTTTGACAGGTTGAATAGAAATGTTCCCAATCTTGTTTTATTAATTGAATACGTAGATGAACATCCTCAAGCAGTGTAATCAGATGGCAACCGATTCTGATGCAACATTCAAGAGCTTGTTCAAAGAAGGGGCATATTTTAAAGGAGTGGCAGAGATACTTGTAGGGGAATGTGTGAGGAAGTTATTATTTGTCTTTAGTTTTAGCTTGAACCGGGACATCTGAAGATTCAAAGTTTAATATGGTAATTGTGCTGATACTGACTCCAACCAACCACGTAATGAATATCATCCATTCCGGACGTTTTATTTTTCTGATGCCATTTAAACTTCATTTGGATTTCAATCACTTCAATGTAAAAGTAAATGTGAATGGGGAGCATTGGAACAAAAATTTGCCCTCAGTACATATTAACTGTAATATAATAATGTTTGCATGTTGGTATGTGCAATCAAAACAAAGATCTTTTTATCATTGTTGTGTTATGAATAGCATATTATTTTTTCATTGTGTTATGAATAATATTGCTTAAATATATAGTTATTGGACTTTGCATTTCGGAAAAGTCCCAGCTGAGAGGGAGACAGCAAAATACTAAAAATATTGGGGGTGAAAATTACTTCAGGACAGTTTGTTAGGAAAATGAAGGAAATGGTAACAGAATACATACCGCTGAGTGAGTATAATTTTATGGATGAGAAATTGTGGGCAACCAATTGATGACTTATTTGACAAAGTAGCATGTTAGCATCTAGCATGTTAGATAACAAGGAAGCCAATGAATGTAGCAAATTTTGTTATACAAAATTTGGTCTGTGAAGTGCCCCATAAAAGATAACCGCATTAGATAAGCACCTGTAGACTTGAACGTAATAGGTTAAGTCCAGGAGGCCAGATATGGGGCTTTATGTGTGGGCCAGATATATTGCCAGTGCAGAGGAGCTTGGAGCAAGGCCAAGTGTGCATCCAGAGTCAAGGTCTGGAATAGTACTAGGTGTGCAGTCAAAGCTGGGACAATGGGAGCGTCAGCACTGGGAACCCAAGCACGTAAGCAGCTATGATCAGGGTAGAATAGGGGGCCAGGTGTAAGGCTGGACTCAGGATCAGGAATGAGAGATGGTATGCAACTGGAGTCAGGGTCAGGAGGAGTACCAGGTGTGCAGTGAGACCCAGGTTGGTCAACATGGGCCAAGTGTTTGATTATAATCTGATTTCCATAAATGAATATACTAAGATGATTCATGTGCTGCACCTGTTGACCAGAGCCTGGCTCCACTGTAATTAGTTATGTAATTTAGCCTAACCTTATTCATAGCTAATCCAATCTAAAGCATAAATATTGCATTCAAATGCAAGTTAAAAGACTCACTACAGTATGCACCAGATTGCACAATTTCAAGCTGAAAAGTGCAAAAGCTCCGTACCAATGGGAGGAGGGACACCCCCCTCCCACACCCTCCCCCTCGGTTACTGCACTCGTTCGGGCTTGGTCCCTCGCAATTTCTCACTCCCAACTCTCACCCAATGTTGGCAGCCCTGCTAATGAAAGTACACCAAATTAGGTGGGGTAGACATTTGAAGGTTTTTCCCAGGGTAGCAATGACACAGACTAGAGGACAGAGTTTTAAGGTAAGAGGGACAAAGTTCGAAGGAGACGTGCCGGGTAAGTACTATTTTTTAAGAGAGTAATGGGAGCTTGGAACATGCTGCCAGAGCTGGTGGTAGAGGGAGACACGATAATGTTGTTTGAGGTTATTAGATATGCAGGAATGGAGGGAGACACAAACTTCTGGAGTAATTCAGCAGGACAGGCAGCATCTCTGGAGAGAAGGAATGGGTGATGTTTCGGGTCGAGACCCTTTGTCAGACTGACGTCAGGGGAGTGGGCAGTACACAGATAAAATGTAGTCGGAAACAGTAAGACTGGTAGGAGAACTGGGAAGATAAGATGGAGAGAGAGAAGGAAAGCAAGGATTACTTGAAGTTAGAGGTCAATGTTCATACCACTGGGGCATAAGCTAACCAAGTGAAATACAAGGTGCTGTTACCCCAATTTGCGCTGGGCCTCACTCTGACAATGGAGGACGCCCGGCACTGAAACAGTGGAAATGTGAAGATATGGCTAGTAGTGGGATCCCGTTGGAGGTGGCGAAAATGTCGAAGGATTATGTGCTGTATATGGGCGGAAATCCTGGGGGGACGGGGACAAGATGCAGCGCCAAGGTCAGCTCGCCTGCCTCGGCACTGGGTAGGCGGTAAGAGTTGGCGGCAGCAGTGGCACCGGGAGGCGGTGGAGGTCGGCGGTGGCCCCAGGGAGGTGGTAAGAGTTGGCGGCAGCGGCGGCCGTGGCCCCGGGGTGCCAGTGGGAGTCGAAGACGGTGGCGGAAGCACTTGGGAGGTGGTGAAGGTCGGCCACAGTGGCGACCACGGCCCTGGGGAGACTGTGGGAGTCTGCGGCAGCGGCTCCGGGGAGGTGGCAAAGGTCAGCGGCAGCGGGTTCTTCGGTGATTCAGGCCTGGGATCGGCTGGGAAGGTGTCGAGGGTTGGAGAGGCGGTGAGTGTTGGTGCTCCTCCTCGTGGCAGCAATGGCGTCGCGGATCTCGGCCTCGTGGTATTCGGGCAGGTGCTGCAGTCTGGCGATGGAGCCCCGGGCCTGTGGGTGGTTGGGTCGAGTCAAGGAATGTCGGTGGAGGGACCAGTTGGAGGCGCACAATCTTGCGATCCTTTGTGGAGTCTAGGTAGAAATGGAAGCATTTGTTGAGGGCGTGGATCTGCATCGAATGGTGCAGTTGGGGTCCGTTGCAGGTGTGGCTGAGTGAGGCCCGAAGCTGTGGGAGAATCAGATCGAGGACCTTTTGGTGCCAGTGCATCGCAGCAAGTGTAGAACGCAGGGCACGGAATAAGAACTGTTGTGAAAAATGGCAGATCGACTGTCGGAACCTGCAGTCGGGTCTGAACTGGGAGGTCTGGAACTGGAGCTGGAATCCACGAGGTAAAAGATGGAACCAAACATGCCTGTGGAAACGGGTCTGGGTTAAGACGTGGTCGCAGAGTCAGGGGGCAGGAGGAATCAGAGAGAGAGCGAGAGAGGATGCTGCTGAACGTTCGTCGGGGAGAGGAGGAGAACTTCTTCAAAGTAGACCCACCTTGAGGAGATTCCACAGTGGAGCAGTCAAAATGTGTAGGATAGAACTGCAGATGCTGGTTTAAATCAAAAGGTAGACACAAACCGCTGGAGTAAGTGTTAAAGAAGGAACTGCAGATGCTGGAGAATCAAGGGTTACACAAAAAGCTGGAGAAACTCAGCAGGTGCAGCAGCATCTAAGGAGCGAAGGAGATAGGTAACGTTTCGGGTCGAGACCCTTCTTCAGACTGGTCAGGGATCAGGGAAACGAGAGACATAGACAGTGATGTGGAGAGATAAAGAACAATGAATGAAAGATATGCAAAAAAGTATTGATGATAAAGGAAACAGGCCATTGTAAGCTGTTTGTAGTGTGAAAATGAGAAGCTAGTGCAACTTGGGTGGGGGGGGAGATGGAGAAGGAATGTCAGGGCCCGAGGGCTGAGGGAGAGGTGGGGAGGGGGAGGAGGTAGTCTGGGTTAAAATTCAATGTTTAAGCCCAGAGGATGCAGACTCTCCAAGCAGAATATGAGGTGATGTTCCTCCAAGCGGTGTTGCTCGCTCTGGCCGTGGAGGAGACCCAGGACTGAGAGGTCGGATACGGAATGGGGAGTTGAAGTGCTGAGCCACCGGGAGGTCGGGTTGGTTATTGCGGACCGAGCGGAGGTGTTCGTCAAAACGATCGCCCAGCCTCCGCTTGGTCTCACCGATGTAGATCAGCTGGCATCTGGAGCAACGGATGCAGTAGGTGAGGTTTGAGGAGGTGCAGGTGAACCTCTGTCGGACTTGGAAGGACTGCTTGGGTCCCTGAAAGGAGTGGATGGGGGAGGTGAAGGAACAAGTGTAACATCTCTTGCGGTTGCAAGGGAAAGTGCCCCGGGAAGGGGTGGAGCGGGAGGGAAGGGAAGAATTGACAACTGCTGGAGTAACTCAGTGGGAGGCAGCATCTCTGGAAAGAAGGAATGGGTAATGTTTTGGGACGAGACCCTTCTTCAGACTGATATCAGGAGAGTGGATGATACTGAGATATAATGTAGTCAGAGACAGTTAGACTGGTATGAGAACTGGGAAGGGGGAGGAGATGGAGAGAGAAGGAAAGCAAGGGCTACTTGAAGTTAGAGAAATCAATGTTCTCAGTGAAATTCAGTGAAGTCAATGGAGGGATATGTGTGGACAGATGAAATTAGTTTATTATGGCATTATGTTTGCCACATGTGGGCTGAAGGGCTGTTCCTGTCCTATACTTTTTACTATGTTCTAAGTAAATTTGCTTGGCTTGCATGTTTGGCACTAATCTAGCAGTCTTTTTATCCAATAAAGGAATTAACTTTTTAACCTAATTGCATCTTTCTCCAAATATCACATTTATTATCCCGCTTGCAGCACCGCAGGTCAGAAATAAATCAGGCTTTCACATCTGTCCTGAATAGAAGCCGCATGGTCCCTTAATGGCGTTGCAAAGCATATAAAGAATAATTCAATGTTTTACAATGGGGTTTTTTATTGCAATTGCTCTTTGAAACATAACCATATTTCATGCCAAAGGGTTAAAAAAAGTAAAAAATTGACAACGATAAAAATTAGATGCATTTTCAATTTTCATCACACTAATTCATTGTAAAGTCTAACAAATGGTTTATGAATTGTAAAGCTTACCATTATAGCAAGCATATTTGATATACTTTTAAGGAAACAAGAATACAGAGGAAATGGAATCTCAGTGCTGTAAATATTCCACCTTGGTGTAAGTATACATGTGAATGTTCACAGCTGAACAATGGGATAATATTCTAATAATAGGCACTTGTTTCATAAATAATTTGTCCAAGAAAATGAAATTACATGCATCAATAGCTGCCTGGCTTCTGTAAGCAGAATTAGCCATACAAACAGCTGTTATTGAGACAAGAAATACCAATTACTTTATACTATCTGTGCACTGTTTGGAATAGGAGAATTTTAGTATGGGAAATCTATTTTCATCTCTTTGACTACTGTCAAGTGGTCAAAGGGTAATTTAAGGCAATGGAGCTATGTGAATTATACCTTTGAGAAAGTATTTTTTTTGCAGTGTAATCAGAGTTTGAAAATAATGGATACCAAACATTAAGTTAATGAGACAGACAAGATGCCCTTTTAAGGAAAAACCCTGCACAATTTCTAAATGCTCTATTAGTTCTACAACTGAACTGACATATTGAACTCATTCACTGATGGCTGGAATAATTTTACATAAATGTCATTTACAGTCACTCACTTAAGTTATGGGGAGCAAAGTCCCTCAGCTGTTTTACTGTAGTCTTAGTCTGTTGGCGGTGACAATGATGATTTTTTTAATTTAAAAAGTTATTAAATTAGTGACATAGAAAATAGAAATGTTTAGCTCTCTATTAAAATGTTAATTGAAAATAGTCCCTTTTACATGACAATTATCACCAGTGAAATGATAAACAGGTTTGTTGCAAGGAAAATAATTCAAAGGTTGAAGGCTGCAGTATGAAACTAGCTGCTCTTAGCTGTGTCAGCAGTGCGCCTACCATAAATGGTCAGACTGCCAGTTACAGTGGGCCCATGAGAACCCTGTTTCAACAGTTAGCTGGGATGTTGTTTATGAAACCAGTATACACTGCCTATCATTGCCGTAATTCATGCATATGGATTATGTTTGAGTATTTTAAAGATATGATAACATTTATAAAGCAAGTCTTCCTTTGTCTTTCTGATAATAATCCACTCATTCCCACTGTTTGTAGATTTTGGGTAATGACTAAATTAGGCATGAATGTGATCTCACTACATGCATCACACTCAATGAGCACTTCAGGTGAGGAGATATATCTTTGATACTTGTAAAAACACGAGATATCTTTGATACCTGTATACATTCTTGATACCTGTAAAAACTTCCTTGGGTGCAAGTCCAGAACACACCAGGACTGGTTTGACGAGAACGACACAGAGATAGAACAGCTCATCTCCAAGAAAAGGAAAGCCTTTTGTGCCTGGCAAAATGATGTAACCTGCAAGGCCAAAAGAGCGGCTCACTCCAGAGCCAAGGCGAATGTCCACAGCCGGGTGAGGGAGCTTAAGAACTCTTGGTGGACCGATAAGGCTCTGGAAATCCTTAGAGACGTCTTCGGCGCTACTAAGGCCATCTACGGTCTAATCTACCGTGGCTTAACCCCCCCCCCTGCGCTCAACAGGCAGACAAGAACTGCTGAAGGACAATGAGTCCATTAAAGCCCGATGGAAAGAGCACTTCCAGGAACTCCTCAACTGTGACAGCACAACTGAACCAGACATTACCCACCGCATCCCCCAGAGTCCCATCAGAGAAGACATGGGAGAACATCCCAAGATGCCATCAACAGCCTTAAGGACAACAAGGCCACCGGTCCAGATGGGATCCCAGCTGAGATCTTAAAGGAAGGTGGACCGAGCTCCTGTACCACATTCACGTCCTACTCCTCAAGGTCTGGGAAAAAGAAGAACTTCCCTCAGAACTCAGGGATGCTCTAATAATGACCATTTTTAAGAAGGGGGACAAGGCTGAAGGTGGAAACTACAGGGGCATCTCACTCCTGTCAACAACAAGCAAAGTCCTTGCTCGTGTCCTCGCAAACCGACTTCTACCACTGTTTGCGGAGATACTCGCAGAATCACAGTGTGGCATCCGCCCACCCTGAGGTACAGCAGACATGATATTCACAACACGCCAACTCCAGGAAAAATGCAGTGAACAAAATGCCGTGAACAATGGGGAAACTGCTAGAGTCAGTTATTAAAGATGGGATAGCAGCACATTTGGAAAGTGGTGAAATCATTGGACAAAGTCAGCATGGATTTACGAAAGGTAAATCATGTCTGACGAATCTTGTGGAATTTTTCGAGGATGTAACTAGTAGCGTGGATGGGGGACAACCAGTGGATGTGGTGTATCTGGACTTCCAGAAGGCTTTCGACAAGGTCCCACATAAGCGATTAGTATATAAACTTAAAGAATACGGCATTGGGGGTTCAGTATTGATGTGGATAGAGAACTGGCTGGCAAACAGGAAGCAAAGAGTAGGAGTAAACGGGTCGTTTTCACAATGGCAGGCAGTGACTAGAATAGAATAGTTTCTTTATTGTCATTGTAACATGGACCATGTACAACAAAATTTTAAAATGTCAACTAGTCAGTGCAACATTCAAACCATAAAAGCTAACGATACATACAAGGTAAAATATTAAAAAAGATTAACTAAAATAATTATGAAATATGTAAATGGCACACATATACACCCAACCCTACATCCTTCTGTCGATTTCACGGTGTACCAACCACAGTCCCTTAGTCCCCCCGTTCCTTGGCGGCTACATTTAGTGCCTTTATAACAGTGGGGTAAAAACTGTTTTTAAATCTGTTTGTCCTTGTCCTTGTAGATCTGTACCGTCTGCCTGACGGCAACAGTTCAAACAGGGAGTGTCCGGGGTGGGAAATGTCCTTTATAATATTCTGGGATTTTTTGATGCAGCGGGAACTGTGTAAGTCTTCCAAGGTAAGGAGAGGGCAGCTGACAATCCTCTGGGCGTTGTCAATGGACCTCTGGAGCGCTTTCCTCTGAGCCACACGCATACACAGTATGTTAGGATGCTCTCAATGGAGCACCAATAAAAGGACAGCAGCAGTCTCTGTGTGATGTTATTCTTCCTGAGCACCCTCAGGAAGTGCAGTCTCTGCTGGACCTTTTTCAGCAGCGCAGAGGTGTTCACGCTCCACGTCAGGTCCTCCTCAATATGGATTCCCAGGAAGCGGAAATCCGCCACCCTCTCCACACAGTCCCCTCTGATGATTAGTGGTACCAGTTCTGTTTTGTTCTTCCTGAAGTCTATTATTATCTCCTTGGTCTTTAAGGTGTTCAGGAGCAGGTTATTTTCTCCACACCACACTGTCAGCTGCTCCACCTCATCCCGATAGGCGTACTCGTCCCCCCCGGAGATGAGCCCCACCACCGTAGTGTCATCTGCAAATTTAACAATGGTGTTGCTGTGATGGGCGGAGGTACAGTCATGTGTGTAGATGGTGTAGAGCAGGGGGCTCAGCACGCAGCCCTGTGGAGAGCCAGTACTGAGGCTGAGGGCCATGGATGTGTGATGGCCCATTCTGACTCTCTGGCTGCGGCCCGATAGGAAGCTATTTATCCACATGCAGGTGGATTGTGGAAGTTCCAAGTCCCCCAGTTTGTCCACCAGTTTGTGGGGAAGGATAGTATTAAAAGCAGAGCTGTAGTCCACAAAGAGCATTTGCACATAGCTTCCCCGCTGCTCCAGGTGGGACAGTGCAGCATGGAGAGCTGTGGCTACAGCGTCCTCTGTAGATCTATTCGCTCTGTACGCAAACTGGTGGGGGTCAAAGCTTCGGGGCAGGAGTGATGTGATATGACCCCGGACCAGTTTTCAAAGCACTTCATCACCACTGGTGTGAGTGCGACTGGCCGGTAGTCGTTGAGGCTGGAAATGTGGGGTTTTTTGGGCAAGGGGACTATGGTTGCGGACTTCAGACAGGGTGGGACCGTGGACTGGGCCAGAGACTGGTTAAAAATCCTCGTGAAGACTCCAGCCAGTTGGTCTGCGCAGTCCTTCAGCACGCGTCCAGAGACGCCGTCGGGTCCAGTAGCCTTCCTTGGATTGATGGCCCGCAGCGTGCGCCTCACCTCATGCTCCTCTATCGTGAGGGTTAGGCTACTGTGGACCATATGGTGTGTTGTGGCTGTCTCGGGTGGCTCCACTTCAAAGCGAGCAAAGAAGAGGTTCAGCTCCTCTGCCAACGAGGCGTCACCCTCAGCAGCTCCAAGGTTTGTCTTATAATTGGTGAGATACTGGATCCCCTGCCACACCTGCCTGCTGTTGTTACTGTCCAGGTGTTCCTCTATCTTCCTCCTGTAGTCTGACTTGGCCTCTCTAATGCCTCTCTTCAGGTTAGCTCGGGCCGTGCTGTATAAAGCCCTATCACCAGACCTAAAAGCAGTGTTCCTCTCTTTTAACAGCCGCTGGACCTCCCAGGTCATCCAGGGCTTCTGGTTGGGGTAGACCCGGATTTGTTTGTCCACTGTGACCGTGTCCGTGCAATTTTTAATGTAACACAGTACACTGTCTGTGAACAACTCCAGTTCCCGGTGTTCAAACACATCCCAGTTGGTCCCGTCGAGGCAGTCCTGCAGCTGCTGAGATGCACCATCAGGCCAAGTTGTGATGGTCTTTGTGATGGGAGGAGCGGTTTTCCTGAGGGGGGCATATGCAGGAATTAAAAGCAGGGACATATGGTCCGACTGACCCAGGTGTGGTAGTGGTCTAGCCCTGTAGCCTAGCTTGATGTTGGAGTAGACCTTGTCTAGTGTGTTAGCTCCTCTTGTAGCACATTTAACATGCTGGTAGAATTTTGGGAGCATTTTCTTCAATTCCGTGTGATTAAAGTCCCCTGCTATGATGTGAACACCGTCCGGATATATGCTCTGTTGACTGCTAGTACCACCGTACAAATGTCCGATAGCCGAGTTAGCATTAGCATCCGGTGGTATGTACACAGCAGTTATCATGACAACAGTAAACTCTCTAGGGAGATAAATGGGCCTGCATTTAACAGTCACATACTCCAGGTCTGGGGAGCAGCGACTGTCCACAATCACTATGTTTGTGCACCAGGTGTTGTTCACGTACACACAGAGCCCTCCACCTCTGCTCTTACCAGAGTCGCTTGTCCTGTCATGGCGCTGTGCTGTGTAGCCTGCTAGTTCGATTGCAGAGTCCGGAATGGATGAATTAAGCCAGGTCTCCGTGATCAACAGGATACAGCTGTCCTTCACGGCGTTGTTAGCTGCAGTCTGTAGCCTCAGTTCGTCCATCTTGTTAGCCAGGGATCTGGCGTTCGTGAGGAACAGGCTGGGAAGCGGTGGTTTCAGTGGCTGCCTCCGTAGCCTGGCCAACGCGCCGGCCCTGCAGCCTCGCTTTTTCCTTTTCTCTCTACGCCGTCTTCGCATCCTCCCCGCGGGGATGGTAATCCATGGAGAGTCGGGGTTCCTCGCTATGTCCGCCGGGATCTTATGTGCGTGGACAAACTTGGCGGTAACCCCCCGTTCGCGATCGGCTCCAATTCTAAGAAGTTCCTGACAGCCGTAGATCCTGTCCGCCCGACAGTAAGTACACAGGGCACAGAATAACATGCACACATATACAAAAAACACAAAGCACTGACCGGGAGAACATCGAGCTGCTTCAACTGTGTGTGCCGCCATCTTGCAAAAAAAAAAAAAAAAAAAGTGGGGTACTAGTGGGGTACCGCAAGGCTCAGTGCTGGGACCCCAGCTATTTACAATATACATAAATGATCTGGATGAGGGAATTGAAGGCAATATCTCCAAGTTTGCGGATGACACTAAGCTGGGGGGCAGTGTTAGCTGTGAGGAGGATGCAAGGAGAATGCAAGGTGACTTGGATAGGCTGGGTGAGTGGGCAAATGTTTGGCAGATGCAGTATAATGTGGATAAATGTGAGGTTATCCACTTTGGTGGCAAAAATAGGAAAACCAACTACTATCTAAATGGTGGCCGATTAGGAAAAGGGGAGATGCAGCGCGACCTGGGTGTCATGGTACACCAGTCATTGAAAGTAGGCATGCAGGTGCAGCAGGCAGTGAAGAAAGCCAATGGTATGTTAGCTTTCATAGCAAAAGGATTTGAGTATAGGAGCAGGGAGGTTCTACTTCAGTTGTATAGGGTCTTGGTGAGGCCACACCTGGAGTATTGCGTATAGTTCTGGTCTCCAAATCTGAGGAAGGACATTATTGCCATAGAGGGAGTGCAGAGAAGGTTCACCAGACTGATTCCTGGGATGTCAAGACTGTCTTATGAACAAAGACTGCATAGACTCGGTTTATACTCTCTAGAATTTAGGAGATTGAGAGGGGATCTTATAGAAACTTACAAGATTCTTAAGGGGTTGGACAGGCTAGATGCAGGAAGATTGTTCCCGATGTTGGGGAGGTCCAGGACAAGGGGTCACAGCTTAAGGATAAGGGGGAAATCCTTTAGGACCGAGATGAGAAGGAATTGTTTCACACAGAGAGTGGTGGGTCTCTGGAACTCTCTGCCACAGAGGGTAGTTGAGGCCAGTTCATTGGCTATATTTAAGAGGGAGTTAGATGTGGCCCTTGTGGCTAAAGGGATCAGGGGGTATGAAGAGAAGGCAGGTACAGGATACTGAGTTGGATGATCAGCCATGATCATATTGAATGGTGGTGCAGGCTCGAAGGGCCGAATGGCCTACTCCTGCACCTAATTTCTATGTTTCTATGTTTCTATGGCAGTGTTTTTCCTGCCGATATGAAGTTCAAATTCACCGCAAATGCAACGTTCCAATCGATCGCGTTCCAGAAGCAAGATTATTAAAATGCCCTTTTTTATTTGACAATCATGTCATAAACTGTCCAAATTGTCTATATTTTGTGTTATTCTCTCTCCATGATCATTATTTCAAAATTAAATATTCACAAAAGTTTGAGTCACATGTATTGTGCAAAAAACAATAATATTTATTATTTTGAGTGGATGTTTCTGGATTAATTAGTGGGAATTAAACTTTAAATTCCTTCCATCCGGCACATAAATTCACGTCAGTGAGATTTAAAAATCTTATTATATCGCAAATTCATGTGTAAATGGGATTAGTTTGTTCTTTGGATACTTGCGCTATTAAAAATAGGCTTAGGCTATAATTTTCTTAAGAAATGGAATCTACAGGACATTCTTAATGGGAAAGTAGTGGGCCGAAAGGCATGTCATGCGTGGTTTGAAGAGCAAAAACCTAGTTTACAATGCCAAAATTGAAAAGTTGAAAAAAAACAAGGTGTACAGAGTTGCTTATTGGTTACAATCAGAGGAGAATGATTATGCTACCGATTATGATATGCCAATGTACCAGCTAGCAACTGATCTTCTCCATAAAGACTTGGTCTATTGCTAGAAATTGTAATTTATTTACCTATCTGTTACGAACTTACAGCATATTATACAATAATATTGAAGTTCTGATCTTGAGAATATCACATTTTTGAATTTTCAAGGCAGTCTGGGTATTTATTACTATTTCCGTCACAACGGTCAAATTTGTAACTAGCTACAATTATGTAATTAACTAATTATATGCTTTAATTTCAGGTCATCCAAGTAAGATGTTTTATATTTGCTTCAGAATGCTTCAATCTATAATAACTGAAATTTTCATTCAGTTCTCTTAATTTTTAAGAAAGTTATGGGCTTTTGACTGTCCTCGATCACAGCTTTTGTGTTAAGTCAATGGGAAAGAAATAGGGAACAAGATGCTAATTTCCTAGTATGAAAATGGCCATAACCTTTTTAATACTGAAGATATGAAAGTGAATTAGGTGTCAAATTAAACTTATTTGTATGCTTTATCTGATGGGATAAATTGCTGACATGATTTTAAAAATCTCAACATTTTGTAACATTGCTAAATATAGTGTTGCAAAGTGTGGAATTATGCATTTTGGTAGTAGGAATAAAGGTGTAGGCTATTTTCTAAATGGGGAGAGAATCCAGAAATTGGAGGTGGAAAGGGACTTGGGAGTGCTGGTGAAGGATTCCAAAAAAGTAAATCTGCAAGTCGAATTGGTAGTAAAGAAAGCAAACTCAATGCTAGTATTTATTTTCAGAGGGCTTGTATATGAAAACCTGGATGTAATGCTGAGGCTCCATAAGGTGCTGGTAAGGTTGTATTTAGAATATTGTGAGCAATTTTGGGCACCATATCTGAGGAAGGGTATGCTGACTCGGGAGAGGGCCTAGAGGAGGTTTACAAAATTGATCCCAGGAATGAGTAGATTAACCTAAAATGAGCTTGTGGCGGCACTGGGCCTGTACTCACTGACATTCATTAGAAGAATGAGGGGGGACCTCATCGAAATATACAGAATAGTGAAAGGCTTGGCAGGGTTCGAAATTGGTTGCCCGGGTGCCATTGACCACCTGGCAACCTAAACGCCGACTCATTTTGCCCGGCTTGACACCCAAATACTGGTTTATACCAGTAGACGCAAAAAACTGTAACTCCATGGTCAGGCAGCATCTCTAGAGTATAGGAACTGACGTTTCGTGTGGGCGGCGGCAGTATTCCTCTAGTATTTTTAATTGCGAGGTAAAGATACTAGGAGCGGGGTGACGAAGGGTCAGAACGAATGACGGGCCGCGATAGCGGCTCCACCGCCTCATCCTCCCTCACCCCGCCCGGCGGAACGAGGCCTTCCTCTCCCTCCCCCCGGTGTCGGCATGTGAGACGGGTTGTTTGAAAGCGCCTTTTTGCGGAATTGCCATCAGCGGCTGCTATCGCCCTGATGGCTGCTTGCAACTCCACGAACAGCACTTTCAAATCAACCCGTGTCGCGCGCCGTGGCCGGGAGGGAGGGAGGTCTCGTTCCGCCGTCTGAAGCAGCTGCACGACAGATCCTATAGGATCTTTGAACCGCACCGCTCAGCCCCATACCTTGCTGTTGACTGGAGGAGGGGAGGCGGTGGCGAGGAGGTGGCGAGGAGTTGGCGGCACTTTGGCATTGGACAGGGACGGCCAAGGCGGCGGGCAAAGTTGTCCGAGGAGCGCGGACCTTCCTTCCTCCCCACCTCCTCTGCTTCTTCCCCCCCCCCCCTCTCTCGTATGCCCCCCTCCACCCCTCTTATCCTGGGACCCCCCCCTCCCCACCCCACACTGATCCCCATTCCCTCCTCTATTCAGTCCTCACTGACATCTCCTGTGCTTTCCCCCCCCCCCCCCCCAAATCTAGTCATCACCCTACCCACCTCGCATTGATTCTCCTGCCCCCCCCCCATCCATCCACCCTACACTGGTCCCCAATTCATCCTGTACTGACCCCCCCCCCTCCCCATCCATGCAGCACTTCTCCCCCATTCATACTGCACAGATCCACCCATTCATCCTGTACTGACCCACCTTCCATTTACGCTGCACCAATCCCCCCCATCCATCCTGTAGTGATCTCACCATTCATCTTTTACTGATCTCCCATTCATCCTGTACTGATCCCCTCATGCATCCTGTACCGATTCCCTCATTCATCCCATACTGATCCCCCATTCATCCTATACTGATCTCCTCATTCATCCTGTAGATATCCCCCATTCATCCTGCATAGACCCTCCGATCCACACTGTCCTGACCCTCCCATTCATCCTGTGCTGGACCCCCCCCCCCCCCCCCATCCATCCTGTACTGATCCCCCCCATTCAACACCACTGACATCCCCTGTGCTCTCCCCTCACAATTTTACATACTCCAACCAACACGTACTAATTCACTTGCGTCAATCCATCCATTCCGCACCGATTGCCTTCTCTACCCCCCCCCCCCCCCCCCAACCATCTATCCACCCCGCACTGATTCACACACCCCCTGACCCTATTGTGCTTCATGGTCTTCAGAGCGAACATTGACTATGTTTGAAACAGAATGCAATCAAATGTGTTTTAATTCCCAATGTTATTATTTGTTTTGACACCTTTAAACATATTACCAAAAGAACATTTGCTGCAGTTATGTCCTTTGACCATCTATTGTCAGTTAGTGTAATGTTTAACCTGTCAGATGGGTATAGTCGATTTTAACAGCTATTATCATAAAATGCCTTTAGAAATTTCTTTGCAACCTGTATATTTTGTTATGTATAAATTATGTGCGAAGCCAGAGTGTTTCTGTGCCAATAGCAATAACGACCCATGCTATGGCCTTATGGTAATTTTCGGTCCTTCACAGAAAACATGCATCAATCTGTAGTGTGCATGGTTAAGCATATATGTTACCACGGTCCAGGATTTATTGAGGGTTACACAAAAAGCTGGAGAAACTCAGCGCATCTAAGGAGCGAAGGAGATAGGCAACGTTTCGTGTCGAGACCCTTCTGACCACAGGTTGATCATACACTGAATAATCCAACCACATTTTTGTTTGGAAGTGGAAAGAACTAATAGAAATTGCATTAATTGCAATGTGTAAAAAGAGTTGAGATATTGTATTATAATTTTGCTGCATGTCATTATAGTATGTATTGGTGAATATGTTTAGTTTGTGAGTTACTTGAAGCAGAAATAATATGTGAATGTAGACAAAAGTGCTGGAGAAACTCAGCGGATGCGGCAGCATCTATGGAACGAAGGAAATAGGCAACGTTTCGGGCCGAAACCCTTCTTCAGACTGATGGGTTTCGGCCTGAAATGTTGCCCATTTCCTTAGCTCCATAGATGCTGCTGCACCCGCTGAGTATCTCCAGCACTTTTGTCTACCTTCGATTTTCCAGCATCTGCAGTTTCTTCTTGAACATAATATGTGAATGCTTCATTGAGCATAAATCCGATTGATAACTACGCACTTCGTCTGAGCACATTACCGCACGCGTCATGCAAACCGTCTTCAATGACCACCTAAACTGTCATTTGGCAACCTAAAAAGCTGTCAAGGTTGCCCGGCTGGCAACAGGGAAAAAAGGTTAAGCGAGAGCCCTGCTTGGGTAGAGTGGATGCGGAGAGGATGTTCCCACTAGTGGGAGAGTCTAGGACTAGAGGTCATAGCAGCAGAATTAAAGGTCATTCTTTTAGGAATGAGATGAGGAGAAATTTCTTTAGTCAGACGTTGGTGAACCTGTGGAATTATTTGCCACAGAAGGCTGTGGAGGACGTCAGTACATATTTTTAAGGCAGGGATAGACAGATTCTTGATTAGTACAGGTGTCAGGGGTTATGGGGAAAAGGCAGGAGAATGGGGTTCGGAGGGAGAGATAGATCAGCCATGATTGAATGGTGGAGTAGATTTGATGGGCCAAATGGCCTAATTCTGCTCCTATCACTTATGACCTGATGGCCTACAAATTCCACCTCAAGAATCCAGGTTAGTAAATTCTATCAGGTTTCAAGATAACTAGAAATAGTTCCAGCTCACTCTGTCCCAACTCATTCCAAATTTAACCATCCAGACAACATTCAATCTCCTCTTGAGAAATGAGGCTTGGCAAGTGGCAAGTCAGTAAGGGAGAACTTTGAGACCAAAGACCATAATTCTAGTAGTGTTAAAAAGTTATGGCAAAGGAAAGGACTGGTCGACAAGTTAAATCCCTAAATTGGGGGAGAACTAATTTTGATGGCATTAGAAAGAAACTTCCAAAGGTTGAATGGGAAAAGCTGTTAGCTGAGAGAGCGAGATGTTTTGCAAGTGGAATGCTTTTAAAAGTGAGTACCGAATAAACAAACATGGCTGTGGTAGCGGGTCTGGGTTAAAACGTTGTCGTGGAGTTGGAGGGCTGGAGGAACCAGAGGGGGAGCAGTGAGAGAGAGGATGTTGCTAAACTCTCGTCTTTTAAACCCAGACCCGCTACCACAGGCACGTTTGTTTTTTCGGTACTTGTTATTATGAAGACGAGTCTTGACCCGAAACATCACCGATTCTTTCTCTCTAAAGATACTGCCTGTCCTGCTGAGTTACTCCAACATTTTGTGTCTATCTTTGCTTTTAAAAGTGAGATAGGGTGCAACATGTTTCTGTTATAGATTGAAGGGAAAAGCTGGTAGAATTATAGGAACTTTGATTGGCGAGGGATGTTGAGGGTCTAGTCAGGAAAAAGGGGGTGTATGCCAGGTATAGGCAGCTGGGCCAAAGCAAATCCCTTGAGGAATATAAGGGATGTGGGAGTACACTCCAGAAGAAAATCAGGAAGGCAAAAAAAGGATCATGAGATATTCTTGGCATAAAAGGTAATGAGAATCTTAAGGGATTATATAAGTATATTGGGGTCAAGGAAAGAGCATTCACATCGTGGCCCTGTTTCCACCAATCTTCCCACCACCATGCACAAGAAGCGACAAGACAGACACCATTGTGTGCAGATGCCGAGAAGTGTGTTCAGCTCTGGCTGAACAACTTCTAATCTTGTGTGTGGACTCATTAAGAAGATATAAGTATATTAACAGCAAATGGGTAACTAGGAATATGTCCCTAAGCGTAGTGCCAGGAGAGATAGATGAGGTCTTAAATTAATACTTCTCATGTGCATTTAGCATGAAGAAGGTCAGTGGAGCTCAAGGAAGAGATCAGTGATTCCTGAAACATAAAGACATTACAAAAGAGAATATATTGAGGCAATTAAGCATGGATAACTCCATGGGGTCTGACCAAATGTACCCTAGGACATTGTGAAAAGCAAAGGAATAAATTGCTGGGGCCCTGGTGAGGTACCTGAAGTTTGGGCTTGTGGCAAATGTGGTACCTTATTTAAAGGCTCTAAAGATAAACCAGAGAGCCTAACATCAGTCATCGGAAAGTTACTGTAGGGATTCCGAGCGACAGGATCTATCTGCTTTTGGAAAGACAAGGACTGATTAGGAATAGTCAACATGTCTTTGCACATGGGAAATCATGTCTCACAAATTTGTCCAAGGTTACAACAGGATCTAGATCAACTGGGAAAATGGCCAAAGGAATGGCAGATGAATTATTGATTTAAACAAATGTGAAGATTTTGGGAAGTTAAATCAGGACAGGATATACACAGTTAATGGCAGGGCCCTGGGGAATATCGGAGAACAGAGAACGCCTGACACATAACTCCCTGAAAGTGGCGACACAGACAGGATGGTGAAGTAGGCGTTTAGCACAGTTGCATTCACTGGTCGGGTTATTGAGTACAAGAGTTAGAATATCATGTTACAGTGTACAAGACATTGGTGACAGTTACTTTGGAACATTGTCTGCAGTTCTGGTTGCTGTAGTAGAGGAAATATTTCATTAAGTGAGAAAGGTTGCAGGAAAAAAATAGTAAGTTGCAAGACTGCAAATATCATTAAATGATTTTAGATCAAAGATTTTTTGATTTTTAAAAAAAAAATCAGGGCTTTGCTTAGCTGGAAGCCACATATTGGTCAGGGAACAGAGGGGAAGTGTAGAATGGAAGAGCATATGTTAGGACAAGTGCAACAGTATTTTCGATAACTCATTTATAGAGGGAGGCCAGATATATGTCTGCATTTTCTGACAACGTAGAATGGAGACATTTAGTCAAGCGAGACTTTTCTGGCTTTCAGAATGATCCCATTAACGCATTTCTCTATTTATTTCATTGTAATCTATCCTGTCTCACATGCTACTCTGGATTAATTAATTCTACTACAATGAATAGTAGAATGTATACTACTTTGGATACAATTAATCCTACTCTGATTCTACTGCTACCCACTCGATCTCTGGGTTGTGAGGGGAAACCAGAGCACCCAATAGGAAACAATACAGCTTCTGGGAGTATGTGCAGACAGTAATAGAGGTTGTGTTTGGATCCAAGTTCCAACTTGGTACAAAAGGGGTGTACAACAGCAGTTCGACTGTCTGCGCTACCTAGCCAAAGGTGCACTAGGATAACAAAGTCATGAGATTTAAAAAAAAGGAACAGAAAAGAGTTTCAGTAACAGTTGTGCTGAAATGCGACTGAGATAGGGACAGACTATCTTAATATTGATGCAAAAATGCATTCCGAAACTCTTCTCACATCCATGTGACATCATAGTAATGGCCCAACTGCTTTAGGCAGTTGCTCAGAAAATAAAGTTAATGGGTAACTCATTTTTGGCAGGTACAAAATAATTTGAGAAATTTTTGTTCATTCACCACTAAATCTCAAGGAATAAAAATGGCAATTTAGAGACAGCAGAAGAGTCAAGAGAGCTGTGTATCCACTTATGTAGGCATTTACACAATTTTTAATAATGTCACTGAGAACCAGAATGTAAATGAGAAATAAGAGGGAAAGATCCTGAGAGCTATCTGGGGTAACTGTGCTGGAACAGGAAATACATTGCTGATGATACTTTCACTTAAGACTTGATCAATATCAGGCAAGTATAGTCTTACTGGCTGGACACCAATGCACAAGCTTTGGAAAATGATATGCTTCATTGTATTAAGCAGAAAATAAAACAGATTGAGATCGACAGATCATAAAATATGACTTTGTAGGAGCAGTTTTAATACAGTAGCTGATTTGAAATGCGATTAGAGAGACTGAAATATCAGATGGTGATATAGGAGGTATGATGATGACTTGAAAGGGAGGTTGGAGATGGGATGGTTGTTTCCAATAATGACAGATTGGATTTAGAAAGTGGCAAGTAGAGATAACCTTCAACAGTATCAGCTATTCGGGCAAATTGGGTAAAAAACAGTTTAATGGAAATAGTGTTGAGGAGGCAGAAGATGGGTCAAATGGATAAAAGTGAGCTTGGAGAGGTCATGCATAAAATAGGATTTAACAACGGCATTACATCCAGATAGAAAAAAATTAAGCAAGCTATTATGGAGCAAGTTGTTTACTTCAAACATCCTTATTCAAGTCACGATCACTATATTTTCAAAACCAATATTTTTAAAACATACCATTCCTATCAATTGCCACCCTTATAAATCTCAGATGTATTCATGGCACTGCATTATAATATATTTACACCTTATCCAGATGCTAATAGAAGGGAGAACAAAAACTTACCCCACACTTTAAATGAAGAAATAAAACTGCTGAGTTGCAGATCCTTCTTTTGAACCACTTCACTAGCTGTCGAACTTTCTAGAATGCATTGGACCTTAAACCAAGTGAAACAATTCTACATTATTTAGCACTGCCAAGACATCCACTCACTACCAAGCACAATAGAATACATTAGAAATCTGCATCTTTGTAATGGTTGCATTGTTCAACTGCGGAATCTGTAACAGGCCACTTTTCTGAATTGGAGGTTCTGTTCCAATTCATTTAAAGATTGTCCAATAGCACAAGTATGCCACATAACTAGGCGCAAGCCATATTAAAATTCAAATGTGAAACAAATGATGTTTTAAGGGAGTGATTTACATTAATGAAAAATATATAATTCAAAGCAAAGACATTTTTTCACAATTTAAAAACAATTTTGAATTTAAATTAGTGCTATGGAACCTTTAAACAATAATTTAGAAACACACAAAGTTTCATAGACAGTATGATATGTAGGCTAATGCACAGGTTACTTAGTAAATACTGCATCTAGTATAATTTCAAAGTTCTGTCTGTTCGATGCAGGATAAAGCAAAATACAGGCTATACGATATTAGAATAAGCTATAGGATGGATATTAGCTAGCTTTTACTTCAGTTTCTATCATCTTTTAAAATAATCCCCTTTTACCAGTCAGTTTGTTCATAAAACGGTCCTGAAGCTTTCCACTGAGAATTTTTCCTGGCAACATGGCTGATGTTTCTTATTCAATCAATTCTATCAACATGATCAGTAGTTTCATGATCACATGATATTTAGCTAGATTTTTGAATTGTAGTCACTGCTTTATTGTTCTTTGTGGCCATTATAAAGAATAAATCCGTGACTATGGGGTAGGATGAGAATGTACAAGACATGTTTAGTAAGAATGCAGATGTAACTAAAGTGGCTGGTATCGTAGATAGCGAAGATGATTATCAGAAATTACAGCAGGATCTTGATCAGCTGGACAAATGAGCTGAGGAATGGCTTGTTGCCGGAAATGTGCAAATTGTAATGAAGATGAGCAGGTTATAGTCTGTTTAACCCTCGAGCTCACATACTGGGAAGCATGATAGGAAAAATTGCCAACCTAGGATGATAGGAAGGTAATAAATAGGTGTGTCAATGTATTTAGCTTTCACAGCACAGCTTAATTATAATAGATAAAATAACTATCTCCCCTCTTATCTATTGGGGTGGGGGGGGGGGGGAAGATAGTTGTTCCAGTTCTGTTTAGATTCTTATCTGTTGCAACCCTGAGATTACAGGTGCTCTTTGTCACTGTACCCAGCAATTCACAGCCTTTTTTAATAAACTGACTCCATCAATTCTCCATATAGGGATACTGACATTTTTGGTACAAATGGGGAGAGTGGTATACTAAATAACAGGAAATATAAGGTTAAAGATAACTTTGGGGAAGGACAAACATGAAAGATTACAAATACATTCATCAATGATGACTTATTTCAAATCCACAAGTAACCATTGTGTCATAATAATATTAAAATGCTGTAGGTACTGTGAATCTTTTAAACACTTAGGGTTCTCTCAAAGTGTTTTTATCAGTGAGCACTGTTAAGGCCTTCAATAAACCGACAGGTTTGATAGACTCCCCAAAGATCTACAAGCCGTTTTATTTTGTGTTTGTGCCTATCCGAGTACAGCCAGATATAGGGTACAGATATAGCACAAAACAGCACAAAATTCCCTCCTACAGGTTAATGGAGTTTAATGCAGAAGAGTGTGAGATGTTGCATTTTGGGGATAGGGTGGTCAAGGTTTTCAATATACTGGCCTTCACCTGTTGGAGTATTGAGTACTCTGGCATATTATGTTACAGTTAGAGTATTGCTCAGTTTTACTTACCCTGCTATAGGAAGGACCTGCGCTGGACAGAGTGCAGTGAAGATTTACAAGGATGTTGTCAGGACCCGAGGGCCTGAGCTATAAGAAGAGGTTGAGCAGACTAGGGATTTACTGCTTGGAGTTGCAGGAGGCAGAGGGATAATCTTCTAGAGGAGTATAAAATCACTAGGAGGATAGATGGGGTGAATGCAGTCTTTCACCCAGAGTGTGAGAAACAAGAACCAGAGGACATATGTTTAAGGTGAGAGGGGAAATATTTCATCAGACCCTGAGGGGCAGAGGAGGTAGTTGAGGAAGGTACTATAACAACATTAAAAAAAAACATTTGTACAAGTACATGGATAGGAAAGCTTTAGAGGGATGCAGGCACATGGGGCTATTGTAGTTGAGCATCTTGGTTGGCATGGACAAGTTGGGCCAAAGGACCCGTTTCCATTCTCTATGGCTACAATTCAAAAAGCAATTAAATAGCTTTGAAATGTTTTCCAATTATTAAAGATGTGTAAAGAACAATGTAAATGTAATTTTCTGTTTTCCTGGTTAGAATCATAATATTTCCATAAAAAGCTGAACAACATTTTATAAAGGTCATCTTGATCAGCACTTTGTTCATTGGCTTAGTAGTTGTGGGCTGCAGCAACTGAGACTCACCCACGGAGAAAATAATTCAGAATATATGTGATCTCAACATGACAACAGGAACAAACATATTGATTCTCACTCCCTTCAGGGATGTAGCAGGCTGGCTAATATTGAAAGTTTTCAGATTTAGGTACCAATTTCTCCAATTTCAGACACTAAATTATTTACATTAATGAGTACCTTCCACCAAAACTTTACTCGAGGAATATCTTAACTTAACATGGCATTGTTATATGGGTAGACACCTGATATTTCACAAAATAATATTTAAAAACAAAAATGTTTAGCAACTCATTTTCTCCACTCGCTTGAATCTTTTGACATGGAGTTTGAACGATTTTGTTTTTTCTTACACAGCAGCAAAACGACAATCAAATTATGGTTCAAAATCTTGCTCCAATCCATAGAACAGGACAACATAGGAATGGGTCCTTCAGCCCACAATGTTTGTGCCAAACATGATGCATCGCTGAAGATAGACACAAAATGCTGGAGTAACTCAACGGGCCAGGCAGCATCTCTGGATAGAAGGAATTTCTTCTACCTAGAGATGCTGCCTGTCCCGCTAAGTTACTCCAGCACTTTGTGTCCATCTTCAGTTTAAACCAGCATCACCAGTTCCGTACTACGCATGATGCCTAGCTGGACTGATCTAATTTGCCTCCCCAATCCATATCCCTCAATTCCCTGCACTTTCATGCGCCTATCTAAAAACCATTTAAACACCACTATCTTATCTGCCTCCAATCCACTACCACTCCTGACAATACCACTCGCTGCGTAAGAAATCTTGTCCCCACATAACTAAATGCAACTAAAATGTTCGTCTTGTTTGTGCCCACAATGTGTCTTTGTTTGTGTCAATCTGCCTAATTCCTATCTTCTTCCAAACTCTAGGCCACAGCCTTCTCATTTTCACACATCCTACTCACATTTTTCTCGTGGCGGCGATAAACATCTTCCCATCGCATTTCCACCTGTATCTCCAAAAATATCGACGAATCAAGTTTTACAAAAAGGGAATAAAACGGTTCTCACAGCCACAGTGCCACAATGACATCACAATGGGGTGTGGCCAACGGTAACCGCAGCCTTTTATCCCCAGGAGATTCCACTGATGATGTCACAGTGCAACTCACAGTGCACCAATCACAATGGGCTCTCAAGCTGCCGAGTGTCACAATGGGACATTGCCAAAGGTAACGGCAGCACGAGGTTGCTGCCCCTGTACCAATATCTGAAGGGGCTGCTCCTCAAGTTCTAGTTGCATTTTAGTCCCACGATCCTGGTGTTTGGACACAAGGCAGGCAGTGGGGACGCTCGATCAGGGGGGATCTCCCTGTCAGTTTGCTCCTGGGCCTGACCGAGATGCCCATTCGCGGGTCCAGGCAGCGGGCGGTCGATGGTCACACCACAGTCAGCTGCCTGCCCCTCTTCCAGGCCTACGTCGGTGCTCGCTTGTACCTGTAGTGGGAATACGGGGTGTCCACGGGGATGCTGGAGGCCTTCCGTCAACGCTGGTCGCCGCGGGGTGAGGAGAATGCTGAGCGCTACCATCGAGGGGGAGAGGCTGAGAGACAGAGAGAGAGTTCCCACAATCCCTCCACATGTCGAGTCCACACTGCCCGCCCCTCCCTCAACCCCATTCTCCTGCCTTCACCCCATAATCCAACACCCTTACGAATCAAGAATCTGTTAATCTCCACCTTAAAAGTATCCATTGACGACCTCCACAGCCATCTGCGACAATTAATTCCACAGATTCACCACCCTCTGAATAAAAACTTTCCTTGGTTATTCCTGGGATCACTCTCGTAAACCTCCTCTGGACCCTCTCCAATGCCTGCCATCTTTCCTACGATATGGGGCCCAAAACTGCTCACCAAATACGGTTTGACCAGTGCCTTATAAAGCCTCAGCAATTATACATCCCTGCTTTTGTGTTGTAGCCCTCTTAAAATAAATGCTAGCATTGCATTTGCCTTCCTTACTACCGATTGAACTTTTGCCATCCAGCCAACCATCCATACAACCTCCGATACCATGGGCTCTCATCTCCTGTAGCAGCCTCACATGTGGCACCTTATCAAAGGCCTTCTGAAAATCTAGGTAAACCACATCCACTGACTGTCTATCCTGCTATTTGCTTCCTCAAAGAATTCCAACATGTTTGTCAGGCAAGATCTCCCTTTCACATAACTATGTTGCTTCGGCCTATTTTATCATGTACATCTAAGTACTCAAAAACCTCATCTTTTATATAGACTCTAGAATCTTACCAATCACTGAAGTCAGGCTAACCAGCCTCTATAGTTCCCACTGTTCTGCCTTACTCCCTTCTTGAACAGCAAAGTAATATTTGCAATTTTCCAATCATTTGGAATACCCCCGATTCTATTGATTCTTGAAAGATCACAACTAATACCTCCACAATCTCTAAAGCCACCTCTTTCAGAACCCTGGGGTGCAGTCCGTCTGTTCCAAGTGATTTCAGCTTCCCAAGCACCTTCTCTTTAGTGATAGTCACTCCACTAACTTCTACCCTTGGAATCGCTTGAATTTCTGACACGTTGCTGGTGTCTTCCGCAGTGAAGACTGACGCAAAAAACATTAAATTCCTCTGCCATTTCTTTATTCCCCATTATCACTTCTCCAGCGGACCAAAGTCTACTCTTGCCTCGTTCTTACACTTTATATCTGAAGAAACTTTTGTTATCCTCTTTTACATTATTGGCAAGCTTACTTTTATATTTATTATTTTCTCGCCGTATTGTCTTTTTAGTTACTTTCTGCTGTTTTTCTAAAAGCTTCCCAATCCTCCAGGTTCTCACTAATCTTTGCAATGATATATGCCTTCTCTTGTAGTTTTATGCTGTCTTTGACTTCCCTTGTCAGCCACAGTTGCGTCATTCTCCCGTTCAAATCTTTCTTCCTCTTTGGAATGAAAAGATCCTGCATCTTCCAATTTTGTTCCTAGAAATTTCTGCTATTGCCTTTCTATCGTCATTCCTTCTGGTGTCCCTTTCCAATCAACTTTAGCCAGCTCATGCCTCTGTAGTCACGTTTGCTCATCAGAAATATGAATATATCCGATTTCATCTTCTCAAATAACCCGTTTGCCTTGATGCTGCCAAAGTAAAGATGATTGAAAGCTTCAAAATTCTAAGAGTAAATATCACCAACAATTTTCCTGGACAACCCATATTAAAGCAATGGCTAAGAAAACATACCAACGCCAATAATTCCTTATAAGGCTTAGGAAGTTCAGCATGTTCCAACAACTCTCACCAACTTCTACATATATGCCATAGAAAGCATTTTATCGGGATGCATCATAGCAAGGTTTGGAAACAGTTCCATCCAAGACTGCAAGAAATTGCAGATAAATTGCAGCCCAGACCATCACACAATCAACCTCCCCTCCATTGACTCCATTTGCACCTGACACTGCCTCGGCAAGGCCACCAGCATAAAGATGAGTCGCACCCTGGCCACTCCCTCTTCTCCCCTCTGCCATTGGGCAAAAAGTATAGAAATGAAAATGTACACCTCCGGATTCAGGGACAATTTATTCCCAGCTGTTATCAGGCAATGGAACCATCCTACCAACAACTAGAGAGCAGTCCTGAACTACGATCTACCTCAAACTATCTTTGATCAGACTTTACTGGACTTCATCTTGCACTAAACGTTATTCCCTTCATCATGTACATTGTGGATGGCTCGATTGCAATCATATATTATCTTTCCGCAGACTCGTTAGTACGTAACAAAAGCTTTTTACTGTACATGACAATAACCTAAACTAAACTGTCTTCTATGAAGAGCTGGTTCCAAATTCTTATGACCAAGTCATCGTGAATCTCATGCATCTTAATCTTCTGAAAGAATTCTTTTTTTAAACCTTTTTTTTAAATTTTGCAAATCTCAAAGTAGATTTGTTCCTCAAATTATTGACCAAGTTTGGTAAGCACATTAAATTGTTTCCACAAAAATGATAAAATGGGACAGACACACTTATCTTCAGAAGGGGATAGATGTTCAGCTATATTGTTATTTATAAATACAGATCTTATTTCCAGCATTTTTATCGTGATGCATCATAGCATGATTTGGAAACAATTCCATTCAAGACTGCAAGAAATTGCAGAGAATTGTGGATGCAGCCCAGACCATCAGACAAAATGGGAGTCCAGACGGACTACAGTTGCTGCTGCATCCGCTGAGTTTCTCCAGCATTTTGTGTACCCTCGATTTTCCAGCATCTGCAGTTCCTTCTTTAACACAAATCAACCTCCCTTCCATTGACTCCATTGGTACCTCCCACTGTCTCAGCAAGGACACCAGCATAAAGATGAGTCGCACACAATTGGCGTTGGTGTGTTTTCTTGGCGTGGACTTTCCATCGCAGAGTCTGGGATCCCTTGCCGGGGATCGCCGGAGAAGATCTCCCACCGCCATCCTTTGGCCTATAACATCGTGACGCTGCGGTCTCCGGTAGGAAGCGGCCGATTCGAGACCTCCAAGCCACGGAGTGTCCTTCCATCCCGACGTCGGAGTTTTGAGCATCCCGACGAGAGGACCTGTACATCGGGCCGTCCATAGTGGACACTGCGGAGGGTTCATGGCCCCGACTACGGATGAACAAAGGAGGAGGATTGACTGAACGTTATTGCCTTTCACCACAGTGAAGAATGTTAATTTCACTGTGGTGGATGTTCATGTTATATTCTATTGTGCATTGCGCTCTTTTTGATTGTGTGGCTTCATAATAAATCAAATTCCACTGTACATTAATTGGTGCATGTGGCAATAAATGCGAGCTTGAACTTTGTGTCTACCCGGGAAGATAGGAGCCGGATGAGGTCACTTGGCCCCTCAAACCTGCTACACTATTCAAATATCAAGGCTAATCTGCCCCATCCCTCATCTGTGCCAGTTCAGCCTAATGAGTTCAAATCATTGAGCAACGTCACAGATTAATTGGCCCATACTGACAATCAAATAGCTATCCACAGTAATCTAATTTCCAACACTTGGTCTGTAGCCAACAGTGCCCTGACGATTTAAGTACTTATCCACAGTAAGGATTAATCATCATAAAGATTAATCTGAAATGACCATAAATTTATCAAGGGTATGCAATATATTTTTCCAATAGGTACCTTAATCCTTCAAAAATTGAATCTACAGTCAGCAAAAATACATAGAGTTCGGTAGAGTTGCTGCCTTATAGCGCCAGAGACCGGGTTCAATCCCGGCCACAGGTGCTGTGGAGTTTGCACATTTTCCTGAAGTCGGGGTGGGTTTTCTCCGGGTGCTCTGGTTTCCTCCCACATTCCAAAGACTTGCGGGTTTGTAGATTAATTGGCTTCTGTAATGTTTCCCAAGGATGTAGGATAGAACTAGCTTATGCATAATCGTTGGTCAGTGTGGACTCAGTGGGCTGAAGGGCCTTTTTCCACACTATATCTCCAAACTATTTACATTTTCTTCCATGTCATTTATATATATCACATAACAGCAGAGTTCCAAGCACTGATCCCTGCATAACACCACTCATTAGACCTCCAGCCAGAATAACAACTTTTACAACTAACCTGTTTTCTATGAGTATGCCAGTTATGAATCCAAAATACCTCGACTGTGGATCCCATGCATCTCAATTATTCTGATTCAGACTATCATGATAACCTCCTCAAATGCCGTACTAAATTCCATGTAAATAACACCTAAAGTCCTACCCTCAACAATCACCTTTGTCACCGCCTCAAAAAATGTAATCAGATTTGTAAGACATGACCTGTTCCAGACAAAGCCATGCTGATTGTCATAATTAGACCATTTATCAATCTAAGCTTCATGGAAGCTATCGAATTGAGGCAAAGAAGTTGTGATATCTTGGGCTATTTACAAATTAGCAAAGAAGTGCACCAAGGTGGATAAATCTACAGGATTTGCGTCCTCAGAACATGTGGCAGCTGGGGATGAATTTGCAGAGGTCTTTGTAAATATGTTTGCTTAAGCCTCAGGTGAAGTTCTGGAAGATTGTGGGTAGCTAATATATGTTATTTAAGAAAGGCAGCAAAAGGAAGCCGTGGAACTACAGGCTGGTAGGAAAATAACTGGAGGGGTTTCTGAGGGACAGGACCTATCACCATTTGGATAGATAAGGCTGATTAAGGAAAGTAGATTTGTGCATGGGAAATTGTGTTTCAGAAATCTGTTACACATTTTGGAAGAGGTAACCTAGGGGATTGATGAGAGCAGAGCAGTGGACGTTATCAACATGGACTTGAGCATGGTCTTTGACTAAGATCCCGCATGGTAAGCTAGACTGAAAGGTTAGATAACATAGTAGTAGGCTCCCTTTGGTCATGACTGACCATGGGTGATGCATCCTAGTTTGCAGGTGATGTGTGGTCAGATGCAAGCCTGGGCGATGTCATATGGAAGACAGGCTGTTGCCCATGCAGCATGTCCCCCTTCTCCACGTTGCTGATCGATCAAAAGGAACAGCAGGGCCATTACAGTTTGGCATCAGCACCATCGCAGGATCTGCCAGAGAGAGGTTGTAGACAACGACAAACTGCCTTAGAGGCTCCGGCTCTTCTTGAGGTATACTCCAGGAGCCTTTTCCATGACTGGATATGGCCACAAGGCAGTGGAGGTTTTAAATCAGAGTTTTCCCTCTCCTAGATGGACTGCCTTCCCAGGCTGAGGACCCCCATCTGCCCAAGACTCATGGGGCGGGAGCCTCCATCTTCCCGTGCAGGTCTATAGCACCTGCCCACATAGGATCTAAAGATATATAATTAGCTTGATGATAGAAAGCAAGGGATGATGGTCGAAGGCTGTTTTTTTGACTGGGACTAGTGGGGTGCCAAATGGATCCATTATTGGTCATCATTTATTTTAAATGCTTAGATGAGAATGTACGTGATGATACCTGTCCAAATGTACCTGTGCAAATGTATTTTAAATACATTATGATGGCATGTTAGTACATTTTCAGGTGACACTGAGGTAGCATGGACAATGAAGGGTGTAAAAAATATCAGCAGGATCTTAATCATTTACATAAGTGGACCGAAAAATGGCAATTGCCGTTCAATTCAAATAAATGCAAGATAAAGGGGTCAAACCAGGGTAGGAGTTTCATAGTAAATGATAGGGCCCTGGGACTGAAGTAGACAGAGGGATCTAGGAGTACAAGTAAATAGTTCCCAAAAAGTCATAGATAAGCAGGATGGTGAAGAAGGCATAGGGCACACTGGCCTTAATTAGTCAGAGCATTAAATACAATAGTTGAGGTTTTATGTTGCAGTTGTTGGTGGTTGGAGAGGCTGTGGTGAAGCCGTTGGTGAGGCTGCACTTGGAGTATTGTTTACAGTTTTGGTTACCCAGCTTTAGGTAATATGTCATTAAGTTGAAAAGAGTGCAAATACTATCTACAAGAATGTTACCGGGACTTGTGGGCCTGGTATGGAGAGGTTTGTGCGAGGATTTTATTCCTCGAAGTGCAGGAGATTGAAGGATAATCATATAGAAGTGTACAGAATCATGGGGGGGGGCATAGAAAAGGTAAATACAGTATTTTTCCATGGGTATAAGAATAGAAAATGAGCACATAGGTTTAAGCTAAGAAGGGAAAGAGTTAAAAGGGACCCCGAGCAATTTCTTCACACATAGAATGGTGCATATATGGTACGAACTGCCCCAAAGGAAGTGGCTGAGGCAGATACAATAACAATATTTAAAATACATTTGGACAGGTACCTGGATAGAAAAGCTAGCCCTTTTTGCCCTCTACACGGGCTAGCTTTGATCGGCTTTTAGTTGGCATGGGACAAGTTGGGCACAATACATGTCCCTGCTGTATTATTCTATGACTCTATGTACTGTGATTATATCCTTTTTTCCAGGGGAAATCTCCTCGCCACATCCAGTTTTCCACAAGAGATTTTGTATGTTCAAATCAGATCTCCTGTCAGTCTACTAAACACCTGTGAAAAGAACATACTTTTCCAAATCTCTCCTCATACAATAGTCCCGATACAATCTAATTTTTCCACCTTAAGCTGCATCAACCATAGTTGCCTACTTATCAACATCACCCTGAAGACAGAGACGTCTGGAATGAGTAATTAAGTGTCAATCAAGCAAACTTTTTGGCCCAAATGTTGTCAGCCTCTTTTGTTGAAATAGCATTATTCCAGGAAGGTATTCTATCACGCATGTAACTTCTATGTTGCAAATGATTAAAATGCTTTGAGGTATTGGGGTCACTCACTTCAGGAGTCTCAGTATCTAACCTGTTTTTGCAGTTATGGTACTGATGTGGTTGGTCCAGCTGAATTTCTGGTCAATGGTGACCCCCATGATGCGGAAGGTTGGGAACTCTGTGTTGGAAGTGTCATTGAATATTAACGTTAGATGGTTAGTCTCTCCTGTTGCAGATCATCTGGCACTTTTGTGGTGTGAATGTTATTTGCCATAATCATCCAATTACCTGAATACCTTGGTCTTGTTTTATGCATGTATGGTCTCCTCGGTTTGCTTGAGTGAATGGAATTGAATCTAGTTCAATCATCAATAAATTTCACTTTTGACCTTGTATTGGAAGGAGACTCATTGATAAAGCAGTTAAAATGGTTGATTGCGTGACTGCCTTGAGGAACTGCTGTAGTGATGTCCAGAAGCTGGGTTGACTGACCAACTACATAATTTATCTCTGTGCAACATATTACTCCAGTTATTGGAGTTATTTCCCTATTATTTTCAATTTACAGCATGGTGGACATTGGTTAGGACTGCTACATTATAGGTGATCAAACCCAGTTCAATCCTGAACTTGGGTACAATATGCAAAGTTTATCATTCTCTCCGGAGTTGTCTCCCACATCAATGACATGCCGCTTTGTTAATCAGCTCCAGTGAATTACCCTTGGTGTAGGTGGTTGGTAGGAGGAAACAGGCATGTGAAAAGGGATAGGATGCAGGGGTAAGGGAAATTAGATGGGGAATGGAATGATAGAATTACATTGCCGCAGACTGGTATGACACAATGGACTGAGTAGTCTCCTTCAGTGTCACAACAACTAGATACACCCATTAATTTTAGTCTTACCGGGTCCTTTTGACGCTCTACTCGGTTATCTCTTAATTTCAGCTCTCAGAACAACACGATGAGGCCAGGAGCAAGAGGGTGGTTGTGAAACCCAAACTGGGCACCAGTAAGGAGATTGCTGGCAGGTAAGTGTTTTTGTAAGCCTGTTGTTGGTATCATCATTTTGCTGTGGATTGATGAGTAATTAGCTAATTGGGTGTGCCCTGCTTTCTATGAGTAGTGCACACATGGACAATTGTCCACATTACTAGGTAGATGCCAGCATGATAAACATACATAAATAGTTTGTCCAGAGCCAAGGGCAGTTTTGGAGGACACATCTTCAGTCGAAGATGGCTGTGCTTTGGTTCAATAACCATTCCTACACCCAAGGCTTTCCGTCATTTTCAGAATCATTTGCGATAAATCAGTGGTTAAAACTGATTTTTGCGATGCTGGGTGGAATTTCTGGCAGAACATGCTTGTGAATGCTTCAGCTCGAACTTTAACACACTCATGCTGTACATTGCCATTATTCTGGACATTCTTGGAGATGCTTTCTCCCATCATCTGTTTAATTAACTAGAACCAGCAGTTTTCATGCAGTCCATTAGTTGTTAGATCATTTAATCAAGCAACTGAAACAGCATCTATCTTAAGCTTTTAAAAAATAACCCTCACGAGTCCCTCAAGATTTTATACACTCCATTATCATATATTCAGTCCTACCGAGTGTTTGCAACATTCTTGTACATCTTTTCTGCACTCTTTCCAGCTTAATGGCATTGGTCCTACCAGACAGAGCGCGATGAAAATAGAGACACTGTACAAGTGTCTTGACGACACTTGAACTGCCTTAAAATAGCTAGGTGCCCAGAGGTCAGCATAGGTCTGGTGGGCTGAATAGACGGTTTTCATTCTCAATGGCAATGTAAGGGTTCGTGAACTTACCTCCCTGAAGGAGCACACATGACCTAAATAGATTTTTTGGAGGTTAACTTGCAGGAACATATATTAATATAACAATTAAAAACTATCTGTTATTTAAAAGATAAACAGATTAACAGGTAGGTGTATGAAGCTAAAAAGAACCATAATTTGATCCTAATCCATACAAATTGACTGTTGCCAGCCAGGATATTTATATGTGGTTTCCACACCTCATTGTACAGTAACCTTTCTTGGGAAATGTATGTGGTTGTCAAATGATAAAAGGATTTCTGGTGCTTGTAGGGCTATTGAATAACTTGCCACATTATCTGTCTTATCTTTCAGAGTTTCAAAGCAGTGACTTTTCATCTTAAGTATGTTTGGGTTCAGAAGCTCCTCTTATTAAATCATGCTGAAATATCAAAAGCTTTCTGAAGTCCATTGATAATAGAAAACACAAATTATAAAAAAATAAAAATAAAAATCAGTAAATCAGACAGCATTTGTGGAAAGAGAAAATGTTTTTGATCGAAGACCCTTAATTAGAACTGAGTCTCAGGCCTGTGTATTATACGGATTCACAACATTCGGTGCAAGACAACATTTTTTCCTTCCTATCTAATGTTAAAAGATAACAAACTTCAACTCTTGGAATCCAAAACCCTTTCTAACTCTATCTCTCCCCCAAGTTCCAGTACCTGTTGTGTTTTCACAGGTTCACAAGTCATAAGAGTAGAATGAGGCCATTCGGCCCATCTAGTCTACTCCGTCATTCAATCATGGCGGATCTTTGCCTCTAATCCCATTTTCCTGCCTTCTCCCCATAGCCCTTGACACCCGTTCTAATCAAGAATTTGTCTATCTTATCCCACTGTGTCAATGAGTTGTGACTAAAGTAGTTCCTCCTCACCTCCTTTCTAAAAGAGCGCCATTTAATTCTGAGGATATGACCTCTGGTCCTAGACTCTCCCACCAGTGGAAACATCTTTTCCACATCCACTCTATCAGGGGTGGATCTACTGTGAAACTAATGAAGCTTAAGCTTCAGGGTCCCTAATCCCAGAGGACAGAGGCCGGGCAGAGGCACAGAGGCCGGGACCCGAGCCGAGAACCGGACCCGAGCCAAGAACGGGACATGAGTGGGCGAGCATCGACCAAGGGACTGAGAGTTGGGCCGCCACAGTCTTCAGCTATGATCTTTGGTCTTCAGTCCAGGGCCTGACTTTATCTCCGGCTGCGTCTTTGTAATAAGGGGGGGGGGGGGGGGAAGGTGGGGGGGTGTCGTCATTCACAGCACGTGGAAGAACGGCACGCAGAGCCATTGTGATGTTATCAGCGAAAGACAGTCGTTTTTAAATTCTAAGTTTTGTCAGATTTTTGAACATTTTCATTAATAACTGGTGAAAAAAAGCATGAATTTTTCAGATAAGGTATATGTAAAAATGTTACTGTTAGTGCGTCGTTTTTTCGCAAAGATGTGATTACACACAAACACACACACAAATAAATACACGTCCAAGATCAGAGTTAGAGATAGATAAATATAGGATAGGAATTCTATGATAACTGGAGGTTGTTCAAAACTTGCCTTAAAAAGTATTATTCCAAAGATGTGCCTTTGGTCTCTCAAGGGGGTAGAGAATTTACTCCAAAGTGCGCTTGGCTGCTTGGTGATTTTCTGTGCAAACAACTCAGACCAGGTACCTTGGTGTATTAATCCATAATTTTCTAATGCAAAGCCACATTTTTCTCAGTCACTTACAAGTTAACATTGTTTTAACAAAATATAGAGCTGGGGAGGGGCATTCAATATTTTCAGCAGCTGTTAATAATGAAATAGTTTCATGTTATTCAGAAAATACAACACAGCTTTATAAACACAGTGGCAGAATGGTAAAATTTCTGGACTTGTCTATGACTGGAAGTTACAAGTTCCAGCATAGCAGCTAGGGAAATTTAATGCAGGTAATTAAATAAATCTGGAAATAGAAGTGTCATTAACGATGACCTCTAAACATCCAAGTATCACAAAAAACCTAACATTGGCGTCTCATTGGGAAAAAAACCCTCCCATTTCTTTCCCTGGGTCATTTGCGCCACATGGCTTATTAATGACTGGCCTCTGAAGTGACCCAGCAAGGTCTCAGCTCCAGGGTATACATGTTTATATTAATATCGCCATGAAAATAAATTTAGTTAAAATAACTAACCGCCCCCCCCCCCCGTTTATTTTAAATAACTGCGTCCTTGTCATTACTGATCCGTTACCAGATGAAATAAAATAACCCATTAAAGGCGCCCGACTAAAAACGTGCTGGCATCCAAGTCATTGCCTCAATAGTTCGCTTAACACCTACCCACAGAACCAATGTTTCCATAAATTCGCTATCATCCACTTTCAATTGGCACTTCACTCACTTTATTTCCTCTCTGGATCTTTAGTAATTGCTCTTTCGACACCTGCACCGTCTTCGTCCAGCGGCTCCACCACATCCATTAGTCTTCCCACCGCCACTTTCCTTCACCTTTTCCCCCTCCCACCACCACTCGACAAAAATAAAATCACTTCAACCTCTGCAAACGTAAACTTTTTCACTTAAATTTCGATGGGAGCCAAAACATAGATAAACCCAAAGTAAATAAAGCCCCTAAAATCAGTTCCCGGCGATTTTACGGCAGAAATGCCGCCAAAATGTTGGCGGACGAGACCCCGGCGCCCGAGCGCTCGCTCGCTGCGCTTCTTCTGCCATTTTATCGTCGAACTGGCGCTCGAGCTCGCTCCGCCAGGGGAGTCAGAGCGCGCCGGGGAGGCAAGGCGTCGGGCAAAGATTATAATCTTTGGTGTCGGGGGCGGCAAGGCGTCGGGGGCGCGCCGGGGGAGGTAGGGCGCCGGGGGAGGTAGGGTGCCGGGGACGCGCCGGGGAGGTAATGTGTCGGTGTCGGGGGCGGCAAGGCGCCGGGGGAGGTAGGGCGCCGGGGGAGGTAGGGCGCCGGGGGAGGTAGGGCGCCGGGGGAGGTAGGGCGCCGGGGGAGGTAGGGCGCCGGGGGAGGTAGGGCGCCGGGGGCGGTAGGGCGCCGGGGGAGGTAGGGTGCCGGGGGCGGTAGGGTGCCGGGGAGGTAATGTGTCGGTGTCGGGGGCGGCAAGGCGTCGGGAAGGTGCCGGGGACGCACCGGGGGGGACAGCAGGGTGGCGGGGACGCGCCCAGCTGCCCTCATCAAGGAGGTAAGGTGTCGGGGACGCGCCAGTGGGCGGCAAGGTGTCGCGGCAAGCGAGGTAAGGGGACGAGGGCGCTCCGGTGACCGGATCCCCACCTGCCCCAACACTCATCCTGCCCAACCTCTTAATTTGCACCCCGTCTCAATCTGGCTAGCCCATTTCATTGCCCCCACTCAACCTGCCCCGTACACAACCTAACCCAACCCAACCCAACCACACACAACCTGCCCTCCCCACTCAACCCAACCTGCTTTACTGCCCTGCCCACTTAATCTACGCTTCCACTGAGGGCGTATGAGAGGAGGGTGCACGGAGTACATCGTGCACGGGCCCGGGAGCCAAAGGAGAGCGGCCGAGAATTTCCTGAAATCTCAGAAAATGTTCGCATTCGCATTTTGTGCGAGCCTACATAGTTTTATATATCGTGATTTGTAGAAATTATTATCCATAATAAACCGGGGAATTTTAACTAACGGGTGTGTGGTCGCGGTAACCCGATTAAAAGAGGAGGAAGGGGAAGACCCATCACTACTGAGCACCAGCAGTCAGACCACGTGCTGTCTACATTGTGGAGGTTGTGGGCCTACTGCTGCGCCTGGAACTCTGGTGAGTTGACGGCCCTGGTCCGCTGGTGGCCGGTGGAGGGGCGAGGGTTAGCGGAGTCGCTGGTGGAGGCCCGTGGGGTGCTGGAGTAGAGATATGGGCAGCAGCATGGGTGGCTTTCTGAAGACAATGAAGGTCGGCGACCGAGGTTGCGTTGGCCCCGCCAGAGGAGGTAATGAGAGTCGGCAGCCGTGGGTGGCAGTTTCGGTGGTCCGGGCCTGGGTTTGGCCGGGAAGGGGGTGGATGTTGTTGTTGCTGCTCCTCGTGGTGGCCATCTCGGCCTCGTGGTGGTTGGGCATGCGGCACCGTGGTCCAGTGGTGGAGCTTCGGGCCTGCGGGCGGTCGAGTCAAGGAATGTCGGCAGAGGGACCGGTCTGGAGTGGGTGAGTGTGTGTGAGTGGGTCTGTCTTTGTGTGGGCGGGTATAAGTGTGTGTGTGAGTGAATGGGTGCCACACTTGACAGTACTGGCCTTTTGAAAATTTATGTTTTAGTACCAACTGAATTCCAAAAGCCTGTTTGACACATGGGGTGGACAGTATGGCGATGGTCGTTTCACCTTGCAACTTAGCATAGTAGCCTTTGATCACCCCATAATAAGTCACAACTATAGGATTTAGGCTTGGATAAAGACGAAAGGTAGCAGGAGAATTGTCTTTTTTCTCCTTTTTTTAGATATAAAAGTATCAATTATAAATCAGCTCCCCAAAATGTATTCTCACAAATCAGGAGCCCAGAAAAGAAAAGACAAGAAAGAACAAGAGGAAAATGAAAAAAAGGGGTCAACACACGCTCTTTCAATTTGGATTAAGTGCGGCTTCAAAAATATTTAATTGAACTCGCCTACAGAATTGGAGCAAGAAGAAACTGTTGGAAACCTCATCCCCAAACAAGGAGCAGTTGATTTGGGTAATCATGCACAGGATTTTGATGAAGGGGCAGATGCAGAAAATGAAAATGGAAAAGTGATGTGGCGAGAAAAGCTTTATCTTCATCAGAACAATATCCTGCTGACCTTAACGGTGATGATTTTGGAAAAGAAATGCAACATATACCCTCAGTACATAAAGCAATTTTGTAAATGTACATTTAAAGCTATTAGATGTTGAACTTGTAACAGAGTACAGACTCGGTGACCTGTTTCCAAATGTTTATGTTAGCTTAAGAATACTATTAACAATTCAAGCAACAATAGCTTCTACAGAGAGGTCATTTAGCAAACTCAAGCTGATTAAGAATTATTTAAGGTCTACATGTCTCAGGAACGTCTTGTGGATTTGGCCAGGCTAAGTATTGAATCAAACATTGCCAGAACAATAAATTTTCATGCTGTGATTTGAAAATGTTCACAAAAAAAGGCCAGGAAAGATCTTTATTTAAAGTACATTTTAAGCCTATCTACCTTTTTTATTTTTTACTAATAATTATGTCTTCTGTTGGTCTGATCTGCATTGAAATATAAAAGGATGTTTCAATGTGAATTCTTTCTCCTTATCTGTATTGTGGCATAAACAAAGATGTTCAAAACAAATGTGCTTTTGTCTCTCTGATCCCTTTTATTTATATTTATCATGGAGGGAGTATAGGAGCATAAGGCCTCAAATGCAGAAAATTAACAGAGCGCTCCATTCAACCCCTCTCTCATCATCCATACCCTTTTTGGCCTTACAGGTGACAGCTCATGGCATAAAACCGTAGTGGATAAAAACAGAATAACTAATGGAGATAGTCCATTAGTCTTATTGATAAATGTGAGGTTATCCACTTTGGCGGCAAAAACAAGGGGGCAGATTATTATCTCAATGGGGTTTGGTTAGGTAAGGGGGAAGTGCAACGAGACCTGGCCGTCCTTGTACACTGGTCACTGAAAGTTGATTTACAGGTACAGCAGGCAGTGAAGAAAGCTAATAGAATGTTGGCCTTCATAACAAGAGGATTTCAATATAGGAGTAAAGAGGTTCTTCTGCAGTTGTATAGGGCTCTGGTGAGACCACATCTGGAGTATTGTGTACAGTTCTGGTCTGCTAGTTTGAGGAAGGACATCCTTGTGATTGAAGCAGTCCAGCGTAGGTTCACAAGATTGATCCCTGGGATGGCGGGACTGTCATATGAGGAAAGACTGCAAAGACTAGGCTTGTATTCACTGGAGTTTAGAAGGATGAGGGGGGTTCTTATAGAAACATATAAAATTATAAAAGGACTGGACAAGCTGGATGCAGGAAAAATGTTCCCAATGTTGGGCGAGTCCACAACCAGGGGCCACAGTCTTAGAATAAAGGGTATGTCATTTAAGACTGAGGTGAGAAAAAACGTTTTCACCCAGAGAGTGTGAATTTATGGAATTCCCTACCACGGAGGGCAGTGGAGGCCAAGTCACTGGATGGATTTAAGAGAGAGTTAGATAGACCTCTAGGGGCTAGTGGAGTCAAGGGATATCCAAAGGGTTTCTACAGCTATGTTAATAGCAAAAGGATAACAAGGGATAAAATTGGTCCATTGGAGAGACCGAGTGGACAGCTATCTGCAGAGCCAAAAGAGATGGGGGAGATATTGAACAATTTCTTTTCTTCGGTATTCACCAAGGAGAAGGATATTGAATTATGTGAGGTAAGGGAAACTAGTAGAGTAGCTATGGATACTATGAGTTTCAAAGTAAAAGAAGTACTGGCACTTTTGAAAAATATAAAAGTGGATAAGTCTCCAGGTCCTGACAGGATATTCCCTAGGACATTGAGGGAAGTTAGTGTAGAAATAGCCGGGGCTATGACAGAAATATTTCAAATGTCATTAGAAACTGGAATAGTCCCCGAGGATTGGCGTACTGCGCATGTTGTTCCATTGTTTAAAAAGGGTTCTAAAAGTAAACCTAGCAATTATAGACCGGTTAGTTTGACTTCAGTGGTGGGCAAATTAATGGAAAAGATACTTAGAGATAATATATATAAGTATCTGGATAAAGAGGGTCTAATTAGGAACAGTCAACATGGATTTATGCCTGGAAGGTCATGTTTGACTAATCTTCTTGAATTTTTTGAAGAGGTTACTAGGGAAATTGACGAGGGTAAAGCAGTGGATGTTGTCTATATGGACTTCAGTAAGGCCTTTGACAAGGTTCCTCATGGAAGGTTGGTTAAGAAGGTTCAACTGTTGGGTATAAATGCAGGAATAGCAAGATGGATTCAACAGTGGCTGAATGGGAGAAGCCAGAGGGTAATGGTGGATGGCTGTTTGTCGGGTTGGAGGCAGGTGACTAGTGGGGTGCCTCAGGGATCTGTGTTGGGTCCTTTGTTGTTTGTCATGTACATCAATGATCTGGATGAAGGGGTGGTAAATTGGATTAGTAAGTATGCAGATGATACCAAGATAGGGGGTGTTGTGGATAATGAAGAGGATTTCCAAAGTCTACAGAGTGATTTAGGCCAGTTGGAAAAATGGGCTGAAAGATGGCAGATGGAGTTTAATGCTGATAAATGTGAGGTGCTACACCTTGGCAGGACAAATCAAAATAGGACGTACATGGTAAACGGTAGGGAATTGAAGAATACAGTTGAACAGAGGGATCTGGGAATAACCGTGCATAGTTCCTTGAAGGTAGAATCTCATATAGATAGGGTGGTAAAGAAAGCTTTTGGTATGCTAGCCTTTATAAATCAGAGCATTGAGTATAGAAGCTGGGATGTAATGTTAAAATTGTACAAGACGTTGGTGAGACCAAATCTGGAGTATGGTGTATAATTTTGGCCGCCCAATTATAGGAAGGATGTCAACAAAATAGAGAGGGTACAGAGGAGATTTACTAGAATGTTGCCTGGGTTTCAACAGCTAAGTTACAGAGATAGGTTGAATAAGTTAGGTCTTTATTCTCTGGAGCGCAGAAGGTTAAGGGGTGACTTGATAGAGGTCTTTAAAATGATGAGAGGGATAGACAGATTTAATGTGGACAAGCTTTTCCCTTTGAGAATAGGGAAGATTCAAACAAGAGGACATGACTTTAGAATTAAGGGACAGAGGTTTAGGGGTAACATGAGGGGGAACTTCTTTACTCAGAGAGTGGTAGCGGTGTGGAATGAGCTTCCAGTGGAAGTGGTGGCGGCAGGTTCGTTGGTATCATTTAAAAATAAATTGGATAGGCATATGGATGAGAAGGGTATGGAGGGTTATGGTATGAGTGCAGGCAGGTGGGACTAAGGGAAAAAAGTTGTTCGGCACGGACTTGAAGGGCCGAGATGGCCTGTTTCCGTGCTGTAATTGTTATATGGTTATATGATATGGGGAGAAGGTAGGCACGAGTTATTGATAGGGGACGATCAGCCATGATCACAATGAATGGCAGTGCTGGCTCGAATGGCCTCCTCCTGCACCTATTTTCTATGAGAAGGGAAGGGGGGCTCGAAATAAACTTTGTACCCACTGATAAAATTCCTATCACAAGCCCTGCTTCCACTTAACCCTGCTATCCTCTTAACCTGCACCGTTTCTCAACCTGCCCCTCCACTCAACCTGCCTAGCTCACTTTACTGGCCCCACTCAGCTTGGCCCATTTACACAACCTGCCCTGCCCACTCAACCTGTCCCAGCATTCAACCTGCCCAATCTGCTTCACTGCCTTGCCCACTTAATCTACCCCTCCACTTAACCCTGCCCTATCCTCTTAACCTGCACCCATTCTCAAGCCGTTCCTCTACTTAACCTGCCCAGCCCGTTTAACCTGCCACTCACTCAACCAGTCTTAAGAAAGGTCTCGACCCGAAATGTCACCCATTCATTCTCTCCAGAGATGCTGCCTGTCCCACTGTTACTCCAGCAATTTGTGTCTATCTTCAATTTAAACCAGCATCTGCAGTTCCTTCCTGCTCACTCAACCGGCCGCATCCACTCCACCCGCCCCTCCCACTACCTGCCCACCCTGCTGCTGCTTCTATGCCACCTGCACCCGGTCTTATCTGCTGCCTCTTATCAATTGTTCTGTCCTGTCCCAGTCCTCTATCCCTCAGGCCCTCTAGCCTTCGCTTAGCTTCATAAACCTCCTGATTTGATGCCCCATTCTGTAATCTTTGCCACTTCTGCTGCTCCTTTCAACCCTTTGAATCCTGTCCCTTCCCTTCACCTTTCAACGGGTCACCTCTTCATAACCTCACAGCCCCCTCCCCCCATTCCTGTGTTTCATCTGCCATCCTCATTTTAGATTAACCATTCATGTGTGATACCTTATGATATCTCCTTGAACCCATGTCCTGCCTCCCCAGATGCACCCACCTCCACCAGCTCCTTCTGTCCCTTCTCTCCCACCAAACCACTTGTATCCCTCCTTTACTTAATCCTGCCACACCCTCTCCCACCTCTTGCCAGTTCCAGATCCCTTTCTTATCCTGCTCACCAGAAGTACTCTTCAGACCTTTCCCAATCTCCTCCATTTTTCATTACTACGCTGTCATTCTTATTGTTCTGTCCTCCACTGTTCTGCTTCCACTTCCCATCTTTAGCCCTCCTCCATTGTCCCAGCTCAACTCTTGCCTCTGACATCCCACGCCTCTGTCTCTTCCATCTCCTGGCTCTATCCTCTTGCCAGCCCAATCTCATTGTTTGATCATCTCACTTCCCCTTCCAAAATATTGTTGCCCTGTTCCTCATTTCTGCTTCTCCTTATGCATCATGTGCAGAGCCTTCATTTCTTCTTTCAACCTTGTCCCCTGAGAACACCAATTCTGCCTCACCGACCACCCACAAATACAATCAGCCCCTTTCCACTCTGTATTCTGTCCCAAATATTCCTTTCCTTTTCCCTATCCCTTGGACTGTTTGTGTGCCACAACATGTTTAAGCATACACTGGCATCTTGCCAACAATATATAACATTAATAACAAGCACTGTATTGGGCTCCGAGCCTTCCAACACACGGAGAGTCAATTTAATCATATTAATATCTACGAACAGAATAGGTTATGATCCTTTCGAAAATCCTATCAATTATAAGCACTGTAGCAAGTTAAATCCTTTTAAAATTACATTAATAGTAAATCGGAACACTGACAAAGATGAATTATCTTTATCATTAATAATGGTACCTCCAAATATTACATTACTGTACGTCAATATTAAAGTCATAATTATAATAATAGGTAGTATCCTGCACCTCCGTGGATTGTCACCTTGTTGTGGTGGAGAAGCTTGTGTGGACCTGAGATCCTGATAGCAATGCCGTCTGGAGCAATGCTCCTGGTAGGGCCATCCATGGCGGTGAGGGAGAGGTCTCTGACAAAGAGCAATCCAACCAACACCTCAACGGTGGAACAGGCGGAAGACAATGGAGCGTCACAACGGCTTGGAAGGCGGGTAAAGGCTGCAGCAGGAAAGGGTTTCCGGTCATCTTGGACTCCATGCCACTGGATCCGGACCCAGATCTGTCAAGGACCCTAGGGTGGCTGTCTGTGCACCAGTCTCCCCACGTTAAACAAAGTCACACACAGGCGTCTTCATATAGGGAATAGCACCCTGGAGACACCCATGGTCAGGGGGCCTAAGAAGAAGTATCCTGCCAAAATTCATATGTGAGTACTTCTGTAAAATAAATAAAGGTATGTAAGAGGGTTTCAGAATTGATGAGCTGAGATAGCTGCAAGTCAAGTATGTTATAAAGATGGAAAGAGGGAGCTTTTGTGGTTCCAGTTACATGGAGGCACAAATGTGATTTCATTCCAGCACAATGAAGGTCAGAAGACATCAAACTGACTGGAGACTGTCAACATGCTCCCACTATAAACTATTCATTCCTTTCAGCTGCATTGTTGGGCTCACTCCAGCCTTGTTTGGTTTCTTTGTATGCAAACGTTTGCTCCTTGTTTTTTTTAATGTTATGCACTCAGGAGTCAGTGGCTTCCATTGTACTCATTAAATATAACCCATGACTGTGAGTTTGCTGCGAGCCAAAACTGAGCCACTTTTGTGAATGGCTGGGATGCACAATGCTGAGTAAACAAACGCCTTGGATTGTCTCTGCTCCTCTCTTGTATTAATCTTTACAAATCGCTTCCAGTACATACATTTTTAGATAAGAAGGTCTCAATTTGACTGGATGACTCTGAGAGGAAGCAGGTTACTGGTATGGAACTGAGTCATTGAAACTGGGAGGGTCCAAGGCTGAATGCCTGATCTGTGCTTTCTCAGTTGATTTTTATGTTTGAGTTTGTCGTGTGACTTGTGAAAAAGGAAAACAGCGAAGTTTGTACTAAATTGGGAAGAAAACACAGAGAGCAATGAGAAGATGCTTTTTTGTGCACAGAGCTGATCTGATCTGGAATACAATGTATGAAAGTAGTCACAACTTACAAAGCAGAACCTGGCTAGGTACATGAAAAAGAGAAAAGTGCAAGGCTTAGCAGGAAGAGTGGGTGTACAGGACTAATACAGCTATTCCAAACACCTGCACAAATGCAAATATTTTAAGTGGATACCCACTCTGCTGTGAGATTCTTGGGATGCTTCACACAATAAACTTGTTTTCAATTTGTTCTTATAACATGGCTGATGCTTGCCTGCTGTTGTCAGACTCTTGAACAGACCTGTCCTATGCTAAGGATGAGTTCCCGACCTAATCTGGGGCCGCCCTGATCAATCAGACCCTTCTTCAGACTGAACAGTTTGAAGAAAGGTCCAACCCGAAAAGTCACATCCATGTTCTTCAGAAATGCTGCCTGACCTGCTGAGTTAGTCCAGCACTTTGTATCTTCTTTTATAAACCAGCAACTAAAGTTCCTTTAATCTACCATATTCTGCCAAGCAGACACATTCATTTCCAGTTCTACATTGACACATTAGAAGCAACATACAAAGAGAACTTGGTCACATTTTACAATTCTTTTAGAGATACTAATATTCAAGAATCATAGTCATATTATGTGAAAACCTTTGGCCCACGCTGACCAACATGCCCTATCTACGCTTGTCCCACCTGCCTACGTTAGGCCCATATTTCTCTAAACCCATTCAAGTAACCCATGCATTTCCTCTCTCTCCACCTCTGCCCCTGCCAGCTCCATTATTCACATCCATATATTAAGGGCTCTCACTTAACTTTCTTTCCCTGGTGCCAGCCGGGCAACCTCGGCAGCTTTTTAGGTTGCCACCTGACAGTTTAGCTGGTCCTTAAAATGGGTTGCATGACGCGTGCGATAATGTGCTCGGACGAAGTGCAAAGTTACCAGTCAGAATTATGGTCAATTAAGCTATTGACCATATTATTTCTGCTCCAAAAATAGTCGCAAACTAAACATATTCACCAATCAAGACATGATATATACCACAATGACATGCAGCAAAATTACAATACAGTATCTCATCTCTTTTTACATGTTACAATGAATGCAATTTATATTATCTCTTTCCACTTCCAAACAAAAATCTGGTTGGATTATTCAGTGCATGATCAACGTCCGTGAGACCAAGCGCCGGCTAGGCGACCGCTTCGCACAACACCTCCACTCAGTTTGCAATTTTAATTTTTTTAATTTAAATTTCAAAATAGACTTTATTCAAGTAATAATAAATATATACAATATATGAATCGTGCAAGAAAAAATTCATCCGACATTTTCGGAGGCTATACAAATGGTTCAATAGTCTATACCTTTCTCAAATCTGTCCCCCACCCGTGCCACTTATGTGGCCCCCTGGCATGGGATACCTTCCCTTATTTTTCTTATTTTTGAGGGGCGTCTCCACCATACCGTGCCCCCCCCATGTCCAGCAGTGGAAGGACCCTAGACTGTGTTCCTCCCCCACGAGCCTTGGCGTTAGCTGCACCGAGCTTCAGTGTGTCCCTCAGCACGTACGTCTGCAGCGGGCCAATTGGCAACATTCCTTGACGGACATCTAGCTCTGCTGGGTAGTGAACAACACTCGGGCAGACCAAAGGGCATCTTTCACCAAGTTGATGACCCTCTAGCAGCACTCGATGTCAGTCTCTGAATGTGTCCCTGGGAACAGTCCGTAAATCAATGTCATGGAGCTGTTCGGGATAAAGCGTGCCAGGGACCCTTGCGTACTTCTCCAGACTCTTTTTGCAAATCCACACTCTGTGAAGAGGTGGGCAACCGTCTCCTCTCCACAGCAGCCCTCCCGAGGGCAGTGTGCGCTGGCAGTGAGGTTCCGACGGTGCAGGAAGGATCTGACTGGGAAGGCTCCCCTCACCGCCAGCCAAGCCAGGTCTTGGTGCTTGTTTGTGAGTTCTGGCGATGAGGCATTTTGCCAGACAAGCTGGGCAGTCTGCTCTGGGAACCACGCCACCGGATCCATCAAGTCCTTTCCCTGCAGGACATTCCGTGCTGACCACTGCCCAATAGACATGTGGTCAAAGGTGTTGGTCTGGAAGAACCTTTCCACAAATGACAGATGGGGCGGCAATGTCCAGCTGACTGGCACCTTGCGTGGCATCTGCGCCAGGCCCATCCTTCGCAACACCGGGGACAGGTAGAACCTCAGCGGGTAGTGACACTTGGTGCCCATGTGCCTTGGCTCTACACTCCACCTGATGCAGCCACACACAAACATACCCTCCATCTGCCCCTACCCTCGCTCTTCCTCTCTGTCTACCCTCCCTCTTCCCCTCCCACCTCCTCTCGTTCTTCCCCTCCAAACTCTCCATTCCCCTCCCTCCGAACCTCCCTCTTCCTCTGACTATCCCCCTCCCCTCCTCTCTTTCCCCTTCATCGCGCCTCCCCTACATCTCCCAATCCCTCTCACCCTCCCCATTCATCTCCCCTCCCCATCTCCTCCTGCGACCCTCCCTTTCTTTTCCAGTCACTCCTTCCTCTCCCCCTCCTCTTCCCTCCCCTCCTCCTCCCAACCCACTCCCTCCACTTCCTCGCTCTCCCCCTCCTGCTCACTCTCTCCTTCTTCCCTTTACCCTCTCCCTATCCGCCTCCCTCCCCATTCGTCCCCCTTCCTCTTCCTTCCTCACACCCTTCCGACCGTAACCCCTCCCTCTCCTTTCTTCTCCCCTCCCCATCCTATACGCTCCCTCCCCCCACTCCCTAGCCCTCCCTCGACTTCCTCTCGCCTTCCCGCCCCCTTTCTCTCCCTCTCTCTTTCTCGCCCCTCCGTCCCCTCCCACATTCATCTCCCGTACACCCACTTCGTCGCCTTTCCTCCGCCTTCCTCCCCTTCACGTTCATTTCCTTCCCCTCCCCTCCCTTTCCTCCCTTCCCTCCCTCTCTCCCTCTCTCTGCCCCTCCATCACACTTCCTTCATCTGCTCTTTCCCGTCTTCCTCCCCTTCTTTTTCACCCTCTACCACTCCTTCCATCCCGCTCCCCCTTCCTCCCTCTCACCTTCCTTCCTCTCCCATTACTCTCCCCCACTTCCCCATTAATCCCCCTCCCTTCCAATCCCCTCCCTCCCCCTCCTCTCTCTCTTTTTTTCCTTTCAAAAACTTTATTCAACACAATCATGTAATACAAACCATCAAAACATAATCAAAATCGCACTATAACGAACAAATCATTGTAGTACAACAGTACATTCATTATTTATAATAGTCTCATCCCCACGCGGTGACCAGCGTTTATGGAAGGCCTCCAGAGTCCCCATGGACACCGCGTGTTCCCTCTCCAGGGACACACGTGCACGGACGTAGGCCCGAAAGAGGGGCAGGCAGCCGACTCTCGCCTGACCGTCGACCGCCCGCTGCCTGGACCCACGAATGGCCATCTTAGCCAGGCCGAGGAGCAAACCGACAGGTAAGTCCCTCCCCCACACTCGGCTCTCCCCACTCCCTGCCTTGTGTCCGAACACCAGGATTGTGGGGCTAAAATGCAGCCAAAACTTGAGGAACAACCCCTTCAGATATTGGTACAGGGGCAGTAGCCTCTCACACTCCATATACACATGGAACACGGTCTCCTCCTCTCCGCAGAAAATACATGCGGCAGACGAGCCCGTGAACCGACTCAAAAGTTTATTACAAACCACCGCTCCATGCAACACTCTCCACCCCAGGTCCCCAATATAAAGGGGTACAACTCCCTTATAGAAGGACCCCCACTGGGGACCCCCCCTGCCTTCGGATGGTAACACCATCCACCATGGTGAGTCGGGACGGGAGACGAAGGCACAGTGGTTCAGAATGTGCAGGAGCATCCTATACAGTGCGCGTCTCTTCGCCTCATGAAATGGCATGCTGGTCATCTCAGAAAGGCAGCTCAGATTATGTGGAGCCGGAGGCCGAGAAATATCCCGGAGCCTAGGCCCGATGAGCAGATCTGACGGAGCAGGGGTAAGCTCTATCTGAACCACTCTAGGCTCGCGCCTCTTCTCGACACCCACCATGACAGGATGAGGACCAGCCACACCCGCAGCCACAACATCCCCCTCTCCTCGTGGAACAACACTGGCTGAAAACAGCCAAATTCCTCACTCTTAGTTCATCCCTGTAGAAGACAGGCAAGCCCCTTAGAGCGGGTCGACTGATGCCCGCCATCGGGAGCCGCGAGACCCCCCTTAGGCAACGACCCTGACGGAAAAAATACGTGGCCAGAGCGTGCCATCTGGGAGGGTTCTCTACATACATGTATCTCCGCAGAGTCCTGAGACGGAGAGCCGCCACCTGGGTACGCACGCATACCAAGGACTGGCCGCCCTCCTCTAACGGGAGACTCGGGACCGCCGCGGAAATCCAGTGCTTCCTATTTCCCCAACCAGCTTCTTCTGTAAAGCAGTTACAAATATAGAGGGTGGGACAAGAGTAGCCAGCCGGTACCATAACATGGAGGCCACCAGCTGGTTTATAACCAGCACCCTCCCCTGAAAGGAGAGAACTCCAAGCAGGCCTGACCAGCGCCCCAGCCGGGCAACCACTCTCGTCTCCAACTCCTGCCAGTTTGCCGGCCAAGCATCCTCAGTGGGGCTCAGGTACACCCCCAGATAGAGGAGGTGCGTGGTGCTCCATGCATACAATGCCATCTCCTCCGGCAGGGAGTCTACCTGCCACTGACCCACTAAAAGTCCAGAGCACTTACTCCAGTTAATCCTAGCAGAAGATGCAGCCGAGAAAATCTCCTGGTAGTCACGCATCCTCCGCAGGTCACCAGGATCAGTGAACATAAGAAGTACGTCATCGGCATACGCCGATAGAATCACCTCAACCCGCGGGCCAGGTAGGGCCAGGCCTGTCAACCTCCGAAGAAGAAGACACAGGAACGGCTCCACACAGACCGAGTACAACTGGTCCGACATAGGGCACCCCTGGCAGACCCCCCCCCCAAAATGAAAAGGAGACAGCACCGCGCCATTAACCTTCACAAGGCACTCTGCAGCAGCGTACAAAAGCCGGACCCGGGCCACGAAAAGCGGTCCAAACCCAAACGCTTGCAACGTCCCAAATAGGTATTCATGCTCAACCCTATCAAAAGCCTTCTGATCAAGAGACAGAAAAGCAGCTGACTCACCAGTACCCTGGACTAAATGAATCGGGTCCCTAACCAGGTGGATGTTATCCTGGATGGACCGGCCAGGGACTGTATAAGATTGGTCAGGATGAATCAATTGATGCAGCACGGAACCCAGGCGATTCGCCATTGCCCGTGCAAAAATTTTATATTCTGTGCATAGGAGAGAGACTGGACGCCAGTTCTTCAACAAACGGAGTTCGCCCTTCTTAGGCAGCAAGACAACAACCGTCCTACGCCACGAGAGAGGCATCACTCCAGTCGCCAGACTCTCCCCCAGAACCAACATGTAGTCAACCCCTAGGATATCCCAGAACACTCTAACAAACTCCACCGTCAACCAATCCAGCCCGGGGGACTTGCCCCTCCTGAGCTGATGCAAGGCGCGAGTCAACTCCTCCAAAGATAAGGGGCCATCAAGAAGATCAGCCTCCTCCCTATCTACAGTCGGTAGACCCTCCCACAGATCTTGCTGAGCCTCCACGCTGAATCCATCCGCAGAGAACAGGGACCCATAAAAGGACCTAACCAAGGCATTGATCCTCTCTGGATCAGTGACAGAGGAGCCGTCATCAGCAAGCAACTCCAAGAGCTGTTTTCGAGCTCCCCGCCCCTTCTCCAGAGAGAAAAAGAAAGGCGACGCTCGGTCCAGATCGTGCAGCATCTGGACCCGAGACCTCACGTATGTGCCTCGGGACTGCTCAAGCAGCAGACTCCTCAAAACCTCCTTCTTCCTCTGAAACTCTCCCAATTCGTTGGAGTCTTCAGCAAACTGACCCAGGCAAGACTCAGCGTCCAGTATCTCCCTCTCAAGCTTCTCAACCGCTGAGTCTCGCCTTCCAGTCGACCCCCATGTATATTCCTTACAAAAGAGACGGATGTGAGCTTTACCCACATCCCACCACTGCCTAAGGGAAGAGAAGCACCTCTGCCTCTCTCTCCACTTCACCCAAAACCGAGTGAATGACTCCCGGAAACACCGATCCTCCAGCAGCCTGTTGTTGAAGTGCCAGTACGCGGACCCAGCCCGAGCGCACGCTGGATTAAAATCCACACGCACCAGACAGTGGTCCAAGCACGGCACCAGCCGCATTGAGGCCGCTGAGACACGGGAAACAAACGCTCGGGAAATATAAAACCGATCAATGCGGGAACCACCACCCTCAGACCTCCGCGAAAAAGCAGTGGAATCCGGGTGAAGGTCCCTCCAAGCATCAACCAACTCAAAGTAGTCAATCAAGCCTCTCAGCTTCTTTGCTACAGCAGGCGCACACTGAGTACCAGAACGGTCCCGCACCTCAAGTGTGCAATTAAAGTCCCCACCAAGGAAGACACACTCTCCCCTATCAATAGTGCCCAACAGAGCATTCACCTCCTGAAGTAGGCCGGCCTGCATCGTGCCGGAGCTAGGGGCATACACGTTAATGAAATGCAACGGCATGCCATCCAGGCTCACGGCCAGATGGAGCAAACGTCCTGGCACCACTTCCTACACTTTTAAAACGCTTGGCAGAAAATTTGGGGCCAACAGAAAAGCCACCCCACTCGAATTTGAGCTGAGATGGCTCATATAGACCCCCCCTTCCCACTCCAGTCGCCAGGTAGGTTCGTCACTAACAACGGTATGTGTCTCTTGCAGAAAACACACCGCAAATTTCCCCTCTCTTAGGGCTGATAAGAGCTGAAATCTACGAAAACTCACTCTACTCCCATTTAAATTTAATGTAACTACTGTGAATGTGTAGGCACACTAGATTGAGATCCTCACACTCTGCGTAGACTCAAGAACTCCTCTTCTGAGGGACTCCAAAAAGCCCCCAAACTGTCTCATCTCAGAGTCAGGAAGACCACTATCCTTGTTGCCAAGGATAGCCTCGAGACTCTCAATCAAATCTAGACAGTCCCCCCACCGTCTTTGAGCAGCAACCCATCTTGTTCTGATGGAACGGCTTGTTTTTAGAAACTCAAGCACCTCAAGGATAACATTTGCCTGAGACACGGCCTTGGAGCCTGGGCGCGCAGCCAACCCGCTCGCACCTGAATCAACAAGCTCAAAAAGACCAGAACTCTCTGACAAATCGCTATCCTGATTACACACACTGGCCGCATCACTTTCCCCCTCCTCAGCCACGACACCACCCCCAGGATCAATGCCGGGGGTGGGTCCCGACACCCCTGACTGAAACACGCAGCCCACTGAATGGCTGGGCTCCTGCACGCTACCATCACCCTCCACGTCTGGGCCTGGGGAAGCAACAACAAGAGGCATCCCCAGGGCCTGTGGTGCACTGGCACCCACGGAGTCTGAAAGAGGATCACGACCCAAAACAGCCCCGACCTCCACATCATCGAGAGTGCCCTCTCCACAGGCATCACCCAGAGAATCACCACCTGCTTTTAAACTCTCCCCAGACAACTCATCCGGTGAGGCATCACGCCCCCCAGCACCTCCACTGGCACTGATATGGAGCACAGACTTAAACGACAACACCCCCGAACCTCCCATCTCGGGCTGACTCTGCACATCCCCCGTCACAGAGGGCACACTACCAGGGGAGCCAACCACGTCAACTAGCGTGCTAGCACCCTCAGTAGGCCTCTGAAACGAGGGGACCTCGTCCGACCCAGAGGGCACACACCCAAGGGAGCTAACCTCAACGCCCGATGAGATAACTCCCTCGGAGGGCCCCTGAGATGAAGGGACAAACTCCCGCCCAGAGGACACAACTCCACCGGAATCAACCTCAGCACCTGGTCCTGTGACACCTGCTGTAGATCCATGAAAAGAAGGCCCAACCACCGACCCAGAAGACACCAGGTCAAGACCACTTTCAGCCACATCAGTGGTGGAAAGCCCGGAGAAAGACATCCCCCTAGCTTTGGACCCACGCCCTTGCTCATCTTCACCAGGCAAATGCCTCCTTTTTGTCCCGCTAGCATGCGGAGGTACGGTAACCTCCATAAAGGAAGGGTCATCCGCCTTCACATTACCCCCATCCACTTTGCCACCCGCACGTTTTGGCTTCCCTGCCCCCTTCTGAACCACCTCAACTCCTTGCTGGGCCCCAGCAGGTGCAATCTGCACCTCACTGGAGCTGCCAGGCACCCCTCGGGTGGTCACAGAACTCGGCAGGTGCACACTCGATTGCATTTTCTTCGCTCGGGCGGCCCTTTGCCTCTCCTTCTTCCTGATGTTCTTCCCCTGCTTCTCCCAAATCCCCCCCTCTCCTCTCCCCTCATCCTGTGCCCCACCTTCATCCGCCGCCACAGGCGCAGGACGCGGGGGGCGTAGGCTTTCGCTGCCCAGGGTCCCCAAAGCGGAACCTGCGGACCCGGAAGGATTATCACTGCCGCCCCGGATCACCAAGGCAGAGCTGGCAGCCCTAGCCGGGTCAGCAGTACCACCCCGCGCCACTGAGGTTTGACGAGCCACCCCAGATGGGCCAGCAGTGCATTCCTGGGCCACTGCGCTAGAACTTCTAGCAGTGACCCCGCGAATAAGACACTCCCTACGGAGATATCCAAATTCGCCGCACGCATGACACCGTGCCTTTCCCCAACTCCAACGCACAGTTCTGGGGATACCCTTATACACCACCTCAAAACTCCCCTCAGCACCATCCCCCTCACCCACCTTCATGAACACCCTCCTCTTGAAACTGAAGACCCCTTTTTCCTCCGGGTCCCCCCCGGGATACAAGAGCCTAAAGCATTGGACAGGTGTGGAATAATTAATGCATCCGAAATATATGTGGGGCAGCTCCGCAGGAGAACCGGTCTCACCCTAGATACCCACGGATCCACCTGTATGTGGACCCCCCCCCCCCCCCCCCCCCCCCACTGAGATCCCCATCTCCAACGTTCGGGCCACACACTCCAGGGTCTTTAGTATCATCTCAACCTTTCCTCTTTCGAGCTCGGAAGAGACAATAGCCCCCCTCCCAAGAAGTTAATTCATGGCCTTCGTAATTGCCCCCCTAGACATCATAGGCCCAGTTTGAACAGAGATACCAAAACTGTCCCCATCCAAGTCAACATGAGGCTCAAGCTCAGATGGCCTCGTACCCGCCACTGATGCCAACGCTGCGTAGGTCCGGACCTTCGGCCGCGCCCCTTCCATCGCCATCCTCACAGAGGCACAATCCATCTCCAGGCACCCCAGCAGCACAGCTCCAAGTTAAGTCCCAGAGACAGTCACAGTCAAAGACAGGCAGCAGAAAACAGAAACCTCCAGCTGAAGCAGGAAAGTCCCCAGGTTCGTCCACAGCCAAGAGCAGCTTTTGGGAAGCTCTATCCCAGTCTCGCCGGAAGCAAAAGTACCTTCTTCACATGAAGCCAGGCAGCCGCACTGAGCAAAATGACTTTAGGGCAGAGAAATGGCGCTAAAAACGACAAAGACACCGCAAAACTTCATACCCACGATCACAGGCACTCTTGGCAGTCCGCCAACGACAACCGCACCCTCGACAATGTGGAGAAACTCAGGAATTTTCACACTGGTGGAGGCTTCCCAGACCAGAGGAAAGCTTCAACAGCCCAACGATAAGTTAAACTATGAAGCCCCCCTGTGTCTGTGCCCTCTTCGACGGCTAAATCCTTGAAAGGCTGCTTCAATCCTTCTCAACTGCAGAGCTGAGAAGAAAACACGACCTCCCTCTCTCCCTCCCTCTCTCCCTCCCTCTCTCCCTCCCTCTCTCCCTCCCTCTCTCCCTCCCTCTCTCCCTCCCTCTCTCCCTCCCTCTCTCCCTCCCTCTCTCCCTCCCTCTCTCCCTCCCTCTCTCCCTCCCTCTCTCCCTCCCTCTCTCCCTCCCTCTCTCCCTCCCTCCCTCCCTCCCTCCCTCCCTCCCTCCCTCCCTCCCTCCCTCCCTCCCTCCCTCTCTCCCTCCCTCCCTCTCTCCCTCCCTCTCTCCCTCCCTCTCTCCCTCCCTCCCTCCCTCCCTCCCTCCCTCCCTCCCTCCCTCCCTCCCTCCCTCCCTCTCTCCCTCCCTCCCTCTCTCCCTCCCTCCCTCTCTCCCTCCCTCCCTCTCTCCCTCCCTCCCTCCCTATGAGGAAAGACATTCTTGCCATAGAGGAAGTACAGATGTCAGGACTTTCATATGAAGAAAGACTGGATAGACTGGGCATGTAATCGCTACAATTTAGAAGATTGAGGGGGGAACTTATAGAAACTTACAACATTCTTAAGGGCTTGGACAGGCTAGATGCAGGAAGATTGTTCCCGATGTTGGGGAAGTCCAGAACAAGGGGTCACAGTTTAAGGATAATGGGGAAGTCTTTCAGGACCGAGGTGAGAAAAACATTTTTTACACAGAGATGTGGCCCTTGTGGCTAAGGGGATCAGGGGGTATGGAGAGAAGGCAGGTACGGGATACTGAGTTGGATGATCAGCCATGATCACCTTGAATGGCGGTGCAGGCTCGAAGGGCCGAATGGCCTACTCCTGCACCTATTTTCTATGTTATTACCTCTTCCACAGCCAACAATGAACGATTGCGGGCTCCACTTTCCCTTGGTCATCGATGTGGGCTCTGATTTGTTATGAGCCTTTCCATACTTCTAATTCGCCCCCCCCCCCCCCGATTCACAGTCTGAACAAGGGTATCGACCTGAAACATGGTCAAAGGTGACACCAAGACACTACATCTATTTGTTTGTGCAAGTCGGGTTCATTGCATTAGTTGAAACAGGGTGGACCATGTGAAGGTTGCAATCTTCCAGCAACAGCTGGGGATCAGCAGCGACCATTGTGAGCTGGAGAGGGGTGTGGGAAGGGGGGTTGTGGGGGTAGGGGCTATGGGTGGGGGGAAGGGTGTGTGTGGGCGAGGGGGGCTGGGATTGGAGGGGTAGAGGGTGTGGGAGGGGTGTTGTGTTATGGGGAGGGAGGTGTGGGGGGAGCGGGGGTGTGGGCCAGGGTGGTGTTGTGGGGGAGGGGGTTGTGGGCAGGGAAAGGGGGTGACAGGAGAAAATACCAATCCACGCGGTGCTGAATGGCAGGAGAGGAAACCAATCTGTGCACGTGCGGTTTTAAAGGTTTTTTAAACCCTGCTAACTTTTACATTAGACCACCGATCGGAATGAAACGTGGTGCAATCACAGCAAAGGAGAACGACGAAAAATCGTAGTGCTATCGCGTATCATTTTTGCGCAAATAATATGACTGCGCAAACCAGAAGATAAGAAGATCAGAGTTTTGGTTCTGTATAGATACTAGACCAAGTGGGACCCGTTGGGTCCTTGTCACACGGGAGGCCGGGTTCCCCAATGCAATATTCTACCACTAACCCAGAGCCCCCACGCGTGGCCTGGTTCCCCAACGCAACCTGTTCCCTAATGCAATATTCCACCACTCGTTCGTCCCCCCCCCCCCCCCCCCAGCGCAAGCCGCTCCCCCAACACAATATTCCAGCACTCTCCTGTACCCCCCGGGGGGGGGCTCTTTTCCCTTTATTCACTCTCCCTCATTAAACCTTTAAAAAAAAATCCTTGCTGCCAGGAATGCTTAAAAAAAAAGGGATTGCAACATTATAGCTTGCAATTGCACTTGCTAGCGCTGGCAGGACTCGGTGTCCTGGGATAGCAACAATGTAGCGAGCAGGGCTACAATCCCATTGTGACGTCATAGTTGTAAGTGCCAGTGCAGAGGGAAGAACATTTTTCTCAAATTGGGATTTTGTAAATTTACAACTGAATAACTTTGAATAAAATGTGAAATATAACATCAATCTGAACAAAACTTGATACAAACCACTACATGACAATTGTGAGTAAGGTGGTCCAAAAATGGTAGCGCTATTATGTACCTTTTTGGCGTAATTTGGCGACATAACCAAATCAGACATCACAAACGTGCAGATCACAAGCACACACACATACAGACACGCATAGAAACAAACAAGATGGGAGTTTTAATAATATATACTAGACCAAGTGGGACTCGTTGGGCCCTGTTCCCCCAACGCAATATTCCACCACTCACCCACAGCCCCCAACTGTGCAGGTGCGGCTCATTTTCCCTCATCCACCAGCACTCCCTCCCCCTCTTCACCCTTCCTCTTCTTTCCCCTCTTTTCCCCTCCATCACTCCCTTCCTCACCTTTCCCCTACCCTCAGTCACTCCCTCCCATTCATCCATAACCCCTCTCCCTTCCCTATCCCCCTTTCCCTCATTGTTTAAATAACATCAAACAACATCAAACAACCAAGAGTGGTAGCGGTGTGGAATGAGCTTCCAGTGGAAGTGGTGGCGGCAGGTTCGTTGGTATCATTTAAAAATAAATTGGATAGGCATATGGATGAGAAGGGTATGGAGGGTTATGGTATGAGTGCAGGCAGGTGGGACTAAGGGAAAAAAGTTGTTCGGCATGGACTTGAAGGGCCGAGATGGCCTGTTTCCGTGCTGTAATTGTTATATGGTTATTATATGGTTAACAATCTTCTCGTCCGCTCCCCCACACATTCGCTCTCCTTACAACAATGTTACAAATCTCTCATTGGACTGAGAGTCCTGTCTTTGTTAACATTGTCCATGACCCCTCTCCCCTTCCTACCCCAAGTCGGATCCATTGGACTTTGTTCCCCCAACGCAATATGCCGGTCTGGAGGAGGCGGAGGGAAAGGTGCAGCTCCGGGCGCAGTCTGTGTCCAGCGTGCACGGCATTTAAAAAAAAACTAAGTCAGTCAGTGAGTTTTTGAGGCTGCTATCTTGAGCCGCGGGAGGGGGAGGGAGGAGCACAGTTCCAGGCCCTGTCTGTGTTCAGCATGCTCGGCATTTAAAAATAACTGAAAGTCAGTCAGTGAGTTTTTTAAGCTGCCTCTTGAGCTGAGGGAGGGGGCGGGGAGAAGCGCGGCTCCTGGCCCTGTCTGTGTCCATGTCTGTGTTCAGCGTGCTTTTATCGGGAACAGCGAGTTTTTTTAATGCAAATGAGATCTCATTGTGACGCGTCGGCGCTCACCCCCATCCCACCCCCGACAATGAAAATCTCGAATTTTCTGGGTCATAAGCAGGCAGTTTATGTAAATGAGATCCCATTGTGACATCATATGCTGCTAAGGGCAAGTGGGGGCGCTGTTTAATTTTTTTTAATTTTAAGTGTCAATAACATGTAAAATATAATATCAATCTGAATGAAACTTGATACAAACCACCACATGACAATTCTGAGTGAGCTGAGTACATTTGTAGCATTATCATGTACCATTTTGGCATCAGAGATCACATTTGTAGCGTTATCATGTACCATCTCTGAATCAGAGATCACATACAGACACACATAGAAACAAACAAGATGAGAGTTTTGGTGATATCAGAGACCAAGTGGGACCAGTTCCCCAATGCAATATTCGCCCACTCACCCATAGCCCCCACGGCCATGGTCTCCCAACACAACCCGTTCCCCAACGCAATATTTCACTACTCACCCATTCCCCCAATGCAACCTGTTCCCCCTATGCAATATTCCACCACTCACCCATAGCCCCCAACTGTGCAGAGGCTGCTCATTTCCCCTTATTGACCCTCCCTCATTTTAAACTTAAAAAAAATGCAATTGCACTTGCTGGGAAGTAGAACTCATTGTACTTTGACTGAGATGGAGGTCAATACCCAGTGGTTTCACTGCGGGGTGTGAGCAGGGAGTCGTGGATGGGGGTGTGGGAGGGAGGTGTATGGGGGGGGGGGGTGTGGAGGCGGGGGGATGTGTGTGGGCAGGGGGAGAGAGCTCAGAGAAAGGATGGGGGTTGGGGAGAGGGGGGTATCATGGTGGGGGGGCAGGAGCCAGCGAGGGCGTCCAGAGGGGAAGGGGCAGGAGCTGGCAGTGCGATGGGGATGCTCAGCGGGCGTTGGTCGCTGGATGTTCTCCGGCAGGATCAGATTCTCCGCTTTCCGTTTGGCCACATCTCCCACGCCGGGCCACTTCCGGTCTCTCCAAAAATTGTGTCCGGTTGGAAACCACCGCCGGCCATCCTCAGACAAGATGAGAGTTTTGGGAATGTATACTGGACTAAGTGGGACCCGTTGGGTCCCAGTCACATGGAAAGCCTGGTCCCCCAATGCAACCCATTCCCCAACACAGTATTCCACCACTCACCCGTTCCCTCAACGCAAATCCGTTTCCCCAATGCCAAATTCCACCACTCACCCATAGCCCCTAACTAAAGACAGGAAGGGGCGGACCATCATGCGGAGTGACAGGAGAAAAGACCAAACCACGTGGCAGGTGAGGAGATGGATCTGCGCATGCGCGGTTTTAAAGATTTTTAAACCTAGCTAACTTTTACAATAGACCACCAATTGGAATGAAACTTTATGCACTCACGGCACAGGAAAAACGGCGAGTGAGCTGGCAAAACATCGTGGCGCTATCGCGTACCATTTTTACGCAAATAGAAAAACCGCACAAACCGGAAGAGCACACGATCAGAGCTTTAGTTATCTATAGATACTAGACCTAGTGGGACCCATTGGGTCCCTGTCACACGGGAGGCCTGGTCCCCCAACACAACCCGTTTCCCCAACGCAATATTCCACCACTCACCCATAGCCCCCACGGGAGGCCTGGTCCCCCAACGCAACCGGTTACCCAATGCAATATTTCATCCAATGCAATATTCCACCACTCACACATAGTCCCCACGGGCAGCCTGGTCCCCCAACGCAACCCGTTCCCCAAGGTAATATTCCACCACTCACCCGTTTCCCCAATGCAACCCATTCTCCCAACGCAATAGTTCACCACTCACCCATAGCCCCTAACTGCGCAGGGGCTGCTCGTTTTGCCTTACTCATCATCCCTCATTTTTAAACTTTAAAAAAAATGCATTTGCACTTGCTAGCTAGCAGAACATAGTGCACTGTGACTTTAAAAAAAAATGCATTTGCACTTGCTAGGGCTAGCAGGACACAATAGCAACAATGTTGTGAGCAGGGCTACATTCCCATTGTGACGTCATAGCTGTAAGCACAGGGAAGACATTTTTCTCAAATTGTTTTTTTGTAATTCTAAAAATGTTAATAACTTGTAAAATATAACATAAGTCTGATCAGAACTTGACACAACCCACCACAGGACAATTGTGAGTAAGGTGGTGCAAAATTTGTAGTGCTATCGTGCACCGTTTTGGTGTAAGTCCAGGATAACATACGTGCGCATAGATAGATAGGTAGAAACAAGATGAGAGTTTTAGTAATATATACTAGACCAAGTGGGACCCGTTGAAACCCTGTCAGACGGGAGGTCCCCCAATGCAACCCGTTCCCCCAACGTAATATTCCACCGCTCACACATTCCCCCAACACAACCCGTTCCCCCAACGCAATATTCCACCGCTCACCCATAGCCCCCAACTGCATGGGGGGGGGAGGTGCTCATTTTGCCTTATTCAAAATTGAGTGCGCTGTGACTTTAAAATATTGGAAAAAAAATGCACCCTCCCTCCATGCTGCCAGGAATATACTTGATACTTGCTAAAAACTTGTGGAGGGGACTGACTTTTATGGGGTTATGAGGGAAAGATACATCAGGCATGATAGAATGGTGAAGTAGACTTGATGGATCGAATAGCCTAATTCTGCTCCTCTCACCTATGAACATGAACTTGAAGCCTGGTATCATCATCCTTCTGCTTATACAGTTCCCAGCTTCATGTCATCAGCCCACTTCCACAAAAGCAGTCATGAATGTTGCCAAAAGTTTTCAGCATCTTAAGGAAATAAGATAAAAAAATGATGTGAGGGAGTAGGTGGTTTACAAAGTAGGAGGGGGAATGGGGGGGGGGGGGGGGAGGGTAAGACATTTATCAATGACAGGATGGACTTCCAGGGCTGATGGAATATATAGTTTCCTCGTATTATCCTGACAATAGGCCTCAATCCAACCAAAACAAAGACAAACTTTGGGAATGGAACAGAGGATGTAACTTACAACACCCATTGTGCCAAGGCAAATCCCACATCACACAATCAGAGACACCGTTGCATTCATTTATTATGTATGTATTTGGTCTTTGTTCCTTTGGGATATAGGAAAAGGAAAAAGCTATTCATCCTTTCTGACATTCATGGCTGACCTCTAACTCAAGACCCTTTGCCTGCCGACCATCTATATCTCTTGACAACTTGCCATGTAAATATGATTAATGTTCGGGCAATCTCTATTCATCTAGAAACAACAGCAGGGCGTGGAGAAATCTAAAAGGTCAATAGGTCTGTGCGGGAATGATCCAGTTTCCTTCTGGACCATAAAACATTTTGAAACTTTCTTATTCACAATTAAAAAAACTTGCATTTATATGCACTTTCACTGTGGTAAAAAATCTCAAAGTGCTTCACAGGAGCATACACAAAAAAATATTGACCCAAGACTTGTGCGTTAGTAAGATATGATCAAAATGATGGTCAAGGGAGTAGGTTTCACAAGGACATCTTAATGGTGGCAAGTTGGACAGGCAGGGAGGTTTAGGGAAGGAATGTTTTAGTCAATGAGAGATACCAATAATTGTAATCATGGGTGTACGAGTAGTGGAAAAGCAGTGAACACGTGTGATTTACCCAGAAGTTCACAAGTGATCCCTTTAAAAAATAAAGATTTAGATATTAAATTACCCTCCCCATTTCACAATTTGGTATACAGCAACCTCCATCTCTTGCATAGGGAGGAACTGCGGATGCTGGTTTACCGAAAATAAACACAAAATGCTGGAGTAAGCCAGTCAGGCAGCATCACTGGAGAAAAGGAATAGGTGACTATTCGGGTCGCGACCCTTCTTCAGACTCCCCCCCCCCCACCCTAGGCTTGGAGGGAACAAGCTCTGCCTCCTGATGTAATCACCGAACAATGGTTTCATTTTGTAGTCATTTGACACAATCGAAAATGTTTTAAAGTATAAAGATAATCAATAATACAAGCAATGGGGTCAAGAGAAGAGCGTTCACGTCGCGGCCTTGTTTCCACCAATCTTTCCCCCACCATGCACAAGAAGCGACAAGACAGACACCATTGTCTGCAGATGCCGAGAAGTGTGTCCAGCTCTGGCTGAATATCTTCTAATCTGTTTTTGTACTTGATAAGAAAAAGATTCAAGCAATTCATGCGTTTGATATAAACATCCAGATTTCATTCCAAACCTCAAGTATATTGGCTGCTGCTGTCAATATGATTTATGGTTCATTTGTCCACAATGCCTAACTGGTTTTCATGAGAAATTATTTCAAAGGGATACAGTTGAAGGGTGGTTATCTAACACTCTTCCTGAGGTCAGCAATTCTATATGTATTCTGTCCATGTTATAACAACCTTTGAGAAGCAGCTCCATTGTGTATTTTATTAACTAAGCCTTGCGGCAGAAGGATCTCGGCAAGCCATGGCCTTACCCTGACAGTAAGCCTGGCTCGCCCGCAATGGAACCAGAAACCCACCAAGAAAGGAAGCAGCTGAGCCAGGCCATTGCTCATCCTGTGGACCAGAGAGGAGAAGTCAGGGTCAGAACAAAGGGCTGATAAAGGGACTGGCTGCGGGAGGCAATGTAGTGCATTTCGACAGTGGAGCGCTGGTGTCCCTGCAGCTGTCTTGGACTCGAATGGACCAGGTGCCGCTCCAAGAAGCAGAGCGCGTGGATCGGACACGACCTGCAGCTGCATGGAGCAGTGGTGGAGGACACCAACGGCCCTGCACTGCTGCCAGGTCAACAGACTTTTGTGGCTTGGTTAAGAACTCTACACCTATAACAACTGGGACTTGAAAATGGTGCCAAATCTGGCCTCTCTGTACAATGTCTCAGTGTACTATTTCTATATACTCGTACAGGAATAAAATGGAATACTTTGTCACATGTAACTAGGCACAGTGAAATACTTTGCATACCCAATGTATGCAAATAGCAGCTACCTACGGCGCTGGCAAAGTTACAAAGCATGCCGGCTCCTGCTTTGTTCTTCCAACCCCCGCCCCCACAGCGATTCCCCCACACTGGGTCCTCCATTGTTCTTCCCCCCCCTCCCTCCCTCACAGTGGTCCCCCCACGCTGGGTCCTCCATTGTTCTTCCCCTCCCTCATGTTGGTCCTCCACGCCCTCATCGACTGCCGACTGCGGGTCGACCCGCAAGGCATCGCCGCTGCCTTGAGGCTTCACCATCACTTAGGCCCCATCGTCGCGAGGCTTCACTGCTGGCGCCGCTTCACCACCGACGGGGTACTGAACTGTATGCAAAAATTAATTTTACTGTACCTCAGTACATGTGACAATAAAGTACCATTGTAGGGGTCACCTACTTACCCTTTTTTTGAATTTTGCAGAAGCTGTTCAATATGTAACATTAGCCCACTTTAACCATATAACAATTACAGCACGGAAACAGGCCTTCTCGGCCCTTCCAGTCCGTGCCGACCATTTATTTTCCCCTAGTCCCATCTGCCTGCACTCAGACCATACCCCTCCATTCCCTTCCCGTCCATATACCTATCCACTTTACTTGTAAATGTTAAAATCGATCCTGCCTCCACCACTTCTGCTGGAAGATCATTCCACACAGCCACCACTCTCTGAGTACAGAAGTTCCCCTCATGTTACCCCTAAACTTCTGTCCCTTAATTCTCATGTCATGCCCTCTTGTTTGAATCTTCCCTACCCTCAATGGGAAAAGCTTATCCACGTCAACTCTGTCTATCCCTTTCATCATTTTAAAGACCTCAATCAAGTCCCCCCTTAACCTTCTGTGCTCCAAAGAATAAAGAGCTCACATGGACACTTTCTCTCTTTTGTTTAGGAAAGAACGGCAGATGCTGGTTTAAATCGAAGGTAGACACAAAATGCTGTAATAACTCAGCAGGACAGGCACCATCTCTGGAGAGAAGGAATGCGTGACGTTTCGGGTTGAGACCCTTCTTCAGACTGATGTCAGGGGAGTGGGCAGGACAGAGATAGAATGTAGTGGGAGACAGTAAGACTGGTGGTGAAACTGAAGGAGAGAGAGGGAAGGCAAGGGCTATTGGAAGTAAGAAAGGTCAATGTTCATACCGCTGGGGTGTTAGCCACCCAAGTGAAATATGAGGGGCTGTTTCTCCAATTTGCGCTTGGTCTCTGTGGAAAGCAGGAAGGGGTGGAGATGGGAAGCTGTGGCCAGTAGTGGGATCCCGTTGAAGGTGGCGAAAATGTTGGAGGACTATATGCTGTATGCGACGGCTGATGGGGTGGAAGATGAGGACAAGAGGGACTCTGTCCTTGTTACGAATGGGGGTGGGGGAATAAGAGCGGAGCTGCGGGATATCGAGGAGACCCTATTGACAGCCTATAATGGAAGAAGGTCCCTAAAGAATGAGGACATCTCTGATGACCTGGTATGGAAAACCTCATCCTGGGCGCAGATGCGGCGTAGACGGAGGGATTGGAAGTAGGGGATAGACTCCTTTCCCTCTTCTGTTATTTGTTTCCAAAACTATATTTTTTATTTAAAATTTCGTGCAGAAGTACTGATTGACAATTGACAAGAACAATTGAGATAAATGTGAACGTTTCTTTTTTTGGTTAAGATTCTCCATTAGAGAATATTTGACATCATTTAAACATCTTAAATGTTTTCTATCACTGCACTAGTTCTTAGTTTATCAGAGCATAAACATTTAGTAGATTTGCTGCTTGATTCTATTCTGCTTCTAGTCCCATGTTGTGCTTAATTGTCAAGTTGCTGTCATTTAATCCATGGTCATGTTTACACTTTATGCAAACATTTCTTTGTTGCGCATAAATATTTAGAGAATTTGCTTCCTTCCTTTGTACCTTTCTCTGCATCTCAGATGTACAGGTTTATTCAAATTACCCATTTATCACATTTACAATAAATTGTATTTCAATCGGTGTCAGTTGTTACATGTTCTCATTTCTCTCAACTGTTCTTGTCAATTGTCAACCAGTGGTTTTGGAGTTCTTTCATAACCAAGGCACTAATAAAGCACCAATTGTCCAGCATCAATGGGTGCGGAGTGGACATTATGTGTGAAATGTTGATGTATGGTCATCAAAGCAGTTGCAATCACTCCAACTCACCAGTGGAGAAAGGAAATGGAGAAACCAGGAAACAGTCACTGATAATGTATGAAGTTCTTGCAGGACTTAACAGTGCAGATGAGGACACAAAGTGTTTGAGTAACTCAGATGGTCAGGCAGCATCCCTGGATAACTTGGATAGGTGATATTTTGGGTCTGGACCCTTGTTCAGACGATTCAGATGAGGGATGATGGAGAATGCTGGAAGAAGAGGGGCAGGACAAAGCATGGCAGATAATACGTGGTTAAGGTGAGGGGGGGTTGTTGGTAGGCAGATGGCTGGACTAAGGCCAGAGATGAAAAAACAAAAGGTGTGATTCAAAAGGTTTGAAGAGCTGCATATTGTGAAGCCAGAGGAAGGAATATAGGTGGAAGGGGACAGGGTGGGAGAAATAGGCATGAGTCCAGGTGAAGCACAAGGTAGGTGGGGAGGGGGGGAGGAGAATAGAGATGGGGAGAAAGGAGTGATGTGGGGGAAAAAGGGGAGGGGAAGAGAGGTTGTTAGAGGTAACCTAAAATTTCTAGTAACACCGACGCCCCCCCCCCCCCCCCCCCCAATCCTATAATACAGGGGTCATCTGTAGTTTTATTTTTCAACGGTAGAGAAAAATTAACTAGGGCAAAGGGAATGTTTCTGAGGTCAGATTGCTGAAAGGATAAGTTATAGGGATCATCCAGTTAATGGAGTAGTCAGAGAGTAAGAATAAAAACTAACAAATGTAAAGGATGCAAAATGGAGATCTGCAGGTTATGCCCAACAGATCAACCCGTACTGATGGAGAGAAAAATACATAAATCAATATCACAGATGGATGACGTACAGCAAAAGGATGTGAGACGAAACTGGAGCACCCAGAGGAGACCCATAGAGTCGCAAGGGAGAACATGCAAACTGGACCCAGACATTGTGAGAAGCCAGGATTGAACCAGGTCATTGGATCTGCGAGGCAATGGTTTTATTAACAGTGCCACTCTGCTATGTCACAAGAATGAAATATGATCATTCCTTTTTCTAAATACAACAGTTAGTTTATTTATTCTCTGCGCATGCCACAAACCTGCCATCTCAGCATTGAATCTGATGACGCTTTGCTGTTTCAATGGTTCAATGGTCCTTTACTGTCACATGTACCCAGGTGCCACAGCTCAGTAACAATCTACATTAGGCACTATCATACATAAGTACAAGTATGTAAGAAAGTAGGGAGACCAGAGATGTACACAATATTCCAGATGTAGTCTTGCCAGTGCCCATATCATTGAACAAAGAGATTTCCATTCACATGAAAATATAGGATATTTTGAATAATTCTATCTTCACACAGGAGTGCCGAGCTTCCTGCTATTTCTGGGGTTAATGTACTGGGGCAGCGCAGTTGGCGCAGTGGCAGAGTTGCTGCCTCACAGATTACAGGTGCTGTCTGTATAGCGGTTGCGTGTTCTCCCTGTGACCGCGTGGGTTTTCTCTGGGTGCTCTGGTTTACCTCCCACATTCCAAAGATGTGCAAGCTTGTAGGTTAATTGGCTTCTGTAAAAAATGACCCTGGTGTGTGGGCTAGAACTAGTGTATAGATCATTGTTGTCACACGGACTTGGTGGGCTGAAGGGCATGATTCCATGAGTCCGCACCGACCAACGATCACCCTGTATCCTAGCACTGTCCTACACACTAGGGACAATTTACAATTTTAGCGTTGCCAATTAGCCTACAAACCTGCAAGCTTTTGGAGTGTGGGAGCAAACTGGAGTACCTGTTGAAAACCCATGTGATCACAGGGAGAAGTGCAAACTCTGTATAGACAGTACCCGTAGTTAGGATCGAACCCGGGTCTCTGGTGCCCCAGAGGGGTTTAGAAATTAGTCTATTAATTTGCTAATTACTTATCTGCATGACGATTTATAAGACAAATATGATAGGAAGTAGCATTTCAGTATTGTCTCTAAAGTCTGCGTGTTCTACATCCAAATGGTGCAAAGGGATAGACACAAAGTACCGGAGTAACTCAGTGGGTCAGGCAACATCTCTGGAGAAAAAGAATGGGGTGAGTTTTCGGGTTGGGGTCCTTCTTCAGACTTAAAGGGTTCTTCACAGTTCTTCCGACTGCAAAGAGATATCTGGTTAGAGTGGGCACAAGATAATCTCTGACAGTGCAGTACCATCTTTGTTTGAGCTTGAAGTGACATCTTCAATTTGCTGGAGTAGAAACATAGAAAAATAGGTGCAGGAGTAGGCCATTCGGCCCTTCGAGCCAACACCGCCATTCAATGTGATCATGGCTGATCATCCAACTCAGGCTCGAGGATCTGTATATTTAGTTTAGAGGTACAGCACGGTCCACCGAGTCCATGCTAACCATCGATCTCTCGTTCACATTAGTTCCATACTATCCAACTTTCTCATCCACCCCCTACACTTTAGGGACAATTTTACAGAGGCCAATTAATCTAAAAGCCCACAAGTCTTTGGTATGTGGACGGAAACCGGATCACCCAGAGGAAACCCACGTGATCACAGGGGGAACGTGCAAGCATAACACAGACAGCACCCGAGGTTAGAAACAAACCCGGGTCTCTGGTGCTGTGAGGCAGCAGCTGTACCAACCATACCACTGTACCTCTGATTATCTATTCATATCACTGGAGTAGATTTAGATCTGAAATCTTCTGACCCAGAGCTGAGAAATCTAACTCTCAGCCTTGTCCTACATCATGGTTGAGTCTGGGATAAAGTAATATTGTTAAAGAAAAACTTGTCTTAATGTGTTTCCTGGCATTAAGAATAAGATTGGATTCATCTGCCACCTAACGGTGCTCTACTGCTACTGCATGCAGTGCAAGGCTTTAATTTTAAGGTGGCCTCAGAATAATCAGTTAGAGTCAAGAGTGTTTTTATTGTCATATGTCCCAAAACGGAATAATTAAATTCTTACTTGAAGCAGGACACAGATATGTAAACATATTACTCTGTAAAACCCAAAATAAACAAGAAAAAAAGTTCAGTGTATATAAAAAGGAGAAACAGTTAAATAGACAATAGTAATGTAAAGTCAAAAATAATGTCCCCAAATCTATATCGTTCGGAGCTTATTTGGAAGTTGTAGTGTTTAATAGCCTGATGTTGTAGGGAAGAAGCCTGAACCTGGACGTTACCGTTTTCAGCCTCCTGTAGCTTCATCCCGATTGAGAGTATGGTCAGGGTGGTGCAGGTATTGATGATGGTATATGGACACACTGATCGGTTCTGTATTTATGCCTACTATATTCTGTTGTGCTGAAGCAAAGCAAGAATTTCATTGACCTATCTAGGACACATGACAATAAACTATCTTGAATGATGCAGGCTGTCTTTCAGAGGCAGTGACTTCTGTAGATCCCTTTGATGGTGGGGATGTCAGTTCCCGTGATGGACCGGGCCATTTTTACCACTTTTTGCAATCTTCTTCATTCCTGGGCCTTTGAGTTGCTGAACCAGACCGCAATGCAACCAGTCAATTTTCTCTCTAGTGTACATTCAGTTGTATGGATTATCCCCTGTCCATCATGGGTAAGGCCAGTGTCTTATTTTAGTACATTCATGTGTATCTCATCAATTAATAAGGGAAAGCAAGTACACTGTGGTATAAGGGGGAGGTGTTCATTTTTGAAAATGTTGTGAAAGTTCCAATATTAGACTTATTTGCCAGCATTTAAAAATCACAAATGTGAATACTGAAATGGTAAATGATGTCTTGTATGACAAAGAGGGCAGTACAACTAAACAACAAGACCATTTCAATATTAAAGATATGTTTGCTGTGCAGCCAAAGATGCTTGTGTTATAGCCTTGAAAGCAGCTCATCCAACATCCGAATACACCTTGACATGGTGTGTGTAGAAAGGAACTGCTGATGCTGGTTCATAATGATGATAGACACAAAGTACTGGAGTAACTCAGTGGGTCAGGTAGCATCTCTGGAGAAAATGGATGCGTGATGTTTCAAGTGGGGTCTGAAGAAGGATTCTGACCCGAATTGTCACCCATCCTTATTCTCCTGGGATGCTGCCTGATCCGTTGAGTTACTCCAGCACTTTGTGTCTATCTTCTGCATGTGGCATGTGTTTGAAAAGAAAACACAGAGAGTGGTACTGAGACTTAGGAGTGTGCTGCAGCTTCTCAAAAAGAGATGTGGCAATCCTGGTAGGTGCAATTGAAGAGAAATGGGATTGGCCCATTAAACGACAATTTACCCACAAGCTTCATAAACCATTGGTTCATGACCTTGTTTGATGAAGCTTATGTGGGAGATAGAAACATAGAAACATAGAAATTAGGTGCAGGAGTAGGCCATTCGGCCCTTCGAGCCTGCACCGCCATTCAATATGATCATGGCTGATCATCCAACTCAGTATCCCGTATGCATCCCGTATGCAATGGGTGCAATGGTTATCACTTGTAAAAAGAAGAGACTAGATGCTAGAATCCTGAACAAAAACAAAGTGCTGGAGGAACTTAGCAGGTCAAGAAGCATCTGTGGAGGGAAATCGTCGTTGGACTGTTCGGGTCGGAACCCTTCTTCAGACTCACGTTAAAAGAAATGATGCAGAGGCAACTTATACTCAACAACAGCAAGATTACAGGGCAAACACTACGGTTGAACAAGTCATTAGTGAGACCTCCCTTGGATACTGTGCAGTTCTGGATGTCCAGCTACAGGAAGGATGTCATTAAGTTGGAAAGGGTGAAAAGAGATTCCGCTCAGAGAATACTCCATATCTCAATTGAGCTGCCAGAAGACCAAAGTGGATGTAAATTGGATTTTAGAAACATTTTGGACTGATATATGAATAGGAAGGATTCAGAGAGATACAGGCAAAATACAGATAAATGGGAGTAGCCCGATATGCCAACTTGATTTGCATGGACAAGGTGGGCAGAAGGACCAGGTTGTGTGCTGTACACCTTTATGCCTCTGTGAAACATGATTCGTCCAGTATTGATGGACAGTCACTGAAAACCAGCTGGTGGAACAATCCGTTCTTTCATTTGTTTTTGAAAACACTGGAATACAGAAAACGGCATAATTAGACCCATAAACATTATCAGTGTGAGTGCTACACAATGTGCAAATCATTGGATCCACTCTCCAGAGCGGTGTTATTCTTGTTAGAAAGTCAGAATTACCATTTTGTCGTTCAGTGATTCCGATTGCAGCTCCTTGCATTCAGTAGAACTGTGTGATGGAATCCAGTATCTTAAGAGTCATACAGCACAGAAACAGGCCCTTCGGTCCAACTTGCCCACAGCGACCAACATGTCCCATGTACACTAGTCCCACCTGCCCGTATTTGGCCCATACCCCTCTAAACGTTCCCACTCATATACCTGTCCTTGTGTCTTTTAAATACTGGTATAGTACCTGCCTTAACTACCTCCTCTGGCAGCTCATTTACCGACCACCCTCCGAGTGAAAAAGTTATCCCTCAGTTAAATCTTGCCCCTCTCACTTTAAACCTACATTCTCTGGTTCATAATTTCCCTTCTTGGTTAAAAGTCTGTGCATTCACTCGAACCATCCCCCTCTTGCCTAAGATGTCTCATTCATTAAGCTACAGTATATCATGTAATAAGTAAGTAGGACACCAGATGGTGGTGTGTTCTCCAAGAATTAGTCATTGCCGCATAGCACATAAAAAGCACTGTGTCCAAGTCCTCACCTGTTTTTTCTCTCTATCCTGCACTTCTGTTCTCATCCCGCCTCCCATACAGAACAAGGGTAGTGCTCTTACCTTGTACCCCAGCAGACTCCGCATCCGGTACATCAATCTTCACCATTTCCACCCCATTCCCCCTCACCTCCATCCAGGGATCTAAGCAATTTTCTTCCAAGCGAGGCACAGATTCACCAGCACCTCCTCCAATTCAATGATTCAATTATACTTTATTGTCACATGTATCTAGGTACAGTGAAATTATTTGCATTTGCATACAACACACTAAGTACACATTGAGTCGCCACGTTTCTGGCACCGACAAAATTACAAAAGTACTCATAAGAGTCATGTTTGTCCCTCTTCGTTCTCGCCCCCACCAGCCCCCCACCCCCAGCCCCCTCGTTGGACCGTCTATGTTCTCGGCGGCGCAGCTTTTCCTCGGCCTGACTGTCCCAAGTATCTGTTGTTGCTGCCAAAATCCAGCAACTCCCTCCTGGTACCGCGGTCCGCCAAGCCTTCGGGACCTCTGGGCGGATTCCTGGTTTCTCGACCAACCGAGCCTTGGGGTCTTCTGGGCAGGCACTGGGGCTGTGGTACTTCGGGAAGGCCTCTGCTTTAACACAACCTCAGTTTTCTCGAAGTAGCCTTCTCTATGTCAGTTTAGGCGACTACTTTGCCGAGCACACGCGCTCTGTGCATTGTGGCCATCTGGTGCTCCACGGTTGCCAGCCAATTCCCCTTCCCATTCGCATACAGACCTGTCTGTCCTTGGTCCCCCCCTCCCCATACACTTCTCCCCCCCCCCCCCCCCCCACTGGACCCCCTACCCCTGAACCCCCACTGCAGACGTACAAGTTACAAGTTAATAAATAATGTGACCCAACATTATATAAAAAGATAACATGGAAAGTGACGGAAAAACTCATCAGGTCAAGCAGCATTGGTGGAAAGAGATGAGGGGCCCTTCATCCGACCTGAGAAATAGAGAAATGTTCAGGTGGTAGCAAAGGTGGGAGTGAGCGAATGGTAGGACAAAGAGATTTTTTTCTGATGGGGTGAAAACATGTGACAGGTGGGATCAGATTAAGCTGTTATCTTTTTAATTTTCATTATTATCTACCTGTTCTGCCACCACCAGGGATTCATGGATCTGTACACCAAAATCTCTGTGTTAGACACAAAAAGCTGGAGTAACTCAGCGGAACAGGCAGCATCTCTGGAGAGAAGGAATGGGTGACGTTTCGTGTCGAGACCCTTTTTCAGACTGGCAGGGAGTGAGGATGTTTCAGAACTCTTGTCGGGAAGAGGAGGAGGACTTCTTCAAAGTAGATATACCTTGATGAGATTTTGCAGTGGAGCAGACAAAATGTGTAGGAAGGAACTGCAGATGCTGGTTTAAACCGAAGATAGACACAAAATGCTAGAGTAACTCAGCGGGACAGGCAGCATCTCTGGAGAAAAGGAATGGGTGATGTTTTGGGTGGAGACCCTTCTTCAATCTCTGCGTTACTTGATACTTCTGAGGGCCCTACCATTCATAGTTTGTGTCCACCATTAATTCTTGCATTATCCATATTAAATTCCATCGGCTGAAACTGTCAACTTGCCATCACTATTTTGCTTCAATGCCCTCTGATCTTAAAGTTATGCGCTCTGTGAAAGAACAAATGGCAATCGTTAAAAATCGTCTATTGTCGGTGTAAACCAGCATCTGCAGTTCTTTCCTACACAGGATATCTGTTTAGCTAAAATAGGGGTTGGTTGAAGAAGACACAAGAACACGGGTGTGTTTGTTGGAGGCACATGACAGCTATTGTCAAAGCAATCTAATAACAAAGGAATGCTGAAGTGTCTTTGTGACATTCTGTTGCGGGTTCTGTATGTAAAGGTGACGTGAACCTTTATTCGGTGAACAGTCCAGTGAGACTGTTCCCATCATTTGTTGTATTTGATGCTCCTAAATAAAGCCTTGATTGCCTTACCCGATCTTTGTGGTGTGAAGTGAAAGAAAAAAAACGGACTCGTGGTTATGCACGAGATTCAAAGTTTATGGTCAAGTGTTTAACCGAGTTCCCACGGGCATGTTCTTTATGCGATGTTCCAAGGTGCTCTCCCGAGTTACCAAGTTCCTCTCCCGTTACACTTGAGCCAACCGTGAATGAAGGTATGTTTTAATAAAGCAACAATGTTAAAGAAAACACCTCCATCCTGTGGCTTTGAGTTAAAGATAGAAATCAGCGCGGCTACATCTATTAATATGACCTACAGAGGGAAAATGCGCATCAGATTGTTGGGAGACGGAGCTCAGGGTTCGCCTCCTGAGCTGCTTTGGTGCCCAGGTGTGAGGGAGGTTGGGGGGGGCGTCATTAATCTGTCTGGGGTGACAAGGCCCTTGGGTTCGGAGTGGTGTGCAAGGGAGACTTAATTTCATTTCGGAGTCACGTGAGTGACTTCGTGAAGAGCCCGCCGGCGCGCATGCTCGACATATCGTCGTATCGCGTTGCTGCGACGGCTGACGGAGGAGCGAGCTCCTCGCCAGCCCTTCATAAGGGAACCACGCAGGTAAGTATGCTACCTTAAGTTGGTGGTTCTTGTTGTGTTTGTTTCACAGCAAGAACATGGATGGGAGAGGCCGGAGTTCGAGGAGAAGTCGCCGGCCAGCAGTTCCGGAGCGAGAGTTGTCGGGGGTACCTGCAACGCAGACCGGAACGAGGGCGGAGATGTCGGTGAGCTCTGTATTTTCAGGTCCGGACCCGCCCGCACACCACAGCTCGGAGGAGTTCGACGAGGAGGAGTGTGGTGTGCCGCCAGAGCAGGACGACTCTGCCATGGCAGCCAGGTCGTCAGCAGGCTTGCTGACGGCTTCGAGCAGAAGGGTCCGTGCGGCTGCACGGCCCGTTTCACGCAGCCCTCTGAGAAGGGGAAGGGCAGGAGCCCAGCAGCCTAACCCTGTCGGGGCTAAGGCTCTGCCTGCCGCCAAGGAGCGGTCAGGTTCCAGGACGGGACCCGGGGCAGCTGTGAGGTCCAGCCGTCGCCCCCCAACTTTTGACGCCGGGACGAGTCAGTTGGGGGTCCCGTCACGGTCGCCGAGCCCCCCATGGATGGGTGGGCGAGACCATGCGTCGGCAAGGTCCACGATGTGGGCAGCTGGCAAGCCTGCACGGGCCCAAGGTATCCAGGCTTCGGCTGGTGCCGACACCATGCCGCATCTGTCCATAGAGGCAACGGCTTCCGCTCCCGCTAAACGGAGGCGGTTGAACACGCCCGTGCAGGAATCGCGCAGTTTCGCCTCGGCGGCTGTCGACGACAACTACCGGCACCGGCAGGGCCTCGACGAGGTGCGGGCCGATGACAGGAGCCCCGGCCAATTTTCAGAGCCGGAGGACTCCGACCACCTGAGTGTTCAGGGTGAAGGGCGTATTGACCGGATGGAGCGGCTGCTGGAGCTTCTCCTACAAGGTCAACAACAACAGGCATCCAGCAGCGACAGGCACAGGGCTTCATCACCAGCTTCGTACACCAGCCTGGAGCAGCAGGACGAGGAGGCCGTGGTTGACCCCATCCCACCCCCGCCTGAATTACCGGCGGAGGACCTCCTCGATGTGGCTACCAAATTTGCAGCCCCTCATTCGTTGGGGCTTCCCATCAATACGAAGTTGGCAGCCACAGTGGACTTCCTAAATAATCACCAGCTTCAGGAGGAAGTCCTACTACAAGCCATGAGCCGTCACAAGGCTCCCTCAAACTGCAATTCCCTCAACGTGCCTGTGGTCAATACGCCAATATGGGGCAACATCAGTGCGGCTATCCGTCAGCAGGAGCTGAAAATTCAGCGGATCCTGAAACTCCTCATGGCCGGGATTACTGCCTTTGTGCGGTCGGTCGACGGAGAGGAGCTTAATTTGGACCAGGAGGATGCTCTGGCGCTTCTGTGCGCTACTCAAAACGAAATAAACGGCTTTCGGAAGAACAGCATCCGCCCAGCGCTCAACCCTAAGTTTGCAGGGTTGTGCAAACCACCGCCGCCGCCGCCGCCCCGTCAGCTCTTTGGCGAAGACCTCTCCAAAAGGGTCAGAGAGCTGGATGAACAAGCCAAGACCGTGGGGCTCATGCGCTCTCACAGTGCCCCCACGCCATCAAGCTCGAAAGCCCCACTTGGCCGTTCACGAGGGTCTGTCAGCACTTCCACCAGGAATTACCCTCCAGCTCCAAACCGATATCAGCCACCCCAACCCCAGGGGTCTTTTTTAGGACAGGCTCGGCAGAAGCCGAGGTGGAAAATGAGGACGCCACGACCTCAAACCAACCCAGCACCTCCACGACCACCCACTCGTGTCAGGGACCGCCGGTAACCACAGAGGTGAGGCGATCTGGTTCTCTTTTTTCTCTTTGTTTAACTCCACATGTTGGTGGGCGTTTGCGGTTGTTTGCGGGTGCATGGGGTGACATTACCAGCGATGAGTATGTGTTACGGAATATTCAGGGCCATAGTATTGAGTTTATTAATGGGGACATCCCTCCACCTCAGCATAGGCCGGGTCGTACTTTCAAACTAACGGCTGCGGAACAGTCAGTAGGCTATAAGGAAATTTTAAGGTTGGAACAGAAAGGGGTCATAGAGAGAACGGTTCATGAGCCCGTTGAATTTGTTTCCAATATTTTCACTAGACCTAAGAAGGATGGAGGCTGTAGAGTCATTATTGATCTAACCACTCTGAATAACTTTGTAACATATACTCATTTTAAAATGGACACGTTTGAAACGGCCAAATCATTGATTTCACAAGGGTGCTTTATGGCATGCATAGATTTACAGGATGCGTACTATACCGTACCTATGAAAAAATATTACAGAAGGTTCTTAAAATTTATCTGGATGGATCAGCTGTGGCAATATAGGGCGTTGCCTAATGGGCTCACCACAGCCCCTCGCTTATTTACTAAATTGGTGAAGCCAATTATGGCTTATTTAAGACAAAGACATCATATTGTTATGGCCTATTTAGATGATATTTTAATTGTCGGCCACACCTTGGAATTAGCACAACAAGGGGTGGCAGCTGCGGTCAATTTGTTCCAACAGCTTGGGTTCATTGTTCATCCAGAAAAATCTAAGTTCTGCCCCACCCAGGTAATTAATTATCAGGGGTTCCAGGTGAATTCCATTAGCATGAGAGTCACCATACCAATTAACAAAATTGAGGAGGTAACACAGGTGTGTACAGACTTGATTAATACTCGTATACCATCGATTCGTCACACAGCTACTGTCATTGGCAAGATTGTGGCTTTGTTTCCGGCAGCCCGGTATGGACCTCTGCATTATCAAAACTTGCAGAGAGCCAAGATCGCTGCGTTGCGACGGCATGCTGGTCATTATGATCGATCAATGCGGCTGCCGCCTGCAGCATTGGATGAATTACGATGGTGGGTTTGCCACATTAGTAAATCGTTCAAAACTATTATTGAGGCGAAACCGATGATATACTTACAAACTGATGCGAGCTCTGATGGCTGGGGAGCTACGAATCAATTCTCTAGTTGTGGGGGCCGATGGGATACCCTTGAGAATACGATGTTGGTATCACAAGGGATCAACTATTTGGAGCTGCTTGCAGCGTTTCACGGACTTCGTGCATATTGTTCCAAGATCATTGGAGCACATGTCCGGCTCCAAATAGACAATACCACAGCGGTGGCATATTTAAACCACATGGGCGGTACCAGGTCAGTTTCATGTGATAAATTGGCTAATTCAATTTGGCTCTGGTGTGTCAAGAGAGACATTTGGATTTCAGCTACCTATTTGCCAGGTGAGCTTAATATTGTGGCGGACGCCAGGTCACGCAAGTTCAATGATAATATTGAATGGATGTTACATCCTGAAATTTTTGCAAAAATCACAGCCAAATTTGGGAAACCGGACATTGACCTTTTTGCGTCCCGGTTGAACCATCAGGTACCAACCTACGTCGCGTGGGAACCAGATCCTGGGGCTATAGCGTTAGATGCATTCTCGCTAGACTGGGGGAATTGCTTTTTCTATGCATTCCCCCCGTTTTGCCTCATCAGTCGGGTATTACGTAAAATTCAGATGGACGGTGCCAAGGGCATCCTTATCATACCCGACTGGCCTACACAGCCATGGTATCCGATGGTCTTTGACACGCTCAGTGAACCTTGGGTCCGTTTGCAGGGTAGCCCAGAATTAGTTACTCACCCTGTTTCAGGGGAGCCACATCCCTGCCATGGCTATTTAAATTTGTTGGCTTGCAGATTCTGAATCGGCCTTTAGAACAATACGGCCTTTCTACCCGGACCATGGATACCATTGCGGCGTCGTGCCGAGAGTCTACAAGGCGAAGATACCGCTCTCACATCAGGAAGTGGGAAGCCTTCTGCAGCCGCTCTCGCATCACGTACGATGCCGTGACTATAACCGACGTCCTGGAATTCCTCGCGGGGTTGCACCATGATGAACACTTAAGCTACAGTGCCATCAACAGCGCCAGGAGCGCTCTATCATTCTACCTCAATATTGAGGTGGGATCCAACAGGCTAGTGTCCAGGCTCATGCGGGGTATTTTCAATACGAATCCGCCTACACCACGTTACAATATCACCTGGGATGTCAGGGACGTTTTAACTCTGCTCAGGACGTGGTCCCCCATGGAAGGGCTCCAGCTGGACAAACTCACCATGAAGCTGGTGATGTTACTAGCGCTGACTTCAGCACAGAGGGTACAGACACTCCATAAACTACGTGTCGACAGAATGATGTCTACCCCCACAGAAGTAGTTTTCTTTGTTGACGAGCTACTAAAGCAACACAGACCTGGGTGCACAGGGCTGCAGCTGAAGTTCCCGGCATACCCCGCCGATGCTAGGCTATGCTTAGCCTCCCATATCCGTTACTACGTCAAGGTGACGGCAAGCATCAGAGGAATGGAGAGATACCTGCTTGTCACTCATAAGAGACCTCACCATCGAGTGACAACACAGACGATATCCAGGTGGCTTCGAGTCGTCTTGGGTAAGTCGGGTATCGACACTAATGTGTTCAAATCTCATTCCACCAGGGCTGCATCGACGTCGGCGGCGAGGGTCATGGAGGTGCCCATGGACCATATTCTCGCCACAGCAGGATGGGCTAATGAGACGGTGTTCCAGCGGTTCTACAACCGGCCCGTTGCTGCGCCTCTACAGTTCGCAGAAGCCGTGCTAGATGCGGGGCAAGAACGTGGAGATGTCCCCGAATGAGGGGTTTTGATTTGTTTGTTAATAAATATGCTTTGTTTTGCAGTATGGACTAGTCAGCAAGTTATTCCTCCCATCCATCCCTGGTAGTGGTGTGACAGCATGGACGTGGTCCAGGGCGTGTCATCACAGAAGCTTTGAAGTCTTCACGAAGTCACTCACGTGACTCCGAAATGAAATAGTAAGATTGAACGAGAACTTACCAGTTCGAAGGTTGATCTTTATTTCATGAGGAGTCGAAGTGAGGGATTTCGTGCCCTCCTCGCCCAACCCTCAATCACCTTCATCTGGTAATCTTAGTCAATTCAATCATACTATGCGAAGTCATTTCTATTGTTGGTTCTGTGATTCCACGCCGCTACTTTGAAGTATGTCGAGCATGCGCGCCGGCGGGCTCTTCACGAAATCCCTCACTTCGACTCCTCATGAAATAAAGATCAACCTTCGAACTGGTAAGTTCTCGTTCAATCTTACTATTCTCTCCGATCTCGCTGAAGCCCCGGACCAGAACAAAGGAAACACATCTTGCCAGCGCGTACAAGCCCGTTGTATATAAGGGTCTCAACCCGAAACGTCACCTGTCTCCTTCACTCCTTCGCTCCTTAGATGCTGCTGCACCCGCTGAGTTTCTCCAGCCTTTTGTGTACCCCCGTTGTATATAACTTTGCTGCTGACGCGCACACCCACTCTCTCTCCCTCTCTCTCTCTCTCTCTCTCTGCTCTCTATCACTGCAGCTCAGAGCCCAAGCTCGCCATCCTATAGTGGTAACATTCACATCGGGTCCCCTCCACACCCACACGCCCTCTCTCCGACACACACCCCCCACAAGGCAACAGGCAGCGTGAGAGACAGAGAGTTTGTAGGGTGTTGGTTTTGTATAAGGATTTATTTTTAAATTATTAGCCAAGGTCGGATTTACTTATTTTAAACGAAGTTTGGAGCGCTTGACAATACTTTTTACTCTTTGCGCTCGTTTTCAGAAAGGGTTCAGACCCCGCTTGGCTCGTTGCCCCCTTTGAACCAAGCCCTGCGAGAGGGATGGAGGGAGGGAGGGAGGGGGTGAACAAGAGCGCCGAGGAGGAGAGGGAAATAGGGGGGGGTGGGGGAGTGGGTGGAGGAGAAATTGGGAAGAAGTTAGTTGTTCAGATCAGAAACCTGTAGGCTGGGAGCCATAATGGTGAAGAGCACACCCAGTTCTTCTGAGGAGTGCATAAGAGACTTAGATCGGAAGCAATGTTCCTCTAGAACTGTAACTGAAACCGTGTCCACATCACCTCCTCTTGGCGGGACCCCAAAACCAGATCTACGCGTCAGGAAAATCCAATGTTCATTGATTCATCTCCATGGTTTTATAGCTAATTTTCCAATAAATAACTGCAGTAATCACCCCCCGAAAGGGTAGGATAGGGCTGAAGCCCAGTGTTTAGACGTTGGAATGTTTTTTTTTAATCATTCTAATAGAATGATTTTCCAACTCCTGTGGTAATTAAACTTTTTTTTCACTCCTAGTTTTTTAAAAACATTTTTAGGATATACATTATATATAAAATTGTACACATGGGAAAATAAGACGAAAATGATAAAAAAAAACAAAGAATATTTAGTCTAGGGTGAATTAAATTTTGTGATTAAGACTCGAGCGTGAATGGCACTGAAATATTTTAAAGAGTTCCCACGGTAGACTCACGAATCACTACGTTAAACGCACGGGCCCTACGTTCTTACAACGAGTCTAAATGTTTCAATTTTAAACTTGAACACTAAATTTGACTCGTGGAAAAAGTCAAACATGTTTGACTTTTTTCACGAGTTCACAAGTTTCGCGGGTACCTGCCGTTAGCGCCACGAGTGGACAAGTTGATCGCGCGAGGTCCCACGTTCCCGCTACGTTGGCTGTACGTGATCACCACGAGTGAAAACTCGGGGTCACTCGTGGGCCAACTCGCACCGTGAGACAGGGGTTAACAGTAGTTGTGCCGTGACTTGGATGACTACGACTGAAGAAAGCAGGAGAAGAGCTCGTTGAGTCTTTGTTTAAGGACTCCGAGAAGGACTTTCCGAACTGAGCAGATCGGATGAGAAGGCATTCGACGATCAAGGTAAGAGTGGGGTTTTCCCCGGATCTCATTGGGGATGCGAAAGTAGGAGAAGGTAAGGGAAATTGAGAAGAGGGGGAAATTTTAGAAATTCCTGAAGCAAAAGAGGTGAAGTGGGGGAACTAAGGAAAAATGGGAAGTGAAAGTATGAATTCTCATAGGGAAAATTGAGGCGAAGAGGGAATTTTAGAAATTCCCAGAGCAAAGGAGGAGTTAATAGGGAACTAAGGAAAAATGGGACGAGGAGGAGGTAAGATATTGGAACCTCCTAAGTATTTTACATGTACCATAATTTGGAATATTTAAGGACTTGAAAGTGGCTAGAACCCTGGAATATGGATACTGGGGATGTGTAATTGTATGTGTTTTGTGTGAACACTAACTTTTGGTGTGTTTTAAGTTTGTTTTATTTTCTTCCAAATCTTTCCTTTTGAATTAATTGCAAAGAGAAACACAGATTCCTCACTGCTCATGTGGAATCTGGATTAAAGGGTTAGAAATGTGAGTATCACTATTCCAGATACGAAATAAATTGACATTTGGGGAAAGTGTGATTAGTATACATTTATACCAGGAATTTAAAATGATTATTTTGGGAGATAGATTGGAACATTGGGGAGTAAGTTCGTGGATGTGAGTTCACGGGTTTTTCTCCTCCGTCGACAGCGCTCCTCCTGGTAGCAGGAGCTATTATACAGTTGGCTGACCCGGCACGCTGTTTCTGAGTACTCCAACTTGTTTGTTGTTCAACAATAAAAATCATTTTACTCAACCTGCCTGTCTCGCCAAAATGTCATCTTTTTAAACCTTACACACGCTCCCTTTTTTCCTTTTTGACTGCATTTATAACCGCTTGCAAGGTTGCCTTGCCATCCTTTTCCATCCTCAATTACTGGAACATGCCGGTTCTGAACTCGGATCATTTAGCATTTAAACAACTCCAGTGGTCTGAAGAAGGGTCTCGACCCGATACGTCGCCTATCTCCTTCGCTCCTTAGATGCTGCTGCACCCGCTGAGTTTCTCCAGCTTTTTGTGTACCCTCCAGTATGTCAAACATGGATTTGTTCAAAGGCTTTGTGCTGCCCCCACCTCTCTTTTCCAGCTTTCTCCCTCTGACAATCAACCGGAGGAAAAGTCTGAAACGTCGCCTGTCCATTCCCTCCGCACATGCTGCCTGACCCGCTGAGTTACTCCAGCCCTTTTGTCTTTTGCTCGAGATTCCAACATCTGCAGTTTCTCGTGTCTTGATATTACCGACCTCGGCACAACTGGACTCTTTTAAACACTCGCCTGCGCTGCTCTCTTCCGCCTCCGGGGGGACACATCTCACCTCAGAGAACTTCTCTGTCTCTTAACATAGGATTTTGCCCACGGCCTTACAAAAGTCGGTGAACAAAATTCTATATATTTTGCTCGTTTGTATTTGAAAATACCATTTCATTCATGCAGAATGCAACAAAAATCCTTCTAATCTTTAATGTATTTAAGGTCAAAAAGCATTCCAGTGTTTAAAGAAACGTATGAATTAATAATTGATGAGAGAAGGGTGGTATAGGAGAAAAATAACTCCTCCCACATCATAGCCACGGAACACATCGCCACAGTGTCGGGCTAGAGGCTGGAGAAGTCAGTGTTTTCCAGACCATGGCTTACACGCCGATTGTCCTGTGGTGCTTGGCCACTCTTCTGGCCGCCCTCCTTTACCTGCTGGGTGCTTTCAGAAGAAGGAGAGTCAACGAGCCGCCTCTAGACTCGGGATACCTGCCATGGTTTGGCCATGTTCTGTCCTTTCGCAAGAACACGGCACAGTTCCTGCAAGGGATGCAGAAGAAGCACGGGGATATCTTCACGGCCCAGATAGCAGGCTACTACTTCACTTTCGTGATGGACCCGTTGTCCTACGGAGCCGTGGTGAAGGAGTCCAAGTCGAAGCTTGACTTCGAGAAGTTCGCGGTGGAGTTGGTCGCCAGGGTCTTCGGATATCACGCCATGGAGTGTGACCACAAGATGCTGGAGGCAGTGAGTAACACACATCTCAAGGGCGACGGGCTGGTTTACTTGACCGAAGCCATGATGTCGAACCTGCAGAAACTGATGCTTTACCAGATCACGGGCGGTGCCGGGGAATGGAAGCAAGACGGGCTGTTCCATTACTCCTACAACATCGTGTTCAGGGCGGGCTACCTCGCTCTGTTCGGGGTAGAGCCGCCCAAGGGCGACCAGGAGCAAGCCAAGAAGGTGGACCGTGAACGAACAGACTACATCTTCAGCAACTTCAGGAAGTACGACCGCCTGTTCCCCAGGTTGGCTTATGCCGTGCTCCCTCCCAAGGACAAACTGGAAGCCGAGAGACTCAAGAGGTTGTTCTGGGATCTGTTGTCGGTGGAGGGGATGAGAGACCGGGAGCAGATCAGCGGCTGGATCTCGGAACGTCAACGCCAGTTGTCTGAACAAGGTGTGCATCGAGACCAACAGAGTCGCTACATGTTCCTGTTGCTGTGGGCATCTCAGGGCAACACCGGTCCCTCGGCTTTCTGGCTCCTCTTGAGCCTCTGCCGCTGCCCCGAGGCATTGAGGGCGGTGCGGGCTGAGGTGGACCATTTGCTAGCGGAGAGCGGCCAGCGAGCGGTGGCTGGAGGGCCGCCCGTCAGCCTGACCCGAGACATGCTGCTGAAGACCCCGGTGTTGGACAGCGCGGTGGAGGAGAGCCTGCGGCTCTACGCCGCTCCCATGTTGATCCGGGCCGTGTCTCAGGACATGGAGCTGGCGATGGCAGACGGTCGGCGCTACTCGCTGCGAAAGGGAGACCGCCTCGCTCTCTTCCCTCACCTGTCGGCGCAGATGGACCCGGAGATCCACCCGCAGCCGGACTCCTTCCAGTTCGACCGCTTCCTCAACACGGACGGGACGAAGAAGACCGACTTCTACAAGCGCGGCCAGAAGGTGAAGTATTACAACGTGCCGTGGGGAGCCGGCGTCAGCATGTGTCCCGGCCGCTTCTTCGCCACCAACGAGCTGAAGCAGTTCATCTTCCTCATGTTGTGCTACTTCGACTTAGAGCTCCTCAACCCCGAGCAGGAGATCCCTCCCATCGACACCAGCCGCTGGGGTTTTGGTACCACACAGCCAACGTACGACGTTCAGTTCAGATACCGCCCAAGGGTTTAGCTAATTGCTCAAACTTCTCCACAACACTCACACACACCCGGTTACATTCACCCAAGTCAACGCTTAAACCCTTTAGCAACTTAATCACACATACATTAATTCGAGAGAATGATACATTTCGGGATATAGATGATTATGGCGGGACACGGAGCCGAAGCTGTATGTAATATAAGCATGTAAATGCTGGTTTACGAAAATAAATTGTCATACACATCAACTTCCAAAATCAGGAACCACAAGTACTAGAAGGAAGGTCCCTTGTCCAAAGGTTTGATGTTTACTGGAAATCGTTACAATCCGATGCAGGTATGCTGAAGTAGACAAAATAAATACTGGAGAAACTCAGCGGAAACTCAATTTCGTTGTACAGTTGATGTGCAATGACAAATAAACGTATTTGATTTGGGCGAGGCAGCATCTATGGAGAAAAGGAGTAGGCGACGTTTCGGGTCGAGACCCTTCTTCAGACATCGACCCGAAACGTCGCCTACTTTTCTTCATAGATGCTGCCTCACCCGCTGAGTTTCTACAACATTTTTTGTCTATTTTCGATTTTTCCAGCAGTTCCTTCTTAAACAGTTATACTGAAGTCAAGTTATGAAGTAGCAACCATAGGCACCATGGAATACTGCAGATGCTGCTTTACAAAAAAAAGATACAAAGTGCTGGAGTAATTTAGCGGATCAGGCAGCATCTTTGGAGAACATGGATAGGCGAGGTTTCGGGGCGAGCCTCTTCGTCAGATTCAGATATGTGCTGTTGATCTGCGTTAGGTTTCAACTGAGGGTGGTGGGTAGATGGAACGAGCTGCCAGAGGAGGCAGTTGAAGCAGGTGCTATGACAACAGTTTGAATATATTTGGACAGGTACATGGATAGAAAAGGTTTAGAGGGAAATTGTCCAGACGCAGACAGGTGAGACTAGTGTAGATGGGGCATCTTGTTCAGCATAGGCAAGTAGGTCCGAAGGGCATGTTTCCATGCTGCATGGATCAAAAAGTCCATGGTAGTTGAGAATGCAATGGGCAAATAGGTGTGGGAATGGGGTGGAATCAAGAGGGCTTACGACGTGCAACTGATATGTGGATGTTGTGGACGGAGCTCAGATTCTCGGTAAAACAACCGTCTAGTCTACGGAAGAAGCCACATCGAGAGCATCGAATGCACCAGATGAGGTTAGAAGGTGCAGGTGAATCTCTGCCTCACTTGGAAAGGCTGTTTAGCTCCCTGGACGAAGATGGTGTAGAGACAAGTGTCGCATATGGCTGTAGAGGAAACGGACAGGGGGGAGCAGGAATTTTGATGGTGGGGTGGGTAGTAGTTGAGCAGACCAGATAATCATGCAGAGAGTGGTCTCAGCAGAAATCAGGATACGTTGTAGGGGAGGGGCGTAAATGTGACTTTTGGTGGGATCTCTGATTGTATTTGATTAGCGATAAATAAACAATCTTTCTCCTTCTAACTGAAAATGTTGCTGTGGTTTTTATATTCAACGAAAAATATGACTATAGATTTTACAAGAGAATTCTATGATAGCAAATTTGCCCTGCATTGAGCACGAGCGGGGCAAACCCTTGGACTCATTTGGGGAGAATGCCACAAGAAATAGCATTCTCATTCTAAGAATTCAAAAACACCACTTCATTTATAGGAGGGATGTGGAAGCTTTGGAAAGGGTACAGGAGAAGTTTACTAGATTGCTGCCTAGATTGAAGGTGAGGGGGGAAAGATTTAATAGGAACCCAAGGGACAACCTTTGTTTACACAAATGGTGGTAGGTATATGGAACGCTGGCGGGAAAGGTAGTTGAGGCAGGTACTATCACAATGGTTAAAAACATTTGGACAAATACATGTATAGGATATGTTTAGTGGGTTATGGGAAATGCAGGCAGGCGGGATTATGTGTAGTTGCGGCATGTTAGAAACATAGAAACATAGAAAAGGTCGATGTGGGCAAGTTGGTCGATGTGGGCAAGTTGGGCCGAAGGGCCTGGCTCCACATTGCATGAGGATGACTCTGTGGCTTTAATAGACAGTATTAGAATTAAGGAGAATTAGGATAACATTGCACTGTTTTCTCTTGAGGTTGAAGAGCGACGTGAGAGAAATAAACTAAATCATGAGAAGGATAGATGGGTAGAAAGTCAGAACCTTTTCCCTAGGATGCAAATATCAAAGACTGGAAGACATAGCTTCAGGGTCAGCGGAGAAAGGTTTCATGGAGATGCGTTTTTTAGAGTGGTGGGTGCATAGAACCCGCAGCCAGGGTGGAGACGGACGCAGATGCCATAGATGCCTTCAGAGGCTTTGAGAACAGCACATGGATATTTAGGGAATAAAATGGTATGGACCATGTGCAGGCAGAGGAGATTAGTTTAACTTAACATCTTAGAAACAAGGAACTGCAGATGCTGGTTTACAAGCAAAAAACACAGAAAGTGTTGGAGTCTCTCAGCAGGCCATGCAGCATCCCCGGAAAACATGGATTGGGGACGTTTCAGATTGGGACACTTCCTCAATCCGTCCTGAAACGTCACCCATCCATGTCCTCCAGAGATGCTGCAGGACCTGCTGAGTTACTCCAGCACTTTTTTATTGTCGAGAGTGTATAAATGTCAATTTCGCCTGGGTTTTGCTGAAATTTCTTCCAAACACACACACGCGTTCTTCCACTGGAAAACAATTAGATGTTTTGGAAAAATGCTTGGGGTTAACTTAGTTGAAGCATGAGACCGCATACAAAGTTCCTGAGCAACTTTTGGCATCTCAGCACCTCATGATTTGAGTAGTCAAGAGCGTTTTTAATTGCCATACCTCGCGAAACAGGACATTTCTAATATCGCTACTTTTAAAACATAATTACCTGCTCTTAGATTTGGGGAGAAGCGCTGGCTTATTGATTAAATAAGTGCATGTCGACCAAGCTGCTAGGAACTTTACCTTGGGGTGGGGTCACTTTAACTTTGGGGAGGGAGAAAGGGAGGGGGGAGAGAGAAGAGAAAGAGGGAGAGAGAGAGACCACCTTGGCATGTGGTGCATCCGATTTACCAGGACTCTCAGGCTCTCCGATCCAATATGTCAGACAAAGGTCTCTGATTCGCAGATGAGCTGGAGAGTTGGTGCTTTATTAATATTTTTTCTGATTTTGCTTTAATTATAATAGTTGTTTGTCACCCAAAAATGTAGTTTCTTGACCCATTGGAACCAAGGACTAGTCGCAACCCGGCCATTCCATCTTCTCCAGTCTTCCATCGGGGAAAAGGTATAGAAGTGTGAAAACGCTCCAGATTGTAGGACAGTTTCCTCCCACATGTTATCAGGCAACCGAACCATCCTACCAGCAACTAGAGAGCAGTCTTGAGCTATTGCCTACCTCATTGGAGACCCTCGGACTATCTTTGATCGGACTTCACTGGACTTGCACTAAATGTTATTCACATTATTCCCTTTATAGTGTGTCTTTACACTGTGGACCACTGTGTAATCGTGTATTGTCTTTCTGCTTACTGGTTAGCACACAACAAACGCTTTTCAGTGTACCTCGGTACACGTGATAATAAACTAAAGTCAAACTCATTGGTCAGCATCCTCGAAACCAACATATTTTGTTGCAGACGTGGACTGGGAGGGTCAAAGGGCCTGTTTATGCGCTGTACCTTTCAATCAATCCATCCGTGGTCCTCTTGAATGGGGCAGCAAACTCGAAGGGCACATTTTGTTTCCAACACAAGACTATCGTCATAGCAGAAGTCGGCCCGCCATTCAATATAATCACAGTTGATATGCTGTCGACCTCAACTTCGCTCCCATGTCATCTACCCAAGACCCCCATCGTTCAAAAGTCCTGAAAAACATAGTGGTATATTAAAGCGCTCTATAAATCAATCGAAACATCATGGCAAAATAGGTTTCAGGGCTGGACGATTTCCGACTCGCAATAGGGAGGTTTCACGGCAGTCGGGTCACGACCCATGACCCGTGCTGTTGCTGCGCTACCCCAAGTCGATTACACGCGATGAACTGCAGGTAAGCACATAAACCCCTGTCTCACGGTGCGAGTTGGCCCACGAGTGACCCTGAGTTTTCACTCGTGGTGATCACGTACAGCCAACGTAGCGCGATCAACTTGTCCACTCGTGGCGCTAACGGCAGGTACCCGCGAAACTTGTGAACTCGTGAAAAAAGTCAAACATGTTTGACTTTTTCCACGAGTCAAATTTAGTTTTCAAGTTTAAAATTGAAACATTTAGACTCGTTGTAAGAACGTAGGGCCCGTGCGTTTAACTTAGTGATTCGTGAGTCTACCGTGGGAACTCTTTAAAATATTTCAGTGCCATTCACACTCGAGTCTTAATCACAAAATGTAATTCACCCTCGACTAAATATTCTTTGTTTTTTTCGTCATTTTCATCTTATTTTCCCATGTGTACAATTTTATATATAATGTATATCCTAAAAATATGTTAAAAAAACTAGGAGTGAAAAGAAAGTTTAATTACCACAGGAGTTGGAAAATCATTCTATTAGAATGATTAAAAAAAAACATTCCAACGTCTGGACACTGGGCTTCAGCCCTATCCTACCCTTTCGGGGGGTGATTACTGCAGTTATTTATTGGAAAATTAGCTATAAAAACCATGGAGATGAATCAATGAACATTGGATTTTCCTGATGCGTAGATTTGGTGTTGCGGTCCGACCAAGAGGAGGTGATGTGGACACGGTTTCAGTTATAGTTCTAGAGGAACATTGCTTCGGATCGATGTCTCTTATGCACTCCTCAGAAGAACTGGGTGTGCTCTTCACCATTATGGCTCCCAGCCTACAGGTTTCTGATCTGAACAACTAACTTCTTCCCTATTTCTCCTCCACCCACTCCCCCACCCCCCCACCCCCTATTTCCCTCTCCTCCTCGGCGCTCTTGTTCACTCATACCTTCCCTCCCTCCCTCCCTCCCTCTCGCAGGGCTTGGTTCAAAGGGGGCAACGAGCACAGAGGGGTCTGAACCCTTTCTGAAAACGAGCGCAAAGAGAAAAAAAAAGTATTGTCAAGCGCTCCAAACTTCGTTTAAAATAAGTAAACCTTGGCTAATAATTTAAAAATAAATCCTTATACAAAACTAACACCCTACAAACTCTCTGTCTCTCACGCTGCCTGTTGCCTTGTGGGGGGTGTGTGTCGGAGATAGGGGGTGTGGGTGTGGAGGGGACCCGATGTGAATGTTACCACTATAGGATGGCGAGGTTGGGCTCTGAGCTGCAGTGAGAGAGAGCAGAGAGAGAGAGAGAGAGTGCGTGTGCGCGTCAGCAGCAAAGTTATATACAAAGGGGGTACACAAAAGGCTGGAGAAACTCAGCGGGTGCAGCAGCATCTAAGGAGTGAAGGAGTGAAGGAGATAGGTGACGTTTCGGGTCGAGACCCTTATATACGACGGTCTTGTAGCGCTGGCAAGATAGGTTTCCTTTGTTCTCGTCCGGGGCTTCAGAGAGATCGGAGAGAATAGTAAGATTAAATGAGAACTTACCAGTTTGAAGTTTGATCTTTATTTTATGAGGAGTTGCGATGAGGGATTTCGTGAAGAACCCGCCAGCACGCATGCGTGACATTCTTCAAAGCAGCGGTGTGGAATCACAGAACCAACAAACAAAGAAATGACTTGTTATAGTAAGATTGAAGAGACTCTAATTACCAGTTGACTTTATGATCGAGGGTTGGGAGCGGAGGGCACAAAATCCCTCATCGCAACTCCTCATAAAATAAAGCTCAAACTTCAAACTGGTAAGTTCTCATTTAATCTTACTATTTCATTTCGGAGTCACGTGAGTGACTTCGTGAAGACTTCAAAGCTCTGTGATTTCATGCCCTGGACAACGTCCATGCTGTCACACACGCCACTGTAAGGATGGATAGGAGTAATCAAATTTTCAGACTGCTTGTACTGAAAAATAATAATATTTATTAATAACAACAAAGAAAAAAACCCTCACTGGGGAGTAGCTGTATGTTCTCGACCCGCATTCAGCATGGCCTCTGCGAACAATACAGGAGCGGTAACAGGTTTATTATAAAACCGTTGAAAGGAGGCTTCACTGGCCCATCCCGCTGTGGCAAGAATATGGTCCATGGGCACCTCCATGACCTTTGCCGCCGACGTTGATGCAGCCCTGGTGGAATGGGATTTAAAGACATTAGTGCCAATACCTGTTTCGTTCAAGACGATCCTGAGCCATCTGGAGATCGTCTGTACCGTCACTCTATGGTGAGGTTTTTTGTGGCTGATTAGCAGGTATTTTTCCATTCCCCTTAATTTCCGCGTCACTCTTATATAGTGGCGGATATGGGTGGCTATACATAGCCTAGCATCAGCGGGGTATGCTGGAAACTCCAGCTGCAGCCCTGTGTATCCAGGTCTATGCTGCTTAAGTAATTCATCAACAAAGAAGATTACTTTCTCTGGGGTAGAGATCATTCTGTCAATCTTGACCTTATGAAGTTTCTGTACCCTTTGTGCTGAAGTAAGTGCCAATAACATCACCAGCTTCAGGGTGAGTTTGTCCAATTTAAGCACAGCCATGGGCGACCATGTCCTGAGTAGGGTTAGTACTTTCCCAATGTCCCAGGTGACGTTGTAACGGGGTCTTGGCGGATTGGAATTAAATATTCCCCGCATAAGTTTGGACACCAGTTTATTGGATCCTACCTCAATATTGAGGTAGAATGATAGCGCACTTCTGGTGCTGTTGATGGCACTGTAGCTGAGGTGTTCGTCATGATGCAACCCCACAAGGAATTCCAGCACATCTGTGATTGAAAAGGAGTCATATGCAATGTTCAAGCGGCCGCAGTAGGTTTCCCATTTCCTGATATGCGTTAGATATTGCCGTCTTGTGGACTCCCTGCATGGTGCTCCAATTGTATCCATTGTCCTTGATGAGAGACCATACTGCAGTAATGGTCTGTTCAGAACCTGCAAGCCAATAATTTCAAGTGACTCTGGCAGGGATGTTGTTCCCCTGAAACAGGGTTCGTCACCAATTGTGGGCAACCCTCTAAGAGGACCCATGGTTGACTGATCATATCAAGGACCACCGGATACCATGGCTGAGTAGGCCAGTCGTGTTTGACAAGAATGCCTTTAGCAGCATCTAGCTGGATTTTCCACAATACCCGACTGATGAGGCAAAATGGAGGAAATGCATAGAAAAACCATTTCCCCCAGTCTAGCGAGAAAGCGTCCATCGCCATTTCCCCAGGATCTGGTTCCCATGATACGTATGTTGGTACCTGATGGTTCAACCGTGACGCAAAAAGGTCAATATCCGGTTTACCAAATTTGGCTGTAATTTTGGCGAATATTTGGGGATTTAACATCCACTCGATGTGTATTGAGCTTACCTGGTAAATAGGTAGCTGAAATCCAAATATTCCGTTGTATACACCAGAGCCTAATTGTATTAGCCAATTCATCACATGAAATTGACCTGGTACCGCCCATATGATTTAGATATGCCACCGCAGTGGTATTGTCTATTTGGAGACGGACATGAGTGTCAGTAAAGTTTGAACAATAAGCTTTAAGTCCGTGGAATGCTCCTAGCATCTCCAAATAATTTATCCCTTGTGATAACAACAGGGTAGATTCAAGGGTGTCCCATCTGCCTCCGCAACTAGTGTAGTTGTCCGTAGCTCCCCAGCCATGGGAGCTTGCGTCTGTTTGTAAATATACCACCGGACGAGGCACAATGATGGGTTTAAATGAGTTATGGATATTATCCATCCACCATTGTAACTCAGTTTTTGCCTTAGGGGCAGCTGCATAGGTCTATCAAAATGTCCAGCATTCAATTTTAACGCTGAAATCTTGGATCTTTGCAAATTTTGATAATGTAAAGGTCCGAATTGAGCAGCTGGAAAAACTGCTACGATTTTCCCAATCACCTTAGCAGTTTGTCTAATTGATGGTATACTGGCACAGACCAGATTCTTGCATGCTTGAATGGTATCCCCAACTTTGTTAGTTGGTATGGTGGCAATCATGCGATTGGAATCCACCGTGAATCCCAGATAGTCCATGATCTGTGAAGGACAGAACTTTGATTTATCTGGATGGATAATAAATCCCATTTTTTGAAATATTTCCACAGTGGCTGAAGCTGCCAATTTTGCTGATTCCAGTGTATTCCCAATGATTAGGATATCATCCAGGTAAGCCATAACCGTATGATTTTGCCTCCTCAGAGTTGCTAGCACTGGCTTGAGTAATTTAGTAAACAATCTGGGGGCTGTGGTAAGCCCATTAGGCAAAGCCTTATAGTGCCAAAGTTGATCCATCCAGGTAAACTTCAAGAACTTCCTGTAATGTTTTTGAATGGATACTGAATAGTATGCATCTTTTAAATCAATGCATGCCATGAAGCAGCCCTCAGAAATCAAAGATTTGGCTGTTTCGAACGTGTCCATTTTGAAATGGGTATATTTTACAAAAGTATTCAAATGGGTTAGATCCATAATGACCCGACATCCACCATCTTTCTTGTTTTTTGTGAATATGTTGGATACAAATTCAATTGGTTCATGTATAGTTCTTTCTATCACGCCTTTCCCTTGTAGTCTCAAGATTTCAGCATAGCCTACTGCTGTTTCCTTCCTGGAAAGTGCAAATTTGCGATTCGGCATATGCTGAGGTGGAGGAATTTGACCATTTATGAACTCAATCTCATGGCCTTGAATACTTTGTAAGATAAACTCATCTGAGGTGATGGTTTCCCATGCCTCCTTAAAAAACCGTAGTCTACCCCCAACATGTGAGGTTAGACATGCAAGTGCATGAAATCCAGACCGCCTTACCTTCATGGTTATCGGCGGTCCCTGACATGTTTGGTGGGACGTGGAGGTTCTGGGTTGTGCTGGTGATGCGGAGCCCGCATCTTCCATGCTGGCCGCTGCGGGCCTTGCCCTAAAAAAGGCCTGGGCTGTTGAGACTGTTGGTATTGTGGAGGCGCCAGAACGTAGGTCCTTGCTGGCCTTTCAGTTTGACCTCGTGGCCTGACATATGATGTTTTCCTGGCTGTTTGTCTGGTCAAGGTGTGTGACCTCATAAGACCCACTGTCTTGGCATGGTCATCTAAATCCTTGATCTGCTTCGGGAGGTCTTCTCCGAATAGCTGTCTGGGTGGTGGTGTTGGGGGTGCTCTGCATAGCCCCGCAAATTTGGGGTTTAATGTAGGCTTGATGATGCTTTTCCAAAACGCATTTATCTCATATTGCGTGTTGCATAGCAGTGCCAGAGCATCCTCCTGTTCGGTGTTCAAGTCCACACCGTCCACCGACCTCGCAAAAGCGGTAATCCCAGACGTGAGCAGTTTCAGGATTCTTTGTAGCTTCACTTCCTGTGCTCTAATGCCTGGGCTAATATTGCCCCAATTAGGCATGTTCACAATAGGCACATTGAGCGAGTTACAATCACTCAGTGCCTTGTGTCTATTCGTGGCCTCCGCAAGGACCTGCTCCTGTAGTTGATGGTTGGTGAGGAAATCAATGGTAGCGGCCATTTTGGTATTGAGGGGTTGTCCCGATAATTCGGGTAACGCAAACTTGGCTGCCACGTCCAGGAGTTCTTCCTGAGGGACCTCAGGTGCTACTGGTGCGTGTACCAAGATCTCCTCTTCTTCTGGCTGCCTCATGCTATCCATTGATGATGGGGATATGTCCATGAGTCCCCTGGAACTGAATGTTTCCCGCCTTTGATTTTGCTGCAGGATTTGTTCCATAATCCTGTCCATCCGATCAATACGCCCTTCGTCGAGCGTGAATGGGCGGTCAGATTCCTCATGCCCGAAGGAACTTCTGAGGCTCCTATCATCGGCCTGTACCTCGTCGAGGTAATCTCGGTGCCGAGACGAAAAGTCGCTGCCAGCCGCCTCAGCGAAACTGAACGACTCCCGCGCGGATCTGCTCATACGGCTCCTTTTGGCTGAGCTAGGCCCGGCTGCCTCTAAGGGCATATGCAGTGTGAAGTCAGCACCCAACGCCGCAGCGTGGTGACCCGACATCCGCGCGGGCTTGCCAACTGTCCTTTTCCTGGACCCAGACGGCGTACGGTCCCGTCCTGCCACCAACGGGGGATGCGGTGACCGTGGCGAGACTCCACCTGTGTGACTCCTCCTGGTCCAACTAGGTGGTGAGTCTACACTGGCCCTCCCTGGTCTGCCAGTGGACTCGGGTCTCGCTAATCCACCAGTCCGCAATCTAGCGGCCTCTGGTGAAACCTCTGCCCGAAAAGGGCTAGGTTGTTGAGCTCTATCCCTGGCTCTTCCACGAGGGCTCAGGGAGAAGGGCCGTGCAGCAGCACATGAAACCCGTTTGCTCGCATCAGCCAACGATCCTGTTGGCGATAATGAAATGGAGTCAGGGTCTACCTGCTCCGGCGCCGTACCGACATCCTGCTCTGCGGGAACCCCGCTTGTGCTCAGCTGTGTCGGTGGGTCGGGTCCTGTGAATACAGGGCTCCCCGATTTACGCGCCTTTTTCCCGGCCCGTCTAGCGGGTGCTGCCGTTGAAGAGAGCTCCGGGATAGGTGGCCGGCGACACCTTTCGGACGTCCTGCGGCCCGTACTCCTCTTATCCATGTCCCTGTTGGAGAGAAAAAATACTCAAAACAGCAGGGACAACCAGCTCAAGGTTGCCTGTACTTACCTGAGTGGCCCTTATGAAGGGCTGGTGGTGAGCTGCGCTCCACCTCCAGCCGTCGACTGCAAATGCGTAGCAACGATATGTCGCGCATGCATGCTGGCGGGTTCTTCACAAAGTCACTCACGTGACTCCGAAATGAAATTAAGCCTCCCTTGCACACCACTCCCTTGCACACCACTCCTAACCCAAGAGCCTTGTCACCCCACACAGATTAATGACGCCCCCCCCCCCCCCCCCCCAACCTCCCTCACACCTGGGCACCAAAGCAGCTCAGGAGGCGAACCCTGAGCTCCGTCTCCCAACAATCTGATGCGCATTTTCCCTCTGTAGGTCATATTAATAGATGCAGCTGCGCTGATTTATATCTTTAACTCAAAGCCACAGGATGGACATGTTTTCTTTAACATTGTTGCTTTATTAAAACATACCTTCATTCACGGTTGGCTCAAGTGTAACAGGAGAGGAACTTGGTAACTCGGGAGAGCACCTTGGAACATCGCATAAAGAACATGCCCGTGGGAACTCGGTTAAACACTTGACCATAAACTTTGAATCTCGTGCATAACCACGAGTCCGTTTTTTTTCTTTCACTTGGGGTAACTCTTGGGTGGACTCGCACCGTGAGACAGGGCCATTACAGCGTAGCGGGCCCGTTAAAACCCGCCGAAAATTGTCAATTTTTGCGCTGTAAATAATTATGGAAATCGGGATAAGTGTGAGAGACATTTAGCCTACATCAGAATTCCAAAAGTGAGGAGAAATGACGGTATATAGTACCTTCATTTCGCTTCTCTTTTGGAATTCTGAAGTTGGGTACATGTCTCGCATGCTTACCCCGACTTCCACAATTTTTTACAGCGCAAACATCCAACATTTTGGCGTTTTTTAACAGGTCGGAAAGTACGCGTTTCTTGCATTAATAACATGTACCAGAAGTTACGGATGTCCTCCAGATAGATTTTCGGCTCCATGCATCAAGCCCTGTGACCCAGTGACCTTTCGTGCAAACCCCCTATAACAAAGTCATTCCTCCGTCAGGATTTTAAAAACGTTTTTTTAAATAGCTACATGTTTATGCTTGTCATTGTAATCTAAAGATACGGCTATACGTTACATTGTTTAATAGAGTATTATCGAGAGCTCAATGAAGCGACTCTTGACATTTTCAATGGCCAACGGTGGGAAAACTCAGACTGCATTCTGGAGACAATGACAATCGCTTAAAAAGACACAAAAAAAGTGACGCGGTGGGTCAGGCAACACTTCTGGAGGACGATACGTGAGCTTTTGGATCGGCACCCTTGTTCAGACGCATCTTCTGTCTGATCACTGCGTGTGCATATATGTGCTTGTGCGCATATGTTTGTGTGTGTGTTTGCTTGCATATGTTTGTTTGTGCATGTGTGTGTTTCGTGTGTATGTGTGTACGTGTATGTGTTTGTGTTTGTGTGTACGTGTGTGTGTTTGTGTTTGTGTGTACGTGTGTGTGTGTGTGTTTGTGTGTGTGCATGTGTATACATGTGTGTTTGTGTGTGTATGCTTGGGTGTATATGTGTGTGTATATATGTGTGTGTGTGTGTGTGTGTGTGTGTGTAAAAATCTGTGTATATTTGTGTGTACGTGTGTGTTGTGTGTGTGTTGTGTGTGTGTGTGATTTAAAGGGGAACTGAGGGCAACCTTTTCACCCAGAGGATGGGGAGTGTACGGAAATGCTGCAAGTGGCAGCGGCAGGTACAATGACAACATTCAAAAAGCAGGTTTGGCAGGATATGGACCAAACACAGGCAAATTAGTCAAGCCCATGAATCAGTTGGCGCAAAGGGCATGTTTCTATGCTGTATAACTATATGATGGTCAGCACGGACGTGGTTTAGTTTAATGTAGTTTATTATTATCACATATACTGAGATACAGTGAAAGGCTTTTTGTTACGTGCAAACCAATCAGCGACAAGACTGTACATGAATACAATCAAGCCATCCACAGTGTACAGATACCTGTTAAATTATTTTTTAAAAAGGGACCGAAGGGACTGTTTCTGTGTTGTATGACTTTATGGTCTCTGCTTTATTTAACTTAACTTGAAAATCTGTCGGCAAAGACTCAGCATACTATTTCTATTCACTTGTACTGAACTGTATGCAAAAAAGAATTACACTGTGCCACCATGACAATAAAGTACCGTTGAACTCGGATCTCTTTCTGCCACATCAGCAGACTGACGCCAAGCTCTCTGAAATCAAAATATCCGTGATATCGAAAACTCTACATTTGACACAAGGCAGAATAGGCAATTAGAACTGAATCTGTTTCTTCTAACTGACATAGTTTCAAAACTGACATAAAATGAGAATACTCTATCTTGCAGCAGTGACGACAGAAGGGTGAGTATCTGCTCTGCTTGCAGTATGTTTAGGCAGGTTGGGTTCAAGGTCGGACAGCTTTGTTGATGTAGAATTCTCAGCGAAGGCTAGGTCATATTTAAAACAGCAGCACAATTGAGGTGACATTGTAAAAGGACAACAATAGTCGTTTTTAAAAGGAGAAACAATTTTAATTTAGCTGTTCAAATACAATCAAGGATCTCATCACCAGTCGCACCCCCTCAAGTCAAGTCAACTTTATTTGTCACATACACATTCATGATGTGCAGTGAAATGAAAGTGGCAATGCCTGCGAGAAAAACAGAACAGAACAGAACCAGTATCTATACTTTTTTTAATAAAGACACAACGGTAATTACTCACTGGTGAGATTAGAGTTTACAGAAACTCAGTTATCCTATTTGTTTTCGCAGCTGACAGAGGAGGTGCTTGCCTGACCTTAGCAGCTGGAACAGTCCGTTGTTGGGGTGGTGGGAGTCCTTCATTATCTTGCCGGCTCTGGATCTGCACCTCCTGGTGTTTAAGTCCTGCAAGGGGGGGGTGTAGTTCCCATGGTGTGTTTGGCAAAACGCACTTCTCTCTGCAGAGCCTTCCTGTCCTGGGCAGAGCTATTCCAAACCAGATCGAGATGTTTCCAGACAGGATGCTTTCTACAGCACCAGAGTAGAAGGATTGAAGGATCCTCAGAGAAACTCTGAATTTCCACAGCTGCCTGAGGTTGTAAAGGCGCTGTCTTGCCTTCCTCACCAGTGTGGCAGTGTGTGTTGTCCATGTCAGATCCTCTGTGATGTGGACTCCTAGGTATTTAAAGCTGCTCACCCTATCCACAGTAGTCCTATTTATCCCCAGTAGCATGTATGTCCTCGGTTGTTGTGCCCTTCTAAAGTCCACAATCGGCTCATTAGTTTTCGGAGGCTATTGTTCTGACACCAGAGTGCCAGGTCAGCCACCTCCTCCAGGTAGGCCTTCTCATATCGGAGAACAGGCCCACCACCAGCAAACCAAATGATGGAGTTGGAGCTGAACCTGGCCACACAGTCATAGGGGGGGTGGAGGGGGGGGGGGGGAGGGGTTCAGGGTGAGGGGGTTGGAGGTATGTCTCCCCATCTTGACCACCTGGGGTGTGGCGGAGAGAAAGTCCAGGACCCAGGCACACAGCGGAGTGTTCAGTCCCTCTGGCCTCCATTTAGTTTAATTTAGAAATACAGCGTGGAAACAGGCACTTGGACCCACTGAGTCCCCGCTGACCAGAGATCACCCATACGTGAGTTCTACCCTACACACTGGGCACAATTTACAGAAGCCAATTAACTACAAACCTGCACACATTTGGAGTATGGGAGGAAATCGGAAACCCACGTGGTCACAGGGAGAACGTACATAGTCCATACAGACAGCACGTGTAGTCAGGATTGAACCCAGCTCTCTGGCGCTGTAAGTGATGGGAAAGGTGGGGGGGGTACATTTAATAGGAACCTGAGGGATTTTTTTATTTCCTCAAAGGGTTGTGTCTGGAACGCTGCCGGAGGAGGTCGTTGAGGCAGGTACTATCGCAATGTTTAAGAAACATTTAGACAGGTACATGGATAGGATAAGTTAAGAGGGATAGGGGCCACAAGGAGGGAGGTGTGACTGGTGTGGATGGGGCATTTTGGTCGACAAGTTGGGCTGAGGGGCCTGTTTCCACGCTGCATGGCACAATGACTATGACTCCATTTGCAACAATTTAAAATATTCACCATTATTTTATAATTAAATTGCTGGCCCCCATCGAGGTTTAGGGGGATATGGACCAAACCAGGGCCAGCCTTAAGCCGATTGGACCGATTTCTCCCAATTGGGCCCACCCCCGCGTTAAGTTTCCATATTTCATACGGAAATACAAATTTGCTTTGTTAAATAAAGATTTATAAAAACATTTGCATGGATTTTTTTACAAAACCAACATGGATAACAACCGCTGCACTGCCATCAGACACAAATGATTTGTTAACTACTACTGTTAGCACTTGTTAATAGCCAGTAGTTAACAAGTAGTTATACAATGTGTCATCGATCCACATTTCTCAGCAAATGTAATTGTGTTTTGAACAAGTATTAATGACGCTGCGTTCCTTTGAACACAATTCACGCAGCGTCATTAATACTTGTTCAAAACACAATTACATTTACTGAGGCATGTAGATCGATGCATTGATGACACATTGAGAATTTCTTAAAACTCACCATCACGATTGAGGCCTTCTTCTTGGCGAGCTTTTTCTTGGTGGGCAGGTTAGTCATTCAATTTACCTACCGACCCACGTTGTGTCTCTTTGTCTTTCGCTCTCTCCCTCCCTCTCTCTCTCTCTCTCTCTCTCACTCTCTCTCTCCCACTCCCCATCTTGTCTCTCTCTAGCTTTCTCACTCCCTCTCTCTCACCCTGTTGCCTCGGCATTCCCGGAACCATTGACGTTTTGCGGTAGACAAAAATGCTGCAGAAATTCAGGGGGTGAGGCAGCATCTATGGAGCGAAGGAAATAGGCAATGTTTCGGGTCGAAACCCTTCTTCAGACACGGTCTAAAACGTTGGCTAATTCCTTCGCTCCATAGATGCTGCCTCACCCGCTGAGTTTCTCCAGCATTTTTGTCTACCTTCGATTTTCCAGCATCTGCAGTTCCTTCTTCAAGATTCAAGATTCAAGAGAGTTTATTGTCATTTGTCCCTGATAGGACAATGAAATTATTGCTTTGCTTCAGCACAACAGAACATAGTAGGCATGACTACAGAAAAGATCAGTGTATGCATATTCCATTATATAAATATATACACACATGAATAAATAAACTGATAAAGTGCAAATAACAGATAATGGGCTATTAATGTTCAGAGATTTGACCGAGCTAAGTTTAATAGCCTGATGGCTGTTGGGAATTAGCTATTCCTGAACCTGGTCATTGCAGTCTTCAGGCTCCTGTACCTTCTACTTGAAGGTAGCGGGGAGATGAGTGTGTGGCCAGGATGGTGGGTTCCTTGATGATACTGCCAGCCTTTTTGAGGCAGCGACTGCGATAGATCCCTTCGATGGAAGGAAGGTCAGAGCCGATGATGGACTGAGCAGTGTTTACTACTTTTTGTAGTCTTTTCCTCTCCAGGGTGCTTGGTTGCCGAACCAAGCCACGATGCAACCAGTCAGCTTGCTCGCCACTGTGCACCTGCAGAAGTTAGAGTCCTCCTTCACAAACAGACTCTCCATAATCTTGTCAGGAAGTAGAGGCGCTGATATGCTTTCTTAAAAATTGCATCAGTGTTCTCGGACCAGGAAAGATCTTCAGAGATGTGCACGCCCAGGAATTTGAAGCTCTTGACCCTTTCAACCATCGACCCGTTGATATAAACGGGACTGTGGGTCCTCATCCTACTCCTTCCAAAGTCCACAATCAGTTCCTTGGTTTTGCTGGTGTTGATGGCCAGGTTATTGTGCAGGCACCATATGGACAGTCACTCAATCTCTCTTCTATACTCTAACTCGTCCCCATCAGTGATACCTCCCACAACACTGGTGTCGTCAGCGAACTTCGAGCCTGCACTGCCATTCAATATGATCATGGCTGATCATCCAAATCAGTATCCTGTACCTGCCTTCTCTCCATACCCCCTGATCCCTTTAGCCACAAGGGCCACATCTAACTCCCTCTTAAATATAGCCAATGAACTGGCCTCAACTACCTTCTGTGGCAGAGAATTCCACAGACTCACCACTCTCTGTGTGAAAAATGATCTTCTCTTCTCGGTCCTAAAAGACTTCCCCCTTATCCTTAAACTGTGACCCCTTGTTCTGGACTTCCCCAACATCGGGAACAATCTTCCTGCATCTAGCCTGTCCAACCCCTTAAGAATTTTGTAAGTCTCTATAAGATCCCCCCTCAATCTCCTAAATTCCAGCGAGTACAAGCCGAGTCTATCCAGTCTTTCTTCATATGGAAGTCCTGCCATCCCAGGAATCAGTCTGGTGAACCTTCTCTGTACTCCCTCTATGGCAAGAATGTCTTTCCTCAGATTAGGAGACCAAAACTGTATGCAATACTTCAGGTGTGGACTCACCAAGACCCTGTACAACTGCAGTAGAACCTCCCTGCTCTTGTACTCAAATCCTTTTGCTATGAATGCCAACATACCATTCGCTTTCTTCACAGCCTGCTGCACCTGCATACCTACTTTCAATGACTGGTGTACCACGACACCCACGTCTCGTTGCACCTCGCCCTATCTTAATCGGCCACCGTTCAGATAATAGTCTACCCTCCTGTTTTTGCTGCCAAAGTGGATAACCTCACATTTATCCACTTTATACTGCATCTGCCATGCATTTGCCCACTCACCCAACCTATCCAACTCACCTTGCAGCCTCCTAGCATCCTCCTCACAGCTAACACTGCCCCCCAGCTTCGTGTCATCCGCAAACTTGGAGATGTGGCATTCAATTCTCTCATCCAGATCATTAATATATATTGTAAATAGTTAGGGTCCCAGCACTGAGCCTTGCAGTACCCCACCAGTCACTGCCTGCCATTCTGAAAAGGACCCGTTTACTCCTTCCTATTCTTTGCTTCCTGCCTGCCAGCCAGTTCTCTATCCACATCAACACTGAACCCGCAATACCGTGTGCTTTAAGTTTGAATGCTAATCTCTTATGTGGGACCTTGTCGAAAGCCTTCTGAAAGTCCAGATACAACACATCCACAGGTTCTCTCTTATCCACTCTACTAGTTACATCCTCGAAAAATTCTATAAGATTCGTCAGACATGATTTACCTTTCATAAATTCATGCTGACTTTGTCCAATGATTTCACCACTATCCAAATGTGCTGCTATCCCATCTTTAATAACTGACTCTCGCATTTTCCCCACTACCGATGTTAGACTAACTGGTCTATAATTCGCCGTTTTCTCTCTCCTTCCCTTTTTAAAAAGTGGGGTTACATTAGCTACCCTCCAATCCTCAGGAACTACTCCAGAATCTAAAGAGTTTTGAAAAATTATCACTAATGCATCCACTATTTCTGGAGCTACTTCCTTAAGTACTCTGGGATGCAGCCTATCTGGCCCTGGAGGTTTATCGGCCTTTAATCCATTCAATTTACCTAACACCACTTCCCGGCTAACCTGGATTTCACTCAGTTCCTCCATCTCATTTGACCCCCGGTTCCCTGCTATTTCCGGCAGATTATTTATGTCTTCCTTAGTGAAGACAGAACCAAAGTAATTATTCAATTGGTCTGCCATGTCCTTGTTTCCCCATGATCAATTCCCCAGTTTCTGACTGCAAGGGACCTACATTTGTTTTAACTAACCTATTTCTCTTCACATATCTATAAAAACTTTTGCAGTCCGTTTTTATGGTCCCTGCCAGTTTTCTTTCATAATCTATTTTCCCGTTCCTAATTAATCACTTTGTCCTCCTCTACTGGAATCTGAATTTCTCCCAGTCCTCTGGTAGGCTGCTTTTTCTGGCTAATTTGTATGCTTCATCTTTTGCTTTGATACTATCCATGATTTCTCTTGTTATCCACGGACGCACTACCTTTCTTGATTTATTATTTTGCCAAACTGGGATGAACAATTGTTGTAGTTCATCCATGCAGTCTTTAAATGCCTTCCATTGCATATCCACCGTCAACCCTTTAAGACTCACTTGCCAGTCTATCTTGGCCAATTCACGTCTCATACCCTCAAAGTTACCTTTCTTTAAGTTGAGAACCCTTGTTTCTGAATTAACAATGTCACTCTCCATCCTAATGAAGAACTCAACAATATTATGGTCACTCTTGCCCAAGGGGCCACGCACAACACGACCGATGATGATGGAGTTCGCACTATGACCGGCTATGCAAGCATGAGTATAGAGTGAGTACAGCAGGGGGCTGAGCACCCAGCCTTGAGGTGCTCCTGTGCTGATTGTTATCGAGGCTGACACATTTCCACCAATACGAACAGACTGTGGTCTGTGAATGAGGAAGTCGAGGATCCAATTGCAGAGGGATGCGCAGAGACCCAGTTCTGCGAGTTTGGTAACCAGCTTGTAGGGGATGATTGTATTAAATGCCGAGCTGTAATCAATGAATAACAGCCTGACATATGAGTTTTTGTTGTCCAAGTGGTCCAGAGCGGAGTGGAGGGCCAGCGAGATTGCATCCACCGTTGATCTGTTGTGGCAGTAAGCGAACTGCAGTGGGTCCAGGTTTTTGTCGAGGTAGGAGTTGATTTGTGCCATGATCAACCTCTCAAAGCATTTCATCACCGCAGGCATCAGTGCCACTGGTCGATAGTCATTGAGGCACATCATCTTGCTCTTCTTGGGCACTGGTATAATTGATGCACTTTTAAAGCAGGTGGGAACCTCAGACCTCAGAAGTGAGAGGTTGAAAATGTCCGTAAAAACTCCATCCAGTTGGTGCACACAGGTTTTTAGAACACGACCGGGTATACCATCAGGTCCAGGCGCTTTTCGAGAGTTCACCCCTCTGAAGGATTTCCTGACATCAGCCTCTGTGACTGAGACTGAAATACCATCTCAGCGAATGGGGGCTCGGGAAGGCACATCAGTATTCTCCCTATCAAAGCGTGCATAAAACGCATTGAGCTCGTCAGTGAGTGATGATTCACCGACATTCGAGCTGCCTCCTGATTTCGCCTTGTAGGAGGTGATTGCATTCATGCCCTGCCACAGCTGCCGAACATCTGTCTCATCCTCCAGTTTGGAGCAGAAGTCCATTTTGGCCTTTTTGATGGCCTTACCAAGGTCACATCTGGACTTCTTGTAGACCACTGTGTCATCAGACATGAATGCCCGGTGTCTGGACTTCAGAAGAGTGCGGAACTCAAAGTTCATCCAAGGATTTCTGATTGGGAAACACTCGGAAGGTTTTTGTAGGGATGCAGTCCTCCACACATTTCTTTATGAAGTCTGTAACGACTGTGGCGTATTCGCTCAACTCCGTTGCCGAGTCCTTGAACATTGCCCAGTCTACAGACTCCAAACAGTCCTGTAGTTGTTCCTATGCCTCCCCCAACCAGCTCTGTACTATCCTCACCTCTGGGAGTGCGCTCTTCAATTGCTGCCTGTTGGCAGGGAGCAGCACCGCGGTATGGTTGGATTTACTGAAGTGAGGGCGAGGGATAGAATGATAGGCATTCTTGATGGTGGTGTAGCAGTGGTCAAGGGTGTTTGGTCCTCTAGTGCAACAGGAGACATGTTGGTGGAAGTTGGGGAGTGATTTCTTGAGGTTTGCCTTATTGAAGTCCCCAGCAATGGTGGTAAATGCCTCGGGTAAGATGTCTGGTGTTTGTTGACCATAGCGTGCAGCTCTTCCCGTGCCTGACGGACGTCTGCCTGGGGTGGGATGTAGGCCGCAGTCAGGATGATGGAAGTGAATTCCCTTGGGAGGTAGAAGGGACGGCACTTCACCGCCAGATGTTCCAGGTGCGGAGAGCAGGAGTTGGACAGGACTGCCACATCTGAGCACCACACAAAGTTGACCATGAGGCAGATGCCCCCACCGCTCCCTTTCCCAGATGCCAGTGTACGGTCCATACGGTGGAGAACCCTTCAGGTTGGACCACTGAGTCTGGGGAGTGAGCCATGTCTCTGTGAAACAGAACACAGAGCATTCTCGCAGCTCCCTTTGATAGAGCAGCCTTGCCCATAAGTCCTCCACTTTATTTTCAAGTGACTGTACATTGGCCAGTAGGATAGTAGGGAGAGGGGGTCGAAGTCTCCTGCGCTTCAGTCTGATCTGAAGTCCTGCCCGTCGGCCACGTTTCTGGACACATTGGAGGCCTCCCCTTTGTTTCCAGGTACTGTGCTTACTGTACCTTCTGTTTCTGCAAACCTGTGCTGGAACGGGGATTCCCTCACAGACGGCAGCTCCAGCTCCGTAACGAACAGGGGTTCCCTCAAAGTCGGCAGCTCCAGCTCCGTGTTCCTGGAAGATCCAGCTCATCGGCTCTGGAGGTCATCCCGGAGTTTCCAGGTACCGTACCTGCATTCCTCTGTCGGGTCGGGGGTTTTACAGCCATCATGGGAAAGTTTAAAGTCCGGGGCTCCCGCAGTTGCGGGAGATCGCGAAATCGAAACAGCCTCCAGGTGCCCAAGCAGCTTGTCCGAAACGGCACCTATTTCTGCCGTTTTCCTGATGCGGCTGAGTTGTTGGAAGTTGTAGGTGAACCTTTTATGTTCTGGTGCTTCGCAAAAATTACCACAGGCAGGCGCCATCTTGTTACTGATCCTAACCTCGGAGTGATCCTAGCTAAGACGTTTTGCAGTGACGGCTGCATCTGCAGTTCCTTTCTGTTGGGTGGGGGGGAAGACACCTGGCCCGTGGCGGCTCTCGATAAGTGATATAGTATTTAAGAAGGAACTGCAGCTGCTGGAAAATCGAAGGTAGACTGTGGAGGCAGGGTGCTGGTGGAAGGAGAGTGATGCACTTGACAGCTGCCGTACGTGTTCGAACAATGGGCTGCCGTAATGGGCTTGCCTTGGCATACATTTCTTGTATTTGTTATGTCATTAGAAATATTAGGACTAGACCCAATAATAAAAATTGTCTCAGTGGTCTTGTTTCTCTGTGATACACAGAACCATGTCCGTCTGTGGTGCAGTGCAATACTGGAGATTTTAAAGTTAGTTAAAATATATCACTTGCCCTTTTTCAGCTTTTTTGACCGAGGTCAATATGAATAACACTCACGAGGCCGAAAGCTGTCATAGGCAAGCGTTGTCCATTCTTTCTCACCGGGAATGCTGCCTGTCCCGTTGAGTTACTCCAGCTTTTTGTGTCTATCTGTAACCTAGCGCTATTCGGCCGAGTGACCCTTGGACCCTTCCTTGTATGTTGTTTCCACGTTTATAATAAATGTTTTCGGTGAACATTACCTCCGCTGTTGGACACCCTGCCTCAGACGTGGTGTGTTGTGTATTACTGGCACTGCTAGTTACTTCGTCAAACGGTCACTGGAAACTACGTTTAGAAATGCACGCGAAAATAAGTGATATGTTCACTCCATGGATGCTGCATTGCCCGCTGAGTTCCTCCAGCACTGTGTTTTTTGTTTGGCTTGGAAGTTGAAGGTGGACCCCTCTGTGTCTACCTTCAACTCCCTGTCTGTGGTGGCTCAGTGAGACGGGCAGCAGCTCTGGGGAGAGGGTTGCGTTTCTGGTCAAGACCCTTCTTCAGACAATCACAAGTACTCTCACCGGCGAGAGTTCAGTTCAGTCTGCAGAAGGGTCTTCTCTCCAGAGTCACTGCGCTGCCTGTCCTGCTGAGCTACTCCAGCTTTTGTCTATCTTCAATTTCAGAGTTAGATAAAATTTCTTATGGCCGGGCTTATAGTGTCTACCCTCCCCCCCCCCCCCCCCCCCTCCCTTCCTTCTCAACCTCAGCCTCACGGACCTTACGTACCCCCAGTTCCTAAACCCATTTCCATCACTGATCTAGCATATAAATTAATGACAGTGAGATTTAAAAATTATGTTATAATCTTGTGTGAATGGGAATAGTTTGTTATTTGGATATTTAGGCTAGTTTAAAAATTATCCTTTTCTTAAGAAATGAAATCTACAGTGCATTCTTAATGGGAAAGTAGTGGGCAGAAAGGCATGTCATGCGTGGTTTGAAGAGCAAAAACATGTAGTGCCAATTGGTCCCTTGAACTAGTATAAGATAAGATGACAACTGATGACAACTGATTCAATTTGTCCTGGTGTGCTCCCGCTTTTACCACTATCTTTCCACCTGCCGTCTCCCTTCACCCGCCACCCATTCAGTAATTCAGAAAGAAGGAGATTTGGAAGTCTTGGGCAAATGAATTGTTACTTTATTTATTTTAATTTTTCATTTTTACGGAGAGGAGAACAATCTGCGCATGCGCGGTTTATGATTTTTTAAAAGCCGACTGACTGTCATATTACTCACGACACGTGCCTGAATATGACTCATTTATAATTATATATTTATATTTCTATGAAAATTGTTCCCAATTGGGCCCCGCACCTCCTAAGGCTGGCCCTTGGCCAAATACAAGCAGACGGGCCTAATATAGATGGGACATGTTGGTCGGTGTTGGAAAGATGGGCCCAAGGGCTGTATCAAGAGACCTTTCAAGTCTCGACCCAAATCGTCACCTATTCCTTCTCCCCAGAAATGCTGCCTGTCCCGTTGAGTTACTCCAACTTTTTGTGTCCATCTTTAGTTGAACACTAGACCAAGTGTTAGACCCATTAAGCCCGGTCTCCCAATGCAATATTCCACCACTCACCCATAGCCCCCAACTGTGTATGCGCGGCTGACGGGTTCCCGTTGTGACACCAGGAATTCCTGATGTCAAAATAGCGATTTCATGATGGCAGTGGGCCAACTGCGCAGACACGGCTGACAATATCAAAATGGCGGCGGACCTGACAATCTCCAACTGCGCACGAAAGGGTAGTGGGCCCGACAACCCTTCCCCTACTGCACAGGTGCAGATCCGGCAGCCATCTTACCATTGTGACGCAAGATGAACACGTAAGTATAAGATCAACGGGCCCCAACTGCGCAGGCGTGGACCCATTGGGATTTCAAGATGTTGGTGGGCCAAATGCGCAGTTGCGGACCCGTTGGTACCATCCCCCAATGGCGTAGGCACGTATCCGGCGGCCATCTTACTGTTGTGACATGTTGGGTTCCCATTGTGACGTCAAATGTGGCTGATGGGCAGGGCAAGTGGCAAAATGATTTTTGTGACGGATAAAAGGTCGATAACAGGTCACTATCGCGTACCGTTCTTGCAGATTTTCAAGCACAAATCTATATTATTAGAAGTCTGATATTGACCACTTCCTGTTCTGTATATTGATTTTAGAAAAAACGCTACCACAATAAATTATATGGTTTCTCATCAGCTCCAGGAGCTCACTATGGATGAGACAGCCAAAAAACATGAGCCTCCAAGCAACTGTGATTTGTTAAATGTACCAACTGTGAATCAGGTTATATGGGGTCAGATGGGACCCGGCATGCGAAGTCAAGAGATTAAAATGCAGAGGATCCTAAAATTATTGGCTTCTGGCATTACGGATTTCGCAAGAACAATGGATAGTGGTTATGTGACCAGAACACATCAAGAGGCTCTAGGGTTGCCATGTAACACCCATTTTGAGATCAATTGTCTCAGGAAAAGGGCTATTAGACCCACTATTAATCCCAGAAATGCTGCGCTTTGTAAGCCAACAAATATCCAACCACCTGATCTGCTGTTTGGCACAGACCTTACCAAGCAGGTCAAAGAGATAAATGAAGATGCAAAAACAATGAGCCTAATGAGACCAATGATGACCGGCAGACCGCTGAAGAGGAAGTATCCTTACAGAACCACCTCAGCTTCCGGGGTTACACCAGGGACAAGCCGGTCCTCAGCGGAGGGGTGCGGATGGTACTCTTCGGCTTGAGCACGAGCAACCATGGGGGCCACTGCCAGAGGCTGGGGTCATCAGGGTGCAACAGCTGCCAGAGAGGTAGGTGGACCTGGGTCTCATAATAACATATTAAATGTAACACAGAAAAACGTTGGTGGTAGATTACGGCTTTTTTATGATGAATGGAAGCAGCTTACTTCAGATCTGTTTATCAGGAACAATCAAGGGTTTCGGATTGAATTCATTCCAAATGGTAATTTACCTCTCCAACATGTTCCTAGCAGAACACTTTATTTTTCACAAACAGAGGTAATAGAGGTTCAAGCTGAACTCGAAAAATTATGTAACAAAGGAGTAATTGAGGACTTGTTCATCAAGTCCATCAATTTGTGTCAAATATATTTTCCCGTCCCAAAAAGGACGGAGGATGCAGAATCATTTTGGATCTTACAAATTAAATCCATTTGTGGATTTAAAATGGGAAACGTTGGTTACCGCCAAGCAACTGATTTCCAGAGGTTGTTATATGGCAATCATAGATCTGAAAGACGCTTACTACTCGGTGCCTGTTCATTGCGATCATAGAAAGTATTTTAAATTAATTTGGATGAATCAATTATGGCAGTTTAAGGCGTTGCCGAATGGTTTAACCTCAGTCCCTAGAGTATTCTACTGAGGCTACTGAGAGGTCAGGGCCATGTAATTATGGCCTATCTGGATGATATTTTAATTATCAGACAAACAAAAGAATTAGCTGAAACATCAGTGGCAGTTGTCAAATTCACACTTGAAAAACTGGGGTTTGTCATTCATTTGGAAAAATCTAAATTGACACCAATTACCACAATTGATTATTTGGGGTTCACAATTGACTCATTTAAGATGGTAATTACCAAGTGTAGAGCTAATTGAGGATTGTATAAAACTTTTAAACAAACAACAACCTTCAATTAGGCAAGTGGCTAGGCTGCTTGGGAAATTGGTAGCAGTTTTTCCAGCAGTCCAATTTGAGCCTTTGCAATTTTGAGCCCCTTTTGAGCCGATCAGCAATTACAAAGAGCAAAGGAACAGGCACTCAGGGTACAATTGGGTCATTATGATAGGCCAATGCAATTATCAGCAAAAGCAATTACTGATCTTCTATGGTGGATTCAACATGTCTCCAGTAGTTTCAGCACAGTGGTGCTAGAACAACCTTCCTTGGTCTTACAGACTGATGTCAGTGCACTTGGGTGGCGTGCCACGGATACAAGTTCAAGTTGTGGAGGAAGATGGAGTATTGAAGAAGCTTTGCTTCTGCAAACATGGGAATTAACCATTTAGAGCTTTTAGGAGGATTTTATGGGCCCAAGGCTTATTGTTCTAACAAAAGCAGTCTGCATGTTCAGCTCCAAATTGATAACACTACGGCAGTTGCATATGTTAATACATGGGTGGTATCAAGTCGGTATCTTGTGACAGACTGGCAAACCAAATCTGGATCTGGTGTATTGACAAACACATTTGGCTCTCAGCTATATATCTACCAGGGAGATTCAATACTGTGGCAGACACCAGGTCACAAAAGTTCCATGACAACAGAGAATGGATGTTGAATCGGAATGTGTTCAATGAGATAATTGTCAAATACAGAATGCCAGATGTCAACTTGTTTGCATCCAGACTAAATCACCAGCTTCCCAACTATGTGTCATGGGAACCAGATCCTGGGGCAGTAGAGATTGATGCTTTCTCGCTGAATTGGGGTGGTATGTATATATATGCATTTCCACCATTCTGTCTCATAAACCGTTGTCTACTTAAAATCAAGCAGGATGATGCTTCAGGGGTACTGGTGATACCCGACTGGCCTACCCAGCCATGGTACCCTTTGATCCTGCAGCTGATGACACAACCGCTGATGGCTGTTCCCAAAAGAAGGAATTTATTGGTGCATCCGGTAACTGGCGAATGCCATCCGTTGTATGACCGCATTGATTTGTTAATTTGCAGATTTTAAAAAGGCCATATCTGGGGCATGGGTTGTCGGGTCGAACTGTGGACATGCTTACTGCATCTTGGAGATCAAGTACTCAAAAGCAATTTATTTGTTATGTAAAATAATGGGAAGTTTACTGTGTACAAAATAATATTGACTATTGTACAGCATGTATTTCACATGTTCTAGAGTTTCTGTCCACCCTCTGCTATGATGAAGGACTAAGTTATAGTGCAATCAATACAGCAAGAAGTGCTTAATCATCATATTTAGTGATGAAGTCAAATATTCTATTGGATCTCACCCTCTCGTTGTTCGATTAATGAAAGGGATTTTCACTTCCCTTTCCCTCTCAAACTTAGATATATGGCAATTTGGGATGTGAGTATGGCCGTCAGAGTACTGCATGAGTGGTTTCCTGTCTGGTCTTTGTCTTTGACCAAAATCACCATGAAGGTGGCCATGCTCATGGCATTGGTTTCAGCACAAAGAGTACAGATGTTACAAAAATTACGGTTAGATAGACTGGAAACTGCTACAGACAATGTTACATTTTACATTTATGACCTCCTCAAACAAAGCAGGCCAGGTGTCACAGGGTTCAAAATAGTATTTTCAGCATATCTCACGGATCCATCCTTATGCCTTAAAACACATTTGATGCAATACATTGCAGCTACAGAGGGTTGACGTAACATGGAGACAGGATTGTTTATCAGTTATAAAAAACCACATAAGAGAGTGTCAGTTAATACTATTTCGAGATGGCTGAAACAAGTCTTGATTGATGCAGGTATTAACACTGATGTGTTTACATCTTATTCCACTAGGGCAGCAGTTATGTCAGTGGCCAAAATGTGGGACGTGCTGTCGACAATATTTTGACGGCCGCCAGATGGGCAAATGAGCTGATGTTTCAGAATTTCTATCATCGGCCGATTGTCGATCCAGGGCTGTTTGCTATTTTAAGTTATGTTTAAGTGCCCTGGGATAAAGGGGTACTGTTGTTTGTTTATATTGTTAAATAAACTATTTTACTGCATTAAATGCAATGTTACTACTAATGCATTAATTTCTCATTTGAGTCAATCAATGCAGTGCGATGCCGAGATTTGTATTCTGCGGCATGAAATCACAAAGCTTTGAACTCTTCACAGAATCACTCACGTGACTCCGAAGTAAAATAGTAAGATTAAACGAGAACTTACCAGTTTGAAGTTTGATCTTGATTTTATGAGGAGTTACGTTGGTGATTACATGCCCGCCACGCGCAACCCTCTCTCATAAAGGATTATCTGGTAGTTCTTGAGTCACGCATCTTACTATGTCACTTCGGAGTTGTTATTTGCAATTTCATACCACTGCTTTGAAGATTGGTGCGCATGCGGCCTGGCAGGTCTTCTTCACGTAATCACCAACGTAACTCCTCATAAAATCAAGATCAAACTTCAAACTGGTAAGTTCTCCTTTAATTTTACTAATCTATATTACTGAAACTCTTCTCTTGTTTGTGTGTATGTATATGTGTGTGTGTCATCTGGGCACAATCTGGTTAATTCTTATTTTCTTCCAAACGCTAGGCCACAACCTTTCCATTTTCACATATTCTACTCCATTTTGTTTCCCGTGGAAGCGATAAACATCTTCCCATCGCATATCCACCTATATTCCCGAAGTTATTGATCCTTGAAATTGAAAAAACATCCCAAACTCACCGACGTTCGGCAAAAAAAAACCTGAGTCACAATGCACTCGCAAGGTAGGACGGGACATTCCAGCTCTTTGCGGGGGGGGGGTGCGCCATGCTGGAATGTTCTGGAATCCACCTTCCCCCCCCCCCCCCCCCTCTTTTTGCCTGGCCCAGTCGCAGTCCTTGAGTCCTTGAGTCCACGCCTGCCCAGACCCGCCCGTGGTCTTGCTCTGGTCTGGGCCTGGGCTGGGACCGAGCCAGGATCTGGAGTGAGGACCAAGCCCGGGGCTTGGGATGGGGAGGCGAGAAAGTAGTCGAGAAAGAAGCCGCCGGTGGAACCAAGGACCAGCCTGGGTCCGGTGTCAGGGACGAGCTCGGAGATGAAGTCGGGGCCTGGACTGCAGCCCAAGTGGCGGCCGAGCTGACGGCTGCAGTCTACAGCCAGGGCCGGCCCGAGTACAAGAACCAGGCTGAGTTCCAGGCACTGGCTCTGCTCTACGACCTAGGTAGGTGCTGGGGCAGGAAATGGAAGTGAGGGGAGGAGGGTGAGGGAAATGAGGAGGAGGAAGATGGGGTGGGGTCTCTACCTCCCTCCCTCTCTTCCCCACTCCCTCTCTACCCCACTCCCCCTCCCTGTCTACTCCCCTCCCCTCCCTCTCCACCCCCTCCCTCTCCCACTCTACCCCCCTCCCCTCCCTCTCTACCCCTCCCTCTCTACCCCCTCCCTCTCTACCCCCTCCCTCTCTACCACCCCCCTCTCTACCCCCCCCCCCTCCCTCTCCACCCCCCTCCCTCCCCACCCCCCTCCCTCCCCCATCACATCAGACCCAACGGATCCCGCCTGGTCTGGTGCCTATTAAATTTCTTCATGGTTTGTGGGTTTAAGAAGGAACGCAGATGCTGGAAAATCGAAGGTAGACAAAAGTGCTGGAGAAACTCAGCGGGTGCAGCAGCATCTATGGAGCGAAGGAAATAGGCAACGTTTCGGGCCGAACCCCTTCAGCAGTCTGAAGAAGGGTTTTGGCCCGAAACGGAGCCTATTTCCTTCGCCTCATAGATGCTGCTGCATCCGCTGAGTTTCTCCAGCACTTTTCTCTACCTTCATGGTTTATGGAACTTTATTTCACTAGAAACCTCTCCTATGCTCTCTTTATTTTAAAGCCATATCTACAATCCCAGTTATGCAATCCACCAGGACTCTGGTCCCAGCACAGTTTAAGTGAGGTCAGTCCCAATCAAACAGCTCTCTCTTCCCCTAGTATTGATGCCAGTTCGAATGAATTTGAAGATAGGACTTTAGAAACAATAACGCAATGCTACTTACAAATCACCATGTAGATGAGTAATTAGCAAAAAAATATTGACTATTTTCTACCTTCCTCACGTGCGGCACAGTAGCGTTGCGGTAGAATTGCTGCCTTACAGCGCCAGAGACCCGGGTTCGATCCTGACTGTGGGTGCAGTCTATATGGGGTATGTACATTCTCCCTGTGACCGTGTGGGCTTTCTCTGGGTGCTCCAGTTTCCTCCACACTCTAAAGACGTACAGGTTTGTAGGTTACTTGGCTTCTGTAAATTGAAAATTGTCCTTTGTGTCTAGATATTGCTAGTGTACGGGGTGATCGCTGGTTGGAGCGGATTCAGTGGGCTGAAGGACCTGTTTGTGCACTGTTTCTCTAAACTCTAAAAGTCTAAAGTCTCTCCTGATAGTGTTGCAACTTAATTGGCACCAATTTCCAAGCACTCTTTAATCTATTCAATGAAAGGCTCACTAAGTCCATGCTTTCTTTTGCTGCTGATGGTGATCATTTGACAGTAGTATTGTTTGGACTATTGAGTGGCCTTCAGAACCATTCTCAAGGCTTGGCCTTTGAAAGAGCAAACAGAAGTTGTGGGTCATTCAACCTCCGTGTGACACAAAGGGCCAGAGTTTGCTGGAACAAAATAATGTATGGCCAGGAGGAGAGGCAAAGTTCATACAACACCGACAACTTTATTCAATGTTGCTCGATGTTAACCAGCAATTTAATTATAAGACACATTACTTTGTAGTGAATATTTAGATTTTTTGCACATGGAGTCATAGTCATTGTGTCATGCAGCATGAAAACAGGCCCCTCGGCCCAACTTGCCCATGCAGACCAACATGTTCCATCTGCACTAGTCCCACCTACCTGCTTGCGGCCCATATCCCTCCAAATCTGTCCTATCCATATACATGTCCAAATGTTTCTTAAATCATGTGACAGTACCTGCCTTATCTACCTCCTCTGGCAGCTTGATCCATACACCCACCACCCTTTGTGTAAAAAAGTTATCCCTTAGGTTCCCATTAAATGTTCTCCCCCCTCACTTAAAGCTATGGCCTCTGATTCTCAATTTCCCTACTCTGTTTACCCAATCTATTCGCATGGCAAAATATAAGTGAGATCGGTATTTCCATTGCGCATGCCCAGGTCAAAGGTCACTATCAGAGCTGTATTTCCGTATGGGCTTCATAGGCTTAAGTCTAAGGCCTCGAGATCTAGGGGGGCCTCGCAGAGCCGGATTTACCACTAGGCTTCATAGGCTGAAGGCTAGCGCCTCGAAATCTAGGGGTCCTCTGGCCAAGGCAGGACACCTGCCGTTCAACTCTGGGTGAGCCCCCCTCTCTATCTCTCTCTGTCACTCTGCCCGGCATCCGTATCCGTGTCTGGCCCGCCGGGCTCCACTCGCTCCTCATCTGCCGGCACGGCAGGCCGCCTTGCACATGCGCACTGCTACGGCCAGCACATCCTCCCCCAGCACATGCGCACAACCACGGCCAGCACATCATCGGCCGCCCTGTGCATGCGCATTGCCACGGCAATTGGTCGGCGCTGGGTACTTTCTCCCTCGCTTTGAATTGTGGGATATCTGGCCGCCATTTCAAAGCTCTGTGATTCCATGCCCTGGACCACGTCCATGCTCACACACTGCCGTAATTACTGATGGAGGAAGTATGTTAACGTATTTCAGAATTGAACAAGCTGAAAAATAATAACGCATTTATTAATACAAAACAAAAAAACCCTGAATTCGGAGACAAACGTTTAGGGAACAGCACTTAAAACTGACTCTGCAAACGTTGCGGGAGCGGCCACAGGTTTGTTATAAAAACGTTGAAATGTAGTTTCACTTATTGGGGGTCGAGACCATTCTGTCCAGTTTTAGTTTCTGTAGTGTCTGGACCCGTTGTGCTGTGGTTAGTGCCATTAACATCACCACTTTGAAGGTGAATTTGTCCAGTGGTAAATCCGTCATAGGCGACCAGCTCCTGAGTAGGGCCAACACGACCCCAATATCCCAGGTGATATTATATCGTGGTTGGGAAGGGTTGGAATTGAATATACCCCTCATGAGTTTGGATACCAGCTGGTGAGATCCCACTCCAATGTTGAGACAAGATGATAGTGCACTCCTGGCACTGTTTATGGCACTGTAACTGAGGGCCTCATCAAAATGAATGCCCGCAAGGAATTCCAGCACATTGGTGATCATAGCAGAGTTGTAGGTGGTCTTGGTCCGGCTACAGAAGGCCTCCCACTTCCTTATATGGGTGAGGTACTGCTTTCTTGTCGACTCCCTGCACGATGCTGTGATGATGTCCATGGTTCTTGTAGACAGCCCAAATTCCAGCAATGGCCTCTTCAGAACCTGCAAGCCAACAGGTTCAGATGACCATGGCATGGATGATTTTCCCCTGTTATGGGATTCTGGCATTTGGTAACCTGAATCCATGGTTCTTTCATCATGTTGAGGACCGCCGGGTACCATGGTTGTGTGGGCCAGTCGGGTATTATCAGTATACCTGATGCAGAATCTAGTTGAATTTTCTGCAATACCCGACTGATGAGGCAGAATGGGGGAAATGCATAGAAAACCCATTTCCCCCAATGCAGCGAGAACGCGTCCATTGCCACTACCCCAGGATCTGGTTCCCAAAAGACATATGTTGGTATCTGATGGTTCAACCTGGACGCAAAGAGGTTGATATCTGGTGTTCCATATTTGGCTATAATTTTAGCAAATATTTGGGGGTTCAACATCCACTTGACATTGTCATTAAATACTCATGACCTGGTGTACACCACTGTATTGAGCTTACCTGGAAGGTACATAGCTGATATCCAAATATTTCTTTCAATACAACAGAGCCAAATTAAATTTTCCAATTCATCACAAGATATTGACTTGATAGCACCCATATGGTTTAAATATGCCACCACTGTGGTATTATCTATTTGAAGACGGACATGCGTATGATGCAGATTAGTGCAGTAAGCCCGCAGCCCGTGATATGCTCCCAGCATTTCCAAATAGTTTATACCTTGTGATTGAAGAAGAGTAGACTCGTGCAAATCCCATCTGCCGCCACAACTGGAAGTGGTGTCGGTAGCTCCCCAGCCCTGGGCGCTTGTGTCGGTTTGTAATACGACTGATATAATGATGGGATTAAAACAATCACAAACATTGCTAATCCACCATAGTAGCTCAATTATTGCCTTGTTTGGCAGCTGCATAGGTCTGTCAAAATGTCCAGCATTTGCTTTTAACGCTGAGATTTTAGCTCTTTGCAAATTTTGATAGTGTAATGGGCCAAATTGTGCAGCTGGAAATGTAGCTACAAGTTTCCCAATCACCTTAGCAGCATGTCTAATAGTCGGTTTCCTGGCGCAAGCAAGGCTGTTACATGCCTCTATTATGTCTGTTGCTTTGTTCTCTGGGATGGTGACAATCATATGACTGGTGTTAATTGTGAATCCCAGATAGTTCATAATCCCAGAGGGGTTGAACTTAGATTTGTCTGGATGGATGACAAACCCTAGTTTCTCGAATAATGATTTGGTAGCTGTTACTGCTAATTTAGCTAATTCCAAAGTTCTTCCCACAATTAAAATGTCATCTAGATATGCCATGACTATGTGGTTTTGTCTTCTTAGAGACGCCAATACTGGTTTTAGTATTTTAGTAAATAACCTAGGGGCTGTACTTTAGGTAGGGCTTTGTATTGCCATAGTTGCCCCATCCAGACAAATTTTAAGTATTTCCGGTGATGTTCCCGTATAGGTACCGAATAATATGCATCTTTTAGATCGATGCAGGCCATGAAGCACCCTCAGTTGTTTAGCCGTTTCAAATGTTTACATCTTGAAATGGGTATATTGAACAAAGGTATTCAAGTGGGTTAAATCAATTATGATACGACATCCACCATCTTTTTTGGTTTTGGTAAAGATGTTAGATACAAACTCAAGTGGTTCATGTGTCGTTTTTTCTATAACCCCCTTGGTGTATAACCTTAATAGTTCGCATGTCCTTCCACTTTTTCTTTGTGAGAAAGTGTAAATTTCCTGTTGGGTACATGCTGAGCTGGGGGAAGGTGTCCATTTATGAATTCAATTTCATAACCCCGAATACTTTGTAATATAAAAGTGTCAGAAGTTATAGAACCCCATGCATCCCAGAATGTATGCAACCTCCCTCCGACTTGTGAGGTTATACATGCAGCACTCCCAAGAGAACCAGACCCCCTTACCTCCATGGTTACTGGCGGGGCTTGATGTACTGGCCTTTCTTGGTTCGTTGTGTTGCTGGGATGTGGGGTTGGCGCATCTTCCAGGCTGGTTGCTGTGGGCCCTGTCCTAAAAAAGGCTTTTGTTGGTAGGGCGCGACCGGAGGGTTGGTTCTAGTTGCCCTGTCGAGTTGAACCCGAGGCCTGTTTGATGTTGCATAAGGATGCTGTCTATGATATGCCGATGGTCTGCTCGAGGATGGTGGTTTCATCACCCCGACCACTTTTGCTTCCTCATCCAGGTCTTTTACCTGTTTAGGCAGGTCTTCACTGAACAACTGTCTCGGTGGTGGCGTTACATAGGCTTTGCACAAATCCGCAAATTTTGGGTTTAGTGTTGGACGGATGGAGCTCTTGCGAAAGCAGTTGATCTCATACTGAGTATTGCACAACAACGCTAGTGCATCCTGCTGCTCCTCCGTCATGTCCGTCCCGTCTACGGACCTGGCAAAGTCCAATGCCTGTGGTCAATAATTTCAGGATTTTTTGTAATTTTAATTCCTGGGCACTGATCCCAGGACTATTGTTACCCCAGATGGGTGTGTTGACTCACGTGACTCCGAAGTAAAATTAACTTTAAAATCAAGAAATATATCGCTTCTTTCTCCAATAGCGAATAATCCCTCATTCAAACCATCTATTATTGATAAAACGTTTATCCATTGGGAAAGAATAGGAATTAAAATGATGGGAGATATGTATGAAATGGGAAAACTTTTATCATTCCAACAATTACAACTAAAATATAATTTGAAAAGTAATCAATATTTTAAATATCTTCAAATTCAAGATTATTTGAAAAAATATATACAACGATATCAAACTCTAATCCCAGATTTATTAGAGGAAGGAATGAATAGAAAGGCAGAATCAAGCAATTTAATATCATATCTATATAATATAATTCTAAATATAGAAACACCAACGACAGAGACAATTAGAAGGGACTGGGAACAAGAGTTATTGATAAAAATTTCAAACGACAGATGGGAAAAAAAAACTATTATATGTACATAAATGTTCAATTAATGTAAGACATAACCTAATTCAATTTAACACTTTGCAGAGATTATATTACTCAAAAACTAGACTGAATAAAATATTTCCAAATGTTTCCCCCATCTGTGATAAATGTCTAACTCAAAATGCCACTATAGCACATTCCTTTGTCTCTTGTACAAAACTGCACAAATTTTGGAACAACATTTTTGGCACTTTTACAAAACTATTTAACACAAAATTGAACCCCAATACAGAACTGATTATCTTTGGATCAATGGAAGAGGGAAGTAAATTAACTATATTCCATGAAACTCTTCTTAATTACGGTTTAATAACAGCAAAAAAATTTATACTCAAATTCTGGAAAAACACAACCACGCCAACGTTCAAAATGTGGATTTCAAATATGTCGGAAATGCTACATCTTGAAGAAATGAGATTCCTCCTACTAGGCAAAGTAGACCAATTCTTAAAGACGGTCTCCTTTTATCAACTTTTTACAAGGATATGGTGCAACATAACACAACCTTAGAAATTAAATGGTTCAGAACCGGGTGACAGATGGGCACAAATACGAAATCTCTCCTAATTTCTCTTTCACTACTCTCTTTTTCTTTCAATCGTTTTAGCTTTTCATCTCTGCTCTTTATTTCTTTTGCTGTTTCTACTCGCTTGTCTATCTATTTCGACACTCTTTATTTATTTTTCCTTTCACTGTTCTTTTATTATTAAATTAAAAATATGAAGTTGTACAAGAATGGTAATGTATATGTATGTATGTATGTATGTATTAGGTACTCAAGCACCACAAAATTTAGGCCCTTTAGGACATCAAGTCTACTCCACTATTCAATCATGGCTGATCTACTTTTCCTTCTCAACCCCATTCTCCTGCCTTCTCCTCCTAACCTTTGACACTCGTACTAATCAAGATTCTATCAATATATATGTTTTTAAATACCCAATGTCTTGGTTTCTACGTCATCTATGGCAATGAATTCTACAGATTCAACACCCTCTGGCTAAAGAAATTATCCATTCACCCTCTCCACCTTACATTATTTTACAGGAAACTGAATGTACAGCACAGAAATAAGCCAAGAAGGTCCAAACTGCTGTTTACTTCCTGTCAATTTTCTCTCAACTGCAACTTAATCGCACCTGACCTGCATATTATCTGGTTTCTCCTTAAATACATTTCTTTTGAGCTAGAAATCGGAATAAAAGTCAGCTTTGGAAATCCTCCATTTGAACATTTTTTCAGCCTTAGCTGCTTATGTCGACTATGCAACATACCCACTGGAACGGTCTTGTGGGAGTGGAATACACTTAGGTGTAGGTTTTGGTTTATTCTAGTCACATGCACTGAGGTACAGTGAAAAGCTTTGTTTTGCAGATATTAGATCTGATATCTATCCAATCAGATCAAATAAAACCATTCCGCAGTACAATCAAGGTAAACGCAAGTACAATGGGCAGAGCAAAGAGGAAGGTACAAAATATACCCTAGCTTATGGAAGGATCATTCAGAAGCCAGGTAACAGAGGGGAAGAAACTGTTCCTGATGGTATGTTCTTTCAAGTTTCTGTACATTCTTTACATTCTGCTGGATGGGAGCAGGGAGAAGAAGGGATGACTAGAGTGGGACAAGTCTTTGATTATGTTGGTTGCTTTTCCAAGGCAGCATGAAGTGTAGATGGATCAATGGTGGGAAGTCTAGTCGATGTAATGGACTTGGCTACATCTACAACTTTCTACAGTTTTTCATGGTCTTGGGCCGAGCTGTGATGCAACTTCCATGGTGATGTGATTAAATCAGCCAAAGCCAAAAGTCAGAAATGGAAAGGTGCAGAGTTCTTGTAGGGCTGCAGGACTGGTGAAGGTTACAGAGATGTGAAGGGTTGAATCCATGGAAAGTTTGGACAACAATGGTGAGAAATGTAATATAGAAGTGTTAGACTAGAAGCCAGAGCAAGTCAATGAGAGCAGTTTAGGGGCGGCACAGTGGAGGTGGTAGAGCTGCTGTCTCAAATGGATTGGATCCTGACCTTGGCTTCTGTCTGTATGGAGTTTGCACCTTCTACCATTTCCCCTGCATGAGATTCTTACCACATCCCAAAGATGTGCGGGTTTGTAGGTTAATTTGCCCTCTGTAAATTGCCCCTGATGTGTAAGGAATGGATGAGAAAATGGGATAACACAGAACCAGTGTGAACAGGCGATCAATGATCGGCATGGACTTGATGGGCTGAAGGGCCTGTTTGTACACTGCATCTCTAAACTAAACTAAACGTGTGATTAATGGGTGAATAGCTTACTATGAATTAGGATACTGGCAGCAGAATTTTGGGTGATCTTGAGTTTGTGAAGGTGAGAAGATGGGGGATTGGATGAATGTGCTGGACTTGTCTTGTCAAGAGGGAGCCAAGGTATGGATGAGGTCTCACTTTGTCCATTGCCTCCTTTCCCTCTCCTCCAATCCATTAGATTGAATGAAAGAGTGAGCAGGAATGGGGGGCAGGTGTTGGTGCAGCAGCAATATCGCATTTTGCAACAACTGTGAATGTGAAAAAAGCAAAGAAGTCTAAAGAAAGGTCTTGACCTGATATGTCGCCTATTCATTTTCTCCAAAGATGCTGCCTGACCCGCTGAGTTACTCCAGCAATTTGTGTCTACCGTTGGTATAAACCAGCATCTGTAGTTCCTTCCTCACAAGTGTTAAGTACTGTACACCTCTAAACTTAAATAAAATGCAGTTTGTGAGAGATGAGTTTGTGAAGTAATTTATTGTCACAGAGACTGTGATCAAGAATGCAAAGTTTGAAGTTTGGTTTTATTAATCATTTGGGTCATGCAATCACATCGTAATAAAGAGGAGGATGAAGTAAAACAAACTGGCAGGCAGACGCGGGATTCTTGAACAAAACACAAAGTGCAGGAGGTACTGGTTAGGCAGCTTCTGTATAGAGAAATGGACAGACGATGTTTCAGATCGGGACCCTTCTTCAAACATGGCATGTGTTAGGTTACAAATACCAACAAGAACCAGGCTGACTTTGCAAAATAATTTGAGAGGAAAGCGGATGCAAGAGGTACAAAGAAGCCACCAGGATCATTGGGGGTGACTTTATGTAACTTTATAAGAGGCATAGATAGGGTAGATAGTAAGAATATTTTTCCTTTGGATGGGATAACAAACAAAATAGGTCAGAGGGTTAAGGTGAGAGGATAGCATTTTACAGTGGTTTTGAAAGGAATGATTTTTATAGAGTGTGATTGATGTCAGGAACTCACTGCCAAAGGAAGTGGTGCAGTTAGATATAATCACTATGTTTAAGAAACATTTTGATAGGCATTTAAACAGGCAAAGTATTGGAGGATACAGAGCTAGTATGGGTAAATGGGATTAGTGTAGCAGGGCAAAAAGGTTAACTTGGTGGGCTAAATGTTTCTGTACTGTACAACTCTAAGACTAAAAAGAACAACTCACGACTAGTGAGTAGCATGCCTGCCCAGGCCCATCTCAATGAATCTGTTTTCCTGCAGGTGACTATTGATCCTGTCCTAGATCAACATTTCCAAACTCTATCCCCCCTACCAAAGTGGAACTGACCGGACAATATTTGTTGGCCTTATCCTTATCCAAATTCTTGAATAAGGGAGTAACATGTCCAATATCCTAATTTTGTTACTAATGGGTTCCATGTACTTTTCTTTTACTATTTATAAGCTCAGATTTGGATTAATGTTGACAGCTAATCTTTCTCATATGTAGTTTGGTTTAGTTTAGTGATACAGCATGGAAACAGATCCATCTGCCCACTGACTCCATGCCGACCTCGATCACCCATTCACACTAGTTCTCTTTGTGCCACTTTCGCATTCACTCCTGACACACTAGCGACACTTTACAGATGCCAATTAACCTACAAACCTGCACGTTTTTGGGATGTGGAACACCCGGAGAAAACCCTTGTGGTCACAGGGAGAATGTACAATCTCTACACAGTCACCACCCGAGGTCAGGATCGAACCCGCATCTCTGGCGCCGTGAGGCAGCAGCCCTGCCAAATGAGCCACTTTGCCACCTCTTGGTAGGAAGAGCGAGGAGAGGTATTGTCGAGTAAAGGACATCATTCTAAAAGGGGTGCAGGAGGTCCGGAGCCTGGAGATATGAGTGCATGAGCCCTTGAAAATGCCTGGGAAGGTTGACAAAAGAGGAATACGCATTTATAGCCTTTTTCGCTGGTGGCAAAAGTTAAAATAGCCGGGAAGTCCATGTTATAAAACACGCAGCTGAAGTATTGTGTTCATTTCTGGTAACCTCATTACAGGAAGGATATGGATGCATTGGAGAGGGTGCAGCTGAGATTTATGAGGATAGTTCCTCGGATGAGGAACTACAAGGGTAGACTCGAGAGGCTGGGTCTGTTTTCTTTAGAGAAGAGAATACTGAGAGTAATTTAGTTTAGTTTATTTTAATTTAGAGATACAGTGTGGAAACAGATCTTTCGGCCCACCAAGTCTGTGCTAACCCATACACTAGTTTTATCCTACGGACTGGGGACAATTTACAGAAGCTAATTAACCTACAAACCTGCACGTCTTTGAAATATGGGAGGAAACCGGAGGACCCAGAGAAAACCCACGCAGGTCACGGGGAGAACGTACAAATAGACAGCACCTGTACTCAAGATCGAACCCGGGTCTCTGGCGCCGTAAGGCACCAAATCTACTGCTGTGCCATTGTGTACCTGGTTTTCTCAGGTAGTCTTCCATCTGAGTACTAACCAGTCCTGAGCCTAGTTAACTTCTGAGATCAGACGAGATCTGTTTGTTTGTGTGTGTGTTTGATATAGATGTATGATGAAGGGTTTAGTGGCAAGCGATTCCCAATGATGGGGCTGGGGGAGGGGAGTCAGGGGCAAAGAGCTCACGGATAAAGGGGAAAGAAATTACTAATAATGACGCAAGGAAAATACTTTTCACACAGTGTGTTTGGAATCTGAATGCTTTGCCTACTGATGCGATGTAAGCAAGTTCCATTGTGGCTTTAAGAAGGAAGTGAATAAATGTACGGTGAAGAAAACAAATTGCAAAGCTACAGAAAAGGACCCAGTCAGGTGGAACTGGAGATTTGCTCTGTTAGAAAGACGGCTTGGATATGATGGGACTCGTCCTGCACTGTACCAGTTCTGTAATTTAATCAGTTGAAACCTGTTAAGTTGCGAAATTTACCAATTTCCAATTAAGCAAAAGTAGACATACTGGGTGAGTGCTAAACAGTGCAGTTTTTAATGAGCTCTTAAAGAAAGCAACAAAGGCAATCCAAGTTGCCAACTTGGCTGCAGGACAGTGAACGTAGACTCATAGGTCGCTGACACTGAATGATCATGGAAGCAAGTCTAAAATGTGCCAATTCTATGAATAAACTTCCTGATCTTGTAAGAGCAAGTGCAAGAGCCTGTGAAATACTAAGGCCCTTGAGTACAGCAGCAAATCTGATGTGAATGAATGTGTGAACATATAAGACTTTAAAGATACCACAAAGAAACAGGCCCTTCCGCACTGACCAGCGATCACCCAGTGCACTAGCACTAACCTACATACTAGGTATAATTTTACCGAAGCCAATTAACTTATAAACCTGTACGTCTTTGGAGTGTGGAAGGAAATTGGTGCACCCAGAGAAACCACATGCGATCACAGAGAGAAGGTACAAACTCTGTACAGACAGCACCCGTAGTCAGGATCGAAACCGGGCCTCTGGTTTTGTAAGGCAGCAGCTCTAATTCTGCACCACTATGCCGTCCTATAACTAGCCATTCAACAACCCCTTGCCTGTTCTGACATTCAATAGGTTATGGTTGATCTGATCATGGCCTCAGCTCTACAGAGGGTGGTAGGTGCATGGAACGCACTGCCAGGGGTGGTGGTGGAGGCAAATACAACTAGTCTACCCTCAATAGCTAGGACCTCTTTTTAATGGATTTTGGTAATAGTAGATGGACAGTAATCAGACACCACTGTCTCTTTAAGAATACAGGCTGCTAGTTACACTGCAGGAGGTAATTGCAATTGACAAGCAATTGCTTTGATCGGTAGTTACACAAAAAGCTGGAGAAACTCAGCGGGTGCAGCAGCATCTAAGGAGCGAAGGAGATAGGCGACGTTTCGGGTCGAGACCCTTCTTCAGACTTTGATCGGTACTTGTGCAATGATACTCTAGTTTAGTTTGGTCAACTGTCACATGTACTGAAGTACAGTGGAAAGCCTTTGTTGCATACTAACTAGTCAGCGGAAAGACAATACATGATTATTAAACAGCGTAACAAACAGCCTTTAATATTTTTAGGTTGCAGTAACAAAAATACATTATTAGCTGTTAAAGAAAAGGTTTTATTTGAAAATAACATGTCGTTTCATGGAATGTCCACAAGGTGGTTGGAACCCTTACTCGGTTATTGCGGAGAATCGGCAGGATTAAGGGCCTGTCCCACCAGCATGCAACTCTATGCGATTAGCGCGACCTAACGTGGTTGCTTGAGCCGTCCGGCGTCGCGGGGCCGGTCCCACTTCGTTCGCCGGAGCCCGTGCGGAATTGTGCGGAGTTCGTCCCGAGTTCGTCCCGACACCGCGCGGGGCTCCGAAAAACCGACTATGTCCAAAAATTCCGCACGGCAACGGCTTGTCGGCTCGCAGTCGCCTCGACATTTACACACCGCCCCGACATCGCGCCGCCGTGAACCTATTTGTAAGTGCCTCCGTGACCCTCTATGTGTGTGGCTCCGTGGCCCTGTGTGTGTGTGTGCCTCGGTGCCCCTCTCTGTGTGCCCCTCTAAGTCCTGGCGAACTTACCTTGGACTTGCTCCAAGTTCGCCTCACTTTGCGCCGCGTTGCGCCACTCACCCAACCTCCTCGCGGCCCCTGCTGCCGGTTTAGTTGCGCTTGCCGCATGCAGGCGCATGCTGGTGGGAACGGCCATGTACAGGGGATTACCCGACCTCCGCGCGGCCCCCGCTGCCGGTTTGATCGCGTTCATCGCATAGAGTTGCATGCTGGTGGGACAGGCCCTTTACTCCCTGTACAATGTGTTAATGAGTACAGAAATAGGAAAATAGGAGAGATTTTAGTTTAGTTTAGTTTATAGTCTCGTGTACAGAGGTACACTGAAAAGCTTTAGTTGTGTGCTAACCAGTCAGCGGAAAGACACTACATGATTACAATCGAGCCATCCACAGTGTACAGATGCATGATAAGTGGAGGATCGCTAATGTCTGAGAAGTGTCGCCTGTCCATTTCCCTCCATAGCTGCTGCCTGACCAGCTGAGTTCTTTCAGCACCTAGTATTTTATCACAGATAATGTTGAAGAAAGGAAGTAAGCATAAACCTGGAAACTGCAGTACAGCGAGCTTTGCATATCTGGTTTTATGGGGAGGACATCACGTCTCAGAAATAGGATGGCACTGTGACGCAGTGGTGGAGCTACGGCCTCACAGCACCAGAGACCTGGGTTTGATTCTAACTACAGGTGCTGTCTGTATGGAGTTTATATGGTTTCCCTGTGACTTGCAGGTTTGTAGGCTAATTGGCTTCCTTAAAATGTCCTTAGTTTGGTGGATAAATCTAGTGTATGGGCGATTGCTGAACAGTCTGGATTTGGTGGGCCAAAGGGCATGTATCTACGTTTTCTCTCTGAACTGGACTAAACTAAACTAAGTCTGATTGAGTTTTTTGAAGAGATTATTAGCTAGATTGATATGTGTGGAGAAGTAGATGTTTAAAGGACATTTGGACAGATGTATGGCTATGAAAGGTTTCAAGGGATATGGACGAAATGTAAGCAAATGCACTAGCCCTGAATGCCAACTTGGTTGATACGGGCAAGATGAGCTGGAGGGCCTGTTTATGTGGTGTACAGCTCTATGACCAAGGTAAGGTGGACTTTTGTAAGGCTTTTGACAATGTTGGCTGGGAATGTAGGGGTAGGGGGGGAGCAGGAAGGGTGGAAGGGGGGGGGGGGGGGGGGGTGGGTAAGTGGGGGGAGGGGATTCCAGTGCCTCTTCCTGCCCACATACAACGAGGGTCAGTCACCACACACAGAGGCAAAGACTGAGCCACGAGGAAACCCAAAGACTGCCAGCAACGCCTCTTCAAGCTGGGCCGCCGGGATAAACATGAGACCGCCAGTGCCTCCTCTCGCGACAAAGGTGAACTGCAGGGAGAAGCCTGAGATTGCCACGCCTCCTCCTTCAAAGACCAGGACTGAGCTGCCAGGACAAGCCTGAGATCGCCAGTGCAGGTGCTCATATTCCCTGACAGCGAGGGACAGCGCCCCCATGTGGTCCTGGACTTTCTTATCAAATATATAGCGTGTTCACCCAACTGCGAGTGTCTGTGTGGTCACTGCCGAACCCGCCATCAACCCTGATGCCATAAGATGTACAGATTGAGTTAAGAATACTTAGCAATCAGTGTGCTAAAAATAACTTATTAAGATTGCATCTCCATTTATGTTGTGTTATAATGATCACATAGAATGCTGTTTCTTTCAATGCTCCATTTGCTAGGAATGTATCTGGAGCACTAATCAAGGTATTGCTGCACTATGTGCGGTTTGGGTTCAGCACCTTTATTTAATAAAGAATAAACCAGCACTGGAGACAATCGAGTAACAAATTCACACATTCCTATTCAGCCTATTTCCTATTACAAGCAGCTACAGAAGGTGCATCCACCTTCTTTAGAGTTTACAAGAATGCGGGGTGATCCTACTTCAATATGTAAGATCCAAAGGGACTGAGAGGGTATATGTTGGGACACAAGAGATTGCAGATGCTGAATCTAGAGCATAAAACAAACTGCTGGAGAAACTCAGCGGCTCAAGCTGCATCTGTTGACTGAACACTTGTGCTCAGTCTGCCAAGGACTACTGGATCGATCAGTTGTTAACTATTTTAAATCCCATTCCCACATTGACCACTCTGTCCTGGGCCTCCACCATTGCCAGGGTGCAGCCACATGCAAATTGGAGCACCTCATATTCCGCTTGGCTACTTCACAACCCAACGGTATGAATTTTGAATTTTCCAGTTTCAGGTAACCTCTAACTAACCCTCCCTCTTTTCTCCCCCATGCCCTGCTCTATTCTTCCTCCCCTGATCCCCTGAGCCACACCTGTTTCTACACTCCACCCCTCTCCTACCACCTTCGACCCTCTGGCTTCACAATCCGCAACTCTTCAAACTTGTCTCACACCTGCTGCTCTCTTCTCTCGCCTTTGTTTCAACCATGGGCTTCTCAAACAGCCCCGCCCCCCTACCTGTGTCAACCTATTATCTGCCAGGCATTGTCCTGCCTGCCCCCTTTTCCAATTTTATTCTCTCTCCCCCCCCCCCCCCACCCACAAGCAGTCTGATGAAGGGTCCCGACCAGAAATGTCACTTTTCAATGTTCTCCAGAGATGATGCCTGACCAACTGAGCTATTCCAGCACTTTGTGTCCTTTGGTGGAGGAAGAAGGATGGTCGACGTTTTGGTCAGAGTTCGCACATCGGGCAGGTGTTGAGACGGTGCAGGCACTGCAGCAGCCTGGGGCTTACCTGGTTTGGAAGCCATTCCAGTACATCAAGCGCTTTGGAACTTTTATGAATGGCTCCAAATTATGGCGACTCGTGCATGTGAGAGCTATGCAAAAAGAATTTCACTGTGCAGTGCACTCGTGACAATTAAGTACCGTTGTTGAACCATTGAGATGTTTCCACTGATGGGAATGTTTCAAATGAGAAAACATTATGACAAGATGCAGCGGCGGTCACTTAAAACTGAGGTACGTAGTCTTCCTAGGCTATGAAGGACCGACCTGTGTACGGCCTGTGCCTATGTTGGGAGAGGAGATGGGCAGGATGGATTTGCTGTCTGTTGTGGGGCTACAAGCCTCTTCTGCATTCCTGGGAACACAGTTCCCATTTCTGACTTAGGAAACATTTGGCCCCTGTACAGTTGATCGGAGCATTACCCTGCCGTAACCTGGGATAGGTCTGCACGTCGCACTTTCTTCTCGCTGATGGTGGTTGATCCTTTAGAGTCTCAACCCCAGGGAGATTGTGGTGAGGCAATTGGAGGCAGTTAAACAGAAGATGCATAATATTTCGGAAGGTCAAGGAATTGCATATTGGGTATAGAAGTTGGGAGGTCTTGTTGCAGTTGTACAAGACGTTGGTGAGACCGCATTTGGAGTATTGAGCTCAGTTTTGGGCACCATGTTATAGGAAAGATGTTGTCAAGCTGGAAAGGATACAGAGAAGATTTACAAAGATGTTGCCAGGACTAGAGGGTCTGATCTATAGGGAGAGGTTAAGTAGACTGGGAATCTATTAACTGGAGTGCAGGAGGATGAGGGGTGATCTTATAGAGGTGTATACAATCATGAGATGAATAGCTGCCAGAGGAGGTAGCTGAGGCTGGTGCTATAGCAGCATTTAAAAGTGATTTGGACAGTTGCATGAATGGAAAAAGTTTAGAGGGATACGCTGAACAGGGGCAAATGGGACTAGCTTAAATAATCGACATGTATGAATTGGGCCAAAGGGCCTGTTTTGATGCTGTATGACTCTATGAATCTATAACCTTGCATAACAACCATGAACAGGGAACTGTTCAACAGAACCTTACAAAACTAACAGGTTCAACGTGCAGTTCAAAACCAGAATCAAAAAGCCTGTTGGGTGTATATATTTTAATGTTTATTGAGTTCTGAAAGACGTATATTAATAGATTGTATAAAAGCATTTATATATATATGTTCACACAACACACGCTCATTTATGCTATATGTTTAAAATATATCTGGCACAACAGAATTGACTGAAATTCAGACGCTGTATAGCAGAAGATAGACACAAAATGCTGGTCAGACAGCACCTTTGGTGAAAAGGAACCCTTCTCCAGATCCGACCCGAAACGGCAGCAATTCATTTTCTTCGGAGGAGCAGCCGTACCCACTGAGTTACTCCAGCAATTTGTGTCTATCTTTGATTAAAAACCAACATCTGCAGTTCTTTCCTGTGTAGCAAAATATGTTTGGTAATCAACTGTTAATCTAAAGCTCTGAACATTAACTGAAGGAACTGCAGATGCTGGTTTACAAAATAAAGGCACAAAGTGCTGGAGTAACTCAGCAGTCAGGCAGTATCTCTGGAGAATGGGGATAGGTGACGTTTCTGCTCGGGATCCTTCTTCAGACAGAAGGCTTGGAGGGGTCTGGATATACAAGAGACCACAGCATTTCCCCCCTCCCTCACAGATGCTGCACAACCCGGTGAGTTCCTCCAGCAGATTGTTTGTTGCTAATGCTCAGGATACTGAGTTCAAATCCCATCCATGCAGCTGAAGGCTTAAAAAATCTAGAATTAAAATGCATAATTCAGGGAAGGAGGTTCAGTGTACAACACTCGCATAGCCCTGCCATTCCCTGCCTGCGCAGGTCTCACTTCCCAAAATGTAACACATAACACTTATCTACATTAAACTAACCATTGACTATTCCTCAGCCCATCTGCTCAGATGATCAAAATCCTGCTGCAAGGCCATTTGCTTTCTGAATTGTTGATTCACTCACCCACATGATCCTGTAAGAACTGATACCTTTTGGGTCCTGACTCTAAATGTTGTCTGTCTATTCCCTCCAGGGATACTGCCTAACCCGTTGAGTTTAGTTTAGAGATACATCATGGAAGAAGGCCCTTCGGCCTACCAAGTCCATGCCAACCAGCGATCGCCCGTACACTAGGTCTACTGTACACTATGAACTATTTACAGAAGCCAAGTAACCTACAAACCTGTATCTCTTTGGAGTGTGGGAAGAAACCAGGCCACCCAGAGATAAATCCACGCAGTAACAGAGAGAACATACAAACTCCGTACCGGGCAGCACCTGTACTCAGTATCAAACACGGGTCTCTGGCGCTGTAAGGCAGCAACTCTACCACTATGCCATTGTGCCGCATAGTGCTTGTGTTTTACGCCACATTCCAGCACCTGTAGTTCCTTGGGTCTATCTTTCAATATCTTACCAGTTAACAATAAAATGTCACCGTTTTTTCTACCGAAATGGATGACCGCGCAATTTTTCTACATTTTGGTCCATCTTGCCCACACTCTTAATCTGTGTACCTTCTCTTGAAGCTGCTTCTCACAGCCCTTATTGCTCCATAATTTTGCATCACCAGAAAACGTGGAGATATTACACTTCGTCCTCTTTTCCAAATCATTAATATAGATCAGCCCCTGCTCTGATCCCTGTAGCACCAGATTACTCATGTTTTCTTGATCTGAAAATGACTCGTTTCTATGTGTCCTCTGTCTATAATTCAATCCTCAATCCACATGCATATATAAATACCTTGTGCTCTAATACTGTTTGTTAATATCTTGTGTGGCGGCACGATAGTGACGTAACGATAGTTGATGCCTTACAGCACCTGAGACCCGGGTTCAATCCTGCTGTCTGTGCGTACTTGGTACGTTCTCCCTGTGACCGCGCGGGTTTTTTCTGGGTGCTCCGTTGTCCTCCTAACGTCCAAAGACGTGCAGGTTTGTAGGTGAATTGGTTTCTGTAAATTGGCGCTAGTTTGTAGGATAGTGCTAGTGTAAGGGGTGATCGCTGGTCAGTGCAGACTTGGTGGGCTGAGGGGCCTGTTGCACCGGGGACCCAGGTTCGATCCTGACTATGGGTGCTGTTTGCACGGAGTTTGTACATTCTCCCTGTGACCGCATGTGTTTTTTCCGGGTGCTCCGGTTTCCTCCCACACTACAAAGACGTACAGGTTTGTAGGTTAATTGGCTTTGGTATAATTGTAAATTGTCCCTCGGGTGTGTAGGATAGTGTTAGTGTGCGGAGATCGTTGGTATGTGCGGACTCGATGTGCCGAAGGGCCTGTTTCTGCACGGCATCTCTAAACTAAACTAAAACTAAAGATGCTGCCTGACCTGCTGGATTACTCCAGCACCTTGTGTCCTCTTGAGAAATAGGTGATCTGCTGGGTCATGGGAAGGGTGTGTGAGAATGGGACGATGAGAACAACCTTGTAGTTGCCACCATAGACTCTGGGCAGATTCTATGCCATAACATTTCAATTATCCCATGGTTCAGTCGGACTCAGCTGGGAAAGAATGAAGTGATGAGATTGGAGACACCACAGACATGGAGATATTTGTGGGCATGTCAATGTTGTGAATGTAAGTGTTTTGGAAGGGGAAGCTCAGCAGAGGTTCTACAAAATAAGCTTAGTCCCTTTGGCTGATAGTAGAACAATATATTTACGATGTATATTGTTCTGCACACGCTGGCAAGTTGAAGTATCTTCGGACGGGAAGATCCAATTCAACATCTGTTTCTAAGAAAGGAAGAATGACTTCCGCTCAACACTGTGCGGGGATCACTCAGAGAGATATATGGGGCGACTTATTTACATAGATTATGGTGGGTGCTTGAATCACACTGCCAGGGTTGGTAGTGGAGGCAGATACAATGGTAGTGTTTAAGATGCTTTAGGATAGGTACATGGATACGCAGGAAATGGAGGGATATGGATTATGTGTCATCAGATAAGAATTAGTCTTGGTATCATGTTCGGCACAGACATGATTCTTAATTGGTGCGGGTATCGGGGACATGGGGAGAAGGCAGGAGAATGGGGTTGAGAGGGAAAAATAGACCAGGCATGATTGAATGTTGATGTAGACTTTATGGGTCGAATGGCCTAATGCTGGTCCTATATGATCTGACATGACATTGTGGGCCGAAGGGCCTGTTCTTGTGCTGTACTGTTCTATGCGTTATGTGTCTCCAAGTCATGCCTACACCACAGTCATTTCCACATCAGAGCACACGCAGTACTGCTGCTTGCTAAGTTCACTTTGCTCTGGAGCAGTGGCCACAATGATTCCCAGGTCCTTGTAGCAACCGGTCTTCTTGGAGATCTTCATTAGAATACTCTTCAGGTGCCTCCTGAACCTTTCATTCACAAAAGCATAAAGGAGCGGATTGAAGCAGCAGTGAGTGAAGGCAATGGACTCCGTCACTTGTAGAGCGTAATCCAGCCTCTTGCTCACCTCGCAGCCGCTGATCACGCCAATATCCTCCAGGGAGTGCAACAAAAGGACAATGTTGTAAGGGAACCACAACACAAAGAACACGGTGACCAACATGACAACCAGTTTCAAGGCTTTGTCCTTGCCGAACGACCTGGACTTGAGGAGGACAGACGCAATCCTGGTATAAAAGAAAATCATGGCAAAGAAGGGAATGACAAAAGCAATGATGTTGATCTGGAGTTGGATTGTTATCTTCCAGAAGACTAGTTGCTCGCTGCCATAATGACTGAGGCAGGTGTACTTATCGCCGACTTTCCTGGACTGGCTGAAGATGAATTCAGGAATCGTAACCATCATTGCCAAGGTCCAGACCACAGCGCTGATGATGATGCTCTTGCGAATTGTTCTGTGGTTCTTCATGGACATGGTGTGGACAATTTGCAGATACATGTCCATACTCATGCAAGCTATGAAGAAGATGCCGCTGTAGAAATTCACGGTATAAACGCCGCTTATTATTTTACACATGGCGTTTCCAAACAGCCACTCTGAGGTCAAATACATGGCCCAGAAAGGAAGGGACACAGCGAATAAAAGGTCGGAAATGGCCAAATTCAGCAGATAGATGTCGGTCATCGTTTTCAGCTTGAGATACTTGACGATCATGAGGACGAGGAAGCTGTTGCCCAACATCCCAAAAATAAACACGGTAATGTACAGGACCGGGAGGAAAATCTTTCCAAAGGCTTTGACTTCCTCCTTTGCACAGGGAAGGTAGGGAGAGAGGTCAATGTCGGTGTAGTTATATTCCTCATCGTACAAGCTTACGTTAATGGATGGGTCCTCCAAATCAATAGAACCCATCTTCCTGGAAATCTCGGAAGAAACTTTAGGTCCCTCACTGAAAGAAGAAAATAACATTGTTAAGGATATTTCAACACAAAACCCAATGATTCGCTCTTGGACAAACATATATATTTTGAAGAGTAAAAAAATAAATGTCTGGTTCCTGTACCAAAGAGTATGTGCCCCAGCTCCTCCAGTGACCTCAGACCAGTGGCGCTGACTTCACACATCATGATGTCCTTGGAGAAGCTGGTGCTCACTCACCTGCGACCCCTGGTGAAATGCTACCTGGACCCCCTGCAGTTCGCTTACCAAACAAAGATGGAGGTTGAAGACGCCATCATCCACCTGCTCCATCGTTCCTATGCTCACCTGGATAAGCTGGGACGCATTGTGAGAGTCATGTTTTTTTACTTCAACAGTGCTTTTAACATGATCCGGCCTGCACTGCTAGGGAGCAAACTGACATAGATGCGGGTGGATGCTCCATTGGTGTCCTGGATCACCAACTACCTGACTGGGCGACCACAATATGTCAGGCTACAGAACTGTGTCTCGGACATGGTGTCGAGCAACACAGGGGCCCCACAGAGAACGGTCCTGTCTCCCTTCTTGTTTACCATCTACACCTTGGACTTCAGATATAACTCCATCTCCTGCCACCTGCAGAGGTTTTCAGGTTTTCTGGGACAGGTTTCAGCTGTACTTTTTGAGGTGGCTCCGCTCCTTCAACGTCTGCAGTAAGATGCTACAGATGTTCTACCGGTGGTAGCCAGTGCCATCTTCTTCGCTGCCGAGTGCTGGGGCAGCAGGTCGAAGGCCATGGACGCCAATAGGATCAATAACTTATCAGGAAGTCTGGCTCCGTCCTGGGGGCAGACGTGGATTCATTGGAGGTGGTCTTGAAGGGGAGGATGCTCCTCAAACTGCAGAGCATCCTGGACAATACAGCTCACCCCCTCCATGACACACTGGTCAAGCTGAGGAGTACTTTCAGCAACAGACTGGTTGCACCAAGATGCAGGACAGAACACCACAGGAGATCCTTCTTCCCTGTGGCAATCAAACGTTACAACTTCTCCCCCTTCTGTTCTGGGGTAGACTGAGACTGACTCCCCTTCCCCAATCTTTGCACATCCCCCAGGCCTTTCCAGTCATCACTTTTATTTCATGTTTCATGTATTTCGTGTTTTTTTATGACTGTTGGCAGATCAATTTCCCTCCTGAGATAAATAAAGTTCTGACAAGAGCAAAACACAAAATGCTGGAGGAACTCAGCAGGTCAGACAGTATCTGTGGAAGGAAATGGACACACTTTCTTTCAAGGACCCTTCAAGAAAGTAAAGTAGGTGAAGAGAGTCAAAGAGAAGACATACAGTTAAATTGTTTAGTGATAAGTGCATTAGATGAAATTAGAACTTTCTGACTCGATAGAATCGGTGTTTAGTTTTTTTTCTCCTTGGATGGAGACGGAGGTATTCAGTAAAGGAGAAGAAGTGTCAGAAAAACGATTGTTTAGGGAAAAATTCACCCTGACTGAATTCATAAAATTACTAACTAAAAATTTGAGAAACAGAATGAAATTTGCTGTTTCAGAAAAGCAGATAAATAAACCCCAAATTTATTGTAAGACACAAAGCATTGGAGTAACTCAACTGGTCAGGCAGCATCTCTGGAGAGCATCTGCGGTACCTTGTTTCTCCAAATTTATTGTTCTCAACTCGTATACCGATGCATGTGCAGAAGATGCAACCTCGCATTATGGAAAATTGCAATATGAGCTGTTTTCTCTGAAATGCATCTGGCCCCCCCTTACTGAGGAGATCGCATGTGGTCGAGGTAAATCTGCAGGCAGGGTGGAAGTTGGAGGCGAAGGTGGTAAGGTTGACCAGTTCAGCCCCAATGCAGAAAGCAGCAACCATGCAGGTGTCGATGTAGTGGAGAAGGAGTTGGGGAGCAGTGCACGAGTACATTGGGAACACATAGTTCCACTTCCCTTTTGCTGGCTTTTCTCTGGTCTGAATCTTAGTCTTTAAAAGTACAGGAAAAATGGTTCAGGATAGCAGTTTCTCCTTCCTTCAGAATGAAGTCTGACCTTTACTGGCTGAAATACTACATTTGGGGAAAGTACTTGAGCATCCAGAGTCATAGAGTTATAGAGCATGAAACAAACCCTTCGGCCTGACTTGTCCATGCCGAGCAAGAAGCCCCATCTAAGCTAGTCCCGTTTACCTGCGTTTAGCCACTATCCCTCTAACCCTTTGGTATACATGTTGCTGTTCAAATGTCTTTTAAATGTTGCTATTATGTCTGCCTCAAGTACCTCCTCAGCAGAGCGTGGAGATGCAGCGTGGAAAAAAAGCCCTTCAGCCAACCGAGTCCTCGCCAACATTGATCACCCGTGGACTAGTTTTATGTCCTATGCACTAGGGGCAATTTACAGAAGCCAATTAACCTACAAACCCGCACGTCTTTGTGATGTGGGTATAAACCGGAGACCCGGGAAAAAACCCATGCGGCACGGGGAGAACGTGCAAACTTTGCAGCGACAGAGCCCTGGGTAGGATCAAACCCGGGTCTCTGGCGCTGCGAGGCAGCAACTCTGTGCTGCTCTTAGTAGAAGTTACTGAATTGCTCACTCCACCTTTCGCCAGCATAGAACCAATCACAATAACTGCTACGGAGAATGGATTAAAGGAATAAATCATTCCTGGGGTTTGAGTTTCACTGGCAAGGCCATTAATTCCTGTCCATCACTAAATGCCCATGAAAAGCTAAGTGAGCCATCTTCTTGACCTTTTACGAGGATGATGCCGGGACTTGAAGGCCTAAGCTGTAGGGAGAGGTTGGACAAGCTAAGACTTTATTTCTTGGAGTGCAGGAGGATGAGGGGGGTGATCTTATAGAGGTGTATAAGATCATGAGGGGGATAGATAGAGTGAATGCACAGAGCATTTTACCCAGAGTAGGGGAATCAAAAACTAAGGTACATGGGCTTAAGGTGAAGGGGGAAATTTTTTAATACAAATCAAATGGGCAACTTTTTCACACACAGGTATATGGAATGAACTGCGGAAGAGGAAGTTGACGCAGGTATTATCACAACATTTAAAAGACACTTGGATGTGTAAATGGATAGGATAGGTTTAGAGATAGGGATATGGGCCAAATGCAAGCAGGAGGAATCAGTGTGGATGGGACATGGTGGTCGTCGTGGGAAAGTTGGACTGAAGGGCCAGTTTCCATCCTGTATGACTCTGGCTCTACACCATAGCTTGTGTAGTGATGGTCCTACCACTGGGAGTTCCAGGGTTCAGAACACACGACAATGAACAAACAATCTCCAAGTCAGAATGGTGTGGGAGGTGGAAGGGAACCTGAAAGATTGGATGTTCCCATATTCCTTATCCTGGAGTGATTCAGACCAAAAGCTGCCTCGCTGTTGCGTACTCTCCCGTGTTTCTGTTCTCTACTAATTGTTCTCCTCCTTCCCTTCCCACCAATTGTTTTAATTTGTGACCATGGCTCAGGAAGCAACGTCCAGTGACTATTATAAGGCATTTGGACAGCTGGCTGGTTAGTGATTCTATCACAGTTAGGTGCTACCTGACATAATATTGTAATGAATTAGTAAAGGAAGAGAAACAATAAATGCATTCAGTGCCAATAGTATACAGGCAATTAGTGTAACATCAATGGGAAAAAGTCCTTGATGTAAACAGTGCCTTCAACATCTCAGCTTATTTTTAACAATTGCCAAGGACCACTTATTTTGTTTCACAGATGTGCTACTTTCAATCATGAGGTTTGTTTTCATGAAGTGTCATGTTACACATTCTTTAATCCTCTGTAGAGTTTTAATCATTGGCTGGTGTCCCAGATTCAGGGGCAGTTTCTTCCCAGCAGTTATCAGGCAACTGAATTGTCCTTTCACTAACTAGAGAACGGTCCTGACCTACCGTCTACCTCATTGGAGACCCTCTGACTACCTTTAATCGGACTTTATTTTGCTCTAAACCTTATTCCCTTTATCCTGTATCTGTACACTGTGGATGGCTTGATTGTAATCATATATAGTCCATCCGCTAACTGGATAGCATGCAACAAAAAAGCTTTTTGCTGTACCTCGGTACATGTGACAATAAATAAAACTAAACTAAACACAAACTTGAGTGTAAGTTCTGTCCGGCACAGAGTATTGTCTGAGGTGCTTTCAGATGGGATGAAGTTCTGTTTGCTCTTTTATATGGGTTATAACAATGTCATATTGTAACATGGAATGTCGCACAGAAACAAGCCATTCCGCCCACAATGTTCGAGTTGAACACAATGCCAAGTTAAATTAAAAGTAATTAAAATGAAATGCAGATGCTGGTTTATACTAAAGACAAACAATAAAATGCTGGAGTAACACAGTGGGCCGAGCAGAAAATGGATAAGTTCGGTTTTAGGTAAGGACCCTTCATCAGACCCTGACTCAGCTATCTTTAATAGCCCTAACTAGCTCTCTCTTGAAAGTATCCAGATAACCGGCCTCCACTGCCCTCTGAGGCAGAGAATTCCACAGCCTCACTACTCTCTGTGTGAAAAAGTGTTTTGACATCTCTGTTCTAAATGGCTTACTCCTTATTCTTAAACTGTGGCCCCTGGTTCTTGACTCCCACAACATCAGGAACATGTTTCCTGCCTCTAGCGTGTCTCAACCCTTAATAATCTTATATGTTTCGATAAGATCCCCTCTCATCCTAAATTCCAGAGTACACAAGCCCAGCCGCTCCGTTCTCTCAGCATTTGACAGTCCCGCCATCCCAGGAATTAACCTTGTCAACCTACGCTGCACTCCCTCAATAGCCAGAATGTCCTTCCTCAAATTTGGAGACCAAAACTGCACACAATACTCCAAGTGTGGTCTCACTAGGGCTCTGTACAACTGCAGAAGGACCTCTTTGCTCCTATACTCAACTCCTCTTTTTATGAAGGCCAACATGCCATTCGCTTTCTTCACTGCCTGCTGTACCTGCATGCTTACTTTAATTGACTGATGAACAAGGACTGCCAGATCCCGTTATACTTCCCCTTTTCCCAACTTGACACTATTTAGATAATAATCTTCCGTCCTGTTCTTGCTACCAAAGTGGATAACCTCACATTTATCCACATTAAACTGCATCTGCCATGCATCTATCCACTAACCCAACCTGTCCAAGTCATCCTGCTTTCTCATAGCATCCTCATTGCAGTTCACACTGCCACCCGCTGCAAATTTGCTAATGCTACTTGTAATCCCTTCATCTAAATCATTAATATATATTGTAAATAGCTGTGGTCCCAGCACCGAGCCTTGCGGTACCCCACTAGTCACTGCCTGGCATTCTGAAAGAGACCGATTAAACCCTACTCTATGTTTCCTGTCTGCCAACCAATTCTCTATCCATGTCAGCACTCTACCCCCAATACCATGTGCCCTAATTTTGCCCACTAATCTCCCATGTGGGACCTTATCAAATGCTTTCTGAAAGTCCAGTTACACTACATGCACTGGCTCTTCCTTGTCCATTTTCCTAGTTACATCCTCCAAAAATTCCAGAAGATTAGTCAAGCATGATTTCCCCTTCGTAAATCCATGCTGACTCGGACCAATCCTGTTACTGCTATCCAAATGTGCCGCGTTTCATCTTTTATAATCGACTCCAGCATCTTCCCCACCACCGATGTCAGGCTAACTGGTCTATAATTCCCTGTTTTCTCTTTCCCGCCTTTCTTAAAAAGTGGAATAACATTAGCTACCCTCCAACCCACAGGAACTGATCCTGAATTTATAGAACATTGGAAAATGATCACCAATGTGTCCACAATTTCTAGAGCCACTTCCTTAAGTACCCTGGATCAGGCCCTGGGGATTTATCAGCCGTCAGTCCCATCAGTCTACCCAACATCATATCCAGCCTAATGTGGATTTCCTTCAGTTCCTCCATCACCCCAGATCCTCTGGCCACTAGTACATCAGGAAGATTGTTTGTGTCCTTAGTGAAGACGGATCCCAATTAGCTGTTCAACTCATCTGCTATTTCCTTGTTCCCCATAATAAATTCACCCTTTTCAGTCTTCAAGGGTCTAACTTTGGTCTTAGCTATTTTTTTCCTCTACTCATACCTAAAGAAGCTTTTACTATCCTCCTTTATATTCTTGGCTAGCATACCTTCGTACCTCATCTTTTCTCCCCGTATTGTCTTTTTAGTTATCTTCTGTTGCTCTTTAAATGTTACCCAATCCTCTGGCTTCCCGCTCATCTTTGCTATGTTGTACTTCTCTTTTATTTTTATACTATCCGAGAGCAGGTTGATCAGAACTGAGGTGTGGTTGACTGATAACTGCCTCTTCAGCACAGGGCAACAAGGGATCATCCACAAATGCCCACATCCCGTGAATGAGCAGGAAGAAGTGTTATGTGCAGGTGTAACCATGGGAACGGCAAATAGCAGAGCTGACCTCAACCTCGCTTCCTCCAAAAAACCACTAACTCTGCACTTTGCTTACCCGTTGGCCGTCGAGCTTCCAGGAAAACAGCTCTGCTTGCAATAAATTTTCCAGAATGGACATGTGGTCTGATTGTCATACACATCAACCTCCTAATTCAGGAACCAAAAGTATCAGAAGGAAGGTCTGAGTACAAAGGTTTGATGTTTACTGGAAATCGTTACAATCCGATGCAGGTATACTGAAGTCAAGTTATGAAGTAGCAAACTGAGACACCATAGAATACTGCAGATGCTGGTTTACAAAAAAAGACAAAGTGCTGCAGTAATTCAGCGGGTCAGGCAGCATCTCTGGAGAACATGGATAGGCAATGTTTCTAGTCGTGGTCCTTCTTCAGACTGATTTTGGTGCGGGGAAGGAAGAAAGCACAAACAAAGGTGGGGTGGGGGTAGGGGCAGGACAAAGCCTGGTGAGTGATGGATGGATACCAGTGAAGAGAATTGTTGATAGCCAGATGGTTGGACAAAGGCCAGAGATGAAAAGACAAAGGGTGTGAGGTAAGAATAGAAGAGGTGAGAATTGTGAAGCCAGAAGAAGGAATATAGGTGGAAGGGGCAAGGGGAGGGGGGAAAGGAGAAATGGGTGCAAATCCATGGAGCACAGCGAGGAAAGGGAGGAAAAAGGATTTCAATTTTCAATAAGGATTGAAGAGGTACAAAGCGATTTAATTGAAGGGAACGAGGGGAAAGGAAACGTGAGAAATGGGCGCAAATCCAGATGGGGCAAAGGGAGACAATAGACAATAGACAATAGGTGCAGGAGTAGGCCATTCGGCCCTTCAAGCCAGCACCGTCATTCAATGTGATCATGGCTGACCATCCACAATCAGTACCCCGTTCCTGCCTTCTCCACATATCTTGACTCCGCTATCTTGCTCTCTCTTGAAAGCATCCAGTGAACTGGCCTCCACTGGATGCAGAGAATTCCACAAAATCAGCACTCTCTGTGAGAAAAAGTGGTTCCTCATCTCCGTTCTAAATGACATCCCTTATTCTTAAACTGTGGCCCCTGGTTCTGGACCCCCCCAGCATCGGGAACATGTTTCCTGCCTCTAGCATTTCCAAACCCTTAATAATCTTATATGTTTCAATAAGACCCCCTCTCATCCTTCTAAATTCCAGAGTATACAAGCCTAGCCATTCCATTGTCTCAGCATTTGATAGTCCCGCCATTCCGGGAATTAAACTTGTGAACCTACGCTGCACTCCCTCAATGGCAAGAATGTCCATCCTCGAATTTGGAGACCAAAACTGCACATAATACTCCAGGTGTAGTCTCACTAGGGCCCTGTACAACTGTAGAAGGACCTCTTTGCTCCTATACTCAACTCCTCTGGTTATGAAGAACATGCCATTCTTTTTCTTCACTGCCTGCTGTACCTGCATGCTTAGTTTCATTGATTGATGAAACAAGGACCACCAGTTCCCGTTGTACTTTTCCCAACTTGACACCATTTAGATAATAATCTTCCTTCCTGCTTTTGCTACCAAAGTGGATAACCTCACATGTATCCACATTAAACTGCATTGCCATGCATCTGCCCACTCACCCGACCTGTCCAAGTCACCCTTGTGAGGGATAAGATGATTAAACCACCATCATTGTGAGGGGCCGAGTGGTTGTAGCCACCGACCTTTTGATGGGCCGAGTAGTTGGAATCACCAACCTTGTGATTCGAACAAACTGTTACTGTCCTTCAGAGCTGTTGATAACAATGTAGAATAACAAGATGAGGTAAGGAATGTAGCTGACAACACACAAGCTAGTCTTTAGGTCAAAGGCAATGAAGTAGGTTAGGGGAACAGCGACTGAGCATGCTTAATGAAATAAATGAATATTAACTTTACGCCCCTCATGACAAAGAACCTAATTTAAATGTACATGCGATGTATGATGTGGGAGAAGAGGGAATGATTGATGACGCACAGAGGGGAGGGTTGGAAGATTGTGAACCTTAGTACCCTGATTGGAAGGGGTCAGAAGGGGAGGCGTCCGATCAATAAAGACTGTATACTGAATTGTATAAAAATAGACGTTTTTCCTTTGCTCAGAGTGTCTCAATTTGGAGAGGCACCCAATTCTGCAGACTTGCAATAAAGCATTTCTTGTTCCCATGATTTAGTCTCTGAGTAGTGATTGTGAGCACAAAACTACATCTCACACCCTGCATTCTCATAACATCCTCCTCAAAGTTCACACGGCCACCCAGCTTAGCGTCATCTGCAAATTTGCTAATGTTACTTCTAATCCCTTCATCAAGAGTATTAATATATATATATTCTGCCCAGGACACAAATTGAATGAAGTTCGTGTTTTTGGAGCCGAATTAGGCCATTCGGCCCATCAAGTCTACACCGCCATTCAATAATGGCTGATATATCTTTCCTTCTCAACCCCATTCTCCGTACCTTTTCCCCATAAGCCCCTGACACCCATACAAAGCGAGAGTCTGTCAATCTCCGCCTTAAAAATATCCATTAACTTGGGCTCCATACTCGCCTGCGGTAATGAATTCCACATATTCACCACCTTCTGACTATAGAAATTCCTCCTCATCTCCTTTTAAAGGGCAGAAATAGTTCATAACCTCCACTAAAGCTATCCTGAACTCAGAATGGCCCTGCGTGACATACTATCCACTGCTGATACCGTTAGTTAAACTCTCAGCCAGACCACATTTCACAGGTGTTTTAGTACAGTAACCATGCTTGGTACCCAAATCATTACCTAATTGCCACCAACTGCCACCAACGTGCAGGGTGGAAAAGTCAGAAACTAGCTTTAAGGTCAGAGGGAGAAAGTTTAAAGGAGTTATTGGGGTGAGTTTTTTTAGTGGTGGGTGCCGGGAATGTGATGCCAGAGGTGGTAGCAGCACATACGATAGTGGCATTTCAGAGATCTTTGGATGGGCACATGATATGCAGAGAATGGAGAGATATGGATCACATGCAGGCAGAAGAGATTAGTTTAACGACATCATCTTTGGCATAGACATTGTGGTAGTAAGGGGTGTTTCTGTGCTGCACTGTTCTATGTTCTAAATGATCAGATGATTGTTCCACCCGTAGGAGGTGCAATATTAAACTTCAAAGTTTCTTCGGTAGCAACAGGCACCGAGCTTAGGTCTGTGAATTTTACCTTCCGGAAACAACTCAGACAGATCAATCAGCTTCTATTCATTTGCTGTGTCCGATGCTGTGTCAGTCTGAAGAAGGGCCCCACCTGAAGCGTCACCCATCCTTTTTCTCCAGAGGTGCTGCCTGACCCGCTTGGGTTACTCCAGCATGTTGTGTATATCTCTAATGCTGGTACCATGCTGGCAATAAATAACTGCAGATGCAGGTTAATACACAAAAGGACACAAAGCGCTGGAGTAACTCAGCAGGTCAGGTTAGAATAAAGGGGAGGTCATTTAAGGCTGAGGAGAGAAAAAACCTTTTTACCCAGAGGGTTGTGAATTTATGGAATTCCCTGCCACAGAGGGCAGTGGAGGCCAAATCACTGGATGGATTTAAGAGAGAGTTGAATAGAGCTCTAGGGGCTAGTGGAGTCAAGGGATATGGGGAGAAGGCAGGCATGGTTTATTGATAGCGGACGATCAGCCATGATCACAATGAATGGCAGTGCTGGCTCGAAGGGCCGAATGGCCTCCTCCTGCACCTATTTTCTATGTTTGTATGTTTCCATGTCAGGCAGCATCTATGCAGAACAACAATAGGAGACATTTCCGGTCAGCACCCTCAATGGGTCAGACAGCATCACTAGAGAACATGGGGAGGTGGTCTGTCCATGTTCATGCCTATACATGTACTCCTTATCCGCTGGGCTACTCTGGCACTTTGTGCCTTGTTCCACACTTGGGACACCTGGAGCGTCAATGTCCCATCTTGAGGCGTGGAGGTCGGCAAAGGAACCTGCCTCAGTGGGATGTTGATGAGCAACATACTTCCCTATTGTGAGGGATCACATTTAGCTCTTCCCCAACTCGCAACATCCTCTGCTCCTCACTGGCTCCCCTCCTCCCCCATTACTGCCTCACCCTTCCTTCCCTTCCCTTCCCCTCACCAGCAATCTAGATCTTAACATTCCCTACAACCATTAGCCTGGTCTCCCCCACCCCACATCAGTTGTAGTACTGGTTACATCCCCTATGCCATCCCACCCTGCCCCACCTACGTTTACTTGTGGCTTGCACCCACCAATCCTCAGCCCACACCCACCTCCAACACTTGCCCAACCAACCCTTCGATTAAAGTCGAGACCCTTCCTCAGACTAATTGTAGGGGGAAGAAAGCTCGGAGAGAGGAGAGGCAGGTTAAAGCATGGCAGGTGGACACCGGCACCGGGGCGGTTGATAGGCAGATGATTGGGACAAAGGCCAGAGATAAAAGCACCAACACACCCAGAACGTTGCCTATCCATGTTCTCCAGAGATGCAGCCTGACCCGCTGAGTTACTCCAGCACTTTATGCCCTTTCGTGTAAACCAGATCCACAATTCCTCGCTTCTATATCTTGCTGGCAAGACCCTGGAGTCTCATCGAGTTAACTCGCTGCACTGATCATGAACTTTGTACAAAATACAAACAACAGCAATCAGTCAATGTCACCGGGCAACTTAGCACATTGGAATGGATACTTAACTCGGAGCCAAGGCAGTTCTTATACTGGATCGGTATATCTGTCACATACGACTAATAGATAAAACGTTGGCTCAAAACTTTCTCAGATTACAACCACCCTTAACTCACAAATAAAAAAAAACACGCGAATAGTATATTTTAAAGCTGCTCAGCTTGACAATAGCATGCCGCTCATCTTTTACCTTCAAAGTGGAGCCTTGTGCGTTGCTGCCTTGCCTTGTGTGAGCACCGGTAATCTCTGCTATTTATATTCTGAGCGTGTTTCCTTTACTAAACATCTGGTGTTAGCAACAAGCTCGTCGAGCTGGGTTGCTTCCTGTAATAAACGGCTAGGCAGGGTCCCCTTTCCACAAAGATCTCCACACCCTTCCACCAACACTTTTTCTGATCGCATTAAATGATACAGTGTGGCAACACGTCCTGAGGCCCACTGAGTCCACGCTGACCATCAATCACCTGTTCACACTAGAAACAAGGAACTGCTGTTGCTGGTTTACACAAAAGGACGCAAAGTGCTGGGATAACTCAGCAGGTCAGGCAGCATCATGCACTCCAGAGATGCTGCATGACCCACTAAGTTACTCCAGCACTTTGTGACCTATTCTCACCAGTTCTATGTTTTCCCACTTTTGCATCTACTCCCTACACACTAGGGGCAATTTACAGAGGGCCAATTAACCTACAAAGCCACACTTCTATGCGATGTGAGAGGATACCAGGAGGAATTTTCCCGGAAGAAAAACAGGGAGAATGTGCAAACTCTACACAGACGGCACCCAAGGTCGGGATCGATGCTGGGTCTCAGGCTCTGTGAGGCAGCGACTCTTCCTGATATGCCCATCACCAGTCGGGGGGGGGGAGTGCCACATGTTCACAGGATGTTTGGAAATGTACGTAGAAGGGCGAGGACAGTGGGTTCCTTGGAGCTATAGAGTCATACAGCATGGAAACAGGCCCCATCTATACTGTTCCCACCTGCTTGCATTTGGCCCATATCCCTCTGGACCTATCCTATCGATGCACAGTTCTAAATGTATTTTTAAACGTTGTGATCGTACCTGCCTCAACTACCTCCTTTGGCAGCTCATTCCATTTATCCACATTGTCTCAGGTTCCTTTTAAATCTTTGCCCCCTTACCTTAAATCCTTGGCGAGTATCACAGATACTCACTGCCCTACCATCATAGAAGATACAAAAGCTTAAAAGCACATACCATCAAATTCAGCAGCAGCTTCTTTCCCACTGTCTTCAGACTCTTTAACGTACCTCTAATAAACTAAGGGTGTAGTCCCAATTAATTCACAATCTTTTAATCTCCTGCATTGCAGACTTGCACATTTTTAAAATCCGCACTGTCACTGTAACTCTGTTTATTTTCCTCTTTGCAGTACCTGTTGTTCACATGTATGGTTTGTTTAAACCCATGTATATCATGATTTGATGGACACAAAGTGCTGGAGTAACTCAGCGGGTCAGGCAGCATCTCCTGAGAAAAAGGATGGATGACGTTTCAGGTCGGGGCCCTTCTTCAGACTAAACTGCAGTCTGGAGAAGGGTCAAGACCCAACACACACCCATCCATTTTCTCCAGAGATGCTGCCTGACCCACTGAGTTACTTTAGCACTTTGTTTCTATCTTTGGTATAAATTAGCATCTGCAGTTCTTGATTTATTTATCATGATTTGATTGGATAGAATGCTAAACAAAGTTTTTCACTGTATCTAGGTACGTGACAATAATAAATTAATAACCAATAACTGTATAAAATCTGTATAAAATCTTGAGGGGCACAGATAAGGCATGCACAGGGTAGGGGTGCCTTAGACTAGACAGTTAAGGTGAGAGAGGCAAGATTTAAAAGGGATATGAGGAACAGGTGTTCACCTAGAGGGTGGTGGGTACATGGAACGAGCATCCAGAGAAAGTGATTAACACAGGTACAATAATAATATTTAAAAGACATTTGGACACCTCGGGTGCTGTCCGTGTGGTGTTTACACGTTCTCCCCATAATCTGCGTGGGTTTCCTCCAGGTGATCTTGTTTCCTCCCACATCCCGTGCGGGTTTGGAGGTTAATTTGCCTCTGTCAGTCAATCAGTCAATCAGCAGGCTTAATTTTCCAATATTGACATAGACTGGTAGCTGGAATGGAAGAAGGCATTTGCTAAACATTGCCCTTATGGGCCTGTCCCACTTAGGCGACCTTTTAGGCTACTGCAGGAGACTATGGTCATGAAGAGTTCCCGCATTCTGGGAACTAGTTGCGGCCACATTATGGTCGTCGTGAATTTTTCAACATGTTGAAAAATTAGCGGCGACTAGAATGAAGCCACCATGGAGAGTATTGACCGGTGAATTTCATTGGCTCATTGGGGAAAAAAAGGTAAGCAGTAGTTTTCAGAACCAAGGATAACCGACCGGTAATGTTAAGTGTCCGCCGAGCTTCACAGCCGTGTATCTCTGGCTTCTTAAAAGTTGTCTCCACTCCTTCTCCCCCCTCTTTTAAAGGACTTACCGTACACTGTGCTTTAGCCTTCTTTTTACAGCGTCAACCTACCTGTTCATCGCAGTGTGTGTCTGTTTCACCTTGGCTTTGCACCATGTGAACTTTTTAGACAGCGCTCCCCCCGCTTGCCCTGTCCCCGCCTGCATAACAGGCTGGTGAAGGAAGCGATGTGTGTGTGTGTGTGTGTGTGTGTGTGTGTGTGTGTGTGTGTGTGTGTGTGTGTGTGTGTGTGTGTGTGTGTGTGTGTGTGTGTGTGTGTGTGTGTGTGTGTGTGTGTGTGTGTGTGTGTGTGTGTGTGTGTGTGTTCCACTCTGACAGTCGCCGTTCCAGTTGCGGTTTTGCAGGCGACTGCGGGCAACTTGACAGTCACTGGCATACCGCTGAAAAATCGCCTAAGTTGGAAAGGCTCATTACCATACCTTATGAATTGTTCTGTATAAGCCACTCCTCAATAAATTCATAAAAAGGCTGCAGTTCTGAGTAAGCTACAGTTTTGATTATATTCTTCAAAGGACTGATTTCAACATTTCCTGCTCAGCTTAATACTGATAGCATTTGTGCAAGCCTTTCAGGATGCAAATCTCACCGCCCTTTTGGTGTTGGCAGGGAGAAATGCATTTGTAAAAGGCATCTACAAGAGTTCAAGCAATTCTTTAGAAACTAGTTTAGAAACGAAATACTAGTTTACAAAAAGAGACCCAAAGTGCTGGAATATCTCAGTGGGTCAAGCAGCATCTCTGAATATGAATATCCATGTTCTCCAGGAATGCTGCCTTACATGCTGAGTTACTCCAGAAGTTTGTGTCTTTTTATTTTCAAGCAATTTTTTGCTTGTTCACAGTGTTGAGTGGCGAGAACAATGTAAGAAGAGTGTGCAGTAATGAATGACATTAACTAACAAAACCCAACAGTGAGGCAGCATTCAAATGAAGACACAAAGAATTGTAGATGCCGGAATCTTGAGCAAAACACAAAATGCTGGGAAAACTCAGCAGTTCAGGCAGCATCTGTGGAGGAATTTGTCTGAAGAGGGATCCCAAACCAAACACATCCAGCATCTGCAATTCCTTGATCTACTGCAAAATCTCTTCAAGACATATGTACTTTGAATAAGCTCCCCTCCACACCCTCCAGAGATGCTGCCTGATTAGCTGAGTTACTCCAGCATTTTGTCTCTTTATTTGTAAACCAGCATTTTCAGTTCTGAAGGTTCCCGACCCGAAAAGTCACCAATCCGTGTTCTCCAGGACGCTGCCTGTCCTGCTGAGTTACTCCTGAACGTTGTGTCTTTTTTTTTTGTAAACCTGCCTTTACAGTTTCTTGTGTCTACATTTTCCCACTCCAGCATTTTGTCTTTTGTTCAAGGCAGCATTACCTTGGGTCCATTACTTGAATCCATAAGGGACAGGGGCTGGGAACAAACAAGGAGGACTGGGAGTCGAGCATTTAGGGAGGAAGATCCTTCCTCAGAGTTTTGCTTTGCCCGGTTCAGTTTCCTCGTCAAAGGAAGGAACCTCTGATTATAACAACATTATTATCTGGTGCTGGGCTAAAGATGATCACATTCTGAGTCCTGGGAAAAAATGTGGGTCGTCATATTGTCTTCTGTTCCTTGACGTCTGCTCAGTGTGATATTCGTAAGGAATGTATTCTAGTTCAAGGAGATTCCAAAGTCAAGGACCACTGCAGAAGCCACAATTATTTTCCATTAACTATCCATTTCTGAGTAGCAGCACAAACTGCAAAAGAGTTAATGAGCATCTTTTCCTGTTTTTGAGTTACTAATCAAATCAGACTGCAGTTATAGATAATATTCCTTGAACATCATCCATGCGAACATAGAATAACACCACGCAATTCGTGGCCAATTGACCCTTCAAAGGCCAACCCAGATATATCCTTGACCTTTCGCCACATCCTTTCAAATTCTTTTCCACTTCAAGAATTTAATCAATTTCCTTTTAAAAGCCACACTTGAACCACACTCTCAGGAAGTATATCCCACTACACTGTTCACACTCAGGATGCATTCCATGCAACAATATGATGGACCAGTGTGAAGTGGGATATGCTGGGTCTTGCGAAGTGTACCAACCAAGCTGACATGAGAAAAGCATTCAAAGTGGAGAACGTGTTCTCCATGTTCTCAAGCGATGTTGCCTGACCCACTCATTTACTTCAGCACTTTGTGTACAAAGGATTTCTCAAGTCAATGCTTGTTCTTTTGCCAGTCACTATAAATCTGGTTCAATGCATAGATTCATAGTTATACAGCAGGGAAACAGGCCCTTCTCATCCATGCCAACCAAGATGCCTAACTAAGCTAATTCCATTTGCTTGCGTTTGCCCCATATCCTTTTAAATCTTTTCTATACAGATACCTGTCCAAATATTTTTAACATGCCTCGGTCCTTTTGCTGATGGACATTGAGGGGCTGAGTCTGGTGGGGACACCCCTCAATGGAAGGGATATCACCCCAGGGGGCCACATGGGTGGCAAGCATTTTGTGTAAAGATAGATATTACTGAGTAAGACACTCTTGAATGAAAAGATACTGAGGATGTATGAAGGAATTTTGCATAGTTTTTGTTTTGTATATACTTTTACGCTGAATCATATTTACTTTCAGAGAAAATAAAACAGTGTTTACACGTTGTAATTGTACGAGGCTCTACCACCTCCTCTGGCAGCTCGTTCCAGATGCTCACTGCCCTCTTTGTAAAAAACTTGCCCTTCAGATTCCCTTAAGTCTTTCTTCTCTCATCTTAAACACATGCTCTCTAATTTTAGACTCCCTTTTCCTGGGAAAAAGACTGTGACTATCTACCTTATCTAAGCCCCTCATGATTTTATAAACCCCAATAAAATCAACCCTCAGGATCTTTCGCTCGAGGGAAGGCAACCTTAGCCTCTCTGATTTGTCCTAATAACTTTGAGCGAGGCATCTTTTGTCCACTTGAAGCATTTACCCTTTATGTACTCCATCTTAATACTTTAGCATTTTAAACATGAGTATTAATTCTAATTCTAGCCTTCTCTACCTTGAGGGAAGGACCCCAATCTATACTCGTACCTGCAACCGTAGTGGATGGCACGGTGGCGCAGTGGTAGTTTTACTGCCTTACGGCGCCAGAGACCCGGGTTCAATTCTGACTATGGGTGCTGTCTGTACGGAGGTGCACTCTCTCCCTGTGATCACGGAGGTTTCCCTCTATATGCCAGATATGTGTGAGTTTGCCAGGTAAATTGGCCTCTATAAATTGCACCTAGTGTGCAGAGACAGTGGGACAACGTAGAACTAACGTGAATGGATGTTTGATGTAGACTCGATGGGCTGAGGGGCTTGTTTACATGCTGTATCTCTAAACTAAACTGTACAACTTGCGAGGAACAGATAAGGATAGAGTCCATTCAAACCCCCAGGCAACATTCTGGCAGGTGATGATAGCGAGTAACATTTCTGCCACACCCAGATAGGCAATGAGCTCCTCAACAACCCCTCCCATCCCCCATCCTCCCTCTCCTCATTTTCTATGTTACTGCCTCCTCCCTCCCACCCTGACATTAACTTCAGCCTAACTCGTCCTCTCCCCTCCCTTACATCTTCTTGCACTTGGCCCCCTCCTCTCTTAATTGCCCCCTCCTCTCTTAACTGTCCATATGACTCAGAAAGGTAGACACAAAATGTTGGAGTATCTCAATGGGACAGGCAGCATCTCTGGATAGAAGGAATGGGTGACGTTTCGGGTTCGAGACCCTTCTTCAGGCTCAGAAAGGTTCCATTTGTCCCATCATTGGGTGACAGAGTAATCATATTTCCCCACTCATTTTCCCTGCGACCTATTCTACCCACAGTTTCATCAAATACTCCAGATTCTCCCACCTACCTACAAACTAGGGGAATATACCGTTGCATTAATATAATGAATATAATATTTAATTAATTAGTGGCTTCACCTGGAGGAACCCCATGCAGTCACGGGGAGAACCTGAGGTTAGGATCGAACCCGGGTCTCTTGCGCTGTGTGGCAGGAGGTTTGTGAGTTGTGCCACTGTGTTGCCCTTATCCCTGCCCGGGGAAGGGGGGAGAGTGAGGGAGATGGGATGGGCCAGTGAGGGGGTCAGAGTGATGGAGATGGGCTTGGATCGGTGAGGGGGGAGCCTGGTGCTCTGCACGCAAACACCCACGACTCTTCGCACCTGTTGCCGAGTTAAGAATGGGAGAGAGACTGTGTTGGCCATCAGTGGAGTTGATGTTCTGCTGCTGAAGGATGCAGCAAAGCCCTTTGTGTTGTGAATTGTCCCGGACCGGTGTAGGAACCTGAATCTGTACCAGCTGTAACATCCTGTGGCTGCTGTGGAGAGATGGGAAAGTCTTCAACAGCATCGGCAGAGCTGCCTGCACCGTCGCACCTGCACCAGGGGATTGTTCAAAGTCTATTTTTAAGGCATTGCGGGCCCCATGGGCAGAATTAACTTACAGCGGTCTGTGATGTTGGCTTAGAGAAAGCAGGGGGGACTGACATTCGAACAGCGATTGTCAGGGCGTCCCAGGGGTTTGCAGATCCCAGGCAACACCTCTCGAAGGGAGGCACGGTGGTGCAGCAGTAGAACTGCTGCCTCACAGTGCCAGAGACCCGGATTCGATCCTGACCTCAGATGCTGTCTGCGCAGAGTTTGCATATTCTCCCTCAGATCCCGTGGATTTTCTCCGGGAGCTCCGGTTTCTTCCCACAGCCCAAAGACCTGTGGGTTTGTAGGTTAATTGGCCTCTGTAAAGTGTAAGTTGTCCCTTGTGGTTGTCTAGTGCTAGTGTACAGGGTGATCGCTGGTCGGCATGGACTCGGTGGGCTGTCGAGCTTTTTCCACGCTGTATCTCTAAAGTCTAAATATGTTGGTGGGATGAGGTGCATGTTCTTCAAATGGGAATGAATCACTTCTTGTAAAATGCTCTATATCTTCTTCTTGCGTATGGCGTGCACAGCCTAAAGTTGTAGGACAACTTGTTCTATTTGATGTTATTTGATTGTGTGCACCGTGTTGATTGCATTTGTTGAAACAGGGCGGACCATATGAAGGTTGCAATCTTCCACCCCCACTCTCTATCTAATGCTCAAACAAGGGAATGGACTGCAGCAATACCAACTGCTGCCCTTGATCTGGAGATACTCCAGCTAGCAGCACTTCCTGAAAATTCCCTCAACCAGTATACTGGAGTCCTGGAATTCCCACTGCATTTGATGGGATTAAATTGTGCTTCAATTTTCTTGAGTATTCTTGATATTAATCAATTACTAACTAAACATCTACCAGTTCTCTTAAGGTCAATTCTCCTTTAATAAGAATGTTGCATAGAACATGGAACTCAGAACCATGAACAAACAGTACAGGGCAGGAACAGTCCCTTCGGCCCACAATGTCTGCGCTGACCATGATGTCACTTCACCTTTGCCCACTGGCTTGCACATGATCTATCCCCCTCCATTCCATTTTACTGCGCCATAGACCTGGGTTCGATCTCGATTACGGTAGCTGTCTGTACGGAGTTTGTACGTTCTCCCTGTGAACTGCATGGGTTTTCTCCAAGATCTTCGGTTTCCTCCCACACTCCAAAGACGTACAGGTTTGTAGGTTAATTGGTTTGGTAAATATAAAAATTGTCCCTCGTGTGTGTAGGATAGTGTTAATATGCGGGATAGTTGGTCGACGCTGACCCGGTGGGTCGAAGGGCCTGTTTCCATGCTGTATGTCTAAACTAAACTAAACAAAATATAGAGGTGCATAGATCATGAAGCGAATAGATAGTGTGAATGCACAGTTTTTTTTACCCAGATTAGAGGAATCAAGAACTAGAGAACATAGGTTTAAGGTGTGAGAGGAAAGATTTAACAGGAACATCAGGGGTATGAGGGTGGTGTGTACATGGACCAAGCCGCCTAAGGAGGTAGTTGAGGCAGGGGCAATAACAGCATTTAAAAGACACTTGGTCAGGTACATGGATAGAAAAGGTTTAGAGTGAAATGGGAAAAAATGCAGGCATGTGGGAACTATAGATATCTCTATCAGGATGGACAGGTTAGGCCGGGAGGGCCTATTGCTGTGCTGTAAGACTCTATAATTTGTCAAGTCACTGTGGTGCCCATGTGACTTAATCATCTGGACCAGGTCCGTGACTGGCGCTTTGCAAACATTTACACAAATCTTTAAGAGAAGGAATTGTGAAATCCAGTGGTTAAACTGGTGTCTTGGTGATTAACCAAACACATCGATGTCAGTGAGTGGGCTGGGGGCGTACCTCCCGCGCTCTAGGTGGCGCTCTGGGTCAGCTGCGGGAGGCGCCCGGGACATGGAAGCTGGGCAATGGCCGTCGGAGGCAAGGATTGGCTCATTCACAGGCCAACGTCGAGGAGGCATCGGAGTGCTCAAGTCGGCAGAGTGGGCTGCTTTGTCCACTCGCCCTCTCGCACCACCTCCACCTCCACCATCGCCTCCTCCTCCTCCTTTCTTGGAAGATGTCAGCGACTGTGGGGTGGAGGGAGGGAGCGGCGGAGTGAGGGAGCACCAAGGTGACCGAGCGCGTCCTTTCGGTGACAGCTGCCTGAAGAAAGCGCTGTCCCCTGGGGCTACAACATGAGCTGCAACAACAGCCGCATCAACCAGACTGTAGAATAGCTGGTGAAGAAGGGCTTGCTGGTGCTGACCAGGATTATGGGCGCCTAGGTTTAAGGTGAAACAACACAAAGTTGGTGCTGGTGTAACTCAGCAGACTCAATCAGTCTGAAGAACGGTCCCGACCTGGAACGTCACCTTTCCATTTTTGCTAGATGTGCTGTCTGACCCGCTGAGTTACTCCAGCATTTTGTGCCTATCTTTAAAAATTAAAACACTCTTGATTCTTAACTCAAATGCTAGTCTGTTAAAGTCCTTGGATTTCTTTGGTGATTTAACTTGAGTTCTGGGATTTATCCATAACTTCTGCCTATCCTCGACCTTGGATGAAGGCAGAACTTAGTTGGCCCTGAAACTTTGCACCATTTCCTGCCTCTTTGGAAACATGTTTAAGGAAGATGTTGAATGGGAGTACAGTGATAGGAGAGAACCGGGAAGTAAAGTTTCCTCAACAATACTTTGGCTGGAGCCCAGCCCCAGCTGCAGTTTCTGAATTAAAGTCTCCTTGATGCGTTTTGCAGACAAAGAGAGTTATGGGAAATAACAGACTTCCCCCTTTGGATTCAATTGTTCCAGTTATTTATGGAAACATTAACCATTGTGTTAGCACCCAGTTAAAAGTTAGGTTCACAACAGATCAGAAAGCGGTTCTGAATGCAGCACAGCTGTTTTAGGCACCCTGGTTCGATCCTTCACCCTAGTGCTGTCCATGTGGAGTTTGTATGCTCATCCTGTGACGTGTGGGTATCCACCGGGTGCTCTGATTTTCTCCCACATCCTAAAGACATGCCAATTCATAGGTCACTGTAATGTTCCCATTGTTATGTGGGAGACAGGAGTCGTAGAGCCATACAGAGTGGAAATGGGCCTTTCAGCCTAACTTGCCGACCAACATGTCCCATCTACACTCGTCCCACCTGCCTGCGTTTGGTCCCATATCCCTCTAAACCTATCTTATTCATGTGCCTGTCTAAATGTTTCTTAAATGTAGCAATAGTACTTGCCTCAACTACCTCCTCTGGCAGCTTGTTCCATACACCTACTGAACTAGCTGAACTGACTGAACTGATCCTTTGCATGGGAGAGTTGGGAGAGTCAAAGGACCTGTGAGAGAGAATACTTTACAGGAAAATAAATGGGGGAATGGGATTGTCCTGAGAACCAGCATATACTGAATGGACCAAATTGCCTCATTTTTTTAGTCATAGAGCTGTGCAACACACAAACATGCCCTTGGGCCCACCTTGCCCCACGCTGACCAAGTTGACATATTGGGCTAGTCCCATTTGCCTGCATTTGGCCCGTAGCCTGTTAAACCCCTTCCTATCCAGATACCACTGCAGATGTCTCTTATTGGAAGGAAACATCCATGATGCCCTCAAAGACACCATAAGGTGCAACAGAGCTGCACTCTGGCAGGATCTGAAACATCATGGCACCTCTTATAAAACGTGCAAACATTGGCAGAGGAGCAAAGTTGCAGATTTCAGGGGAATATCAATTGGATGGAGAGAAAGGAACAAGTAGAATATTTGTCTGGTGAACTGATGAAGATAGGGAGAGAGGGGAAGAGAGAGAATGCAGGGGTTATTTGAAATTAGATAAAAACAACATTCATACCGCTGGGTTGTAAGCTGCCCAGGAGAAATATGAGGTGCTGTTCCTCCTATTTGCATTTGGCCTCACTCTGACAAAGGAGGAGGCCCAGGACAGAAAGGTCGGTATGGGCATGGGAAGGGAGTTAAAATGTTTGGCACCCGGGAGATCGCTTAGGCCAATGCGGATTAAACGTATGTGTTCAGCGAAACGATCGCCATATCTACGCTTGGTCTTGCAGATATATAGGAGCCCACGCCATTAACACTTTGTGCACTGGCTGGCTTGATTGTATTCATGTATAGTCTTGTCTGACTGGATAGCACATAAACAAAACTGTACATTTTTACTGTACATTGGTACGTGTGACAATAATAAACTGAACTGAACTAAACTAAACTATGCCACTGGGGTACTATAGGGGACAATAATTGTTCCTGAGGGAAATGCCCAAGCCCCACCTATCGTCAGCTGCCTGGTTAATGACATTCCTTCATCTTAAATTCAGAAATGGGGATGTTCACAGATGATCACCATCAATATCATGGGATCACTTGACCAGAGTTCAACTGGAACAGGGACAGAACTGCTGCGGCTGCAGGATCAGGTCACAGACTGGGAATCCTGCAATAAGTGATCCACTGCCTGACAATGCACGTTCTCTCCGCCATGTACATGACATGAGTCATGGCACGTGGGTGGCACGGTGGCAGCAGTAGAGTTGCTGCCTAAAGGGCCTGTCCCACCAGCATGCAACTCTATGCGATGAACACAATCAAACTAGAAGCGGGGGCCGCGCGGAGGTCGGGTGATCCCCTGTACAGGGCCGTTCCCACCAGCATGCGCCTGCATGCGGCAAGCGCAACCAAACCAGCAGTAGGGTCCGCGTGGAGGTCGGGTGAGTGGCGCAACGTGGCGCAAAGTGAGGCGAACTTGGAGCGAAGTCTAAGGTAAGTTCGCCAGGACAGAGAGGGGCACACAGAGAGGGGCACAGAGGCACACACACACACAGAGGGCCATGGAGCCACACACATAGAGGGTCACGGAGCCACCTACAGATCGGTTCACGGAGGCACGATGTCGGGGCGGTGTGTAAACGTCGAGGCGACTGCAAGCCGACAAGCCATTGCCGCGCGGAATTTTTGGACATAGTCAGTTTTTCGGAGCCCCGCGTGGTGTCGGGACGAACTCGGGACGAACTCCGCACAATTCCGCACGGCTCCGGCGATCGAAGTGGGAACGGTCCCGCGACGCCGGATGGCTCAAGTGACCAAGTTAGTTCACGCTAATCGCATAGAGTTGCATGCTGGTGGCCCTTTACAGTGCCAGAGACTCGGGTTCCATCCTGACTATGGGTGCAGTCTGTATGGAATTTGTACATCCTCCCTGTAACGCATGTGTTTTCTCCAGGTGCTCCAGTTTCCTCCCACACTCTAAAGACGTACAGGTTTGTAGGTTAGTTAGCTTTAGTATAATTGTAAATTGTCCCTCGTGTGTAGAATAGTGCTAGTGTACCGAGTGATCGCAGGTCAATAGACAATAGACAATAGGTGCAGGAGTAGGCCATTCGGCCCTTCGAGCCAGCACCGCCCTTCAATGTGATCATGGCTGATCATCCACAATCAGTACCCCATTCCTGCCTTCTCCCCATATCCCCTGACTCCACTATCTTTAAGAACCCTATCAAGCTCTCTCTTGAAAGCATCCAGAGAACCGGCCTCCACTGCCCTCCGAGGCAGAGAATTCCACAGACTCACAACTCTCTGTGTGAAAAAGTGTTTCCTCATCTCCGTTCTAAATGCCTTACCCCTTATTCTTAAAATATGGCCCCTGGTTCTGGGCTCCCCCAACATCGGGAACATGTTTCCTGCCTCTAGCGTGTGCAAACCCTTTCAATAAGATCCAATCTCATCCTTCTAAACTCCAGAGTATACAAGCCCAGCCGCTCCATTCTCTCAGCATATGACAGTCCCGCCATCCCGGGAATTTACCTCGTGAACCTACGCTGCACTCCCTCAATAGCAAGAATGTCCTTCCTCAAATTAGGGGACCAAAACTGCACACAATACTCCCGGTATGGTCTCACTAGGGCCCTGTACAACTGCAGGAGGACCCCTTTGCTCCTATACTCAACTCCTCTTGTTATGAAGGCCAACATGCCATGCGCTTTCTTCAGCGCGGATTCGGCGTGGATTTGGCGGGCCGAAGGACCTGTTTCCGCTCTTTATCTCTGAAGTCTAAAGTCAAGAGTCAAGAGTATGATGATTCTTCCTCCATAAGTTCCATTGGTGTTCAAGTGATTAGGGCATATCATATTAAAAACAAAGCTAAATAATTATTTATTATGAGAAACAGACTGTTGGTTGAACAGATGTGGGAGGAAGTTGACCGTTATTTTGATTCTTTGGTGCAAGTACTGTTCGGTTACTTACACATGAAATGACCAAAAATTCCCTCCCAGATTAAGAGGCGTTCAGCGCCCAGTCACTGACGGTTGTTCTTGTGGTGGCTGAGGCAGAAGCCCCACCCTTATCTCCAAGTCTCATCTGATCAGGTACACCACGCCTGTCTGGGTGAGTCAACCTCCGCGACACTCAGGAAGCTTAACAACATCGAGGTTATCGCAGTCTGCTTGATCGGCACCCATTCGCCACATTCAAGAGTCAAGAGTGCTTATTTAGATTTTTGAACTGACTTTTCTTTATTCTATGTGGCACAGTGGCTAAGGGCTCAAAACCTACACTCACAAAGCCTCAGCCAAAGCCTCAACACTTACACTCACCAAAGCCTCTTGAACCAAATGACGGCACAGTGGTGCAGTTGGTGGAGCTGCTGCTTCGTAGCACCACAGACTCGGGCTCGGGAACTGTCTATGTGGAGTTTGCACATTTTCTCCGTGACTGCATGTGGTCCTCCAATTCCCTTGCATACCTCAAAGATGTGCGGGTTGAAAGGCTGATAGGTTAATTGGCCTCTGTAAAATTGCCCCAAGATTGGAGGGAGTGGATGAGAAAATAGGATAACATAGAACTAGTGTGAACCGATGATCAATCATCAATGTAGACTCGATGGGTTGAAGGGAGTGTTTCCATACCATATCACTAAACTGAACTAAACTAGTTGTCAGATATACCATCAATGGAACAATGAAATTCTTACTTGCAGCAGCATAACAGGCCTTTAAAAACACAATACACATAGATCATAAATATTAGACAAAAAAAATCACAAAATTAATAAACCCCAAAAAACTGGAAATCATTAGTGCAGCCATAGACTGTCCATATTTTATAGTTAAGGTTAGTTCTGTGGATTGTTCAATACCCTGATGATTGTTAAGAAGAAGCTATTCTTGCACCTTGATGGCAGAAGTAAAATGGGTGCGTGGCCATCGTGTCGTGGATCTTTGATGATGCTGACTCCCTTTTTGAGGCCACGCTTCCTATAGATCTCCGATGGTGGGGAGGGCAGTCCAGTGGTCTGGGCAATGTCCACCACTCTTTTTAATCACCCTCGTTCCGAGGAATTCAAGTCGCTGACACCAGGCCTTGTTGCAACCAGTCAATATGCTCTCCATTATGAAAGAGAGTGTTCCTCAACATACTGAAACTTCTCAATCTTTTAAGGAAGTAGAAGCATTGATGAACTTTCTTTTTGATTGCATCAATGTGCTGGCCCCAGGACAGATTTTCAGAGATATGCACACGCAGGAACTTGGAGTGTTGACTCACATTCATTCTGTCTATTGCTGGTGCAATGTTACAGGGTGTATCATTAACTAGACGCACTTGATTTACTTGCCAAAGTTTCTGCCTAACAGCAACTCTCAAATCCACGATCTTCCATATCACAGCCCAACGGAGTATCTGGAGGAATGTCACAGGAAATTCCAGATGATGGCTTACCACCACCTCTCAAGAGCACATGAAGGAGCACAATCTAGTGTCCTTCAACTGCTGGACATTGAAGGGCTGAGTCCAATGGCGACCCCCTTCAAACAAGGGAGGAAATATCACCTAGGGGCCACTAGGGTGTTTTGTTTAAGGACAGGTGTGAACACTGAGTATTACACTGTTGAATGTATCGACACCAAGAATGTAGGAAGAGCTTTTGGGTGCTTTTTGTTTTGTATACATTTTATATTCTGAATAGAGTTTATTTTTTAAATGGTGTCTGTGGAAAGGGAAACAGACTTAATGGTTCAGATTGTTAACCTTTCATCAGAACTGGAAAAGTTGAAGATAAAATGGTTTAGTTTAGTTTAGTTTACTTCACGTAATGTCACGTATCGAAGGGGGTGCCGTCGATTATGGCTGCCCTGCCAGCAGCTGTTAGTTTTTTCATTCTTTTTTAAATTTTGAGTTAGTTAAAGTGTTTGTTTTTGGAGGTATTTTAGTATTTTTATGTAGGGGGTGGGGTGGGGGGGGGGGGAGGGGGTAAGGGGGAAATTATTTTCTCAGTACCTACCTGGTCGGAGATGCGGCTTTTCTCCGGGCCGTATCTTCGCCCCTTCCTCGCGGCCTACCGGCAGTCTGGAGCGGTGTTTCCTGCCGGGACCGGCCGGGACTTCAGCCTCGGCGGCGGTACACAGCGCTGGGGTGCCATCATGGAGCGGGCGATGCCTTGCCCGGGTCGCCGTGCGGTGGGGCTCCGGAGGGCTGAGGCCGCCGACTGCAACATCGCGGATCTGCGGTCTGTGGAGCTTCCAGCCTTGGGCGGGTGGCGCTGAGCTTTAAAAACCGTGGAGCCTGGGATCTCATGCCGAGATCGCCAGAGTCGGAGCTCCGACCGGCGCGGCCCGTGGACTACGGGAGGTGTGAACTCCGTGGAGAAGCGGCTGCTCCAGACACTCCGGGCCACTGAGAGTGTTCACCCGTCGCCAGAACTTCATCATCCGGTGAGTGGGCCTGAAGCATCGGGCTGCCGTAGCGGCGACTGCGGAGGCCTGGATGGGCCCGACCATGGGTGAACTGGGGATGGGACTGGACTTTGCTGCCTTCCCCCACAGTGGGAACCATTGTGGGGGGATGTTTTTATGTTTATTGTTAAATACTCTAGTGTTGTGTATTATCTTTATTCATGTGCTGCATTGGCAGGTCAAATTTCACTACACCAATTGGTGTATGTGATAACAAATGTCCTTTGTCCTTTGTCCTTTGTATACCGAGTTACAGTGAAAAGCTTTTGTTACATGCTAATCAGTTAACTGAAAGACTATACATGATTACAATCAAGCCACCAATAGTGTACAATTACATGACAAAGGGCTAGTGCAAAGTATACTCCAGTAACGTCCAATTAAAGATAGTCCGAGGGTCTCCGATGAGGTAGACAGTAACTCAGGACTACTCTCTAGTTGTTGATAGGATGGTTCAGTTGCCTGATAATTGCTGGGAAGAAACTGTCCCTGAATTTGGAGGTAGACAAAAATGCTGGAGAAACTCAGCAGGTGAGGCAGCATCTATGGAGCGAAGGAAATAGGCAACGTTTCAGGTCGAGACCCTTCTTCAGACTGATGTGAGGGTGGGGGCGGGAAGAAGAAAGGAAGAGGCAGAGACAGTGGGCTGAGGGAGAGCTGAGAAGGGGAGGAGAAAGCAGGGACTACCTGAAATTAGAGAAGTCAATGTTCATACCGCTGGGGTGTAAACTGCCCAAGCGAAATGTGAGGTGCCGCTCCAATTTACGGTGGGCCTCACTCTGGCCATGGAGGAGGCCCAGGACAGAAAGGTCGGATTTGGAATGGGAGGGGAAGTTGAAGTGCTGAGCCACCTGGAGATCAGATTGGTTATTGCGAACAAAGCGGAGGTGTTGGGCGAAGCAATCGTCAAGCCTACGCTTGGTCTCACCAATGTAGAGCAGCGGATGCAAAAGTTGAGGTTGGAGGAAGTGCAGGTGAACTGCTGCCGCACCTGAAAAGACTGCTTGGGTCCATGAATGGAGTAAAGGGGGGAGGTAAAGTGACAAGTGTAGCATTTCCTGTGGTTGCAAGGGAAAGTACCAGGAGAGGGGGTGGTTTGGGTGGGAAGGGACGAATTGACCAGGGAGTTACGACGGGAGCGGTCTCTGTGGAAAGCAGACGGGAGGAGATGGGAAGATGTGGCCAGTGGTGGGAGCCCGTTGGAGGAGGCGAAAATGTCGGAGGATTATTTGTTGTATGTGACGGCTGGTAGGGTGGAAGGTGAGGACAAGGGGGACTCTGCCCTAGTTACGAGTGGGGGGGATGGGGAGTGAGAGCAGAGTTGTGGGGCATAAAAGAGACCCTGGTGTGAGCCTCATCTATAGTCGAAAAAGGGTCCCCGTTCCCTGAAGAATGAGGACATCTCCGATGCCCTGGTGTGGAAGACCTCATCCTGGGTGCAGATGCGGCGTAGACAGAGGAATTGGGAGTAGGGGATGCAGTCCTTACAGGAAGCAGGGTGGGAAGAAATGTAGTCCAAATAGCCATGGGAGTCAGTGGGTTTATAGTGGATGTCGGTCAGTAGTCTATCGCCTGCGATGGAGGTAGTGAGATCTAGAAATGGTAGGGATATGTCGGAAATGGTCCAGGTGTACTTGAGTGCCAGATGGAAGTTGGTGGTGAAGCGGATGAAGTCAGTCAGTTGTGTGTGGGTGCAGGAGGTAGCACCAATGCAGTCGTCGATGTAGCGGAGATCGAGTTCAGGGATAGGGCCACGGTACGCCTCGAACAAAGATTGTTCGACGTACCCTACAAACAGGCAGGCATAGCTGGGGCCAATGCGCGTGCCCATAGCTACGCCTTGTATTTTGAGGAAATGGGAGGAGTCAAACGAAAAGGAGAGTATCAATAGATGGGGGTTGATTGGTTCTGCAGTTGAGGAAGAAACGGAGGGCTATAAGACCCTCCTGGTGGGGGACGGAGATGTAGAGTGACTGGACATCCATGGTGAAGATGAGGGAATGAGTGCCTGGAAAACGGAAGTCATGGAGTAGACGAAGAGCGTGTGAGGTGTCTTGAACATAGGTAGGGAGGGATTTAACCGGGAGGATAGGATGGAGTCGAGGTATGTGGAAATACGTTAGGTGGGACACGAACAGGCAGAAACAATGGGTCTGCCAGGATGGTCAGGTTTGTGGATTTTGGGGAGAAGGTAAATTTGGGCCTTGTGAGGCTGGGGAACGATGAGGTTGGAGGCTTGGGAGGGCAGGGAGCTGGAAGTGATGAAGTAAGTGATAGTGCTAGAGATAGTAGTCTGAGGCTTGTCTGTGGGGTCATGGTCCAAGGATAAGTAGGAGGAGGTGTCTAAGAGTTGGCGCTGGGCCTCAGCCTTGTAGAGATCAGCACGCCAGAACAACACGGCACCTCCCTTGTCGGCAGGTTTGATCACCCAGTCTGGGTTATTGCAGAGTGAAACCGTTTTCAGTCACTTACCTCAATGGAAATGTGATCTTTCTCCATCCCCCCCGCTTTGCGGCCTAACAACTGGATTAGTACGGTCTGGCTGAGGGACCTGTGGACTTTAACACCGTGAAGTCGCAGCCTCCAGTAAGAAAAGGCTGACCTGGGAGCACCATGCCGCGGAGTGTACTGATCCATCCCGAAGACGGAGTTTCCATCATTCCAACGAGAGGGCTTGAACAGCGGACCATCGGCAACGGCCCCGCCCACGGGTGAACAAAGGAGGAAGGTGACTGAACTTTATTGCCTTCCATCACAATAAGGAACGTTGATTCAACTGTGGTGGATGTTTATGTTAAATTTATTGCGTTATTTAATATATTCAAATATTTATTCAAATGTCACTGTACCATAAATATCATTGTACTTTAATTGGTGCATGTGACAATAAATGTGAACTTGAACGAACTAATATTAATCGAGCAGCATCTTGGAGGGAAATGGACAGTTATTTCTGTGTTTTCTCAGAAACTGTGTCACTATATTCTGCACTCTTGTTTATTTTCTCTTTGCGTTTCCTGTTGTACTCGCGTACGGCTTGATTGCATTAATTTATGGTATGGTTTACCTCAATAGTACGTAAAACGAAATTCTTCACTGTAGCTCAGTAAACGTGACATAAACAATACCAATATCAACACCAATACCTCTTGGAGGGAACGGCCTCAGAGTACCCACCATCTGAAACCCTCCTCAAAATCTTACAGTTCATATGAAGGTCAGAGAACTGCTGACAGGAAGCACTGCTGGTGCACTTGGCATTCACTAGACAGGTGTGGTGTAGAGGACTGAAAGAGGTAGAGAGACGAATCATTGAAAGATACGGCATGGAAACAGGCGCTTCAGCCCATCGTAACCACGCTGACCATTGATTACTTGTTCACACTAGTTTTATGTTATCCCATATTTGCATCCCTGCACACTAGGGGCAATTTACAGAGGTCAATTAACCTAAAACCTTCACGATTTGGGAGGAAACCGGAGCACCGGGAAGAAACCCACGCGGTCACAAGGAGAATGTGCAAACTTCACGCAGACAGCCACCTGAGGTCAGGACAAACCTAGGTCCCTGGTGCTGTGAGGCAGTGGCTCTACAAGTTGTGCCACATAAGGTGGGTCTTCTATGGCAGGAATAGCCCGTGGTGACGGGGGAGGGTGGCTGCGGTGGACCCGGGTGAATGAGGGAACGTAGTTTGTGTTCATTTCTTGAAGTAAAATAGAAAATCATAGAACTTGCACTGCAGAGTTTCCCTTGTCATTAAGCTGGAAAGAAATGCAGAGAAGATTTACAAGGATGTTGCCAGAACCCAAGGGCCTGAGCTATAGAGAGACGTTAGGATGTTATTCCTTGGAGTGCAGGAGGATGAGGGGTGATCTTGTAGAGGTGTATAAAATCTAGAGGTGAATGCACAGAGTCTTTTACCCAGAGTAGGGGAAGATATTGGTTTAAGGTGAGTGGGAAAAAGATTTAATAGAAAGCTGAGGGGCAACTTATTCACTTAACGGGTGAATGGAACAAATTGCCAGAGGAGGTAGTTGAGGCAGGTACCATAACAGCATTTAAAATACATGTGATCAGGTGGATGGTGGGAAAGGTTTAGAGGGATATGGGCCAAATGTGGCCAAATAGTACAAGCTTAGATAGGGCATCTTGGTTGGCATTGAGGGGTTGGACTGAAGAGCCTGTTACCCTGCTGCATGACTATAACTGTATTTTGGATTTATAGTTTGGTTGTGCCTCTGGATTAAGTCCACCAGGCAAAACTGTTACCAGTTTAATTCTCCATCCCTTTTTCACTGCAACGCATCTATCCAGGGCTGGACTTTCAACTGCTGAGACCCTAAGCTGTTTGACATTTGAGGCCCTTCTCTAAAAAAAATTCGGGTAAAAAATGATAAAATAAAAATATATTTCAAAAAATGAGGCCCCCGAGGGTGTGTGGCCCTAAGCTATAGCTTATTTAGCTTATAGGTAAGTCCAGCACTGCATCTATCTGAGGCTCCGGCACTGTTACTATTGCAAGGCCTAACAAAAGTTTGAGGACCAGCATTCATAGTCTGTCTGGATCCATTGCAGCCTTCCTGACTCAACAGCAACCTCAACAACTTTGGTTAACTTGGAGATATAGGGAACTTCATATGTTGGAATCATGAGCAAAACACCAAGTGTTGGAGGATCACTGTGGGTCAGGCAGCATCTGTGGAAGGAATGGACAGGCCATGTTTTGGATTGGGAGCTTTCTTCAGTTATCTTGCTCTTTCTGTCAGTAATGTTGAATTAGGTTTTAGCACCGCCTCACCTGATGATATGACCGTCAGCTTTGGTCTTTGCGACTTTTACGTTGTTTTGTCTGTGCTCCCACTCTCTCGCAGCCCTCACGTCAAAGCTCTTGTGAACTCCCCCTCTAATTGCCCCCATTAAACTGTCGATTAGGGATCTTGTTTAGCAACCCTGGTCCCCCTTTGTAAACCTGGCCTCACCCAATCAGAGATATTCCCTTTGTCCTATCCCTTTCTCCCCAACCCTTCCTGTAACTCAATACTTGGAACAAAATATGAGCAGGTCTTGAAGGTTTGATCCAACAATGGAGGAAGGACATTCAAACAAGGCGTGGCATCACCTGATGGTCTGACCACTTGCTGTCAAACCCTCGTCAGTGGTTACGAGGACTGTCATGTGCCGTCATGGGTTAAGGGGAGTATCCTGCTACATCAGCAAATCTTACCTTGAGATCATGAGTCAACAGGTAGCTGAGCTTGAGTCAACACCCTCGCTCAGCAGCAGCAATGACTCTTATGTTAGAGAGTCCCAACGCACATGTATGTCAAACTTATCTTACCGAATAAAGTAAAGTAGCCATTTGATCACAAAGTTTGGACTCGCTACAAAGGTAAAATTAATACCAACTCATTGTCTCTGCTTCGCAGTACCGACAAAGGCTTCCGGCGGCACAGTGACGTTTAGGGCAGCAGAGCGGTACAGTTGTAGCGGCACAGAGGTAGAGTTACTGCCGCACGGTGTCAGAGACGTCTGTTTGATCCTAACTACTGGTGCTCTCTGTATGGATTTGGTACAATTTCTCTGTGACTCGTGGGTTTTTTCCGGGTGCTCTGGGTTCTTCCAACATATCAAACACATACAGGTTTGTTGGTTAATTGTTTTCTGTAAATTGTCCTTGGTGTGTGGGATAGAACTGGTAGTGTGGGAACACCGGTCGGCGCGGACTCGGTGGGACAAATGGCCTGTTTCCACGCTGCATCTCTAAACGTTAACTCTGTTTCATAAGTTCATAAGTGATAGGAGCAGGATTAGGTAATTCGGCCCATCAATTTTACTCCGCCATTTAATCATGGCTGACCTATCATTCCATCTCAACCCCATCCTTCTGCCCTCTCCCCATAACACCTGGCATCTCCTTCCACAGATGCATCCATACCTGGTAGGTGTTTCCACTGTTTTCTGGTTTTATTTAGTGTGGGGCTGTATTTAAGGTTAATAAAGATGTGGATCTCTGAGTTAACTCCCTTAAATAGCCCAATTTCAGGAAGGGCAGGCCTATAAATGCTGGTTATTCTGTAATTAATTAATAACATGATGCAGCGTTATACGACTTTGGTAAGGCTGCATTTGGAGCATTGCGTGCAGTTCTGGTCGCCCCATTAGAGGAAGGGCGTGGACGCTTTTTAAAGGGCGTAGAGCAGGTTTACCAGTATGTGGCCTGGATTAGAGGGTATCAACAACAAGGAGATGTTGGACAGACCTGAATTGTGTTCTCTGGAATGCTGGAGGTTGAGGGGAGACCTGATGGAATTATATAAGATTATGAGATAGAAAATTATGTGTAGATAAGGTATACAGTATGGTCAGAACCCTTTTCCCAGGGCGGAAATGTCAAATGCTAGAGGGTATATATTTAAGGTGAGAGGGGCAAAGTTTAAAGATGATGCATGGGCCTTTTATTTTATATCGAGGGTGGTGAGTGCCTGGAATGCGTTGTCAGAGGTGATGGTGAAGGCAGGCACGTTAATGGTGTTTAAGAGTCTTTTGGATAGGCACATGAATATTCAGGGAATGGAGTAATATGGATTATGTGCAGACAGTTAACAGTTGTCATCATGTTCAGCACAGCGTTGTGGTCTGAAAGGCCTATTCCTGTGCTGTACTATGTACTATGTTCTATTAGTCTTCAGACAACGAGGCAAAAATCTCACTGTAGTGTTGTGTGTTCCGTCACCATTAATGCTATTCAGTAGAGAGTTTAACTCTCAAAGGAAAGTTCTTGGGAGAACACAAAACCAACAAAAAAGTTATGACATGAATTTCCTGCCAGGACGCCCAGTTTTTTGTTATTTATTTAACTTTTTTTTGTTCGTGTACAATGTATCTATTGAATACTGTGTTTGCAAACCTGTTGTTCTGCTTCAATTAAACACTTTTGATGACTCTTGAAATGTTTACAAACTTTTAACTCCGATTTTAATGTTAAGGGCCTGTCCCACTTTCCTGAGTTACTCACAAATTCTCCCGAGTTTTCCCCTTGATTCAAACTCGGAGAATGTCCGTAACGTGTCCGTAGGAGTCCGTGGATATATCGTAGCAGCTCGTTATAGCCGTAGGTACTCGGGGCTATTTTTTTACTCGTGGACATTTTTCATCAGGCCGAAAAACGTCCCGACTTACCTGATGCCCCGAGTACCTATGGCTGGCATAACGAGCCGCTACGATATATCTACGGACTCCTACAGACTTGTTACGGACATTCTCCGAGTTTGAATCAAGGGGAAAACTCGGGAGAATTTGTGAATAACTCGGGGAAAGTGGGACAGGCCCTTTAAAATGTCCTTTCTCATTGGAGTTGTGCAAATGAAATTCTACCTTGTACTCTCCACCTGTCTCTTGTGGAAGCCGGGAAAACGGATAACACCACGGGAGTGAATTGATAAGATTCAAGAGTGTTTAATTCGGATGCATCAGGAATGGAACGATGAGCTTCCGGAGACTGGGCTGGAGGAAGAACAGATAAGTCTGCAGCCACTGAGAGATAAACAGCTTCTCAAAAAGACTTGCAGGGAGTTCCATGCGTCATGTATATATTTGTTGGGATTAGCTGCTCAGTGGTGAGAGGACTTTGAGCATCAGCTCAACAGCCACGGCAAAGTTTACCTACTCCTGACCTTCAAATACTCAACTCTTTCTCAATAAATAAACACAACTACAGTCGTTTTTCCAACAGGCCAGTGGGAAGGCAGGGCCCTTGCAAAGCCAGGTCCGCTCCCGGAAGTGTCTGCCTTTTAGAGTCATGATGCTACTCAGAAATATTCCACTCTTTCCCCAACTGTGGCTGAGTCTATGCACCCCACAGAACCAGAGTGGAAACAGGTCACCTTTGCCCTTGAAGACAAATGCCCCGGAGAACCTTTCAACTCTTATTGACTATTTACCCAGATAATAGCATGATAAGATCATAAGTTCCAGGAGCAGAATTAGGCCATTCAGCCCATCACGTTTACTCCGCGATTCAATCATGGCAGATCTACCTTTCCCTCTCAACCCCATTATCCTGCCTTCTCTCCATACCCCTTGACACCCTTACTGTCAATCTCCGCCTTCAAAATATCCATTGACTCGACCTCCACAGATGTCTGTGGCTACAAATTCCACGGATTTACCACACTCTGACTCAAGAAAAATATCACTATCATCTTTCTAAAGGTACATTCTTTTATTGTGAGGCTGTGGTCCTAGACTCCCACTAATGGAGACATTATAAAGTTGTTCCAAAGTTGTGCTGTTTCCAGGATATTAGACATGAAATTAAACCCTATCAGGTAAGGCAACACAGTTTGGGCAATACCTTTGTGATGTTTGGAAGACCGAAAGGTGATCTTATTTAGTTCAGTTCAGCTTGGTTTAGAGATACACCGTGGAAACAGGTCCTTTGGCTCACTGAGTCTACACCGTTCACACTAATTTCTAGACACCAGGGGTAATTTACAGAAATCAATTAGCCTACAATCCTGCAAATCTTTGGGATGTGGAATGAAATCGGAGCATCTGGACGAAACTCACAGAGAGAACATACAAACGTTCAACATACAAAGGAGCTTGATGGGGGAGATGTTACAATGGTTTCACTGGGAGGACATTCATGAATAGCTACAAAATAATGGGCCAGTGATTTAAAACCGAGGAAGACAGAAATGAGTCTCTGGTATTCTTTGCTCATGAGGGTGGAAGAAGTCTGAACATTAGCGATAATTAAAGTGGACAATTGGAAGGTCAAGGAATTGAGGGCTATGGAGAACTGGCACAGGTGAAGAGTTGGGGACAGCAGAGATGAGCCATGATCATGTTGCATGGTGGGTTTGTTCTGAGAGGCCCCAGAACCTCTTTAGTCAGTGGGTGCTTTAGTTTGGTTTAGAGGTACAATGTGGAAACAGACCTTTCGGCCCACCAAGTCCGCACCGGCCAACGATCCCCAAACACTAACACTATCCTACACACACACACTAGGGACAATTTACACTTACACCAAGCCAATTGACCTACAAACCTGTACGTCTTTGGAGTGTGGGTGGAAACCAAAGATCTCGGAGAAAACCCACCCAGTTATGGGGAGAACGTACAAACTCCATCCAGCATCTGTAGTCAGGATCAAACCCAGGTCTCCGGCATCACCGCACCGCCCATATTATATGGTTGTACTCCCATGTTATATCACAGCAATTAAGAGTGAAAAATACCACAATTCCTAGGAATTCAATCTTCAAAAAATTACAAATGAGCAGCTTCAGCTTTTTGAATCATCAACCTGAGCAATATGGTACCTGGGAAAACTGTCCGCGAATCTGTGAAATTCATTGCCACAAACGTCTGTGGAGGCCAAGTCATTGGATATTTTTAAGGTGCAGATTGATAGATTCTTGATTGGTAAAGGTGTATGGGTTTACGGGGAGAAGAGGGGAGAATGGGGTTAAGAGGGAAAGATAGATCAACCATGATTGAATGGCGGAGTATACTTGATGGGCCGAATTGCCTAATTCTGCTGCTATAACTTATGAACTTGTGTTCCTGTTCTTATTTTCTTGTGAAGTAAAAGGAAAATGGTTAAAGTCCTCAGCTAATCAGGCAATGTCAGTGGAGAGAAAAACAGATTTCAGGTACACGGCCCTTCATTAGAACTGAAATAACTAATAACTTACTGCCACTCTGGACACGGAGTTTTACTTCAGGGATGGGCACAGAGTGATGGAGTAACTCAGCGGGTCAGGCAGCATCTCTAGAGAACATGGATAGGTGATGTTTCGGCTTGGAACGCTTCGGTACTACAGGGACATAGGTGGTGATGGAGGCAGTGGGCTGAGTCACTGCATGGCTGCGCCATCTATTGGAGGTACATTTACACTGCAACATTATCACCATTTCCTTCTCCTAAAACTAGGAAAGTCAAAGACTAGAGGGCATAGCTTGAAGGTGAGAGGGGCAAAGATTAAAGGAGATGTGTGGGGCAAGTTTCTTTACACTGAGGGTGGTGTGTGCCTGAAACGTGCTGCCTGGGATGGTAGTGGAGGCATACAATAACGGTGTATGAGAGGCTTTTAGAGAGGCACATGGATTAGTTTAATTTGGCATCATGTTTGGCACACACATTATGGGTTAAGGGTTTGTTCCTGTGCTGTCCTGCTCTATGTTCTACATTTGAATGACACGGGTAAGAAAGGAGATGAGGTAAAAGCAGCAGGGTTATCATAGTGGGTGACTTTAACTCCCCCAATATTGCCTGGAATTGCCTAAGTGCTTGAGGCTTAGATTGAGCAGAATCTGTTAGGTGAATCCCAAACGGTATCTTGAACCAGTATGTGGACAATCTAACTAGAAGAGGAACCATGCTGGACCTAGAGACAAAGCACAAAAACAGGTCATTCAGCACTACTCATCCATGTTGACCACATTAGCCGATGTAGCTTGTCCCAAATCCAAAATGCTCACATTTGACAAATATCCCTCCAATCCTTTCCTATCCATACTGGAAATTGTATTGGGAAGCAGGCCTGGCTGGAACAATGTTGTAGCGGTTTTGGGAACAGTGATTATAACAATAGGAAATAAAAGGAGAGTAAATGGGGAGCAGCAATTATTGGGTAAGTCTATTTCTGATACTTGGAAGTGAATTCCAACAAGATGGAGAGACAAGGATGATGAAAAATTATAGGATAGGTTTAGAAGGATTAGACTAAGTGCAGGCAGATGGGACTAGTGTAGATCGGGTATGTTGGTCAGTGTGGAAAAGTCGGGCCATTGGTCCTGTTTCAACACTGTATGACTGTGACTCTGTGAGAAAGGTTATAAATGTTGATCAAAAGGAAAAATATGTAATATACAATACTGGGTACAGAATTGGATGAATGGTAGGAAACGACGTGAGGTGGTAAAAGGTTATTTTTTGGCCTGGAAGCCTGTGATTAAAGGTGAGCCTTAAAGATCTATACTGGGCCCATATCTGTTTATCATCTATATTAACATTTTGGATAGGAATGTACGAGAACTGATAGTAAGTTTTCAGATTACACTAAATTAGGTGGTATTGCAGAGAGTAAAGATAGTTATCAAGACTTACAACGGGTTCTTGATCAGTGAACTAATGGGCCAGGGAATGACAAATGTAGTTTAATAGTAAGATTAAATGAGAACTTACCAGTTTGAAGTTTGATCTTTATTTTATGAGGAGTCACATTGGTGATTACGTGAAGAAGACCGTGTCAGGCCGCATGCGCGTCAATCTTCAAAGCAGCGGTATGAAATCACAGGTAACAGTAATTTAAGTATAATAGTAATAGCAGAAACTTAGAACTACCAGATGACCTTTGTGAGAGAGGGTTGGGCGTGGAGGGCACATAATCACCAAAGTAATTCCTCATAAAATAAAGATAAAATTTCAAACTGGCAAGTTCTCGTTAATCTTACTATTTTACTTCGGAGTCACGTGAGTAACTACGTGAAGATTTCAAAGCTCTATGATTTCATGCCGTAGATTCAAATCCAGGCGTCTCACTGCATCGATTGACTCAGAATGAGGAAAGAATCAATAATGTACTATACAATGACATTGATTTTAAATGTAATAAGTTTAATTTTTAAAAGAAAACAAAAGCAACCCCTCTATCCCATGGGGAAGCTATAAAACTGAACTTAAAACAGAACGGGCAAGTGGTTTATGATAATATTGCTGACACATCCGCTCACTAGACCACCCTGCGGCCGCGAGGATATGGTCTATGGGGACGTCCATTGCCCTGGCCGCTGACGTTGATGCCGCCCTGGTGGAATGAGATTTAAAAATGTCATTGTCAATACCATCATAAACCAGAACCTGCTTTAGCCTCCTTGAAATAGTCTGAACCGACACCTTACTATGCGGTTTTCTGTGGTAATCAATAATGCTGATTCCGGACTGCCAGCCCACCAACCAGAAGTAAGTGAACTGCCAGCCCACCACACATAAGTCACTGAACTGCCAGCCCACCAGCAGGGTCGGATTTACGTATAAGCTTCACAAGCTTAAGCTTAGGGCCTTGAGATCTAGGGGGGCCTCGGCAGGGCCTGATTCGCCTATAGGCTGAAGCATAGGACCTGCAATCTAGGGGGCCTCCGGCCAAACGGTATCTTGAACCAGTATGTGGACAATCTAACTAGAAGAGGAACCATGCTGGACCTAGAGACAAAGCACAAAAACAGGTCATTCAGCACTACTCATCCATGTTGACCACATTAGCCGATGTAGCTTGTCCCAAATCCAAAATGCTCACATTTGACAAATATCCCTCCAATCCTTTCCTATCCATACTGGAACTTGTATTGGGAAGCAGGCCTGGCTGGAACAATGTTGTAGCGGTTTTGGGAACAGTGATTATAACAATAGGAAATAAAAGGAGAGTAAATGGGGAGCAGCAATTATTGGGTAAGTCTATTTCTGATACTTGGAAGTGAATTCCAACAAGATGGAGAGACAAGGATGATGAAAAATTATAGGATAGGTTTAGAAGGATTAGACTAAGTGCAGGCAGATGGGACTAGTGTAGATCGGGTATGTTGGTCAGTGTGGAAAAGTCGGGCCATTGGTCCTGTTTCAACACTGTATGACTGTGACTCTGTGAGAGAGGTTATAAATGTTGATCAAAAGGAAAAATATGTAATATACAATACTGGGTACAGAATTGGATGAATGGTAGGTGTTTTTTTCCCAGAGTAAAAAAAAATCCTGAGAAAAAAAAAATTGGAGCGCTATCAGCATTTCCACTTTGACAGAAATGACCGAAAATTACTGGTTCCGGCCCGCTGGAGGTTCTGGTGAAAAAATTGTGACCATCCGCGCCTGCGCAATTGGGGGAAGCCGGCGACGCAGTAGCGACGCAAAAAAAAGCTGTCTCTGCACGCGTGCGCAGTGGGCCTGGGTGGGTTCAGATCTCCATTTGCACTCCACACACTCACCTCGATGCCTCGTATCTACCAAAGAGAAGGATAGGAACGGGAGGGGGAGAGAGGGGGGGGGGGGGGGAGAGAGAGGGGGAGTGGGGAGAGAGAGATGGGAAGGGAGAGAGAGGGAGGGGGAGGGGGAAGGAGGAAGGGGAGAGGGGGATTATCTTTAGTGAGATTGCAAAATTAAGGTAGGTTTTAAAGCAATTATATTTTCTCCTCCATATGAATAACATCAAGCAATTGGAACTGCTTTCTTTTCCTTGATTACAATACTAACCATTATGTATTCCATAGTTTGCGACATTCATTTTGCATCATATTTTTAATGTGCACACACAGTCGAACAAATCAACACACAAAACATTGGCAATCAAATCAACACACAAAACATTTTCTAAAAAATGGTTTTATTTACTGCAAAAACTTACAGTATTTTTTTGCAGTGTTTGCATGCTCCTTTATAACATTTTACATAATATTTTACAGTACAACTTGATTATTAAAACAAGGAGTTTCAATCTTTATTTAAAAAAATGTATACAACAATGAACCCAATCATCCTATTCCAACCACTCATTACTCTTGACTCAACCAAATTATTTCTGAAATATTGGTCATAAATTTGGTGCAAAAATGCTCAAAAATAAGGCTCAGAATGCACCAGGGAGCATCTAAACCCTGAGAGCTTCCAGGGCCCTTAGGCGGACCCTACACCCCGGCCGCAAGGGTCTTTGAGCTTCACGCTTGTGATATGCGAGGTGCATTTCTTTCACATAAAATGTTTGTAATCCTGCCATGCCTCCCCCCTTTTTGAAAAGCTTCGTACGGGCCTGGTATATATTTTTGACACAGTCATAGGCCTTTCTTACATATGCTGTCACAACGCATTGTAGTCTCTAAACAACATTTCAGTAATTTTCCTTGTCCTCCATTTCAGAATAATAGTGTTTTAAGCTGATAATTCGACACTAGCACTGGCAATAAATAAAAAGTGCAGCTTTCCAGCCGTTATCTCATTGGCCAAGCTCAGCTGCACATCGGTGTCAATCTGGTTGTCTCTTCCATCTTCTTCTCGTCGAGGGGGTGGGGGATTGGTAGGTGCCTCACAAGTGGAATAGCCTAGGGCCTCTCTTCATCTAAATCCGGTCCTGCCCACCAGCCATGACTAAGTGAACTGCCAGCCCACCAGCCATGACTTAGTGAACTGCCAGTCCACCAGCCATGACTCACTGAACTGCGAGTCCAAGAATCTATTCAGTCCACCCTCTCCCCTTCTCTCTCAGTCTGTCACCTGTTTTGGGCAGAATTTCTAGCAATTTATCAGCTGCCAACCCGCCAGACCTGAGTGACTGAGCTGCCAGGCCTGAGCGACTGAGCTGCCAGGCCTGAGTGACTGAGGTGCCAGCCCATGAACTCACACTGTCCATACTAGCCCTCTGGAAACCAGTCCCTTCGGCCCACAACACCCATGCTAGCGTTCCAGAAAGCCCCTCAAAAGTTCACTGCATAGTTTCAAACAAGACTCTTTGGTTACACAACTCTTTAGTTATTTCCATAACATCTAGAGCTTACAACTTGTATCTAGATAATACTCACACAAATTAGTTCAATGTGGCAAGTTCTCCTCAAAGTCAGGGACTTGGGGGTCTTTTGTGATTGTTGATCTGCAGAGTTATTGCATTTGGCTATTTCATGAGTCAGCTTTGCACATTGCTTAGTATACTTTCAAGTCATTCCTTAGATTTATTCAGCCAATTGGCCACAAAAACAATACTTTTCTTACGTACTTTTTTCCCATTAATTATTTCAAATTGTTGGTACCCACCTAGCCACCTGGTCTGTAATGATCTGTGTTTAGACTTGTACACTTGCCTGTTTGCGTGCGTGGTTAGCGTTAGTGAGGATGTCCTCGAGCACTGTAACAGTCATGTTAGCTGAGAACCTGCCTCAGCTATGCTCCCACACTAACACAAACCAGATGTCCAAGTGTCAGGGTAACCCTACGTCACGCAGATTCTTTTCACAATGACCAGGTCTCTTTGTTTCCAAATCTTCTACTGATTGCTTTTTTCTCTCTCGTCTGTCCTTTTTTGATTCCTGATCACCATGATTAAAGGATCTCCACTTATCCAGGTACACAAATCTAAACACAAGCAACGAGTAATTGTATTGTGGAATCATTAAAAGAATCATCAGTGAAAGATTTAGGAATGGGTTTAAGTAACAAAGGTTACACGTAACTTTTCTTTTTCTTTTCCCAAGTACAAATAGTAGTTAGAATTAACCAAATAAGGTATTGTGCAATAATAAGAATTTCAGCATGTGACATAAGATGTATTTGAATATTGGTTCTCCAATTCCATAGATTATCACACCATGTTGAAATAAATATTTTAGTAATAGCAGTTTATACATCCTGGAAAGTCTGACGAGCATGATGTGACGTAGAAAGTTGTCTTCCAGTAGTTGGTACTTTAGTTTTATTGTCACGTGTACTGAGATACAGTGAAAAGCTTTTTTGTTTTATGCTATCCAGTCAGTGGATAGACTATATATTATTACGATCAAACTGTCCACAAGTGTAGAAATACGGGATAAAGGGAATAACGTTTTGTGCATGAGAGGGAGTTAGATGTGGCCCTTGTGGCTAAAGGGCTCAGGGGGTATGTAGAGAAGGCAGGTACGTGATACTGAGTTGGATGATCAGCCATGATCATATTGAATGGCGGTGCAGGCTCGAAGGGCCGAATGGCCTACTCCTGCACCTAATTTCTATGTTTCTATGAGCGTTATTCTAATACATTCAAAATGTACAAGGAGTAAAGCAATATGAGCAAAGCACAAAGTGTTTGAGAAACTCAGCGGGTCAGGCAGCATCTGTGGAGGGAATGGAGAACTGATGTTTTGATTCAAGACCCTTGATAGGCTGTGGGCCGCGCATCAAAAATGTATCTAGAAATCGATTTTCGTGACCCACGTCATGGAACTACATGAAATTTTCCACAGATTTAGATGAAATATAATTGAGAAGGATGTCATAACTCGTCAGTGCTGAAAGTTGCACATTAATTAATTAAACTAATTAGAAAAGGAGATCGGGAAAGTAAGCGCCATCTAGTGGCCAATGCCCATATTACACCATGGGCAGCCTATTTCTGTGTCGCAGTCCCTTTTAAACTATATATTATTATACCATTATTTATATATATATATGTGTGTGTGTGTGTGACTTGCAAATATGACTGTAATCATATATAATTAAGTATAATTATATTATATAAAAATAATGTGATGAATATAATTGTGAGTGTTTTTTTAATGACACTGTCGCAGAGGTCCTGCTCCTGAACCAGCCTAATTAATGAAACGTTCGACATTAAAATACAACTTTATATAATCATTTATTTCCCCAATTTATTTGTTTACATTACATCTGATCTTCATCTGAATATTCTTCATCAGATTCCAAGTCTTTTGATAAGTTTTGATAAGTCCATTGATAAGTTAGTTCAAGTTCAGGTGGAGGGTCAGGCAGAGGCTACAAAAAAATATCTCATAGTCATTAAGTCTGCATGGGCTTCAATTCATAAAATTTCAACCTCTTCTTAATGTTAATGAAAATAACACTGTTACTACCATAGATAAATTAGTTCAAGTTCACATACACCAATTCATTTCTACATACACATCAGCCATTTCTGACCATTTCTCTCTCCAATGGAAGCCTATAAAGACATGGATCGATTTTCCCTGCCTGTGGAAAAACGGCACTTTAAGCCCGCCCCCCTCTGAAAGGTGCCAAAGTCGCGCACACGGGGAGCGGCAGAACTGCAGTGCTGCTCAAGGTAAGTTTTGTAACATACCTAATAAAGTGCAATGAAGATTCCTCCGTTTTTCTCCTGTGGTCGGGGCCTGGAAACGGCCGCTACAAAAGGCACTATGTACAGATGATCCAAACACACTTTGCGTTCGCGAATCGGCCGCTTCTTAATTGAGACCGCGGCTTCACTATTTTAAGTACATAGGCCCCACGGTCGGAGAACTTTTACTCGGTAAGTGATCGCAGGCAGCTCCAAGATTAGACGTTAAAGACTTATTAGACTACAACAAGCTGGCATTAGAGAAAATGTTTAATTTACCTTGTTATGGATACACATACTTTAGCCCCTCAACTTCATGAATGAATAAATGAGTGAATGAATGAGTGAATGAATGAATGTACAGCCTCCAAATCTCATTTCTTCACATTATAAAAGGGTGCAATTAAATTAATTAAAGTCTATACAGATTAATTTTCATAAATTCAGACTTTAGATCTTAACTTTCAGTTCCAGTTGATTCACAAAGTTTGACTGGTTTCACGACTTTGTGTTGCAGCACCTCATCAGCGACTTTGCTTTCAAGACTTTCTTCTACTTCTATCCACTTAGCTGCACATTCTTCAGACTTCTTAATGCTTTTCTCACTAAATTCAATTACCCTGCTGCAAGTTTCCACGACATGTATTCCACAGAACTAGAAAAAACCTTCATCGGAATCACCAGTAAAACTGGCATCAGTAGATGCACTCTCAGCCATGATGTGTGCTCCCTGCCTAGCTAGCCTGAAACAAAGCGCGTGATTGGCCAACTGGCGTCCGACTCAATGTTAAACTTGCTTTGATTGGATTAAAAATACCCGAACATTTTCCGGTTTTTCTTTAATTTTTATAAAAATGTGCAAGTTTTGCTCTTGACGACTTTCAGGGATGATTTATATAATATTTTTACACAATATGTGAAAATTGCATGTAGTTCCGTGAGTTGGGTCACGAAACTGCACAAAAAAGCTCCTCGGCCCACAGCCTATGAGGCTGAACAAAGATATCCGCATCTGCAGTTTCTTGTGTCTCCATTTTGATTGGTATTTTTGCTATTATTGAAGACCCATAAATACTGCAAAAAGCATGGTCCACAGTATATTGAGCATCAATAGGTAATTGCCTCGGGCCTTGGTTAATCGTATGTACATGATCTTCTAAGTCAATATTGGCATCATTATTGGTGTTATTCATGTGGCTGTTATAGTCCAAAAATGATAGGATATAGACAATAGACAATGGACTCGGAAAGAATGGAAATACTGACTGTATTTTAAATGTTTTAATTATACCTGCTTCAGCCACTTTCTCTGGCAACTCTTTTCAACTAAGCAGCACCCTTCGGCAGCTCGCTGTTGGTCACAAGCTTCCAGTTTGAAAAAAAATCCTTCCAACATCACCTTCTGCTTCCAATCGTCCAGCCAATTATGTATAGTTAGCTACCTCTGTGGATTAGAGATGATCCTACCATGCAGAACCTTGTCAAATGCCTTGCTGAGCTGAAAATAGATAATGTTTGTTGCCCTGCCTTGAACTCTTGCTGTTGTACTTTTAAAAGCTTCAGACTTACCAGAAGTCTCTTGTAAACAGTCTCACCCAGTCAGCCTCTACAAGTTTCCACCTAAAGCCTCCAAAATTGGCCTTGCCCCAGCTTAGTACCTTAACTTGTGGATCAGTCTCATCCTTCTCCCGAGCTATTTAAAAAAATAAGAAAACTATGGTCATTGGTTCCATAGTGCTCCCCTAATGATACTTCTGTCATTTGCCCTGTAGAATCAAAAGGAGACAAATTGTTGAAGTAACCGAGCAGGTCAGATAGCATCTTTGGAGAACATGGACGGGTGCCGTTTTGAGTTGAGACTCTTCCTCATTTGCCCAAATTCTTTCTCCAAGAGTAGGCCTAATGTTACTCTCCCCCTACCAGGGCCTTATGTATAACCGATGAAAGAACACATTTTACAAATTCCACCCATGTCCAAGCCATTTGCACTATGGGTGGCATACAGTCAAAATTTAGAAAGTTTAAATCTTCCACTAATATAACACTCTTTTTTTGCAGCAAGCTGCAATCTCCCTGTATACCTGTTCCTCTGATTCCTGCTCACTATATGGTGGCCTATAATACAGTTCCATCAATGTGATCACCACCTTTTTGTTTCTAAGTTCTCTCCAGCCTCAGTGAACGATCCACAAGAATATTGTTTAAACACTACTTTAAATATCACCTCATCAATAAATCAACTGCCCCTCCACACTACCCTCCCCCTCCACTCTTACCTGTACTGTGATCATGCCTGTAGCATTTGTACCCTGGAACATTGTTGCCAGTCCAACATCAGTCTGAAGACACCCCCCACCCCTCCCCCCCCCCTGATATCAGTCTGAAGAAGGGTCTCGACCTGAAACGACACCCATTCCTTCTCTCCATAGATGATGCCTCACCCGCTGAATTTTGCGTCTACCTTCTGTTACGGCCTGTTTCCTGAGCAAATCAACGTCTCAAGTTTGTCCATCCTACCTGTTGAGGCTCTTATATTGAATTAAATGCTGTTTAAGCTATTGGTCTTTCAATCTGAGGAAGGCTCGCAACCCAAAACATAATTTATCCATGTCCTTCAGAGATGTTGCCTAACTCACTGATTTACTCCAGCACTTTATATATTTTTTAAATTGCTTTTCCCGGACACCAGAATGCACCGCTGAGCCTACTGGAGACGTCGTGAGTTCAATCAGCGAAACGTCGATGAAAGTAGGTGCCCACTTGATAACCCCAATTACGTGTCTGCCTAGCCTTTCTCAACATCGGAGGAGCATAGGTGAGTGCAGAAGGCTTCCATCACCATCGGGAGTAAATTGATATTTGGCACTTTGGACTTTTTAACATCTTGTCCTGTCTATTTGTAAACATTTACCCTGGAATTATCCAGTGACTGCCGTGAATAGAATGGCTGACAACAATGGAAAGACCTTGTGACTGCTGGAAAGACAGCCGACAGGAGGAAATAGACCCCACCTGGGGCAGGCATGGGCTAGCTACCCATGTCAGCAGGATCCAATACTATTCAGTATTTTGGAGACACCGCATATGGCTACGAAAATAATTGAAGAAAGAATACCCCTAGAGTCTGCGAGAGTGGGGGTGGAAGATGACTCATTGATGGATAATACGGCTATAGACCTAGGCACGGAAAAGACCATGAGCAATACATGCACTCAACAAGAACCATGCACACAATCATCATCCGAGAAAAGAACTTCAGGTCTGCTCCTGCGGCTGGATGAAAATAACATCTTCAAAGGGCTTGAAAATACATCGTTCCGGAAGCATGTTCTGGAAGTGGCAGCGCTGCCTGGCAGCTGTGGCTCGACCGCAGTCCGTCTGTTTTTTCTTTTTTTTTGTTTTCTTGTGTCTGTTTTTGTTAAATTTAGTTTATTAGGCTGTATGTGTGTGTGGGGGTGGGAGAAACAAGGTTTTAGTCTCTACCTTCGGGGGGATGCAACTTTTTCTTGTCGTGTCCCCCGTCACCGTCTCCGTCTGTGCTGAGGCCTATGGCAGAGCTGGCGGCCTCGGAGGCGTTCCAGCGTTCCCGCGACGGCAGCGAACCCGACTTCAGAGCTGTGGTGTTCCAGCGTTCCTGCGCCGGACTTGGCTTCAAAGCTGTGGAGTTCCAGTGTTCCAGCGGCGGACCCAACTTCAGAGCTGTGGCGATGTTCCAGCGTTCTGGCGACAGCGGTGGCGGCAGCCTGGCTTCGGAGGCTCGGCCGCGGGCCTAGTGGACGACAACATCGGAGGCCTGGATCGCCTCAGCGCATGTGCCTGTTCGTGCCCCACCGAACACATTTCCACATACCTTGACTCCATCCTATCCCCCTTTGTTAAATCCCTCCTCACCTATGTTCAAGACACCTCAGACACTCTGCGTAGGCTCCGCACATTCCGTTGTCCAGGCCCCCATCCTCTCATCTTCACCATGGACGTCCAGTCACTATACACCTGCATCCCCCACCAGGATGGTCTCAAAGCCCTCCAGTACTTCCTCAACCAGAGGAGCAACCCATACCCATCCACTGACACCCTCCTCCGCCTAGCGGAGTTGGTCCTTACCCTCAACAACTTCTCTTTTGACTCCTCCCATTTCCTCCAAACACAAGGCATAGCTATGGGCACACGCATGGGCCCTAGCTACGCCTGCCTCTTTGTCGGGCACGTCGAACAATCTTTGTTCTCGGCATACCAGGGCCCCACCCCGACCTTTACCTCCGTTACATTGACGACTGCTTTGGTGTCACCTCCTGCACCCACGCACAACTGACTGACTTCATCCATTTCACCATCAACTTCCATCCAGCACTCAAATATACTTGGACCATTTCCGACATTTCCCTACCATTTCTTGACCTCACCATCTCTATTGCAGGTGATACACTCCTGACTGACATCCACTACAAACCAACTGACTCCCACAGCTACCTGGACTACTCTTCCTCCCACCCTGCTTCCTGTAAGGACTCCATCCCCTATTCCCAATTCCTCCATCTACGCTGCATCTGCTCCCAGGATGAGGTGTTCCACACCAAGTCATCACAAATGTCCTCGTTCTTCAGAGAACGGGGTTTCCCCTCCCCCACTATAGATGAGGCTCGCACCAGGGTCTCCTCCATACCCCGCAACACTGCCCTCTCTCCCCATTCCCCCACTCATAACAAGGGCCGAGTCCCCCTGGTCCTCACCTTTCACCCCACCAGCCAGCGCATACAACAGATAGTCCTCCGCCAGTTTCGCCACCTCCAACGTGACCCCTACACTCGCCACATCTTCCCATCTCCCCCCCGTCTGCCTTCCGCAAAGACCGCTCCCTCCGCAACTCCCTTGTCAATTCTTCCCTTCCCTCCCGCTCCACTCCTTCCCCGGGCACTTTCCCTTGCAACCGCAAGAGATGCTACACTTGCCCCTTCACCTCCCCCATCCACTCCTTTCAGGGACCCAAGCAGTCATTCCAAGTCCGACAGAGGTTCACCTGCACCTCCTCCAACCTCATCTACTGCATCCGTTGCTCCAGATGCCAGCTGATCTACATCGGTGAGACCAAGCGGAGGCTGGGCGATCGTTTCGCCGTTCGGTCCGCAATAACCAACCCGACCTCCCGGTGGCTCAGCACTTCAACTCCCCCTCCCATTCCGTATCCGACCTCTCAGTCCTGGGCCTCCTCCACGGCCAGAGTGAGCAACACCCCAAGTTGGAGGAACAGCACCTCATATTCCGCTTGGGGAGTCTGCATCCTCTGGGCTTAAAACATTGAATTTTCTCAATTCTGTTAACCCAGACTGCCCCCTCCCCCTCCCCACCTCTCCCTCAGCCCTCGGGCCCTAACATTCCTTCTCCATCTCCCCCAACCCCCCACCCCAGTCGCACTAGCTTCTCATTTTCGCACCACAAACAGCTTACAATGGCCTGTTTCCTTTATCATCAATACTTTTTTGCATATCTTTCATTCATTGTTCTTTATCTCTCCACATCACTGTCTATATCTCTCGTTTCCCTGATCCCTGACCAGACTGAAGAAGGGTCTCAACCCAAAACGTCGCCTATCTCCTTCGCTCCTTAGATGCTGCTGCACCCGCTGAGTTTCTCCAGCTTTTTGCGTAACCCAAGAACCTATCCCAACTGTGTCAGAGAAGCCAATAAAAAGTCTGGAAAGATGGTATAACTCTAAACTGAAGGACACTGATCAGACTAACGCGTTTCGGCAAAAGTCATCAAAGGTCTGGCGAACATCGACCGATCCATGCTGCCTGGAAAGCTGAAAATCTGGTGCCTGCAGTTTGGGTTACTACCTCGCCTTATGTGGCCACTAACCATGTATGACATCACCCTCACAAGAGTCGAGAAGATAGAAAGAACAATCAGCTCTTTTGTGAGAAAGTGGTTAGGTGTTCCTCGGTGCCTGAGCAGCGTTGGCCTGTATGGTCAGGGGGTACTCCAGCTACCTCTCTCTAGTCTCACAGAGGAGTTCAAGTGTACTAAAGTCAGACTAGAGATGACCCTGGCAGAATCAAGGGACACTGTCATCCGAGCTGCTGCTCCAACCCTGGCAACAGGAAAGAAGTGGACGGCTAAGAATGCGACACAGTAGGCAAAATCTGCTCTCCACCAAGGTGACATGGTAGGGCAAATCCAACACGGAAGAAGTGGCTTGGGGCTTGGCGGAATGCGACCTTGCTGGAACAAGGCATCATCACTGGAACGCCGGAAGTTGGTCGTGGCCGAAGTCCGCCGACAGGAGGAATTGAGTAGGTGTGCCAAGGCTGTGTTGCAAGCTAAACGGGGCCAGTGGATGAGATGGGAGAGTGTGGAAAAGAGGAAGATCAGCTGGAAGGACATGTGGGAGATGGAGGCGAGCAGGATAAGTTTCCTCATTCGGGCAACTTATGATGTCCTTCCGAGCCAAAAAAACTCAACCAATGGCCCCCTGTGTTCAACACCAGCCACACTTAGGCACATCCTCACTGGGTGTAAAGTAAGCCTCTCCCAAGGACGGTACACCTGGAGACATAATCAAGTGCTCAAATGCCTGGCAGCGAGAACAACCAACAATGCCCTGCTGCCCAGAACAACCAACCCAGTTAAGACAATTGCCTTTGTTCGGGGGGGGGACAAAGAAAATGGAAAATTCCACCAACGACCAGGTTTGGACAGCTGGAGGCAGCCCGGGATTGGCAGATGCTGGTGGATGTGGACCAACAGCTTACAGTTTAATCAGAGATAGCCATCACCAACTTGAGGCCTGATCTTGTGCTCTGGTCGAACTCTCAGTGCATGGTGTATTTTGTGGAGCTCACAGTCCTTTGGGAGGATGCTGTGCAGGAAGCCTTCGAAATAAAGAAACTGCGATATACAGAGCTTGCAGCGGAGGCAGAACAGCAGGGGTGGAGAGCTAAGATCTGCCCAGTAGAAGTTGGATGTCGAGGATTCGTGGCAACATCTACCTTAAGACTGATGAAGGACCTGGGGATCAGCAGACAAGCCCTATGCAAGGACATCAAAGAAACATCACGGGTGGCAGAGTGGAGTAGCCAGTGGCTCTGGCTGAAGAGGAAAGACCCCATTTGGTCTCCCAAATAACTGACTAGACAGATGCAGAGGGGGGTGGTTCTCGGACGCCAGAATGCACCGCTGAGCCTACTGGAGACGTTGTGGGTTCAATCAGCGAAACGTCAATGAAAGTAGGTGCCCACTTGATAACCCCAATGACGTGTCTGCCTAGCCTTTCTCAACATCGGAGGAGCATAGGTGAGTGCAGAAGGCTTCCATCACCATCGGGAGTAAATTGATATTTGGCACTTTCGACTTTTTAATATCGTGTCCTGTGTATTTGTAAACTTTGCTGTGCCTTTTTTTTCTCTTTCACTATGGATTTTGCCCCCAATTTCTCCTTTGTCTCTTTTCTACTCTTCGCTTTCCCTCCCTCAAATCCAGTTTGAACCCTCCTGAGTAGAACCTACAAATCTCTTCACCCTACTTAAATTGGTGCCATCCATTGAGGGTTATTTGGCAACTGTAAATTAGTCATTACTAAAGGCAAAGATAACAAAATCAAATGGAAAATTATGGAATTTAAGAGAGCATACCCTGTAGAGAAATAAGGATGAGGAATGGATCCAAGGTCATTGAATCCATTCAGTCCCCTTAGTCCCCTTATACATCAAGGGCGAGTGTGTGGAGAGGGTCCACACCTTCCGGTTTCTCGGCATCCTCATCACCGCTGACATCTCCTGGACAGACAACATCACAGCAGTCATCAAGAAGGCACAGCAGCGGCTGCACTTCCTGAGGGTCCTCAGGAAGCACAACCTGGACTCCAACCTGCCAAATAGACTCAGGAACAGGATCTTTCCAAAATCCATTATCTCCCTGAACTCACATGCACTGACTTCACAGTCTAACCCCCGGACTTTCATCTATCCACCTACTTTAATTTGTACTGTAACTGTAATTTCCAAAATGTGCAATAACCCATACTAGATATAGGAATCCTATTTATTCATTCTATTTATCCATTGTCTTTTTATAGATATGTATATAGCGCCACAGAACTGTGCACTTTATCCCCCCCCCCCCTTTTGTTTTGCACTAAGTAGGAGCAGCTTTTAATCTCATTGTACATGTGTATAGTGACAATAAAAGGCATTCTGATTCTGAACTGCTGGAGCTAGCATGGATGCAATAGACAAAGCAGTTTATTGTGTACCAAGGGGAAATAAAGACAGCTGGAAAGAAACTGCCCATGGTCTTGTGCTTTATTACAGCCATTTAAAAGAGGGGCAGCATTTGATTTCTGACATTAGGATCAGTAATGGATAGTGAGCTTAGGTGTGGCTGCTACGAATAAGACGGATGTGTTACAGTTACTCTGGAAAAAAAACCCTTCCAGGCACCTTGTTGAGTAATAAAAGTTATGCATGTTCCTGCTATAGAGTTCCTCAGTTTCCCAATAGCAGAATTTCCCCTCCAAATTGCGTCAATCTAATGACTCACAGTGAAACGCCCTTCTACGTCAGCACGCCCTCCACCCGATGATTTGATTGGAGTACCCGCACGTCACTCACGCTGCCTTTCCATGACGTAGGGTGCTCGGCCCCTATGGGGATGGGGGAGCGGTTCCGTCCCGCGTGACCATAGTAACCAGGCTCTATTTCTCCCCAGTTCCAAATCTAACATATTTTGCTAGGGTATACGTGCATTAGATGAACAGTGGGTACTAATTGGATAAATATGATTAGCTCAGGGAGCAGTTATACCTCATTTCGGGCTGAGTATCTCCGCAGATCGCTCCGAGAAAGTTGCTTGGGGTGGGGATGACGCGTCATTTCCGCCCGCGGCCGTGACGTCGGATCCTCTGCGGGCCGGATGCCAGTTGCCGGCGTGAAGAGCTCGGAGCAGGACGTGTGTCGCAACGGTCGTTACTGTCAGGTAAGGTAAGGTCCCCTCTCCCCAACTGGGGATGAGATCGATACCTGTTGCCGATGTAATCACCTCGGCGCTTTCCTACCGAACTCATGTGCTGGACTCCGACCCGCTGAGTCTGAGGAAGGGTCTCGACCCGAAACGTCACCCATTCCTCTCTCCAGAGATGCTGCCTGTCCCGCTGAGTTGCTCCAGCATTTTGTGTCTACCGCTGAGCTGTACCGCTGTCTATATCTCCCTTTATACCACCGTCTATATCTCCCTTTATATCACCGTCCATATCTAATCTCCCTTAATGTCACCGTCGAAAGCTCCCCTTTAGAAATATCACCGTCTAATCTCCCCTTTAGATTACCGTCTATATCTCCCCTTGCATCACTGGCTATATTTCTCGGTTCCCTCTCCCCTGTCTCGGTCTGAAGAAGGGTTCTGATCCATTCCTTCTCTCCAGAGATGCTGCTTGTCCTTCTGAGTTACTCCAATGTTATGTCTATCTTTAGGGTTGCTGTGACCCTGACCTTGGGTGCTCACTGTCTGGAGTTTGTATGCACTGCCTGTGGATAGTTTACCTGGTTTCCTCCCACATCACAAAATTAGGTCGGTTAATTGGGCTGTAGATGGGTGATAAAATCTGGTAGGAGTTAATGGGAATGTTGGAGAATAAAATAGTAATGTAACAGTTATGAATGACTCAGAAAACACTAAACATTAATGATAAAACACCATTGATCAAGAATGTGAACCAACAAAATACCAGATCAAAAAGGCGGCTACATATTTTTGGCTGTTGAGTAGAGTAACTACTCGTGGATAAAAACTGTGTTTACCTCGGGCTGTGGCAGCTTTGACAATCCGGAGTCGCCTTCCAGAGGGAAGTGATTCAAAGAGTTTGTGGCCAGTGTGAGAGGGGTCAGAGATGATCTTGCCCGCTCGCTTCCTGGCCCTTGCAGTGTACAGTTCATCAATGGAGGGAAGGTTGCAGCCAATAACCTCCAAGTGAACCTCTGGCTCACCTGGAAAGATTGTTTGGGTCCTTGGATGGAATCGGGGGGGGGGGGGAGTAAAGTGACAAGTGTGGCATTTCCTGGGGAAAGTGCCAGGAGAGGGGGTGGTTTGGATGGGAAAGGACAAATTGACCAGGGAGTTATGGAGGGAACAGTCTCTGCGGAAAGCAGAAAGGGGAGGAGTTGGGAAGATGTGGCCAGTAGTGGGATCCCGTTGGAGGTGGCGAAAATGTCGGAGGATTATCTGTTGTATGTGACAGCTGGTAGGGTGGAACGTGAGGACAAGGAGGACTTGTTACGGAGGGGGGGGGGGGGAAATGGGGAGTGAGAGCGGAGCTACGGGATATAGAGGAGACCCTAGTGAGAGCCTCATCTATAGTCTCCGATGCCCTGGATTGGAACACATATGATTGTAAGTCCCTGCAATGTGCCTTGACTGAAAATGAGGCACTGTTGCTCAAAGTCACACAGGGCTTTGTAGGAACACTGTCGGGGAACCCAGAATTGTCTGGTTCCGATCACCAGACAGACCAATGAAATTGTTCAAATTAGCCTAATTAATGTCCCCTAGAATGTGGATGAGCCACAAAAATTAGTTGTATTTCCGAGCTGCATTTGTTTTAACCCTCTTTATAATCCTGAAATTGATTGTCAACAAGAAAATTCATTACTATTTAATATTTTTTCCCCTTTGTATTTGCTTCAGTTATCTTGGTCTTTTTACTTCAGGTTGCAGCTGTACTAGAAGGGAGTTTCCTGTATTAACTGGGTTGTAAGTCCATTCCTGTAAATAATTTGTGTGTAAATAGGGAGTGGATCTTGAAAGCAATGAGCAATACTTGCATGACTTTGCCATTTTTTAAGATTTCAGTGTACTGTCAATTGATTTTGGGGCAATTAAGCTTAACCTGTGATTCTGTTTGTGCATTTGCTCAAGTAGAGGCTTGATTATTGCGTCACATATCAGAGATTTAAACATAACATTTAGGGAAAACTTCATGCCTTACTGGAAAAGTGGATTTAAAATGTTTTATGACACAATCTTCAAGGTGCCCAGAAGATTTTGTGCCAGACCTCCTGGCTGACGTTTGTCTCAGCTAACTTTAATGTAGATTTCATTGTGAGATGCTGTTGATTATGAAAACAAAATGTAAAGTGCTTGGAGATGGTTTTATTTGTACAGTGCCTGACATATCCTGTTGTTATTGTGGTCATGAGATTGGGTAGCAAGGATCTGTATTCTTAAACTTATAAAAGGTAATGCAATTTTGATAGCAAGGGATGTCTGCCCTGGCTAAGAAGTCTAGAGCTCAGTAAAAGGAGTTTCAGGATAGAATATATCATAGACTGGAGATATAGTCATAGTTATGCATGAATGAAATGGGTCCATCTGCCCATCTCATCCATGTCAACCAAGGTGCATATTTGGGCACGATCCATTTGGTTATCCATCTGAAGCTTTTCATGTGGCTGCCCAAATGTCTTTCAAGTATTGTAATTGTCCTTAACTTAACTTCCTCTGACAGCTTGTTCTGTATCCTCGCCAATTTGTGGGGGGAAAAATACCCCTTTAAATATTTTCACTAATCCTATGGCCCTTGGTTTTGGGCTCCCCTACCCTTTGAGAAACACAGTAATCATTCACTTTGTCTAACCCCTTTGATTTTATATACCTCTTCAAGGTCTCTTAAGTTCCAGGAAAACTGCCTCACCCAATCCTGTCATGCCATATAACTCTAGCTTTTTGTTACTGGCATCATCCTTGAATCTTTGCCACATCCTTGAGCTTATCCTTCCTGTCGTAAGGTGACTAGAACTGCACCCTATACTCTTGGTGCGGTCCTGCCAGCACCTTGCTTACCTGTAACGCAATGTCCCTACTCCTGTACTAAATGCCCTGACCAATGATGCTAAGTGTACCTTCCCCATTGCCCTTACAACCTGTGTCACCAGTTTTGGGGAACTGTGCTTTTCCCCTAGGTCTCTCTGCTGTAAAACATTCTACAGGGCCTTGCCATTGTGTAACTTCCCTGTTAAACCCTGCCTGGTTTAACTTTCTAAAATGCACTGTTTTGCGTTTATCTGAGTTAAATGCCATCTGCCATTCATTTGTCCACTTTCCTAGCTGATCAAGATCCTGCTATAATCTTGAACAACCGTCACAATTTTTTGTACCAAATTATACCACCTACCTACATAGATAACAAGCAGCAGGGGACCAAGCACAAATCCCCGATGCATGACACTGGTCACCGGGTCAAAACTACTCTCTGACTCCTACTAACAAGTTATTTCTTCGAGGATCTGTGAATGTGACAAGCACATCTTTGAAGCAAGATAATTAAAGGATGGAGAGAAGTAACGCATCAACTATGATATTCACTGCGATAGCAGCTGTGAGATTCTGTATCTGTATCCCTTGTGTGGCAGTCGGCTTCCATTTGATTATCTACATTTGGTAGGAAGAAAGCAGCCGTCCATAAAAATATTTGAGGTGACATTAAATGGAGACCTCCAGTTGTTATTAAACCATCAATTCATCACTTTTGCTAATTAGCGAATATGCTGAAAATCCAAGTTTTATAATTCACTCTTCTCTACTGAACCAAGCAAATTTGCAATGTCATTGTGAGTTGCCAAAAAGTGATTCATGACTTTCATGTAAATGACGAGGGTTTCCTGTAAACCAAGCAGATGACCTCAACCCACAAAGTCTCAAGGCAAAACATGTTTATGAGGAAGTATGTGGAAATGCGTTAAGCCTGGTTTACTCAACTATGTAAATCACTTCAGCCTATGAAACTAAATTTGAGTTTATTTTTGTTCAGGAAGTTGCGGTACTAATCATGGCCATGTTGCTTTAAAGGAGAGGCAGTTATATTCAGTTTTGACTTGGCTATCGCTGGCAGGGCCAGCATTCTTTGCCCATCCCTGAAGGTGCTCATGAGCAACAACGGCAAACCACCAGAAATGGGTGCCCTGGCCCATTCATCTGTGCCAATTAAGGCACTTACCTGACTCTGATCCATTTGCCTGTGTTTGGCCCATACCCTCTGAAACCTTTCCTATCTGTTTAAATGTCTTTTAAATCTTGTAATTGTACCCTCTACCAGTGTATTAGTCTTAAATCATATTTTACTTTTTCGTAGTATTCTGTAATGGGTGGATCCGTTTTTTATTGACCTCTGGGATGAATACAATTAGATAACTTACTCTGATGTAATTTTCCATTCCCTGGATCTAAAAGACAACCTGAAACAGGACAGCAGGTGGGATGGATACCTTGGCCCTGCCCATCCTCTCTTCCAGCTTTATTCTCTTCTCTCTCTCCCCACCCACCCACCCTCGGTAATCAGTCTGAGGATGCCTCATCCTATCCCAGTGATGTTAATTGGATTGGATTATAGGGGTAGGATGTCCAATTTCATGTTGAGGATTGCTGTTGCTGTGAATGTAGCCCAAATGTTACTTGCCATCATTCAGCCTTTGTCTAGTTCCCGCTGCATGTGGGGAATGACCTCCCATTTGATGAGGAGTTGAATAAACTTGAACATCATGTAATCATCAATAACCACACTCTCCACTTCTGGTAATGTGATAAAAGTGTAGACATTGAAACTGTTGAATGTGTTTGGGCTGAAGATGCTGCTTTGAAGAACTTCTGCTGTGACCTAATATACATTACCTCGCTTTGTTCATAGAAATATGACTTTTACCTTGGGGGCAACTGTCTCATGTTCATGGCTAGCATCTTGTAGCAATTCTCACTTAACAATTAACTGGTGTTATTAACTTTAACATCTTTATTCCTGCAGCCATCATGTCTTCAAGTAATGTAAGCTTGCTTCCTACACTTGGCCAAGAAGGTGATCACACTTCTAAACTTCTTCGAAAATCCAAGGAGTCCCCATTTGTTCCTATCGGTAAGTTGGTTAGCAGATTGCCAAGCCATAATTCTAAGGTTTCTAATGTTGCAGACTATATTCCAAATTATTCATCAAAATTAAAAGTATTTATGGTGGGGATTAGAGGAAAGGAACATGTTTATTGCATATTGAACCAATTTATGAACTTTGAGCTGTGGTCAGCTTCAATCCTTTATTCTGGGCCCGAGTTTGCAATGTGGCTCATTGACTGCATTTTGCTGAATTTGCAGTTGAGTGAATCTTTCATTCAATAGTTGGGAATGATCCATACAAGTCCACATTCAAATAATGTTGCAGCTAGAAACCGAGAGCTCAGTGGTTGGGTATTTGTGGATGCAGCATCTCAACATCCAGACCTTTCAATAACAATTAAAGCATGAGTGACCAGAAAGTTGTTACGGTGGGTGGGCACTTATCTTTGTACATTGAATGTCACGAGTAGGGAAATTGGAGGCCTCGCAAAGGAAAATATTGGAGACTCTTAAATACAAGCAGAAAATGCTGATAATAGTAAGTCAGGGAGAGAAATAGTTAATGTTTGGGATTTGGTTTTCCATCCGAGACATTTCCTTTAGATTCTGGAATTTATGAACAGTTTAGATAGAATTGCTTTCCTTTAGAAAGTAAGTACACATTTTTTGCTTAGTCATCATGACACATCAGAAGGCGAACAATGGAATGAAATTTTATCTGACTCTACTGTGAGATTCCTGATAATTCTCTACTCTATAATTCCTGATTAAAAGTATGGCATGGTTTGGACAATATTCTGACTAGTTTCCAGCTTTCAGAAAAAAATATTGTTTATCTTTGTTTCAGGTATCGCTGGGTTTGCATCAGTGGTAGCCTATGGACTCTACAAAATGAAGGCCAGAGGGAACAAAAAAATGTCAGTACATTTTATCCACATGCGTGTGGCAGCCCAAGGATGTGTTGTGGGAGCAATGACTATAGGTAACTGTCTTGTTGAAAACAATCTTTCAGTGGAAAATTTCTGAACCTCTTGAAGTTGGTGCTAAATAAACAGACCGTATCAATTGCACCTCTTAGAAGTTAACTTTGGTGGTTCACAATCTTGCTGGCACTTCTGGTTTCTGTTTGCCAGTTCATGTTTCCTGCAGAAATAGCAATTTTTCAATGTTATTGGCAATTCGTGAATGCGACATGTTAATCACAAAATATTTTAAAACCTTGATGTTTGAATGCTGATGACTTTGTGGAGGTGGGAAAACGCTACAACTTGTCCAACACTTTGCTCTCAAGAGGGTGCAGATCATTGGTCGGGGTTTGATTCTGGAGCAGCTAACAATTGTACATTGGCCTCAGTGGAGTTATTTGAGTGGGACATTTCTTTAGAAAGGAGATGTGAAGGAATTTCTTTAATCAGAAGGTGGTGAGGCAGAATTTCTTTAGTCAGACTTCTGTGGAGGCCAATTCAATGGATATTTTTATGGCAGCGATTGATAGATTCTTGATTAGTGAGGGTGTCGGGAGTGAAGGCAGGCAAATGGGGTTGGGAGGGAAAGATAGATTGACCATGATCGAATGACGGAGTAGACTTGATGGGCCAAATGGCGTAATTCTGCTCCTAGAATTTATGAAGTAATTAGTATTGTCCAGTTATACAGCTTGGAAATGGGCCCTTTGACACAACTCTTTCATGCTGACCAAGGTGCCTCTGAGTAAGGAAGCAAACTGTTTGATAGCTGGCAAAAGCTGCCTGTTTCTTTGCACTGGATCCCAGCATTTTTTGCCTGCAATTTGGCCCATTTCTCTTCAAACCTTCCCTATCCATGATCTTTATCAAATGTTCCTACCACTTAAACTGGCAGTTTATTCCATGTATCCACTGCCTTCTGTATGGGGGAAAAAACCTGCACCTCGAGTCTCCTTTATATCTTTGCCCTCTCACCTCGGACATATGCCCTTTAGTTTTAGACTACCCTACCCTGGGGGAAAAAAAATAATCATCCACCTTATTCATGCCGCTCATGATTTTATGATCCTCTAAGGTCACCTCTCAGCCTGCTTTGCTTCAGGGAAATCATTCCCAGTCTCTCCTTGTAACTCAAGCCCTCCTGTTCTGACAGCATACTGGTGAATCTTTTCAGCACTCTTGCTAGTTAATCACATCCTATAGTATGGCGATCAGAACTGCACACAATATTCAAGGTATGGTGTCGCCACCATCCCATATCGTTGTATCCCGATGTCCCAATTCTGGTACTCAATGCCCTGCCTGAAGGCAAATGTGTCTGGCACTATCTTTGCAAACATGTCTACTTGTTAGGCCACTTTCAAGGAACCATATACTTGGGGCCCATAGATCTCTGCTCGACAACACCACCAAGGATCTGTCATTCATTGTATATCTGCTGCTTTAACTTCCAAAACTGCATCACTTCACACTTGTATGAATAATTATTAGACAATTTATATGACAATGTTTTTCTTTTGCAGGAGTTCTGTACTCTATGTACAAAGAATATGTTGTGAAGCCCAGAGAAGAGAAAAATGCTCTCCTTCATAAATGAATTGAGATTTCTACAGTATCTCCAATAACTTAATTTTAGGCTCTTAAGTATACCGCACACTGAGGAGAATAGAATTTTTCTTGTTTTAAATATTTGCAGAATACGTGCTAGGTTTTTAGATTTGATTATTCTCGAAGTATACTGATCTTACACCTACATATAGTAGGTGATTTTCCATGAGGTGATTGCTGTTGCAAAGTGTCATAATTTTATCAAGTGTGTCTTTTGAAAACAAACGTGCTATTGATGTGTTCCTCGCAACGATTATACTTGATACCTATGTAAAAAAGAACTGATTAATTTGTTAACATTTAAGTTAACAAGATTTAAACTTTAAACAAGTTTTAAAGTTTCAGGCCGGTGTTTCATATTAGCTTGGAGTTTAGGGGGATTGATTTGTAGGTGTGTTTAAAAAAAAAAAAAAAAAATTGGATGGGGACTGGAGACGGTGAATGTTCACGTTTTATTTCCTGGGGTTGGATAAATCAAGAACCAGAGGCCATATGTTTAAGGTGAGAGGGAAAATATAATAGAAACCTAAGGGAGCAACTATTTCATGCAAGGGGTGGATTGTATATGGAACAAGTAGCCTGAGGAAGTGGTTGAGGCAGGTGCAGTAATAACATTCAATAGATATGTACTTTGATCTGAAAGATTCAGAGGGGTATGGATCATACATGGGCAAACAGTAGCATAGATGGGCATCCTGGTTAGTATGGATGAGTTGGGCCAAAGGATCTTGTTCTTTGCTGTACTCTACTCTCTGGAGTTGCTCTCTGGGTAATTATCCCCATTATTTAGCTGGTTATGATGATCTGCACTATTTTGGATCACTTTACGATTTTTTTGTTTTCCAACTTGGGTACTCTTAAATGCTTGTTGTGGTATGAGATTTTTGAATATGTACGGAGCTAAGAAAACGCACCCAGAGAGCTACCTTTGAATCATAGTTTTGAAAATTTCCCTTGTAACATAATTAGTGTAAATAACATGCAGCAGCAATGTCCTGGTATTACACGGTTACATTTGAAACACTGTGATCTGAATTGAAAAGGTGCTTTTTTTTCCACCATAACTTGACAGTGCCCTTTTCTAATTTTTTTTTTTAACTTCAAAACATTCTAGTTATGCTGCTGGTTGGGCTCCAGTTCGCGAATACACAACAGTTGCAGTGTGCAATTGTGTACTGGTTAGAGGGTTAAGGGCCTTTCCACATGGGAAATTTTTTTGGGGGCGACTACAGGCGACTGCGCAAAATTTTCAACATGTAAATTTGGCGACAGTGGCGACAATGTTTGATGTCCTAGGTGCTGCCGTGGGTTATTGCCAGGTGTCGTAGGTGAATTCCAGTAAAACTAGTCCCTGGCAGTCACCTAAGTGGGACAGGCCCTTTCGTGTAGTTTAAGTACAGACACTGCCTTTTATCTATTCAAAGATTTTTGTTATATTTGGTGTGATTAGGTTCGTAGAATCTGCGCCATAAATATGTAATCATGGAATTTTCAGGTCATATCATGGTACTTGCAAATTTGCTACAAATACCCAGTTATTTGCATTACTGTCTGTAAAGCTCTGGTGTGTTAATACTTTGGGAGTAGTTGAAACAAAGAACTGAAGATTCTGCTTAATGCACAAAGGTTCATGCTGGAGTGACTCTGCAGGTCATGCACCATCTCCAGAGAACATGGATGTGATGTTTCAGATCGAGACCCTTCTCCAATTGGAAGGGTCTCGGCTGAAACATCACATGTCAATGTTCTCTAGAGATGCTGCCTAACTTGCTGAGTTATTCCAGTACTTTGGGAGTATTCTTGCATTTCTTTAGAAATAGAATAGGTGACAAAATTTAATTTACATTAACTTTTACATATTTGCACATTTCTAGCTGTAAAAAGACTCCAGTTATTTTCATGCTTTGTTTTTTATTTTGGAAAATTCTAATCTCCAGTACATTATATTTTCAGAATCTCTACTGATTTTCCAAGAAGGCTGAATACGGTTTTAAAGTACATGAGTCTTTTGAATGGGAAACAGTATCAGAACTGGGCTTTCATTTTGACATTGAAGCAGTGCTTTAATGTGTTATAAACCTTGCATCTAGATTTTTAATCTCTATGGTAAAATTTAACATGCTTAGATTAAATTTGAATACTTGAATATTGTTAATGTATGAGAGAGAAAACTATAAATAGGTTTTGGAAAAGTGGTCTTGTTTTCAGTGAAATTAGTATTAAAGCAGTGGTTATCACACAAGATCTAAAATGTCAGCACATGCAGTGGCATTTTACTCCCCTAGCAAGTTCTAGTGTGACTTGACTACCTCTTTTAAGTATGCAAATTAAAAAATAAACATGAAGATGAATTATAGATTTATTATAGCATAAATCTTATTTTAAAAATGCCTGATTTAAGATTGTATTTTAGTTATTTATGTATTATAAAATCTCCCCAGTTGAAACAATGTCTCATATTGTTGTGTTATTTTTATATATAATAAAGAGAATAAATTGAAGATATCTTCAGTGGTCTTGTGCATCAAAATCCCTTGATGTTGCCTTTGTTATACCCTCTGTTTTACGCTAATGGAAAGAACCCCATTTATAGAAAAAACACATCATAAGACAGTAATTTGTGTTTGACAATGAAGTGCAAGTTAGCAAATTTCAGAATTTACAAAAGTTCACAAGATTGGGATAAGGCATGAATTATGAGAAGCAGACTTGGCCTAGACCAGTTTTGAAGTTTGTGATGTTATTCAAGCATACATTTATAAACGGGACTAGACTTATTGCTACAACAGCACAGTGATGCCTCGTGGTGGCTGTCCCAAAATTAGAAAATTTCCATTCAAAATTGGCATCAGAAATCTCCCCCCCCCCCCCCCCCCAAGTGGATGATGAATCCGTGGCATACTCCACCCCAAAAAAATGTAGAGATTTGTTTATTCAAGGCAAAACTCAATAGATGTTTGGAAATTTAAGGAAATCAAAGATATGTAGTTTGTGCAAGAAAATTGTACCAAGATGAAAGATCAGTCACAATGTTCATAAATGGTGGAGCAAATGGAGGGGCCAAAAACCCAATCCCACTTTTTGCCCCCGCCCGGTCCAATCTCTTCTGACCTATGTCCAAGATAACTCGCATGCCCTTTGTCTCTTTAATGACTTCTGCTTTTTGAGCCCCCACTCCCTCATCTTTACTATGGACATTCAGTCACTCGACACCTCCATCCTCCACCAGGAAAGCTTTAAAGCCCTCCGTTTCTTCCTCGACCACGGAACCATGCAATTTCCCACTATTAACACTACTCCTACTTCCTCCAAGTCCAAGGCGTAGCTATGGGCACCAGCTCTTTGTAGGGTGTTTTGAACAATCCCTGTTCCAGGCATACACTGGCCCTATCCCCAAACTCTATCTCTGTTACATTGATGACTGCATCGGTGTATACTGCACCCATGCAGAACTCATGAACTTCTCCAACTTCACCACCAATTTTCATCCGGTGATCCGGATTTAATCTACTTGGACCATCTCCAAAACCTCCCTCCCCTTTCTTGATCTTAGTCTCCATCACAAGAAATAGACTATTGACTGATGTCTATTACAAATGCATTGACTCCCACAAATATCTTGATGACACTTCTTCCCACCCTGCTTCCTGCAAAGACTATCCCCTACTCCCAATTCCTCTGTCTACACCGTATCTGCATCCAAGATGAGATGATCCATGCTAGAACATCCCAGTTGTCCTCATTCTTTAGGGAACGGGGGTTTCCCTCTCCCACCATAGATGAGGCCCTCACTCGTGTCTCTTTGGTGTTCTGCCCTTGCTCCCCCTCCCCCTAGTCGCAACAGAGACAGAGTCCTCCTTGTCCTTGCCTTCCACCCTGTCAACTGTTGCATACAACGCATAACCCTCCGAAATGTCCGCCACCTTCAACGGGATCCCACCACTAGCCACATTTTCCCATCTCCACCCCTTTCCGCCTTCCGCAGAGACCGTTCCCTCTGCAACTGCAGGTACCCCCTCCCCAGGTACTCCCTCCCCAGGTACCTTCCCCTGCAACTGCAGAAGATGCAACACCTGTCGCTATACCTCCTCCCTCGACTCTGTCCAAGGGCCCCGGCAGTCCTTTCAGGTTAGGCAGAGGTTCACTTGCACCTTCTCCAACCTCATCTACTGCAAGATGTGGTCTCTTATACATTGGCGAGACCAAACGCAGACTGGTCGATCGTTTTGTGGAACACCTTCGCTCGGCCAGTGTGAACCAACCTGATCTCCCAGTTGCTTTTAATTCACCTTCCCATTCCTACATAGACCATTCAGTCCTCGGTCTCCTCCATAGTCAGAGTCAAAGATTATGGTCGAGAGTGAGGCTAAATGCAAATTGGAGGAACAGCATCTCATGTTTCGCTGGGGCAGTGGTATGAATATGGATTTCTCTCACTTTGGGTAGCCCCGGCATCCCTCTCTATCCCTACCCCATCCAAGTGGCACTAGCTTCTCATTTTCACCCTACAAACAGCTTACACTGGCATGTTTCCTTTATAATCGTCACTTTTTTGCATATATTCATTGTTCTTTATCTCTCCACATCACCGTCTATATCTCTGGTTTCCCTTATCCCAACCAGTCTGAAGGATCTCGACCGAAACGTCACCCATTCCTTATCTCCAGAGATGCTGCCTGCCCCGCTGAGTTACTCCAGTTTCGATTCCGGTGTAATAAATAGCATCAAGTTGCAGGTCTGGTTTAATGAGTTTAATCTAGGCTCAATCCGCACCGCTCTAGTAAGTCGTTTATTATAAAAGGGTATTATTGTCTCAACATAACCAATTTCCGAACCAGTCATTGCTGCCGTTGTCTATTGTGGTATAACATCCATTTCCAAACTTAGAAATGGATACTGGGAATTTAATCTGAGTTTATGCACGACTAATCTTCTATGTGGCATTTTTAAGGAATACAATATTTAAACATTGTTTTTTAAGGCATTTTCCAGTATTCGGTATTTACTACAAACAAATATATGCAAGAGCGTAATTTTACAAATGATCGGAGACAGGAGGTAAAACTGATGAGAACGAGGAGAAGCGGGTATGTTGGAGACAGATGTGTAGGAATACAGTCTCTACTGTTGCCGATGCATAAACTAGGCGAAACTCTGAGCATTGTGTCAAGTCTCCACTGAAAATAAAAAGTCCTAGAGTTGCTATTGGGAAAGAGACAAGGAGAATGTAGAGGCATTTGCACCAATAGCATGTTCAAGCAACAAGTTTTAAAATAGCATTTAAGTTTGCGTGTTATATGCATTTTCCCAGTAGGTGGCATTTGGCAGCCACTACAATCCTATCCTGAGTAATAAAGGGAATGCAGCGAAAAAGTTGAAATTTCACTTATGTGCAAAAGTGATATTCCAGTCATCGTCCCCGAGTAGCAAAGGGAATGCACTCAAGTCAAAAAGTTGAAATCTCACTTTTGTAAATTAAAAACATGGGTGTTTTTTTTAGCTGCAAGAGTGAGATCATTGGGCTGCAGAAACATTTTTTTCAATAATAAATTTGCAATGTTTATTGTGGGAATGCTGGATTGTACCTGAGAGAGAATCCCAGAACAGCCCGGGCTTGTGGTCACTGCCGGCCCGGGCCCCGGCGCTGCGTCTCCCCGGCTACCGTTGCTATGATACGGCGGCCTGCGGCCCAGCGAACGAGCCTCACGCCAGGCCCGTCCCCCGGGGCTAGTCTGAGGATGGAGGGGGACGTGGACGCGGACGAAGAGGTGACCCGGGGCCTGAGGCAGCAGTTCCAAGCCCTGCAGGAGCAGCAGCAGAGAAGGCTGGAGAAGATGCTGACCGCCAGGAAGGCGCAGGCTGCCAGACAAGCTGCGCCTGACCGTCAGGATGACTTGAAGCTGCATCTGGTGGCTCCCCAGCCGGCCAGCATCGACGTTGCTACCAGGTAGTTACACTCATGGCGGATACAGCTTGCTTCTCCTCTTCCTCCTCGTCTCCAATCTCAATCTCTTCTCCCCCCGAACCGAACCTAGTCCTCTTCCCCAACTCCTCCTTCCGTCCACACCAATTCCCTTCCCTCTGTGCCCTAACCCCATTCTTCCATCCCCAATGCCTCTCTCAGACTTACATTATCCCGCTCCCTCCATTGCCCCAATCCCACTGTTTCCTCTCCATGCACCTCCTTATGCCCCCCCCCCCCTCATCATACACCCGATTCCTCTCTTCCTGTTCTCCCAATTCCCATCTCGCCATCCTCTCAGTTCCACCCCTACATCCTCCTGATCCCCCCCCCCCCCCCCCCCCCCCACACACACACACACATTTCCTCTCTTGCCATCCTCCTGATTCCTCCTCTCTCTGTCCTCCCGTTTTGCCCTCCCATTTCCCCCATCATCTCGATGGCCCTATCTCCCTCTGTAGCTTGGAGCACACGGAGGAACCCCCGCGGTCACAAGGAAAAGGTGCAAACTCTACACAGACAGTACCCGAGGTCAGGATCGAACCCGGGTCTCTGGTGCTGTGAAGTAGAAGTCTTGAGTCTAATTCCCAGATAAGAACATAAATCGCAGCGTGATACATTTGCAATGTTACTCTTTCGTGAAGTTTTTATTATTTGTGACTTTAAACAATCTCCTCCCTTGCCTGTCTGTTGGATGGGGAAGTTCGCTTTTCCATGAAGTTCCTTTTCCATGAAGCGTAAAGGAATGTGTGCTGTTATCTTGGCTGATACTTGACTTATATTAACAGCTTTCAGTTATACACTGGCTTTGACATAGGAACTTCACGAGGAAATGTCAAACAAAAATTGGCACATTTGTAATGACAATATAGTTTACAAATGGTGTGATCAAACATGTATACTTTAAGTTGCCACTAAAAGAAGGAAAGAATCCCTCAGATAAACCACTTAAAATATTCCTTGATTATTGTCTCATTCTGATTTCTGGCACCGACCTATTAAATTGGCTCCCTATATTATCGCTGACACTTTAATAAAACTAAAACCGTCATTGCCTGTGAAGGACTTTGGGGTGTCGAAGTGTGGAATATTTATATGTAATAGTTATAATAATTATAATTATGGTATTTTTATTAGATAGGCAATGGGTTGAAAATTCCACCTGGCACCAATTATTCACATAAACAAAAAAAGTGAGTAAGTGGGTGATTTCATCTTTGAATATTAAGCTTTGCTGGTGGGGATCACAAAATTAATGAAGTGAAAATTGATCAGGTAGTCATTTATTGCACACCAGGAGAGGTCAACCTTGATACACAAGCAACTGCAGATGCTCGAGTACAAAAAAACGACGCAATTAACTGGAATAACTCTGCGGGACAGGCAGCATCTCTGGAGAAAGTGGATAGGTGATGTTTGAAGAAGGGTCCCGACCCAAAGCATTACCAATCTATGTTCTCTGATGATGCTGTCTGACACGCTGGGTTGCTCCAGCAATCTATCTTTCTTGAGATTGACAGCATATATGTAATGAAACTGCATTTCGCTATTTCTTTTCAGACTGTTATGTATAATGTACATGGAGCGCTACCTGGTGGACATATAGAAAGATTACAAGTTCTAAAAATATTTTTTCAGCGATGCAGCATGGAAACAGGCCCTTTGGCCCACCAAGTCCACGCTGACTGTTAATCATCTATCCACACTAGCTCTGTTATCCCACTTCTCATCAACTCCATACACATTTGGGGCATTTTTTTTACAAAGGCCAAAACGTCTTGGGATGTGGGAGGAAACCGAAGCACCTGAGTGAGACCCACGTGGTCACAGAGAGAATGTGCAAACTTCACACGGACAGCACTTGAGATCAGGATCAAACTCAGGTTTCGGGAGCTGTGATGCAGAGGCTCTACCAGCTGCACCACTGTGCCGTTCATGTTGAAATATTTATAAAAGCAAAATATACTCAAGGGATTAGAGTAGTTCAGGCCCTAAGAATGAACCCTTCTTGAATCATAACTGTTTCCAGTTGTGAGAGGGACCAGATTTGGAAGAATTAGTTTTGTCACTCTTTCCATTGAAGATGTTTCACCTGATCCCAGTTTACAGCATTCCTGCATTAAAACTTCAGATTACTACCATTAGCTGTACTTTGCTGTACGAAGGTCTGAAGAAGGGTCTTGACCCAAAACATCACCCATTCCTTCTCTCCAGAGATGCTGCCTGTTCCGCTGAGTTACTCCAGCATTTTGTGTCCATCTTCGGTTTAAACCACCATCTGCATTTCCTTCCTACACTCCTCACTTTAGTTTATTCACATTTTCTTAAGTGTTCCCATCGATTTGCTTGAAAGCTCCATGAATCCCTTCCTACCAACCTTCCTGAATCATTGTGTGCGGTATGTAGTCTCCCATTCTCATATTTCAAAAATTGCTTAACACTCACAGTCTTATATTGTTTGTACAATCCAAGGAAGGCAATGGCTTGAGGCCCGCTGCAGACTGGGAGTCGCCTGGATCGAGCACCACTCATAAGAACTAGAGTGCGGACAGGACTTTGAAAATGGCACCAAAACATGGCGCCTCTTGAATGCGGGCTCAGTACATTATTTCTGTAACTTTGTTAATGGGGTATGGCAATACTTTACTGGACCATGTGTAAGAAACAAATTTCACTGTGGGTTTGCACCATTGAACATTGAACTGTGCTTTGAAATCCATATAACCATTACATTAATGCCTTGCCATCTCCCTCATTCTCTTCGTAGCCTTGATATTTTACATTTACTATGTTTTATGAAGTTTTATTCCTTCCCTTATGCTTTTTTAATAATTTATTTCTATAGTGAGAATAATTATAGATTCGGTTTCTATTAAGGCTTTTGGATCTTAGTTAACCAATGTTTTGATTTAAAAATGTTGTGTGTTCTTTGTGTTCATGTCTCTTGGTGGTCTCACCCTTCCCTATTTATGTAATCACCTTCCTTCTTACAAATCTACAGCAAATTCTGTACTTGTCCAGTCTGACACGTGTCAATGAATATAGTGGAACTTACATCTTAAGCTGCCAAATCATCACAATCTTAACTCAAGATCGTGATGATTTGGCAGCTTAAGATGTAAGTTCCAGACGTCACCCATCTTTGATCTTTATCTTTGCCTTACATTCCATCTCTTTAACCTTGTTTCAGTTAAAGGATCTCAAATATGTCCTTTGAGGCTTGCCACTTTTTTTTTTATTATTCATTAACACTTCTCTGAACCACCTTGGGATGTTTCTGTTTTGCTTGATAAGTAGCTCAATTACTACACAGTCAGTTTGATGGCCTCGTTAAATTTGGGATACTTCTTCAGTCCATAGAAGGCGTTTAGTATTAATTAAAGTTCTTTTAATCAATCAATCAGTTTTATTCATCACTTGCATATAAAGTGCAAGTGAAATGAATTTGCCAGCAGTGGTACAATGAAAAAGAACACACAAAAACACAATAAAAATTTAACACAAACATCCACCACAGCATTCATCACTGGGATGGAAGGCACAAAATTTGGCCAGTCCTCCTCCATTTTCCCCCGTGGTCGGGACCACAACCCTCCGCAGCCACCGCTGCGGTCGTCCAGATGAGTAGACAAGGTGATAAGTCCAGAATCGGCACCTCCCTACCGGAGACCGCGGCTTCAGGTTGATGTAGGCTGCAGGCCGGCGGGCGAAGATTTAAAATTCCCGCCGCGCCGCAGCCAGAAGCACCGCAGACCGCAGGGCTGGCGGTCGAAGCTCCCCTCCAGGGATCCCCGGCGAGGGCTCACGTGCTCCGTGACGAGAGTCCACGCTGCGCCCACAGGCTGAAGCCCCGGGCCCGTCTCCGGGAAAGGCAGCCCGATCCTCGATGTTAGGCCATGGGGGAGGCGACATGGAAAAAGTAAGGGGGAAACCGAAGCGGTTTTCCCCTTACCCCCCCACACCACCCCCCACACAAGGCACACAGAGAAACATTAAAAAGATACATTTAAACACACTAAAATAAATAAAAAATGTAGAAAAAAACAGACACGCTGCTGGCAGGGCTGCTGGCAGGGCTGCCGGCTTGCAGCGTCCCCACTAATTTTTAGATTAGAGAAGGATTCTGACCCAAAATTCATCTGTCTAGTTTCCTCCACAGTTGCCTGACCTGCTGGTTCCTCCAACAATTTGTTTTTTGTTCACTATCAAATAAAATAGATTTGATGGTTTACTAGAGAATTATTATAAAGAAGAAACACATGAAAGATCAATGGCACTATTCTGAAGATCAGCAGAGAAGCTCTGTGTCTGGGCCAAAATAAATCTTGGAAGAAGAAATAATTATTATCAATACAGTGTTAGGTAGATTGTGCAGACAAAATTTGGCAATGTAGTCAGAATATTCCACATATTGGAAAAGTAGCTTAGGTATGGTCTCAAATCGTTCCACAGGCGGGTTTCATTTCAATTTTTAATCCTTCCTTATTTAGCTCTCATACCAGATATGTGTTAATATTCAAGACAAATTCAACTGACCTGTGCAATAATTTCTTTAGAAATAAAAATAAGACGATTGTGTGCAGTACAGCATGATTCGGAGCACAGTGGATGTTTAGTTTAGAGATACAGTGCAGAAACGGGGCTTTCAGCCCACCGAGTCTGCGCCGACCAGCGATCCCCATACACTAACACTAACCTACACACAAGAGACAATTTACTATTTTTACCAAAGCCAATTAACCTACATCCTACAAGTCTTTGGAATGGGGGAGGAAACCGAATCACCTGGGGATAACACACGTGGTCACGGGGAGAATGTACAAACTCCATCCAGTCAGCAGAACCCAGCTCTCTGGCGCTGTCAGGAAGGAACTCTGTTTGAAGAAGGGTCTCGACCCGAAACGTTACCCATTCCTTCTCTCCAGAGATGTTGCCTGTCCGCTGAGTTACTCCAACATTTTCTGTCTACCTTCGATTTAAACCAACATCTGCAGTTCTTTCCAACACACTCTACTGCTGTGCCACCGTGCTGCCCCTGTTGGCAGAGAAGATGTGGGGAAAGGAAATCTCGTTATTCCTATAATGATCAGAGCCTATGTTTGAGAAAAAAATGTGGCTTTAAATATAGCAGCTTTAATACTGCAACATCCAGGTTCAGAAATAGCTACTTCCCCACAGCCATCAGGCTATTAAATTCAACTGAAACAAATCTCTGAACATTAATAGACCATTATATGTTTATTTGCACTTTATCTGCTTATTTATTGATGTGTGTACATATTTATATAATGGTATATGGACACACTGATATGTTCTGTATTCATGCCTACTATATTTTGTCGTACTGAAGCAAAGCAAGAATTTAATTGTCCTATCTCGGACACATGACAATAAACTCTCTTGACTTGACTTGACTTGTTTTGAGATGTCTCAAAGCACTTAACAGTTACCTTTGGTAGTGTGATGGAAGTTATAAATTTCTATCTTCACAGTTAAAATTTCCAAGTAAGTTAATAAAGGCCGTGATTGACAAATGTGTGTACAATGAGGAACTCGCATCTGGGCCAGATTTTACTCTTCCATTTCTTTCTTGGGTGACCTCTTACCTTTCATTCTCCCTAATCTTGAGTTTATCCAAAACTCTGCTGCCACCATCCTTGCCCAATGTTCAAAAACTGTCTCTTTGTACAAGGGTTTGGTTATCTATCCTAATGCTTCCTCCAGTACACTATCATAGTCTGTCTGATTTTGCACGTGTGAAGTATCTTGTAGGTATGTTACAAAACTTACCTTGAGCAGTGGTGCAGTTCTGCCACTCCCTGTGTGCGTGACTTTGGCGCCTTTCAGAGGGGGGCGGGTTTAAAGTGCCGTTTTTCTCCAGACAGGGCCAATTGATCCATGTCAGGGGATTTCGTTGCTGAGGAAAAATCGCTCAGACATTTGATTTATCAAGGTATTTTTAAATTAAGCATGATTATTTATTAGCTAGAGTATTTTAAAAATCATCTTCTAAAACCGTGAGCGCCAACAACAGGAAGGATTTTACGTAGGGGAGAAAATAAAGTACACTATTTATTTTTACATATAAACATGCTTCTTAGGAAGCCTTTACTCGCATTTTCATGTTGCGAAATGGGGACAAAAAAAAAATACGAACTGGCAGTATTTTTCCTGCCGACTGTGGGTTAAATTCACCGCAAACCGCAACGTTCTAATCCACCACATTCCACTAAATCCCACTCGCAAGTTGATTTAAATGGCCATTAATTTACAGGAATTAAACACTAAATTCCTTCCATTTGGCCTATACATTCATGAAAATGAAATTTAAAAATCATGTTATATTGTGAATTATTGTGTGAATGTTATTTGGACACTTAGGCAATTTAAAAATGTTTATCTTTTCTTAAGAAATGGATTGATGTTTAGATCTAGTAATTGAATTTTGTAATTAGCTACAATTAGGTAACTAACTAATTATATGCTTTAATTTCGGGTCATCCAAGTAAGATTGTTTCATATTTGTTTCAGAATGCTTCAATCTATAATAACTGAAAATTTCATTGAATTCTCTTTATTTTTAAGAAAGTTATGGGCTTTTGACTGTCCTAGATCACAGCTTTTGAGTTAAGTCAATGGAAAGGCAATGGGGAACAAGATGCTAATTTCCGAGTATGAAAATGGCCATAACCTTTTTAATACTGAAGATATGAAAGTAAATTAGGTGTGAAATTAAACTTCTTTTTATGCTTTATCTGATGGGATAAATTGCAGACTTGATTTTTAAAATCTCAACATTTTATAACATTGCTATATCTTGTATGTTTGACTACATTAAAGAATGTATAAATTGTACAATTTCTTGTTGCATTATATTTCACTTTGGTATATTGAACTCATTCATTTACTCAAAATAAATCTGCATTGAATAGTGCATGTTAGTTTAAAAGGAGCAAGTTCAGCATTTGTACAACAGTGCCATGCAGAAATACTAGCCCATAGATTTTGGAGGAGATTGTTTTGAAGAGACAAATAGGACAGGATCATTGTCTCAGGAGAATATGAGAAGGCTACTGGGAGTGATAATCACAGATTAGGAAACATCGTGTATCATAAAACTATGTAGAATACAAAGTGTTGGAGCAACTCGGTGGATCAGGCAGCATCTCTGGTGGATATGGATAGGTGATGTTTCAGACCAGGACTCTTTTTCAGACTGAAGAACTAAGGGTTCCCATGTGAAACATCACGTATCCACATCCTCCAGAGATATTTCCTGACCTGGTGAGTTATGGCAGTACTTTGTGTTCTATGTAATATTCCAGCATCTGCAGTTCTTTGTGTTTATATTTTACATGCGCATATATCATTTTGTCCAATTAATAGGTACAGAAGAGAGCCAGATAAGCTAAAACTCCACACTTTTAATTTGGTGCAACGATGTATAATGCCGCAATACTCAGTGGTTCTGGCAGTATTTGTGGAAATAACTGGGTTGTTTGATTGTGGCAATAAAAAGGGTTTAAGTTGAGACAGGATCTTTTCCTGTCTTGTCATTGTTTCTGCGTTTGTAGTGTGCAATGGTGTGAATCCCTGAATTTTCTAGCTTGTTGGAAAATGAGAACGAACAGCTGCAGGAAGAGATCCTGGAACTGAGGAATGAGAACGGCCGGCTCTACAAACTCCTCAGTGAGAGGGATTATGAAATCAAATACCTGAAGAGAAAAAGGGAAGAAGAACGACTTGCACTGGCAGGTAAATTGAATGGTAGACAGCTTTGGGTGCTGACAGTATGTGAGTCACTCTGATTCCAATAGATACTGCTGGAGCCTCCCTCCAAAATAATGTCTGTATTGAATAGTGCACGGTGGTGGAAAAGAACAAAGTTTGTCTGGAAGATTTTGGCACAAGAGTAGCGCCAAGCAGAAATGATAGCCCATGGATTTTGGAGGGAATTGACTTGAGGAGACAAATAGTAGAGGGTCATTCCCCAATTTGCATTCCCACCCTGAGGGTTTGTATGATTGTGTGCATGCGTGGTGAGAAGGGGCGAGCTGATTGTGCATTTTATTAAACAATTAATAGCAGGGATAGATTGCTCGAATCAGGCAGATGGTCAATGGTTCATCTTTGTCAAATTTAACATTTTGGCAAGAATCACAGCAGGCTTTGTCAGAGCATTAGTTAAAAGAGTTATGAAAATAATAATCTAAATTGGCATGTGTCGCGATCTGTGTGTTTTTTTAATGTATTTATTCTGAGGTGAGGGGCAGATTGTTTTTCCCTCTGACCTCTTATTCTATGATCAAGGGCGGCCCAGTGGGGCAGCAGGAGAGCTGCTGCCTTACAGTGCCAGAGACCCGAGTTCAATCCTGACTATGGGTGCTGTCTGTATGGAGTTTGCACGTTCTCTCTGAGATCGCATGGGTTTACTCCGGGTGCTCCGGTTGCTTCCCATATCCCAAGGATGTGCAGGTTTGTAACTTAATTGCCTTCTGTAAAATATAAATTGCCCCTAGTGTGTAGGATAGTGCTATTGTACGGGTTGATCGCCGGTCGGTGTGGACTCGGTGGGTCGAAGGGCCTGTTTCCATGCTGCATCTTGTAACTAAATTAAACTAAACTAAATAAAGTGTAGCATAATATGTTCATGGGAATTTCCAGGAAAAGGAAAAGTATACAATATTTCAGCTCTTCCTGGGTGGGAAGTACTGTATTGTCAGAACCGTTTAGAGGTGGTTAGACAGACATCTGATGGGAAGAGGGTTGCGGAGATGGGATTAGTTAGATTGGCGTCATGGTTGGCCGAGGCTTCATGGGCCGAAGGGTCTGTTCTTGTGCTGTACTGTTCTATCTTCTATATTCTTTACTGCCAATGAAATAAATATCACCTACATTGGCTCTTTAAATCATCGCATTTACCAACCTGTGTTACATTACAGAGACTGCTGGCATGACAAGCGATGTAGCTGCAAGCAAAATGGTCGAGTTGTCAAAGAGAAACCGTGAGCTGACTGTGGAGAACGAAAGCCATAAATCAAAGGTCAAGCAACTGAGCAACAAACTGCAAGAGCTGGAAAAGGAGGTGCTGTCGCAATCCAGTTGTAGATATTTGGGGTGCAGTTGAGAGTTTTCAAATGTCACAACAAATATGTTCCATCTTTCATCCTCTGGTATCAATAATTCAATGATATTTTATTGTCACATGCACCGAGGTACAGTGAAATTCTTTGTATTGCATACAATCCGGTAAAATCATACGGTATAAGCACAGTCATAGATAAGTACAAAAGTGCTAGATTGTAATGTAAGAATAGTAGGCAGTACACAAAGAGTTACCATGTTGCCAGCGCCAATCTCTGCCCAATCTTTTTCAAGAAAAATACTGTTATTATGTTCAGCAAAAGCACCTCTGAAATGAGTTAGCAAATTAGTTGTTTTTTTTAGCTGTCGAAAAAGAAATTACTTTCATAACCATAGTTAGAGTACTTCAAGATTAAATGCATTGTTTGAAAAAAAAATTCTGGAAGTGTACATCTTCTCTAAATAATTTTGGCATGAAAATTCCCTGGGAGATTGTAATATTAGACCAAGGTTGCAGTACTCCAACACAGTGTAGATGATTAAACTTGACTATAAGGGGATCCAGACGTTAGTGGGACTGCCCTGCGACAGTGGGCAGGAAACCATTGTTTTAACTCAGGAAATCTTGCAGGATATGGGGCTGCACAGCAGTGCAGCGGTAGAGTTGCTACCTTATAGTGCCAGAACCCTGGGTTCATCCTGACTATGCGTGCTTCTGTAAATTGTCCTTGGTGTTCAGTGTTAACTAGTGCACAGGATTGGTGGTCATCATAGAGTCTGTGGGCTTAAGGGCCTGTTCCCACGCTTATCCTTAAACTATACTAAACTCAACTAAACATGGCTCTGGCTTGGCGAGCAGCAGTGGGGTGAGATATCCACATGTTTAAACTTAGCAAGTGGTTTGGTTTGAGTTGGCAAAACAATCTAAACCAACTTTCAGCTTTATTCTTTCAATTTCCATCAGATTCTAACACTCACCTATACACTAGGAGCAATTTACAGTGGCTGATTAATCTACTAAACCACTTATCTTTGGGATGTGGGGGAAACCGCAGCACCTGGAGGAAACCCAGGATCACAAGGAGAATGTGCAAACTCCACACAGACAGCACCCCAGGTCAGGATTGAACCCAGAGTTGAGGAATCCAGACCCAGAGTTGGTGAGTTAAGAACCAGGCGACAGGTTTAAGATGAGAAAGATGTGATAGAAACCCAAGAGACAACCTTTTCAGACATGGGGTGGTGGATATATGGGATGAGCTGCCAGAGGAGGTAATTGAGGCATGTACTACAACAGCATTTAAAGGACATTTGAACAGGTACATGGATAAGAAAGGTTTAGAGGGATATGGGCCACATGGGCAGCTGGGACTAACATAGATGGGCATCTTGGTTGGCATGGGTAAGTTGGGCCGAAGGGCCAGTTTCTGTGTTGTATGGCTCTATGACACTATGTGGATTTCTAGTAGCTTAAGTTTGAGATTTCAACGTAGTTTGATACATTTGCATTCCTATAAAGTAAGCACTCAACCAAAAGTGGAAAACTTGTGCTAATAACCTAGTTTACACCTGGAGTGATTTGATCAGAACATACTTTTAGAAAAACAATAAATATAACAACTTGGATTAGGCACTGCACCCAGCTAGTGAAAGATTTATGAGAACAAGTTTTCTAGCACCTCAAGAGTTAAGAGTGTTTTATTGTCATATGTCCCAGATAGAACAATGAAATTCCGACTTGCTGCAGCACAACAGAATCTGTAAACATAGTACACTGTAAACATTATAATAAACAAGAGGAAAAAAAAGTTCAGTGTGTGTATATATATACATTGTTCGGCACGGACTTGAAGGGTCAAGATGGCCTGTTTCCGCGCTGTAATTGTTATATGGTTATATGGTTATACTCACAAGTAGACACACACATATATATGTACATATAAATATACGCACACATGTGTACACATAAAAAACAAACAATAGTAGTGCAATAATAGTAATAATAATAATAATAATAATAATAATAATAATAATAATAATAATAATAATAATAATAATCTATATTAGTTCAGAGCTTATTTGAGGTTGTAGTATTTAATAGCTTGGTGGCTGTGGGGAAGAAGCTGTTCCTGAACCTGGACATTACAGTTTTCAGGCTCCTGTACCTTCTTCCCGATGGCAGGGGTGAAATGAGTGTGTGGCCAGAATGGTGTGGGTCTCTGATGAAACTGGCAGTGACTCCGATAAATCCCTTCAATGGTGAGGAGGAAAGATCCGGTGTGGACTGGGCAGTGTTCACAAATCGGTGAATGTAGGGTATACGACAATGTACTATAATCTCTTCAAGTCAAGCAAAATCAAGTTGAGTTTATTGTCATATGCACAAGTAAGGTGAGGTACATGCATCACAGGCACATGGACTTAGCCAATAAACACAAACATAAATTATACATAAAATGCACATAAATACCATGAGAAGGAATGGAGCATTGTGACCTACTGTGGACTTTAAGTTGATGGCTTCATCATTCTGATGCCTCCATAATGTAATGTATGTTTTTGTAGCTTCAAACGTCTCTAACGGGCAACCAAACACTCAGTGTCAATGAAGCATCTGGACAAACCAACAAGAAGTCATCTCCCAAGACACAGAATGAATCGCTGGTCAGTAGAAAGAATGAACTGTAACCCTCTTCCGATTCTCTCAGTATTCTCTGTCTTTATGTTACTTTTGTACTTTCTGTTTCCTACTCTATTTCCTTCAAGCATCTTTGTATCTTAAGATATCTGACTCTCTTATTTTTTTATTTTTCCCATAATGCTCCTTTTATTTTCCCTTTATTTCCAGACGCCCTTTACTCAGTTTGGAGTTACTTGTTAGCACCCTGTTCTAAAGACTTTTCCCTTGTGTTTATCCTTTGAGGCATCTTTTTCTATTATATGACAGTTATCTCCAAAACAAGGTTAGGCCTTTTTGTTGTATCTATACTACTCCACTTTGTGAACTTGCTCAGTGGTAATCCAACCCAATTTGTTTTCTGACCGAGTTTGGCAGCCACCATGTTAAAATTTCAAAGAGTGATGGAACAGATGCAGCCCGGGACAAAGTTGTGTTCTCTGTTGCTCTCTTTGATTTCCTCTTTCCTTATGTTTCCTAAATCAATATTTCAAGCTATTTATTTTCACATGATTCTTAGCAATCTTTTCCATTAACAGGCAGCGCCTGTGGAAGTATAAGGTAACCTTGTACTGCTTTAACTCATGGTCACCATCAGGAAACATTACCTGTTATCTCTCTACAGATGCTACCTGCCTGGCTGAGAATTTACAGCATTTTTTGCTTCATTTCAGATTTCTATTGTCTACAATATTTTGTTCTGTGTTAGGTATCTTTGTACCCTATTATGAAGTACACATTTAAAATTATCTTAATCAATTGTTTCTTTTGTTTTTTTTCCCGTAACCTATGTTTGCACTCTGATTATTGTTGTCCATAGTTTGACAGTATTGACGTGAAAAGTCTTCAAGATAAACTTTCAGCAGCTAACCTTAAGCTGGTTGAATCCCGGAACCAAATGCTGAGTGTTAAACAAGAGCTGAAAGTGGCGCACAAGGTACTCACTAACTAGTCTAAAGCTAGTAAAATTTAATGTACATTCAATAGCTACTGGCTGCCCCACGCCACCCTCTTCCCACAAACAAACTATTAGTGGCCTTAATGTTACACAAAATTGAACATAAAGGGGTCATAGATCAGAAGACAAAGGAGCAAAATTAGGCAATTCGGTCCATCAGGTGGGGGTTGAGTAAATATTAATGTAATGACCTGCCTCATGGAAGATGTGGACTACTGGTTTCACACCAGGCCTAATATTGCTTTTCATTATCTAAGTGCAAAATCAGGTGGTTTGCAAAACTTGATCCCTTCATTTCTCTGTCAGGGTGGTGGGAATGCAATCAGTTGTTAGCGCCATTATATCTGGGGATGATTATGTGCAATGCTGATGAGGGTGCTACTTTGCCAGAGGTGGTAGATGTTGCAGAGATATGTGCAGGAATGCAGCTTTCACAGAAGACAGCAACTAGGACTCAGATAATTTTGATGTTTTCTTCAAGAACTGAAAATTTTTAAAACCTTTTCCAGATTTTGACTAATGAAGTGGGTGACGAAGTGAACATACAACATTTGCTGAATAACAAGGGCTCTTGGCGTGGCCGAGCCCAGCAGATCCTCACCTTGCAGAAGAAGGTATTGGTATTAGTGTATTATTTTCATGTGCACCGAGATACAGTGATTAGTTTAGTTTAGAGATGCAGTGTGGAAACGGCCCACCAACTCCGTGCCGACTAATGATCATTTGTACTATCCTAGTTCTAATCTACACACTAGGGATAATTACCAAAAGCTGATTAATTGACAACCCTGCACATCTTTGGAATGTGAGAGGAAACCAGATCACTCGGAGAATACCTATGTGGTCACAGGGAGATCATACGAACTCCCTGCAGAAAGCACCTGTAGGATTGAATCAGTTACACGTGATAATTCTGGTATTTATATCCCTTAGTCCGTTCAGTGAAAACACCGACTAGAATACTTTAAATCATCCTTTATTTCACCATGGTGGCCAGGTTTCTCTGTACCGCCCAGGGAAACTCTCCCATTGGATCATGGAGAAACACATGTGCTCAAACAAAGGAATTAGCATATATATATGGTTGATACAGTGGGAGGTAACTTACAAAGGGTGGTGACTCTAGACCAATAACTACAGTATTACATCGTTATACAGGTGGGGATAATCTTTCTACTCAATTACAATCATACACAGCATAATACATCGTAGTAAATTACAATAGCATTAAACATCACATACACATCACATGTTTTCCAGGAAAAACTATGTCACAGCAAGGATAATGAAACTGAACAAAATGATGTAAAAATAAAGAAATTAAAACTGAACTCAGAATACTATATACCTTAGTCCTAAAGTATCCCCAATTCTACATGTTCTCATTCCTCCCTTTTATCATTCCATGATAACTCCCCATGTTCCTACCTATTTCTATCCTTCCCAGTCATTCAAACTCTTCCTGCACCCTATCTTCATACTCAGTCTTTGCTTCATCACATACTTCATCCTACTTACCATATAATTCTCGGAGCGCCTATGCCTTCCAGTGCTGTCGGCATTCTTGTCAATACACATTTTACAACTGCTAATCCTACAAAAATACAAATAATCGCAATAGCTAGGTACATAGCCATGTTGATTAGCCAGTCTGACCAGCTTCCGAAGCCCCAATTAACCCAGTCAACTTGCTTCCTTCATGTTATCCAACTGTTCTCTTATTCAATGTTATCATGGCTGATTATCCACAATCAGTACCCTGTTCCTGCTTCTAACATGTCCAAACCCTTAACAATCCTATACGTTTCAATAAGATCGCCTCTCATACTTCCAAACTCCATAGAATACAAGTCCAGCTCTCCAAAACTGCACACAATACTCCAGGTGTGGTCTCACTAGGGCACTGTAAAACTGCTGAAGGACCTCATTGCTCCAAAACTCAAATCCTCTCACTGTTAAGGCCAACATGCCACAAGCTTTCTTTACTGCCTGCAAAACTGCTTACTTTCAGTGACTGATGTACAAGCACATCCAGGACTCATTGCACCTCCCCTTTTCCTAATCTGACATCATTCAGATAATAGTCTGCCTTCCTGGTCTTGCCACCAAAGTGAATAACTTCACATTTATCTACATTATACTGTATCTGCCATGCATCTGCCCATTCACCCAACCTATCCAAGTCCCCCTGCATTCTCATAGCATCCTCACACTGCTACCCAGCTTTGTGTCATCTGCAAATCTGCTAATGTTACTTGCAATCCCTTCATCTAAATAGGCACAGGCACTTTTACTCCCTCCTTTTGACATGCATAATCAAATGTACAAGGGAGCATGGTAACATGGCAATACTCCATAATTATGATTCTCCATCCTTGCTATCGCCATCACACTGCAGTGCATCTCCTTCACATAGGTGATAGATTACATCAGCATACTCTGTTTTGCGCAGACCCAATGGCTATCAATGTCCCAAGATAGGCGAACAACAGCCCATCGTAATTTATCCTAGAAAGAAGAGGATAGTGTTTTATGTCTTAGGCACCATACTGACAATCTTTCAGTGGCGAAAGTGAACCCACGCGTCCCTCCCCTCCACCTTAGCTGCGGTTGGGGTTGTTAGAAGGACCTGGTAAGATAGAGTCTTTACAAGAAGATCTTCTGTGCCATCTGGTGGTTTATCAGTTCTAGCTATTTAACAAGGCCCCTCTTATCTGCTCCACTAGAGAACTGAATGTCCAGACTACTGACCGACATCTACCACAAACCCACTGACACCCACAGCTATCTGGACTACACTCCTTCCCACCCTGCTTCTTGTAAAGACTCCAACCCCTACTCCCAATTCCTCCGTCTATGCCGCATCTGCGACCAGGATGAGGTGTTACATACTAGGGCATCGGAGATATCCTCATTCTTTAGGGGACGGGGGTTCCCCTCTTCCAATATAGATGAGGCTCTCACTAGGGTCTCTTCTATATCCCGCAGCTCTGCTCTTACTCCCCCTCCCCCTATTCATAACAAGGACAGAGTCCCCCTTGTCCTCACCTTCCACCCCATCAGCCGTCGCATACAACATATAATCCACAGGAACTGATCCTGAATCTATTGAACATTGGAAAATGATCACCAATGCGTCCACTATTTCTAGCCTCCTCCCTGAGGTCCCTGGGATGCAGACTATCAGGCCCAGGGGATTTATCATCCTTCAGTCCCATTAGCCTACCCAATACTATTTCTCGCCTAATGAAAATTTATTTAAGTTCCTCTACCCCCTTAGCTCCTCTGTCCTCCAGTTTCAATATCTGTTTCAATGTCAACTGGCCTGTCGAGCCGGTGTTTCCCACAGGGCAGGGATTTCTCGTGGCTTCCGCAACCGGCGGCCTCTATGGCCGGGTTTCCCCGAGCCGAGTATTCCTTCGCGGAGCCGGGATTCCCTGAGCTGGGTTCCCCTCGCGGAGCCGGGATACCCCATGGTCTCCGCTTCCGGGTTTCCCCACGGAGTAGGGATTCCCCGGAACGACATCCAGCAGGAACTCTGTATAGAGCTTCCTGCAAGGTAAAGCATGACCTGAAAAAAACGTTTGAAACTTACCTTCAGGTTTGAAACTTACCGCTGGAGAAGCAGCACGCCTGCCAGCCAGTCGTGGCGCCATGGGTGGACGTAATGACGTGCATGCGGGCCGACGGCCTTCTTCACGTAGTCACTCATGTGACTCCGAAGTAAAATGCGGATAAATGTGAGGTTATCCACTTTGGTAGCAAAAACAGGAAGGCAGATTACTATCTAAATGGCATCAAGTTGGGAAAAGGGGAAGTACAATGGGATCTGGGGGTACTTGTACATCAGTCTATGAAAGTAAGCATGCAGGTCCAGCAGGCAGTGAAGAAAGCGAATGGCATGTTGGCCTTTATAACAAGAGGAATTGAATATAGGAGCAAAGAGGTCCTTCAGCAGTTGTACAGAGCCCTAGTGAGACAACACCTGGAGTATTGTGTGCAGTTTTGGTCCCCTAATTTGAGGAAGGAAAGTTCTTGCTATTGAGGGAGTGCAGCATAGGTTTACAAGGTTAATTCCCAGGATGGCGGGACTGTCATATGCTGAGAAAATGGAGCAGCTGGGCTTGTACACTCTGGAGTTTAGAATGATGGGAGAGGATTTCATTTAAACATATAAGATTGTTAAGGGCTTGGACACACTAGAGGCAGGAAACATGTTCCCGATGTTGGGGGAGTCCAGAACCAGGGGCCACAGTTTAAGAATAAGGAGTAAGCCATTTAGAACGGAGACGAGGAAACACTTTTTCTCACAGAGAGTGGTGAGTGTGGAATTCTCTGCCTCAGAGGGCGGTGGAGGCAGATTCTCTGGATGCTTTCAAGAGAGAGCTAGATAGGGCTCTTAAAAATAGCGGAACAGGGGATATGGGGAGAAGGCAGGAACGAGGTACTGATTAGGGATGATCAGCCATGATCACATTAAATGGCGGTGCTGGCTCGAAGGGTCAAATAGCCTACTCCTGCACCTATTGTCTATTGTTTATTGTCTATTGTCCCTTCCCATCCAAACAACCCTCTCCCAGGTACTTTCCCCTAGAACCGCAGGCGATGCTACACTTGTCCCTTTACCTACCCCTGCGACTCCATCCAAGGACCCAATCAGTCTTTCCAGGTGAGGCAGAGGTTCACTTGCACTTCCTCCAACCTCATCTGCTGCATCCGCTGTTGCAGGTGTCAACTTCTCTACTTCACCGAGGCCGGGTCATTTCGCTGAACATCTCCGCTCAGTCCGTCGTAACCAACCTGATCTCCCGGTTGCTAAACACTTCAACTCCCCCTCCCATTCCCAATCTGTCCTTCCTGTCCTTGCCCTCCTCCATTGTCAGAGTAAGGCCCAGCACAATTTGGAGGAACAGCACCTCATATTTCCCTTGGGTAGTTTACACCCCAGCGGTATGAACATTGACTTCTCTAATTTCAGATAGCCCTTGCTTTCTCCCTCCTTCCCTTCCCCCTTCCCAGCTCTCCTACTGTCTCCGCCCACTTTCTATCTTTTTCCCGCCTCCCCCCCCGACATTAGTCTGAAGAAGGGTCTTGACCTGAAACGTCACCCATTCCTTCTCTACAAAGATGCTGCCTCAACTGCTGAGTTACTCCAGCATTTTGTGTCTACCTTCGATTTTATCCAGCATCTGCAGTTCTTTCTCACACCTATAGATCTTCTGTCTGAGTCCATCTTATGTCTGTCCACTGTTTACGTTCTCCTGCTGTTTTTCTCCACTGATACTTTTCATCTTCACATCCTCCATATGCTCAGTGTTCTGTCCTCAATGTGCTGTGTCGAATACCCTGCTCATCTTAATAACCATTGAATGAGCTCTAAAAACCCATATCTATCAGCTGTTTGTTGAGTATATCTTTGTCAAATCTTGTTAACAGAAACCTGAGCACTCATGGGTCTATCTTTAACGATTGTTTAACTGTCACCCCATTTGGATTTGAGTTGGGCTCTAATTATTAGCATAAACAGGAATCCATACATTGTAAACAGGCCACTTTAGGAATTGTGACTGAAGCTCTGGGCTACCAGTCTTCCAGTCTCGTGGTCCAACTATAACAGCAGTCCAGATAATACTCAGGATACTGCCACAGATAGCTAATCTAGAAGTCCAAAACACAAAATGCTGGAGTAATTCAGGGGGTCAGGCAGCGTCTCTGAAGGACATGGATAGGCAATGTTTCTAGCCGGGACCATTCCTGACCCTAAACGTCACCTATCAATATCCTCCTTAGATGATGCCTGATGCGCTGAGTTACTCCAGCATTTTGTGTTTTGCTCAAGATTTCAGCATCTATAGTTCCTTGTTTCTCCAAATTACAAACCCTCTCAGTCTTAGGCCTCCAGCTTCTCTCAGCCCTTTCCTCAAATCTTGAACCATTCATAGTTTGTTGCAACTGTCTGGCTTGTTTCGTCATTTAAGAGGGCATTGTTATAGAAATGCAACACATATAAGGCAGAATGAGTAGGAACAGCGTTTCCTGAAAGAACAGGGTGCATTTTCCTGATAATGATGTGGTATTACTTGGTTGTCATTACTGATTCTAGATTTGTTTTTTCATGATTAACTATTCCCTGGCTGTTGGGAATTTATATAATTTATATCTCTGGATCTTTGGGCCAAACCTCTGGGTTAATAGTTTAGTAACACAAGCACAATGCTTCATTCCTCTTTTTATCAATGCTGCATAGAGACTGTAAACACAAGGAACTGCAGATGTTGGTTTAAAAAAAAGACATGAAATGCTGGAGTAACTCAGTAGGTCAGGCAGCATCTCTGGAGAACATGGATGGGAGATGTTTCACACGACTATCCATGTTTTCTGCATATATACTGTAGTGGTTTTAAGAATTATGAAAAGTAGAGATGACATATTCTAATTATATCTAACTAATAATTTTCTATTTAAGTAGATTCGAGATTTGGAAAGTCAAATCGGGTCAAATACGCATAAGGAGCAATCATCTGAACCCAGTGTTGAAGAGGAAATGCTGGGTGCTTCTGGTATCCGACGTCTCTCGAACCAGGAGAAAAATGTTGCGCACATTCGGGCAATGGAGAAGGAAAGAAAGGAAGCTTTTGAGGTGAGGCCTTAAGGGGAAGGATTAGATGCAGATATAAAGAATAAAACCATTTTGGTAAGAGAAAATAAAGCTTCTTTGTGGCTCTTTGATGATCATTGAATGAACTTAAAAGTAGCCCTTCATGTATGATATCCCCCCTTTTTCCACCCTTTCTTTCCTATGTCCCACCGTGGTGTGCACCATTATCCCACTATCCTGCCCCCTTTTTCCCTCCCACCCCCCATCCCCTTCCATCTATATCCCTACCTCTGGGTTTATAATTCACTCCTCTCTCCTAATCTGACACCTTTTTGTCTCCCTTTCATCCCTAGCTTTTGTCTACCCATCTGCAATCAAACCGCCCTCACCTGTCTCCACCTGCCATTTGCCAGGCTTTGCCCCACTCCCAAGATAAACACAAAAAGCTGGAGTAACTCAGCGGGACAGGCAGCATCTCTGGAGATAAGGAAATGGTGACATTTCGGTCGAATCCTTCTTCAGACTTGAAAGAGTTTGTCCCACTGCCATCTCTTTTCCAGCTTTCACTCCCCACTACAACCAGTCTGAAGAAGTGACCCGAACCAAAACATTGCCTATCCATTTTTTCCAGAAATCCTGTCTGATCCTCTGAGTTACTCCAACACTTTGATTTTGTTTGTAAACCAGCATTTGCAGTTCTTTGTATAAATTCTAACTGGGATATATATTGCTGTCATATGGTCTAAGTTCTGAAATTAATTTAACCTACTAGAGATGTCTTTCACCCGAGTGACTGTCGCAATTAAAGAAGGCTACATACATTCACCTTCTCAAGAGTAGAAACAATGAATGCAGTTGCTGGTTCACAAAAGAAGACACAAAGTGTTAGAGTAACTCAGTGGATCAGACTGCATCTCTGGCAAACATGGATAGGTGGCGTTGTAAATAAGCTCCTAAAGCTTACCCTCCTTAGTCAAACACTAGACCACTAAACTTTATTTTTTGAACGAACACCGAATCCCCTATACAATATCTAAACCACCATGAGTTCGATCCTTGTCTCTGCCTGTCCAAGCCCTTCAACCTCATGCAAGCAGACACCTCCAAAAGGTCACGCAGTCCCAAGCGCCCTTCCAGAACATCGACAACAAACTTCGTGGGGACTACCTTTTATAGGTCATCGGACCATGCGGGGCCAAACTACATGGGGGTGGTGCCCCTACAAGCCAATCACACATATTGATTACATTAAAGTGTTATTGACAGTTCCCCAACCCAATTCCAAAGAGTTCCAATACAATGTTTCTACAGAAGCTGCTGTAAGGAAGTCAATTAATCAAATAACGCAACATTCTCCCAGGTAATGTAAACAATTCAAACAAGGCTTCACACTTCAGCCAATCATCAAACAGCAGCACAAACACTTTGCAACACTCCATCATCAAGTTCGCTGACGACACCACTGTTGTGGGACGTATCACTGATGGGGATGAGTCCGAGTATAGAAGAGAGATCGAGCAACTGTCCATATGGTGCCAGCACAACAACCTGGCCCTCAATGCCAGCAAAACCAAGGAACTGATTGTGGACTTTGGAAGGAGTAGGATGGGGACCCACAGTCCTGTTTATATCAACGGGTCGATGGTTGAAAGGGTCAAGAGCTTCAAATTCCTGGGCGTGCACATCTGTGAAGATCTTTCCTTGTCCGCGAACACAGATGTAATTATTAAGAAAGCTCATCAGCGCCTCTACTTCCTGAGAAGATTACGGAGAGTCGGTCTGTCAAGGAGGACTCTCTCTAACTTCTACAGGTGTACAGTAGAGAGCTTGCTGACTGGTTGCATCGTGGCTTGGTTCGGCAACTTGAGCACCCTGGAGAGGAAAAGACTACAAAAAGTAGTAAACACTGCCCAGTCCATCATCGGCTCTGACCTTCCTTCCATCGAGGGGATTTATCACAGTCGCTGCCTCAAAAAGGCTGGCAGCATCATCAAGGACCCACACCACCCTAGCCACACACTCATGTCCCTGCTACCTTCGGGTAGAAGGTACAGGAGCCTGAAGACTGCAACAACCCGGTTTAGGAATAGCTACTTCCCCACAGCCATCAGGCTATTAAACCTGGCTCGGAACTCTGAACATTAATATCCCTCCATCTGTTATTTGCACTTTATTAATTTATTAAGTCATGGGTGTATTTATGTATAGAATTGTAGTCAATGCCTTCTATGTTCTGTTGTACTATGCAAAGAAAGATTTTCATTGTCCTGTCAGGGACACATGACAATAAATCTTTTGACTTTTGACTTTGACTTTGACTAACAGTATTTACAATCCCTTTGCAGCCAGCCAATCATGGCAGTGCATCTGCAACACCTTTGAGTTTCTCTGCAGTATCCTCATACATTTTAACAACAGCAGAGGACATCTGGATCTTTCCCCATCCTGCATATCAATCTAGGGCTCAGACTAGCTGGCGCCATTCACAGCCTATGATTTTCCACAGACAGAGGTCAAGCAAGTCTTGGAAATGCAGGGATCCTCCATTTTATAGTGTCTAATTTGGTCAATATTAACAGCGTTTTGTGTTGGGACCTTTTCCAAGGACAGTTAAGCATGTGGAATGAACGTTGTATTTGCCTGAGACACCCATAATCAATAGCTGAAATAAAAAATGATTGCGGAGAAAGAGAGAGTAAAAGGGGCATCAGGACAGGAGCACATCCTTGTAGGCAGATCATCCTTTCCGAGAGGTGGTGTCAGTACTATGTCAATGGACACCTACTGATTGACTCCCTAGTAGCAAAGCCAATGAAGTCATCTATGAATATTTATACAAGTTGTGCTGTATTCATTTTCTTAGAGAATGACTGGTGACTATGAGAAGCTGAAAAAAGATTACGAGGATCTCAAGAGCAAATTCGATGGATCAAAAGCAAGAATCCAGGTTCTGTCCATGGAGCTGAAAACTTTAAAGAGTCAAGTGGTAACACTTCTCCAGAAAGGAAAGCATGATGACGAACTTGTTGATGCATTGCTGGTGAGAAATCATATTTACTTAAGATAAAAATGAAGGGTGTGAAGAACCGTGTTTCAAAAAAGCTAAATGGTTTGGTGCACAATATTAAGTAGGTCAGAGAGTGTATGTGTGGAGAGATTTTATTTCAAAGTCACGTGAGTGACTACGTGAAGAGTCCGCCAGCCCGCATGGGCGTCAATAGGTCTAGTGCATGGCGCTACTCGAAGCAGTTTCAATCTGCTCTGAACAGGTAAGTCAATTTTCACCGGGCCGCTCTAAAGCGTACCCAGAGTAGCTATGGAGGCGGCTGGGGGTTTTGGCCGCCGTGAAAGCTCCATAGGAGCTAGAGTAAGAAGAATTTTTTGCGCCACAGTTTGAGCTCTCCACGGGAGCAGGCGGCTGAAATTGTAGGGCTCCATAGGAGCTGGATTGCGGCTATTGCCGTTATAGTCTTCACTGCAGCAGACTGCCAAAATAGGAGACCGCCGGCTAGGATAAGTTGTTACAGCTGCTGGCATCAGAGCTCCATACGGGAGCAGGCAGCCAGAGTTGGAGGCAGCGTGGTGAGCTAAAATTCATAAATTGCGGCTGCCGGCGTCCAGGTCTATTATCGCTGCTGGAGGTTTCCAGCAGCAGGTGAGTTTTAAAAATAGACGCGGCCAAGAGCTACTGCTTATTTAGCTCAGCTGCCGTAGCACCGAACGATTTTAACACAGTTACTGCTACAGCTATGCTGCTGCAGCATATAGTGTATACTTTTGGGCGGCTGTTCTAGAGTTGGTATTAATAACAGTTGCCACTTGGTCACGTTTGTGACTATCGTAGCTTATAGCATTCTAAAGTCGCGTTTAATTCTTTGACAAAAATGTCTTATCGTGCTAACAAAGTTTATGTTTTAATAAAAAGGACATTTATTATCACCTACACCAATGGTGTAGTGGATTTGGACTTGCCATTGCAGTCCAGAGCTCCTGGCTTAGGAAGCCTTGGTTGAGCTGTGCCTATCAGACACCTATGGGAGCTACACCTGGTGGCGTCATGGTAATTTCCACTTATTAGAGGGGACTGTTGAAGATTCTTTTACAAGAGACTCTAACTGTATACATATCAATAAAGTAGTCGAATCTCTGATTTAATAGGGATAGGCTTCTTTTAATCATTTAAACGTAATTGCCGCTGACAACACCTGGCAGGGTTGGCGATCCAGTCCTTCCCTGTAATACTCCGTTGGCTCCAGAAGGGAGCAAGGACTCTGAGTCACTAGCGAGTGCAATCTGTTTTATAAATGATGATACAAACAGAGCACCGATCTGCAGCTAGTCTTGGTTCAGCTGCTAAAGGAAGCAGCCTGACAACCCCAAGTCGGGGCCAAGTCATAGCCAAGTCTTGGGATATCTATGGCAGATGTGATTGAGCATTTGTCTCAATTAGAACATCTGATGAATCAAATTATAACACAAGAAATGCTCCGTGTGACGAAGGCATGTCAGGCAGCAGCTCCTGGTTCAAGGTTGCACTTGTTTTTTCCCCACTCGGATGAAAGGAGTGGTGGAGATGGTGCCAAAGTATATGCACACATGCCTCAGGCAGCTCCTGGTTCAGGGTTGCATAAGTTCTCCCACTCGGATGAATGAAGTGATGGAGATGGTGCCAAATATTATGCTCCGTACTACGGAAGCATGCACAGGCAGTTCAAGTCATATGCCTGTAGCTACCCTGGCTTCAGGGTTGGAATATTCCTCCCACTCGAAAGACTATCAGAGGTGGTGTCACAAAATATGCTCGGTGTTATTGAAGCATGCACAGACAGTCCGCTTATGACAACACCTGGTTCAGGGTGCAATTTTTTCTCCCACTCTAAGAGAGTGTCAGAGATCAGTATGGACTGATTCCAAACATGACCTCAAACATGACTATGTGCCGGGATCCCATGCTTTAATACATGATGTGTGACAATCACATAAGGAAGAGCTGCATGCTCTTGCCTCTAACTTGCTGTTCCCTCATGGACGAACAAGCCACTACAAGAGAAGTTGGTCAGAGGCATCAGCTATCTACCAGGAATGACAAGCATGATAGACAGGGTCTGCAAATGGAACTTTGCTGAAGCTCCAACAAAGAAAATCGAACCGGGGTTAGAGACGCTGGTTAGTAAGGTCTCATTATTAACCTCCGTAAACTCCGGAATGGAGCAGTCTGTCGGCCCAGGTTGGATTTTCTGCAGGCATAGACTGTCTAGTCGTTTTCACTGTCTCTGGGATAGATCAGGTTGATGTAGAGACATTGGCAAGGTGCCTTGCATAGTAACCTCTGTAGTTCCAAGTTGGAACAGTTTGGTTACCCTGGATCAGGGTAAACCATCATGAAACTGGCTGGCCATAGGAGTCATAGTAACCAAGGAAGCACTGCTTCATCATCCGTGATGGGGGTTATCAGACTGCTCAATAGAATAAGTAGTTTAAGTTTTTTCTCAACATACGCTTTATTTCTCCTCAGTTACTAGAGTTCCTGGTTCATTGGAATCATCATTGCCATCCTCTCTGTTACCAGCAGGAGGCTCGTCTGGCATATAATAAAACCTCATCTGACCTGCAGGTTCATGTTGTGAATCAACAATGTATTTATAATAATCCTAGGCTCTCAATACCAGTATTCCTGATTGAGTGGCGGGTCGAAGAGATTGTGTTGTGCACCCTGGCAACTTAGACATGTGTTTTCAGTCAAAGGACTGCGAGGTAAGTCCTGATTCAGCCTTGCATTATACTAATCTCCACTCTGAAGGAAAACGCTGAGTATTCATGGTGACTCTTAGTCAAGAGTTGACAGAGAACTCGTGTTCCCACATCTAAGGGAGACTGTGGTTTCAGCTCTAGTCATTAGCTGCTGATTATATATTATCAGCGATATGTATGAATAACTAGATAATGCATCTTCCGTGGGTAGGAAAGCCAAAAAATAAAAAATACAAAAATAAAATAAAATTTTCATCCATAGGATCAATAGAGGAACAGTGGTTCCAAGTGCAATCAGTAACAGCTCATCCGAGGATGAGTGGTCTGGCCAAGGACTAGAGGGGTATATTTCTGATACTTCTCAAGATTACAGAAATATGGTGCAGGCCGAATCGGGTTAGCATTAGGCTAATCGGATTATGGGTTTACTTACCCAGTTTAAGATGGCTGATTGGATTTCTGTAATTTAACTGACTCAGAGAATCGATCTTGTAGTTGCATACGCTGTCATATCTACACACATAAGGCACAGATTCTGCTGTTTTGATAACAAAGCAGTTTGAGGCTAAATAAGCTTGTATGTAATAGCACAATTGACATTGCTTGTGCTGCTTTATCATTTCTGTAGTACCAAAAGTGGGACATAAATGATTGGTTCTTCACCCACTATTCTCTAACGCTATGCAGGGTGTCTTTTATTTGACCACTCTAATAGCCTACAGTCATTGTAATGTGCAATGTATATCAGTAAATTGTTATGCAAATATTCCTCTAATTTTCCTAATGGGACCAGTATCTTAAGATGATTATGCTTTCAGCAACTGATCTCAGCATAAAGAACACAGCTTTACTCAATTCATGGCTTAGTCTCTACATCATACTGACATTAGGGTAGCTTGCTATAGAAATAATCTCATAAGCAAATGAGCAGGATTGCGTACATTTGAGATTGACAGCATACCCACCAGAGCAGAGATCAGGGATGTCATTAGGTATACAAGTGCACTCAGTTGCTAGTGCCCATGAAATGGAAGATAGTTCTTTTGTTATTCAATAGTCTCAAGATATTGCTGATGACTCATTCCCTTTCATCATACAGCATGAGGTTTACATAGTGCAGGTTAATAAATTATAAAATTTGGTGGAATATGTCTGGATATTTGCAGATCATATTTTGCACAGTGTTACATGAGTTATTGTCTAACTCAAAAGTCTATTGGGACCACAGTCCAGTTAAGAATAATGGCCATGTATGCAAGTTAGCATCATGAAATTAATAACTCATGTTTTTTCCTACCATTAATGGTTAATCTATTTAAGTGTTTCACACACAGATTGTGTCACTGCATGAAACCACAGATCTTCGAAATCTTCACGTAGTCACTCACGTGACTTAGAAATAAAATAGAAAGATTAAACGAGAACTTACAGTTTGCAGTTAGATCTTTATTTTATGAGAAGTTGAAGTGAGGGATTACGTGCCCTCCACTCCCAACCCTATTCTCATAAAGATCATTCGGTAGTTCTAGCCCTTTAATCTTCCTATAGCTTAGGTCAGCAACTATTCTGTGGTTTCATACAGCTACTTTGAAGATTGACACGCATGCGGGCTGGCTAGCCCTTCACGTAATCCCTCACTTCAACTTCTCATAAAATAAAGATCAAACTTCAAACGGTAAGTTCTCGTTTAATCTTTCTATTAATTATTTTAGTGTTACTGGTTTGAGTAGAATGAATAAAACTAGCAATTTTCCTGTTAAAGATAGACACAAAGTGCTGGTGTAACTCAGCGGGACAGGCAGCATCTCTGGAGAAAAAGGATGGGTGCTTTTTCTCCAGAGATGCTGCCTGACCTGCTGAGTTACTCACATCAGTTTGTGTCTATCTTTGGTATAAACCAGCATCTGCAGTTCCTTGTTTCTACAGTTACCCTGGTAATCTAAGTGTCCTGGATACCATTGCATCATGTCAGCCACCCTGAAACTGGCCATTCAGTTCATTTTTTGCTTCCTCTAGAGCAAGGCTAAGCATTGTTGATGAGTGGAACATCATTAACTCATGTGAAAATTCTACCACTCAACCACTACTCAACCTAGACTAACTCAGATAAAACAGAATACTGGTACTTATTTTTTTGTTATTTTTGACACAGGTTGCCTGCTGCATGATTTAACAATGGTGGTCATTGGTGGCCCTTCTCTCTCCACACGGATGTTAGGGATTGTGAGGATCAAAGTTAAGTATGGGGTAAAAATGGTGTTCATTTTCTAACCATGCCATTGATATGGACTTAGCCCAGTTCTTTTGGGCTGGATGCTGCTTCTTTATGGAGGGTGACTTCTCCTGACAGTTACAATTATGAATTTTAAAAGACATTTGGACAGATATATGGATAGGGAGGGTTTAGAGCGCTATGGGCCAATGCATGCAAATGGAATCCGCTCAGAATGCCATCTTGATCAGCATGGGCAAGGTGAGCCGAAGACCTGATTCTGAGCTGCACAGCTCTATAAATCATTGATTAAATATAAAAATGGTAGGTGCCAGAATAAGGTTTGATATTTTCCTCTCCTTTGCTGACCAAACATGTATTGTTCTTACTGGGGAGAGAGGGTTTAAATCAACCCTTTAACCATCCATTGCAAAGAGCAAGAAGCACAATGTTATTGACAATAGACTTTCTCGTATATCGGATCTCTTACAGAAACAGCAGAAGCAAATGCAGGAACTTCTAGCTCATGCGAATGAACAGGGTTCGAAGAGCAAGGAAAATGTGAGCCAGCATCTGAACGTTGAAGCTCAGAAGCAGGACTTCCTGATTGGAGAACTGAAACAGATGGTAACTGAGCGGGAAGCCAAGGTGAACGATCTTGAGAAAGAGATCAGACAGCTACTACTAAAGGTATGCAAAAGGCTGTTGATCATCCCAGGAAAGTCTTGGAGTAACTCAGTGGGTTGGGCAGCATCTCTGGAGAACATGGATAGGCGACGTTTCGGGTCACGACTCATCCCAGAAGTTGATGTTGGCTTTGCACTGTTTACAATGGTTCAGTGAAATAAGTCTTCAGCAGTCCAGCATTAGATATATTTTTAAATCACAAACAATATTTAGTGTCTGAAGCAACAGCCAGAGAGGTGAGGCCTTGTTCTCACTCTAATTCTGCTGAGACATTTCATTTGGGGAATTGTTCCCAATTAATGAACTGAGGCTCACTAAAACACAGCATGTATATGAAATGACTCTTTTGCAAAAATATAGATATTGTTATTATTGTTTATTATTGTTATATATACCAAGATACAGCGTGCAATCCAGTCAAATCATACCATATATGAGTATAATCAAGCCAACACAAGTACAACAGAAAGTGCAGAAAGATAAATAAACAGAATGCAGAATTGTAGTTACAGCATTGTAGCATTACAGCTATAGTAAAAGTGCCATTTTTTTAAAGAAGTGCAACGGATGCAAGAGGGTAGGTTGACTGCACACTTTGCTTATGAGAGGATTGTTCAGTAGTCTGATAACAGTGGGGAAGAAGCTGTTCCTGAATCCGGTCGTATGTGCGTTCAAGCTTTTGTATCTTCTGGCTAAACTGTGGAAAACTCATTGATTTGATCAGTTTCACCATGAACTTTCGTCCTGTGCTCAAATTCACTTGGGCTATCTCTGACGCTGCGCATACCATTTCTTGAACTATCTGACTCCATCGCAGGTGACAGACTATAAACTGATCTACCACAAAGCTATTGTCTCCCACTACTACTTTGACTATATCTTCTTGCAAGGATGACATCCCTCACTGTAAATTTCTCTGTCTCCATTGAATCTGCACCCAAGATCCCTTTCTTCAGTGACCTATGTCTCCTCTATTTCCCGCAGTTCTGCTCTTTCTCCCTCCACCCCCCACTCCCCTCCCCAGACAGAAAGAGGATCACCACCATCACAGGTCACATCTTCTTGTCCCCACCCCTTTCCGCTTTCTGTAGAGACCATTCTCTGCAACTCCTTAGTTCCCCATCCCTCCTCTCCCAATCTTGCTTCCTTCCTCTGAAACTGCAGGAAATATGACATCTGCCCCTACTCATCCTCTCACTTCCATCCACGGACCCCATCAAACCTTTGAGCTAAGACATATGTTCACTTGCATCTCTTCCAACCACACCTATTGCATTCATTGCTCCGATATGGTCTCCACATTGGTAAGACCAAGTGTAGGTTATCTCTGAACTAGGCTTTGCTGAAGGCTTGCACTCTGCCTGCCAAGGCCTGCTGGAGCTCCCAGTTGTTAACCATTTTAACTCCCCTTTTCATTCATATATTGACCTTTATGTTGTTGGGCTCTGTGTTCAGCAAAACAATCGCCTTGTCTGCGTCTAGTCATAAGCTCCAGGGCATTTTTTTGCTTTTAGTCAGTATAGTCTTATAATTGGGCAGCACAGATACAGATCCTTTGCACCACCATGTCCTTTCTGCATGTGGTACCTACCTTCATTAATCCCATTTACCAGTGTTAGGTCTGTAGGCTTCTTTGCCTTGGCGATTCAACTACAGTTTTTGTCAAAAGATAGAAACTCTTCCAGATGGTCGACTGAGAAAGATTCTAAAATATTGCTTTACTGTTGTCACGTGTACCGAGATATAGAAAAAAAAATGTTATTTTGCATGTAATCCAGTCAAATCAAACATGAGTATAATCAAGACATACACAAATACAACAGATAGTGCAAAGAGAAAAAACTAGAGTGGAGAATATAATGATATAACATTACAGCTACAGAAAAAGTGCAAATTAAAAAAAGAGTCTGTGCAGTTAGTGCAAGACCTGCAAAGAGGCAGGTTGGGAGATCGGGATTACACCCTAGTTTATGGGAGGATCGTTCAAAAGTCTGACAACAGCAGGGAAGAAACTTTTCCTGAATCTAATGGTACGTTGCTTTTGTAAGCTTTTGTATCTTCTTCTCGATGGGAGAGAGGTGAAGAGGGAATGATATTTGGTCATTGATTATATTAATAGCCTTTAAATATAAAATATGGATGCAGCCATGTAACCTCAAATGACTTGTATCTGACTAAGGGTGGATGAAGAAGAGTTGGCCATACTGGTAAAAAAAGAAGGGTCTCGACCAGTAACATCGCCTATCTCCTTCGCTCCTTAGATGCTGCTGCACCCGCTGAGTTTCTCCAGCTTTTTGTGTAACCCTGGTAATTTCAACGTTGTCTGGCTGGTAGATGAACTAAACAGTTTGACACCTCTCCCAGCACGTAACTTGTCCAGTCTGGCCTCCATTTTAAGGCATTGATTTATGCATCATGTTTGTTCCCACATGATGGTCATAACGAGATTCATATACTTTGTTACATAGCAACAGCAGGAAAAGAACGTGTTAGCTGATCAGTCAGTGGTAAATCCCACTCAATCCCACCCTTCCTCAGCTCAACTGGACACTGACAGTGCCCTGCCAGTACCGGATTCTCTGACGGCTGATGGTGAACTCTCAGGAAGACCAATTTCTGCCAGGTAAGACTTTAAAAAATTAGTAATTGAAAAAACTCCATCAAGCTCAAACTTTAGCAAAATTTGGCATATTATACAAAATGTAACAACCTCAATATTTTACCATATTGAGAACTCTTACCAGTTTAAGGACAGAGTATCTTAGACCAAGATTATCTCAACCTACTTAGACCAAGAGCACCTTAGACCATGACTATTATGAATGAGATGTACGAGTTCCAAACTATCAAGAGAGACAAGGGGATCTAGGTTTAGGTAATTGGACACATTTCTCTCTGACATAACTTCTCAAATGACCCCACCTTTCTTTCAGCCAATTTGTTAACTGTTAATGGGATATAGAGTCAAGAGTGTTTAATTATGATATCCACTGGGAACTGACAATGAAAGTTCTTGCTTGCAGCAGCTTTACAGGTCCATTAACATAATTACACATTACATATACAATAATCAATAATGCAATAAGTTATGTAATACATTGTAACCAGACCATGATAGGGCCCTATATTTTACCCTGAATTGTCATGATCAGAGTTGAAGTAATAAACTTTCACTTTGTTAAGACCATTTCAAGTACTGAAGAAGGGTCTCGACCCGAAACGTCGCCTATCTCCTTCGCTCCTTAGATGCTGCTGCACCCGCTGAGTTTCTCCAGCTTTTTGTGTAACCCTCAAGTACAAGACAGATGTCTTTAGACTCAATGCAATCCACTAGTGCCGTCACACCTCAAAGTTAAGGATGTGATTAGAACCAATGCTGTCAATAACGTTTGTGTTGTTTTAGATGCTGTGTATGTTTGCTCCTGATGCTCAAATTCACAAATTTAGTTAAACTAGTAGATATTTAGTTTCATTTGTCTTTCTAGCATGCTTTTCCAGCTTTCTTCTCACCCCCACCCCCACAATCAACCTGAAATGTCACCTATCCATGTTCTCCGGAGATGTTGCCTGACCTGCTGAGTTATTCCAGCACTTTGAGTCCTTTTGTGTATTCATCAGCATCTGCGTTCTTTGTTTCGACACTGCTTTTTTAAATACTAGCATCAGCTAATCTGTTACCAATTTTCTGAGGCCTTCCCATTGAATGACGTCTGCAAAATGACCTGAATATTTCATAGATTTCCTTCTTGGTTTTCTTGGTCCTCAAGTGAATAACTGTGGTTACACTGCTGGACTAAAAATCCTGAGGCATGGGCTAACAATTCAGCTACCTAGGTTCAAATCCTATCATGGCAACTGGCAACATCTCTGGAGAGAAGTGAGTCTGAAGGAGAGTCCTGACCTGAAACATCGTCTGTCCATTTCCACCCACAGATTCTGCCTGGACTGCTGAGTTCCTCCAGAACCTTTTGATCAATCATTTGCATAAGTGCCCCATCCAAGCAGTGGTGGAGTGCTCCATCTGGGAATCTGAAAAAATGCCACCTATTCTACATGAAAGTGTTTTTACCTTTTATGGATGTGTCTTTGTGTCCCAGTATCAGACTCCTGAGTCTGATATGAATCCTAAGTAAACATGCACAAAAATCATTCTTGAATAGACTGACCAACAATGACAATAAATAGTAAGATTAAATGAGAACTTACCAGTTCAAAGTTTGATCCTTATTTTATGAGGCGTTACGATGAGGGATTTTGTGAAGACCCCGCCAGCACGCATGTGCGACATTCTTCAAAGCAGCGGTGTGAAATCACAGATAGTAGAGTTGACTGAAGATAGTAAGATAAGAGAACTAACATACCAGTTGACCTTATAATAGAGGGTTGGGAGCGGAGGGCACAAAATCCCTCATCGTAATTCCTCATAAAATAAGGATCAAACTTCGAACTGGTAAGTTCTCGTTTAATCTTACTATTTTACTTCGGAGTCACGGGAGTGACTTCGTGAAGACTTCAAAGCTCTGTGATTTCATGCCCTGGAAACGAGTCCATGCTCACACACTGCCATAATAACCAATAGAGGAAGTATGTTAACATATTTCAGACTTGAGCAGTGCTGAAAAACAACAATGTATTATTTAACAATAATAATAATAACCCCTAACTTCGGGGAAAATTATAATACAGAACTTAAAATAGTGTCTGCAAATATCTCAGGTGTGGCCACAGGTTTGTTATAACCACTGGAAGTTGTTTCATTAGACCAACCCGCCGTTGCAAGGGTGTGGCCCATAGGAACTTCCATCATCCTCGCTGCACGATGTAGCTGTAGCCCTGGTAGAATGAGATTTAAAATATCAGTGTCCACCCCTGCTGCACCTAACACCACCCAGAGCCATCTTGATATGGTCTGCACGGTACTCTGTGATGAGGACGTTTGAACTTATCAATAGAGCCATTTCCGTTCCCCTGAGACTTTTGGTGACCTCCAGTTAATGTAGAAGGTGGGTCACTATGCGTAGGCGTCTATCTATGGGATAAACCAGGAACTCCAATTTGAGGCCAGATGACCCAGGCCTGTTTTGTTTAAGTAACTCATAAATGTGAAAGGTTACCTTATTTTGGGATGTTACCATGGTGTCCAGTCTAGTTTGTGCAGAGACTGGACCCGGTGCGCCGTTACAAGTGTCATCGGCATCACTATTTTATACGTGTTAGTGAGAGGGACGTGGCTGGTGCCCAATCTCTGAATAGGTCAGGACAATGCCAATATCCCAGGTCTGGGAATATTGAGGCCTGGGGGAATTTGAGTTAAATCCCCTCATGAGTTTTGACACCAGAGGGTGAGATGCTCCTCCATGGTGTTCTAGCTCCTGTCCCAGGTATGAGGATAGGGCACTTTGCGCAATTGATGGCGCTATAACTCAAGCCTTCATCGAAGTGTAGACTTGCCAGGAACTACAGCACATCCATGATGGTGGCTGTGTTATAAGTTGTGTCTGTCCTGGTACAAAATACCTCCCATTTTTTGATATAGGTGAGGTACTGTTTCCTGGTGGACTCTCTGCATGATGCAGCGATGATATTTATGGTTTGGTACGACAGCCCAAATTCCAGGAGAGGTCTTTTCCAAATCTTGCACCCAATGAGTTCATTTGGTCATGGCATGGATGACTCTCCCTTGTCACAGGATGTACCAGCAAACTTGGGCGTTTGTAGATCGGAATCCATGGCTCTGACCATGTCGAGTACCACAGGGTACCATGGCTGATAAGGCCAATCGGGTATTCCCAACATACCTGATGCGGAGTCTTGTTGAATTTTCGCAAGACCCAACTGATGAGGCAGAAGGGGGGGAAAAATGCATAGAAAAACAATCCCCCCCCCCCAGTGTAGCGAGATGCATCCATCACTACTGCCCCAGGGTCTGATTCCCATGCAACATACGTTGGTATCTGGTGATTAAGTCTTGATGCAAAACAATCGATATTTGGCGTTCCATACCAAGCTATAATGTCAGTAAATAACTGGTGGTCCAACACCCATTCGGTGTTGTCATTGAATTTGCGTGACCTGGTGACCGCCACTGTATTGAGCTTACCCGGAAGGCAAGTTGCTGATATCCAAATGTTTCTTTCTATGCACCAATGCCAGATTGTATTGATCAATTCATCACAAGATATTGACTTAATTACATATGATTAATGTATTTCACCACGGTGGTATTATCAATTTGTAGGCGAACATGCAGATGATGCATGTCTGAAACAGTAAGCCCGAAGTCCATGAATGCTCCCAACATCTTTAGATGATTGATACCCAGTGCCTGAAGTAAGGTTAACTCATGTGTATTCCATCTACCACCGCAACTGGAGGTGGTATTGGTTTCTCCCCAGCCGTGAGCGCTGGCATCACTTTGTAACACAACCGAAGGGTTTGTGACTGTGATGGGATTTAGAGCAATGTCGAACACTGCTAATCCACCATCGCAATTACAATTTTGCTTTGGCTGGTAACTGCATTGGTCTGTCAAAATGGCCAGCATGGTGTTTTGAGTGCTGCACTTTTGGCCCTTTGTAGATTTTAGTAATGTAAGGGTCCAAATTGTGGCTGGGAAAGGCAGCCACGAGCTTCCCAATTACCCAGGCTATTTGCCGAATAGATGGTTTACTGACGCAAACAAGGCTGTTATATGCCTCTATCAAGTCTGTTGCTTTGTCCTTTGGCAAGGTGACAGACATACGAACAGAGTCAATCGTGAATCCCAAATAATCCATAGTCACAGAAGGCAACTTGGATTTGTCTGGATGGATAATAAACCCCAATTTTTGAAATAGGAGCTTGGTGGCTGAGACAGCTAATTTAGCCAATTCCAAGGTTATTCCCACAATAAGATGTCATCGAGATATACCATGACAATATGTTTTGTTTCCAAAGAAACGCCAAAGCTGGTTTCAATATTTTTGTAAACCGTCTGGGGCTGATGTTAATCCATTAGGCAGCGCTTTATACTACCAGAGCTACACTATCCAGATAAATTTGTAGTGATCTTTGTCTATTGGTTCTGAGTAGTATGCATCTTTTTTTAGGTCGATGCAAGCCATGAAGTACCCCTTGGAAACTAGCTGTTTTAGCAGTAACAAAAAATTTCCATTTGGGTGTACTGTACAAAAGTATTCAGTTGTGTCAAATCAAATGATGCGGCATCCGCCATCTTTTTTGTTTTTAGGTGAAGATGTTTGATACAAACTCAAGAGATTCATGTTTGGTTTGCTCTATTACTCCTTTTGTATATAGACTTAACAGTTCGGCATGACCTTCTACTTTCTCTTTTTTGTGAAAGCACAAACTTTCGGCTATGTGCATGTTGAACCGGAAAGGAGGAGTCTGTCAACAAATTCAATTTTGTATCGCTGAATACTGTGCAGTATGAAAAGATCAGAAGTTGTAGAACTCCTTGTATCTCTGACCAAGTGTAACCTTCCCCCAACCTGTGAAGAAGTTACACATGCAATGTTCCGAAGGCAACCAGACCCACCTACCTCCATGGTTACCGGTGGTGCTGTGTTGGTTTTCTCCTTCCTTGGTTCCTGGGAGGTGGAGGCGTTGTGGTGTGGGGTTGGCGCATCTTCCAGGAAGGCCATTCTAGGACATAGCCTGAAAAAGACCTTTGTGTAGGTTTTTATGGCCTTCGAGCTTTCACCAGCTTTTCTTTCGGTGTGATAACGCAGCCTGCTGGTGGATGCGTAGGGGTGCTGCCGCCAAATATATGAGGATCTGGTAGCGGCCAGCACTTTAATCATGCCGACGTCTTTTGCCTCTTTGTCGAGGTCTTTTACCTGTTTGGGCAGGTTGGCCCCGAATAACAGAGTAGGTGGCTGTGCACTGCTGGTTCTACACAACCCCGTGAATTTGGGGTTTAGTGTAGGTCGGATGGCATTCTTCCTGAAACAGTTGATCTCAAATTGACCATACAGGAAAATGCCAGAGCTTCCTATTGCTCCTCCAACATATCTTCCGTCTACTGACCTGGCAAAGCGGTAATTCCCGAGGCCAGCAGTTTGAGGATTTACCGCAGGCAAATACAGTTTCCTGGAGCTAGATGAGTTGTTAAGTAATTTATACTAGCTGCCTGCTAACAACGGTAGCCCCTTTTGTGTGGGCATCACAAACTTGGATGCCATCCCGAGTAGCTCCTCTTCTTGCACCCCTAGCATGTTGCATTCTTCTGCCAACACCCCCTCTTCAGAGTCAGCCCAGACCTGACTCCTTATGCTCCCCTGCGAAGAGGGTGAGACATTTGGCAGCCCTGTAAAGGGTACTGCCGTGGGTCTGCTAGGAGACCCACAGTGACTAGACTCCTGCTGGAGTGGGTCACGTTGGAGCAAGTGCTCCACCATCCGCTCCTTGCGGGATTATCGACTGCCGTTGCTACCCGCAAACGGCGAGACTGCGAGCCTGGACCCTGCCGAGTCAACAGGCTTACCCGACTTCCGGGTGGCTTTGCCGCCAGTCCAAGGTGCTCCCGCAGGCTGTTGCGGCGTTAAGTCGGGGCTGCCGCTTATAACGAGCGGCTGTGGAGAAGTCGGCCACTGCCGACTGCCCGTGTTCCCGCGGTCTCTCAAAGCGGCCTGTTCCATGGTGGAGTACTCTGTACCACAGAGTGCCTGAAAAACCGACCTCAGGTTAGTTGATCCCTACCTGTAGGTCCGTTCTTGTGGAGGAGCGACCCTCCTCCCTGCCTGTCGCTTCGCAATGCGTTTGACGATATGTCGCGCATGCATGTTGGCGGGGTCTTCACGAAGTCACTCACGTGACTCAGAAGTAAAATCAATCTATAAGAGTGCACATGCCTTCCCTGTGGGCATATGGAGGAAGTGGTCATTAACCTTCTGCTTGCTATTGGATTTGAGTATACTTTGCATCTCTTAAGCTTTTCACATTTTCTCGAATTCTTTTCTTTTTGCTGTGATGAAAAAGTGTATTTTTTTAAATCTGGTCACATTTTCATGGTGTTTCTACAATATTTTGCCAGCACCCCTTGAAATCAATTTACCCTTTTCCTTGTGAGATTTGTAAATTTTCATTTTTTAACTCCTGAAGTAACTTTAAAATTGTTACTCCATTCTAGTTACTCCTATTCAGTTTATCTGAACTTTTTAGTTAAAGGAGCTCTCCACTATTGCTCCTGTAGTTGTTCTGTAGTTGTGTTTTTCGTGGAGGAGGGAAACGAGTTAATAATACTAGAGTGGCCGATTCACTCACCTTTCTCTTATTATGTTACACAGTCTCTCGCGGCTGGAAACATGATGGGAGTGTGCAATTGAATGTGAATCGCACAACCTGATGGTGCAGCCCAGCTCACCAGACTCCTGCTACACCCCAAAAAAGGGTCTTGACCCGAAACATCACCTATCCATGCTCTCCAGAGATGCTGCCTGACCTGCTGAGTTACTCCAGGTCAGGCAGCATGTTAAATGGTCAGCTCGACATAGATTACCAAACCTACACCAAACCCAAACTTATTAGGAGCAGACAAGGGCATTCGATCCAATTTGAGATACCAGTTACCAAGACAGGTGTGTACAGCAATTTATTCTTCCCCCGCACAATTAAAGCATGGAATAGTCTTCACCCTACCATAGTTACTCAACCAGACGTAGCGAAATTTAAGGTAGCTCTTCTTCTCCAATAATCTTTTTTGCGTAAGTCCACCCTCTGCCACCTCCAGTTTAAATTCCATTTGGAATATTTTGGAGGACCAAGAACAAGAACACCATGTCCCCAGACTTAAAGATAGATTAGAAGTATTGACCTGCGTTTATTTTATGAAGATAATACTTTCATTGTCATCAAACCCGTAAAGAGCCCAGCTGAGAGTCCAGGTCAATTAACTCAAATTACAGCCGCCCATCATCAGTGGTTTCCTGCTGAGTCTGTCCTTAAGTGTCCAGAATGAAGTGGACAATTAGACTTAACAAACTGAGGGTGAAATCGTAGCCTTGGGTGATCTTCAGATAAGACAAACACTTCTTTCTCAGTGGTCAGGTCATGTGCCTCACAGCAGAAGTAGAGAGTCAGTCAAAGGAGGTTTTGACTTACTGTGTCTACATAAAATGAAGCCTATAGCAAGATGAAAAAGAGTAAAGTTGGAAGGGAGGCTAAACATCAATAAACTTGAAAAAGTACAAACTGCAGATGCAGGTTTACAAAGAAAGACACAGGGTGCTGGATAACTTAACAGGTCAGCATCCCTGGAGAACATGGTTAGGTGACGTTTCAGATTAGGATCCTTCAAGTTAAAAATCTAGTAATTATTTCTGAGACTACATAGGATTTATGGCACAGGAACCTCCACAGTATCTATGGTCCATTTTAGCTCCTTTCACCTTTCCTCATTGAGATGTATCAGTGTACTCCTTTGTCCGATCTGTCTCATGTTTTGCGTATGTTTTGCGTCTCATCCAACCGTTGCGTAAATGCATCTGAACTCTTGAATCTAAAATGCATCTAAACACTCCCTACGGTAATGAGCTCCACATTCTCAACACTGTTTTTGTTCAGGAGACAAGCCATTTATTCAGTTTCTGTGCTGGTATTTTAGCCATAGTACTTATGCCAGCTGGTCCAGTTGAATTTCTGGTCAATGACTGCCCCTCAGGATATTGATGGTGGCGGACTCAGCATTAGTAATGCCATTGAATATCAAAGAAAAGTGATTATATTCTCTCTTGAGAAAGGTATAATTGTTAGGTAGTTCTGTGTTCTCGGTCTTACCTCTTCTGCACGATGGGATTTATGTTTCATCAGAATTCCCTCTGGGTTTTGTGGTGACTATCTTATATTGATGGCCTGTAGTTATACATTTCCTTATTTGGAAACATTGTCCCTATATCCTTTGTTTGAAAAGCTCTCATAAATTCAAAGACCACTTTTAGATCAGCCCCAATCTTTTCTTCACAATGGGCAAGGGACCCAGTCTTGCTGATAGGGAGGCAGTCTTATTTCTCTTATCATCCTTTAACATTTTTGCTATGCCCTTTCTGATGAATCCATTGTCTTTTGACAAGTATCCAATTGAGATTGTCATGCCCCAACTGAATTTATTATTATTTTCTTAATCCAACCAGTCCGGTATCCAAAATGGGTCACATCCTGATCGAGTCTGCCGCTATGCGATCACGCTCAGGAACTCCTATAGGAAGAACTAACAGGTTTATTCACTTTCTTTAACAAAGAGTTTTGTGCTTTGAATATAAAGATCTGAAATGTCAAGCTTGTTACTATATAAGTGGTAGGACCAACAGAGTGGCATGCTCATCAAGGCATGGGATGAAAATAACTTGCGCATTTTGAGATTACAGTCAATTAATACTTTTTGAAAATTAGAACACAAGGAAAGGGGACAGTAAGATATTTGGTCGCTTGAGTCTTTTTCAGCACTCAGTAAAATCTTGGCTAGTCTAACAACTGCTGCTTTTGTGGAACATAGAAAAGTACAACATAATAAGGGCCATTCAGCCCACAATGTATGTGTAATATGGCAAATGCAGCTTACAAGTAGCTGCCACAAATGATGGAATTGCGAAAAGATTCTTGGGGGAACTCCAAAGGTAATTGTGGGAGCTGAAAAAGAAGGCATTGCTGCTGATTCTGTGACTAGGCTGGATTGAGAAAGAGTTATAGTGTCACACAATGTAGAAACAGGCCCTTTGGCTCAACTTGCCCACACCTTTAAAAGATCATCCCTCATCCTCCTGTGCTCCAAGGAATAAAGTCCTAGCCTGCTCAACTTCTCCCTATAGCTTAGGCCCTCAAGCCCTGGCAAAGGTGAAAGAGCATCTTGGAATACTCCATTGAGACTTGTTCAATATGAGACTTCGTAGAAGGAGATGTTTAGGTCAATTGTTAGGACAGTATGCAACTCTCCATTTAGTTTTACCATACTATTACTAGGTAGAAACATCAAATGAGCTGTCCGAATTTAAATAGCATAGTATGAATTTTAAGCAAATTAAACTCTGTTTTTTTAACGTGTTACTTTTCCTCCACAGTGTGAATCAGATTGATGTGAAACCTCTGCAGTTACAGTGCACAGAGTACAAGGCTTTATATCAAGCTGCAGAAGTGGAAAGGGATAAACTAACAGAGCTAGTAACTATCCTGCAGAAAAGGTAAGATCAAGACCACAAATATCCCAATCCAGCATGATCAGCTCCAGCAAGAGAGAATATAACTACTTGCCCTGTAAATTCAATAACATTACTGTTGCCAAATGCCTCACATCAACATCCTAGGGGGCATTTTTGACCAGAAAACCAACTATACCGGGGCTATAAAATAGGTTCAGATCAGAGGCTAGACAACCTACACCTGCTGACTCCTCAATCCACAATCTACAAATCAGGAATGCAAACTAAACTAAACTAATAGAATATTCTCAATTTGCTTGGCTTTGCAGTGCTACCAGCACTCAAGAATTTCAATACCATCCAATACAAAGTATCACCTAATTCATCATCCGGACATGAATAGTAAGATTAAACGAGAACTTACCTGTTCGAAGTTTGATCTTTATTTTATGAGGAGTTACGATGAGGGATTACGTGAAGAAGCCCCGTCTGACGCTTGATCGGCATACTTCAAAGCAGCGGCATGAAAAACACAGAACCAATAGCCGGAGTAAGATAGTAAGGCCCAACATAGACTAGAACTACCAGATGATAATTTATATTATGAGGGTTGGGAGTGGAGGGCACGTAATCCCTCATCGTAACTCCTCATAAAATAAAGATCAAACTTCGAACAGGTAAGTTCTCGTTTAATCTTACTATTTTACTTCGGAGTCACGTGAGTGACTACGTGAAGATTTTAAAGCTCTGTGTTTTTTATGTCGTAGATTCATTCCATACGACACTCTGTTTAGTCAATACAGTAGTGAGTAAATAGTATTTTAAAACATTGTTTCAATTTATATAATAAGTCTTTTAATCATAAAAAGAACATTTTTTTAAATAATAACCCCTCTATCCCAGGGGAAAATATTTCAACAAAAGTGATAATGATATCAAATGATAACATAAATCGATAATATAAATCCATAATATAAAACAAAGCAAGCATTTAAAGCGAACCCAACACGCGTGTCCAAATCCTGGCACCGTGACAACAGGTTTATCGTAGAACTTTTAAAAAGTTTCTTCTTTACACCACCCTGCAGCCTCTAAAATTTTATCGAGTGGTACATCCTGTACCTTCGCAGCAGACGCAGCTGCAGCCCTAGTGGAGTGAAACTTAAACACATCAGTGTCCACTCCTGCTAAATCCAAAACCTGTTCTAACCATCATGAAATGGTTTGAACTGCAACTTTTGTATGTGGTTTTTTGTGTGTTATCAGTAACGTTGTCTCAGCACCTCGGAGATTTTGATTACTTCAATCAATCAATCAGTTTTATTCGTCACATTGCACACAAGTGCAAGTGAATGAATTTGTCAGCAGTGGTACAATGATAAAGTGGTACAATGATAACTTAACTTCAATATATTTAGTTAAATGCTTAACTACTCACAATGTTTAATTGACAGGATATGCTTTAAACATTACCTTGGCTCCAGTTTTTCCGGGTCTGCTTTGTTTGGTCAGATCATAAACATAAAACACAATGTTATCTGAAGCCACATGCATGCAATCTAACCGTAACAATTGCAAAGTTTGTACTTTTTGAGCTGACACTAATGCCATTACATTACTACCTTGAATGTTAACGTTTGCAAAGACATTGAAGTAATTGGAGTCCATTGCCTAAGCAAAGTGAGAACAATGCTAACATCCCAAATTTCTGTATCACTGGGCTTGGGAGGATTTTTATTAAAATTCCTTTCTTGAACCGGGATATTTAATGGGTGAGACCCAATTGAATCTCGATCAGAATTTTGTCCTAAATAGGACGACAAAGCACTACGAGCACTATTAATGGCACTATAACTTAAGTGCTCATCAAAATGCAACCCAGCAAGGAACTCCAATACATTTGATATGTTCGCAGTATAATAAGACATCTTTGACTGTCTACAGAAGACTTCCCATTTCTTTATATGCGACATATATTGTTTTTAAGTGCTATTTCTCCAAGCTGCAGCTATAACATCCATGCTCCTATCCGACAGTCCAAGCTCTTGCAATGGTCTGGTCAGAAGCTGCAGATTAACAAATTCATATGATCATGCAATGGATGAATTTCTTTTGTCACTGGTTGTATCAACAATTGTTGCAACTAGGAATCATCATACATGGTTCAATAATCATTTTAAGCATCAACGGGAACCATGACTGTGTAGGCCAATTTGGCCCCACCAAAATGCCCTTGGCAGCATCTTGCGCTATTTTCTTGAGACATTGCCCAATCAGACAGAATGGGGGAAAGGCATAAAAGAACGTATTCCCCCAGTGTAGCGAGAAAACATCCACCGCTACTGCCCCTGGATTGTGTTCCCAAGACACGTATTTGGGCAATTGGTGATTAAATCTAGATGCAAACAGGTCAATGTCCGGTACTCCAACCGACTGACAATATTTTTGAAATTTTTTGGATTTAACATCCATTCTGTATTGTCTTAAAATTTTTGTGATCTTATGTCTGCCACAATATTGTCTCCCCCTGGGAGATAAATAATTGAAACCCGAATATTCTTACCAATACACCAATGCCACACCTGGTTACGCAGATGATCACATGATAATGATCTTACTCCACCCATGTGATTGATATATGCCACAGCTGTGGTATTGTCTACTTGTAATTGGACATGCAAATCCTTCATAGTAGAACAATAAGCTTTTAATCCATAAAATGCTCCCAGTAACTCCAAATAATTTATACCATATGTTTGGAGAAATACATCCTCTTGGACAGTCCATCTGCCCCCACAGCTGGTATCATTATCCGTAGCACCCCATCTGAGAGAACTTGCATCAGCTTGCAAAATCATTGCTGGCTGCTGAACCAAAATGTTTTTATCAGCTTGTGGAACATTCTCAATCCATCAATGCAATTCTAATAAAGCTTCCTTTGGCAATTGCATGGGCCCAACAAAAATGGCCTGCTCGCTGTGTTAGCTTGTGTTTTTACCCTTTTTGGGATTTTGGTAATGCAGTGGACGAAATTCTACTGCAGGGAATGCTGTTAGTAACTTCCCAATAACATTATCAACTTCTCGGGTGGAGGGATAAGGTTTGTCAATAAGGCACTGACAAAAATTTGTAATATCAACAATCTTGTCTATTGGTAAAGTTACTAACATGGAAACTGAATTAATCACAAACCCCAAATATTCAATAGTTTGGGATGGCTGTAACTTTAGATTTTGTTGGATGAATCAGGAAACCTAGCCTTACAAACAGGCTTGCAGTCACTGAGACTGATTTTTCAGCTGACTCCTGATTAGCATTGACAATTAAAATGTCATCTAGATAAGCCATAACAATGTGTTTTTGTGCCCTGAACAGTGCAAATGCTGGTTTCAACAATTAGTGAACAACCTAGGAGCTGAGCTTAATCCATTAGGCAATGGTTTGTATTACCACAACTGTCCATCCAATTAAATTTCAATACCTGCGAATGTGATGATGAATTGGTATTGAATAATATGCATCCTTCTGGACAAACATATTAAAAGTGTGAGGTCTAAAATGATTCTACAACCCCCATCTTTCTTTGTGTCTGGGGAAATATTTGATACAAATTGTTGTGGATCCTCACTTGATTTCTCAATACCTCCTTTTTTACACCAATTCTTAACTTCTTTATCAATTTGAATTTTTTCAAATACAAAAACACCAAATACAATTAGGCTTATTCTGTCCAGGTGGATCAATACCTTGTACAAAATCAATGGTTGATCCTAAGACAGTACCTAATATAACACGGTCAGATGTTATACAGTCCCATTTATCATAAAACATTTATAGACTACCACCAATCTGAGGTTCATCCAAAAATTCTTTTGTAATAGGATAAAGTTTTTGTACCTCTCCAACCGGATGTGGTGGTCTCCTTCTCCCAACATATGGGTAACATTCGGCTATGCTGGTTGGTAATATTTCCTTACCATACTCCTGCCTCGGCTTGTTCCAGCTCCAAATCAAAATCCCCTTCTTGTTTGACCGGCCCTTTCTTTGGCCAAACCGAAGGGTTTCATGAAGTCAATAGTCTTTGCCTCTTTATCAACCTCTTTATTTATTTAAACAGATTCTCTCCGAACAAATAACCAGGAGCTTGAACATTGCTTGATCTGCACAAACCTGCAAATCTTGGATGTAAAATAGGCCAAATGGCAATCTCCCTCATACAATTCGATCTTAAATATTGAGTTGCAGAATAATGCCAACATATCCTTCTGAACTTTAGTCATTCCACAATCTTCCACTTGCCTTCCAAAAGCAGTGATCCCAGCCGAATCATATTTCCTGCGCCTGCATCATTGATGACATTGGCGGAAAAAAGCCGAATTTCCGTTTTATTTTTAAACTCCTCCTGGTTTACCCACCAGCCTACAGAGTTTTAAAAACGCCCTGGAAGTAAAAGTAATTTACTTACCTGCGGGCCGTTTCCTTACCACTGTGTGGAGCTGCGCTCTGCAGCTCTTTCCCTACCGACAGCGTCAACGTAATGCCGATCAAGCGCCAGGCGGGGCTTCTTCACGTAGTCACTCACGTGACTCCGAAGTAAAATTTCCTGCACCAACAGTGAAATATTTTCAAAGTACAACCTAAAAATCAATGTACCACCTAAAAAATGCATTGCAGCTACTTGCCTAGGTGACTCCAACATCAGTTCCCAATACCAGGAGGAAGGACAGCATGTGCAAGGGAACACCACAATCTGCAGGTTTCCCTCCAAGTTGCATACTATCTTGAGTTGGTAGCATATTGTGGTTCTGTCACCGTCACTGTGTCTAAATCCTGGAACTCCCTGCTCAACATTGAGGGCTGCCTTCACAAGAAGGACCGCAATGATTCGGAGAGATGGCACACCACAACCTTCTCAATGGCATTCAGAAATGGCCAATAAACATGGCCTTGCCATCGGCAGTTGCATGGATTCACGGAAATAGGTGTCTAATATGTTTAAGAAGGAGCTGCAGATGCTGGAAAATCGAAGGTACACACAAATGCTGGAGAAACTCAGCGGGTGCAGCAGCATCTATGGAGCGAAGGAAATAGGCAACATTTCAGGTCGGGTTTCGGCCCAAAACTTTGCCTATTTCCTTCGCTCCATAGATGCTGTTGCACCCGCTGAGTTTCTCCAGCATTTGTGTGTACCTTAGGTGTCTAATATTATTGGTGAACTTCTAATATCGATTAAATCATTAATTTATTGAGAATAAATAATATAATAATTATTTGCTTATGTTTGACGTCCTTCTTCTCCATAAATGTTGTACAAAACTCTGCTCCCCATTTTGCACCTCCTCCTTCATCTATCAGCCCTCTCCACTGCTCAAGTAATGCCTCAATTTTATAGTATTCATCCTTGATTTTAACGCCCCTCCCCCCCTCCCCAAGGTCTCCACACTCCCACCCTTGTAATCTCCTCCAACCCAACAACCCTTCATGTGATAAAAGCACAAAACTACTGGAAATACTCTGAAAGTCAGGCAGGATCTGTGGAGGTTGAATCAGACTTGGAATCAGAACCAGACTCTGTGTAGCTTTAAAGGGACGATGCCAATATCACTGACTCTGCCTTAGGTTAACAGATAGCAATGACAAGATTTTGGACATTGAGCAGAAGTTTCAAGAACAGCGACGGTGGTCTGTGACTTTAGAGCAACAACTTGGAAAAGCCAAGCTCGATATGGGAAAGAGTCATGATGTTAACAAACTCACCAACAAGAACAAAACAAGTTAAGTGCATTGTTATGGTCTGAGTAGCTAGCTCATTTGGATCGAGTCACAGAGTCATATAGTGTGGAAACAGGTCCTTCGGTCCAACTTGCCTACACCGACCAACATACCCCATCTGCACTAGTCTCACCTGTCTGTTTTGGCCCATATCCCCCCAAAGCTATCCTATCCATGTGCCTGTCCAAATGTTTTCTAAACGTTGTGATCGTAGCTGCATCAACTACCTCATCTGGCAGCTCGTTCCATATACCTACCATGCTATGTGTAAAAAAAAAGTTGCCCCTCAGGTTCCTTTTAAATCTTTCCCCTCTCACCTTAAACCTATGTCCTCTGGTTCATAATTCCCCTACTCTGGGAAAGAGTCTCTGTGCATTTACCTTATCTATTCCTCTCAAGATCTTATACAACTCTATAAGATTACCCATTATCCTCCTGCACTCCAAGGAATAAAGTCCCAGCCTGCTCAACCTCTCCCCATAGCTCAGGCCCTTAAGTGTTGGCATGTCCATGGAAATCTTCTCTACAGCTTTTCCAGCAATCTCTGCCTGTCCAGATGCAGGTTGATCTAAAAATATATCAATAATCTCCCTACCATTCATATTAGCTTGCAAATTCCTGCTTATTCCTTGCTGTTCCTTTGAATAAATTCAGCCACCTGGCACCTCTTCTGTGTTCAGAGAAGCTTGGATTCATCTCATCAAGTTGTACTAGTCATACATCATGGAGACAGGCCATTCGGTAGCTACATCCATGCTGATTAATTGGCTCACATCTGCATTAATCCCATCTTCCAGCAATTCGTCCGTAGTCTTCTATGTCTAATCGTTTCGTGCTCCTCTACAACTTTCTTATATGCTTACCCCCAAAACTGCACATCTTTGGGATGTGGGAGGAAACCGGAGCAGCAGGAGGAAACCCGGTCACAGAGACAATGAGCAAACTCTGCATAGATAGGACCTGAGCTGGTAGAGCTGCTGTCTCACAGCACCAGAGGATCGAACCCGGGTCTCTGGTGCTGTGAGGCAGCAGCTCTACCAGCTGTACCCGCCAATGTTGAATAAAGTCTGATTGATGTTTGTAAAGTTGGACCATTAACTCCCTACTCTTGTATTCTATGCTCCGACCAAACATGGTCAGGACCCCATAGTAGAATAATGGTTTTGCCTTGAGCATAGATGTAATTTATGTTGTTTTGTATTGATTTGTTTTAAATCTATGAGCAGGATTACCAGGTGATCTGTGAAATGTTGCCAATGATTCTCAAAACTAAAACTCATACAGCTCTCTGTGTAACTAAATAAAGGTTTGTCCATCAATACCAGCCATCTATGTGGCAGTGGTGACCTGTCTCCAGGGAAATCTTCAGCCTTAAGTTTAGAGACACAACTGGAAGAACTGAATATAAGGTAAGAAGTTGTTTAACTTTTAAGAGTCCAAATGACTTAATGGCAGCAGTTACTTCCATATTAAGCTTCTCGGTTGCGCAATGAGTTATTAATGGTTAGGTGGTGGGCAAACCATGATTACCTGCCTGGCAGACGAGACTTGGGGGCGGCACAGTGGCGTAGCAGTAGAGCTGCTGCCTTACAGCGCCAGAGACCCGGGTTCGATCCTGACTGTGGGTGCTGGCTGTAGGGTGTTTGTACGTTCTCCCCGTGACCACATGGGTTTTCTCCAAGTTGTGAGAGGAAACCGGAGCAGCAGGAGGAAACTCGGTCACAGAGAGAACGTGCAAACTCTGCACAGACAGGACCCGAGCTGGTAGAGCTGCTGCCTCACAGCACAAGAGGATTTCCTCCCACACTCCAATGATGTACAGGTTGGTAGGTTCATTTACTTTTTTTAAAGTGTAAATTGTCACTAGTGTGTAGGATAATGTTAGCGTGTGGGGTGATTGTAGATCGGCAGGGACTCATTGGGCCAAAGGGCCTGATTCCACGCTGTATCTCTAAAGTCTAAAGTCTTAAACAAGTTGGATACAAAAAAATTAACCTACAGGATATAAACAGAAAATGGAAAATGTTGGAAAACCTAAGCAGCATCTGTGGACAGAAAAAATGGTTACATGTTAAAGTCTTCACTTAAGGTCTATGCATTGTTGAAATTACTACTTCACTAAGGCATTGTGCATTGTTGAAATTATTTAATTCATGCTGGCAATATCTTACATTTTTAAGATTTGTTTGACACTATTTTTTCAAAGATAGTATTAAAAGTTTAAGTGATGAGGCATATTTCCATATCTCCAATTCATAAATCAAGTGAGTTGCAATCAGGAGATGTGGATGGATAGTGAACCTTCTGTCCCATTGTCATGTTGGACAGCATTGGGAAAATCGATGTGAATCATGAGAGATCCATGGCTACCAGTGGCTGACCATAAGATGCTTCATTCTTGCTGATCAGCTGTATGATCTTGGGGTGTTTAAATTCTTTTGCATGGTGGCTATATCAGAACAATTAGATGTTTTTTACTTCTTTCGATGTTACACATGATTTGGTACATATCAAACACAGTTGTTTTTAAATTGTACAGGTACACCACTGATTTTCCAGTATTCAGTTCCAGAGTTTTGGCAGACTAACAGAGGTCACAGCCTCTGAGAGGAGTCCAAAGGTACTGGAGCGGTCCACCTAGGCTGCCGATGAGCTGAGATAAACCAGCCCGCAAAGTTGGCCTCATAATTCTTCAATGGGAACGGATCAGCCAGCTCCTGCTGTGCTGAAGTTCCAGAGCCCCGGCTGCAGGGAGCAAATTTGACCTGCCGATCAGCCACGGAAGTCGGCTATAGGAACTAATCTGCTGGCTCCAGCTGGGCCGGTTCCAGAGCCCGAGCTGCATGAGGAAAATACAACTGGGGAAAATTCCAATGAGGTCGAGATTAGCCGCCTGACCCAGCCTAGGCGCCACATTTTCGGGGGCGACATCTGGGGGCGGGGATTTCAAATGCATTCTCATAATCTTTTCTGAATTAAAGGAGGCACCGGACCACCTGTTGTCTGAAAATCTGTGGTGGACCTGTGTTCTATTTGATGATAATAACCCTCACCCTATGTGGAAAATCTATTTAACTTTAAAATATATTTATATATATGACCAAAAATACAATTGAAATATTATTTTATTGCTGAATTAGTTTGGCAATGTGACAATGCAAGTAAATTTATTTAATGTTCATAGGTTCCTCTGTTAAGAATTTAATAAAGAAACCCTACTCAGCTCTGCATCTGCTCTTGACTCCACATTAACCAACAACCCATTCTAAAGTGTTTTGCAATTTAGAATACATAAGGCCAGAACTGTATATTATATTTACTTTACAACAAAATTGTTCAATATATAATTTGTTGTTTATATGTTTAAACAATGTACAAAACAATTAAAACAAGTATTTTACTCAAAACATACCGATAAGAATAGCATAGGACCGCATTATTTCATTTTATGCAGTATGGCACTCAGCAAGGGCCAAGTGTTCTATCACTGGATCAACAAAAGGGATTTTGTGTGATTTGAAGATTTGTAATAGATGTTTTCAATTGCAGTGTCTGATCTTTGAACTGTTCTGGTGATGATAATGGGGTTTGTTTTAGGGTGGAAGTTTAGCCCTTCAAATCTTTGATCTGTTCGTACTGATAGAAACTCAAGGAAGAATGCGAGGTTTGGTTTGATACCTTGATGGAGCCAAGCAATAATCACACACAGGATGTAGAGGCTGCCTCAGAGATTTGGCCAATACCCAGCAAATGGAATGATAGAATGAATAATTATCATATGCACAAAGTCCGGTGAAGCTGAGGTACAATAAAAGTCTTGCTTGTAACAGCATCCCAGGCATTTAGACTCAGACAGTACACCAAAACATAAATATTCATAAATAATACATAAATTGCAAATAAAATTGGCAAGTTAGTAAAAAAGAAAAAAGTCTACAAAAAACAAGACAGTTGTGCAAAACTCAATTAGAAAAGAAAATAAGATCACGATAGTGCAAGAAGTGTTCCATGGTCTTCCGTTGTCAAGATAAGATTAGATGGTTGTAGGAAAGTAGCTGCTCCTGAATCTGGTAGTGTGGGACATCAGGCTTCTGTGGCAGAGAGAAGAGAGCATGGCCCGGATAGTGGGGATCCATGATGATAAATTCCGCCTTCGTAACACCTAATGTAGATGTTTTCGACGTTTGGGAGGGCTGTGTCCATGATGGGCCAAGGTGGGTCCACCCTTCTCTACAGTGTCTTGTGTCCTATGCTTTGGAATTACCATACCAGGCCTTTACGCAATCCATCAGGAGATTTTCTACAGTACATCTGTACTGCAAAGTAAGCACTGGCACCTACTCAGTACATAATGACTGGTACTGTGGCATTGTTGCCTCACAGTTCCAACAACCTGGCTTAACTCCCGATTTTTTGTACTGTCTGTGTGGAGTTTGCCCATTCTCCTTGTTATTGCGTGGGTTTCCTCCGGGTACTCTGCATTTCCTTCCACATCCCAAATACTCCACAAAGGGTTGGCATGTTTCAATAAAATTACTCCTTGTATGTAGCTGAGTGGTAGAATCTGGGGCTGGGTTGATGGGAATTTTTAGTTTAGTTTAGTTTATTGTCATGTTAAAAGGTTTTTGTTGTGTGCTATCCAGTCAGTGTAAAGACCACAATCAAACTGTCCACAGGATCAAGCAAATAATGTACAGTGCAAGATAGTCCAGTAGTTTGATTAAAATAATCCGAGTGTCGCCAATAGATAGTAGCTCAGGACCACTCTCTAGTTGTTGGTTGGATGGTTCGGTTGCCTAATGACAGTTGGGAAGAAACTGGCCCTGAATCTGGAGGTATGCTTTTATGCATTTTCACATTTCTTACCTCTTGCCTGATGGGAGAGGGGAGAACAAGACATGACCGCGGTGAGATGTCCTTGCATGAAGTGTAAATGGAGTCAATGGAAGGGAGGTTAGTTTGTGTGATGGTCTAGGCTGCATCCACAATTCTCCACAATATCCGCGGTTTTGGATGGAGCTTTTTGCAAACCGTGCTGTGTTGCATCCTGATAAAATCCTTAATACGGCGCACCTGTAGAAGTTGGAGTGAGTTGTTAAGGATACACCAAACTTCCTGAGCTGTCTAAGGAAGTAGAGACATTGGTGTGTTTTCTTGGCCATTGCTTCAATATGCCTATTCCAGGAGAAGGTGATATTTATTCCTAGGAATCTGAAGCTTTCACCAATCTCTACTTCAGTGCCATCAACGTAGACGTGTACTGCTTCACTTCCTGAGGTCAAAAGTTGTTGTCTTCACACCAGGTTCTTAATCTCCTTCCTGTACTCTGTCTTGTCATTATTTGATATCTGGCCCACAATGGTGGTGTTGTCCACAAATTGGTAAATTGAGTTGGATTTGTAATTGGCTTCACAGTTGTGGGTGTATAAGGATTAAAGAAGAGGGCTGAGAATGCATCCTTGTGGAGCACCAGTGTGGAGCATTATCTGTACAAAATAACGCTTTCAAATGAATCCACCAACTTAAAACTGTGGCATCTGTTTGATTTCAGACTCGCCATACAGATGGATGAGAACAAGGCCTTAAAGATGGGTTTGCAAAGCAGCTTACAAGCCAAAGAAGAAGATCTGAAATTGTACCACGACATGTTGAGCCAGGTGAAGCAGGTCTTCCTACAAGCTCTTCGACAGCACAAGGAAAATAATTAAACCCACTACTTCAACCGGAACAATGTTCCTTGAGTTTGGTTTGGAGATATCTAAAATATCTAGCATTTGGAGAATAAACAATCAAAAGAGGAAAGAACAAAAGCCTGCTCAAGGACATGTCATTGAGAAACAAGACATGAGGATGCTGGAAATCTGAAATCAACCTGACCTCTGCGTATCTCTGTGTAGAAAGGAGCTGCAGATACCGAAAATAGACACAAAGGGCTGGAGTAACTCAGCAGGTCTGGCAGCATTTCCAGAGAAAAAGGATGGGGTCAGAAGAAGGCTCTTGACCCATAACATCACCCATTTCTTTTCTCAAGAGATGCTGCCTGACCCACTGAATTACTCCAGCACTTTGTGTCTATTCTCTGAGCATCTCTGACAGTTTCTGTTTTATCTTCGTAGTACGTTAGCTTGAACTGTTGCAAACTAGACTGGGTTAATTGGGTGACTATATACAGCTATTTGCCTTGCTCCTGTCTTTTATATCTCAAATGACTTGAGCAGATCAATGCAGGATGACAAATGAGGCGTGCTACTCAAATCATAGACAATAGACAATAGGTGCTATTCGGCCCATCTGCGGTCCCTCCCCCATCACAGTCGTGGACTGTCTCCATAATGACACAATGAATGTTTTTGTTTTATCCTCCAACCAAAAGCTTTTTCCAAGTGTTCATCGATCATACCAGAGGCATAAGAAATGCTTTGAACAATGAAAAGCACAGACTGTCATTAGCAGAGGCTGGCACAGTGGTTCTTAAGAACAGTAGCTTTTGAACTGGAATTATCGTTAAAGTTAACTCAACTCGTGTGTATATTGTACCACTTTACTTGGTCTACATTGAGGAAAGTAGACTTTAAATATAGGATATATATCTTTTCATATTTCCTAAAGGTGGAAGAGACCAGCAGATGTATGCTCTCAGAGATATCTCAGATTTAAAAACCTAAAAATGATAAAGAGTTATTTCCAACACAGTTTTCACATACAGAACTTATTTTTAAAAAAAGTTTTAGAAGAGCCTTGACACCAATCTCTGCACTTACTTTCTAGGTTTCTAGGTTAATTAGCTTGAGTAAAAATTGTAAATTGTCCCCAGTGCGTATGATAGTGCTAGTGTATGGGGTGATCACTGGTCGGTGCGGACTCAGTGGGCTGAAGGGCCTGTTTCCACGCTGTATTTTTAAAGTCTGAAGTCTACAGAGAAGCTTACAGGGCAAATCTGGTAAGAGTAGGTTGGCACTAATCCAGTAGCCTCATTCCTTGTGGTGCAAGGTTGGACTGCATTATATATGGACTCTCCTCCTCGCATTGCCAGGAGATACGTTACCTCGGGAGCTCTGGTTGATATGTGGTCCATTTTGTGCTGGTCCAAATGGCAGGAGAAAATCATTTTCCCAGCATCACTTCCCTTCATCTCATTGAAGACTTGTACATTCAGAAAGAATGCAGGTAACTTTCTGAAAGTAAATGTGCAAGCACCTCGTTTGGAAATAAATATCTTTGTACTCTGGAACAGGATGTTTTCATGCAACTTGCTTACTTTTTCAAGATGCAAAATGCCTGTATAATAACCCAAAGAGAGGAAGTTACAAGATAAGTAGCAATGAAGAAAATTATGATTTGATGTTATCCAATCCCAAGTTAGAAAGACGGAAAATAAATTGAGATGTTTTAGTGATTTTACTTTTGGGAGATTAGTAACATTGTGGTATGTACTTTGACTAATCACAGAGACCCTTTATGACTTTGTAAAGTACGTCATGTTACCAAAACCTATCTGTTTTTTTTAGATTATTAGTAAATACTGAAGAGAATGCCTATGGTTATTGTTTATATGGGCTTCCAAAAGATACGATGTGAAGAGGAGTAAGCTACTCAGCCCATTGGCACATTCTGCCATTAACTGAGATTGTGCCTGATCTGTGACCTATTTCTTTATAGCAGGCTTCACCTTATATCCTTTAATTCCTTTGATAATCAAACTCATCAATATCACACTTGCATCTCTTACTCCTTCTGGAAATCCATTCAAAATGTCTTTGTTGAAAAAAAATTCTCAGATGACACAGAGGCGCAGCTGTTAGAGCTGTTAGAGCTGTTAGAGCTGTTGCATCACAGCAGCAGAGACCCGGGTTCGATCTTGACCTCGGCTACTGTCTGGTTGGAATTTGTGTGGAATCTCCCTGTGATCGCATGGGTTTTCTCTGGGTCTTCTTACATTACAAGGATACGCAGGTTCGTAGGTTGATTGGTCCCTGTATCCTTTTCAAAGCTAATATGTCATGGTATCCAAAACTTCTCACACTCAAAGAAGGCCTTTATTTTAGAATCATAACGCCATAGAGTCCTCCTTTTATTGTGCCGAACTGACAGAGGAGATAGATAGATGGATGTGGAGAGGATGTTTCCAGGAGTGGAGAGTCTCGGACCAGAGGGCACAGCCTCAGAATAAAAGGACGTACCTTTAGAATGGGCATGAGCAGGAATTTCTTTAGTCGGGTAGTGGTGAATATGTGGAATTCATTGCCACACACAACTGTAGAGGACAAGTCATTGGGTTTTCTTAAAGTGGAAACCGATAGGTTCTTGTTGAGTAAGGATGTCTAAGATTATGGGGAGAAGGCAGGAGAATGGGGTTGAGAGAGTAAGATAGATCAGCCACAGTTGAATGGCTGAGTAGACGTGATGAGCCGAATGGCCTAATTTTGACATGAACTTATGAGATAGCTGTTTGGAAATCTAACCCTGGCACCTCAGCGGGATGTTTACGCCCCATTGCTACAGAATGTCAGGCATGCCATTACTGGAGAGGAGAAGGATGGCGGTATTCATGGGGCTACCAGTGTCATTCCAGTGCCATTGACAGTCTAGAAGATGAAGGGGTGAGGAAAACTCCAGTTAGTAACGGGCACTGCCATCTGTATACCACTCTGTCCAACATGAGCCGACTCCTTATTGGCCAAAATGTTAGCAGCAGACTTAATTATGACATAGATTTATATGATTGAAAATTAACAAACATTTGCGCTGCTGAAGCAACGCGTAAAAAAGCAGCTGCAAAGTCCTGCATTCTAAATATGGAGTTATACTAGGAGATTTCTCGCGAGTCGGGTTTCTCCTCATCATCACCTCTGATATGTTTAAGACAGATGTCTGGGCGCTGCCTTGAGAATGTAATAGCCTCGTTTATAGAATCACAGCAGCTGGGAGGCGCACCAAGAAACATAGAAAATGGGTGCAGGAGTAGACCATTCGGCCCTTCGAGCCTGCACCGCCATTCAATATGATCATGGCTGATCATCCAACTCAGTATCCCGTATCTGCCTTCTCTCCATACCCCCTGATCCCTTTCACCACAAGGGCCACATCTAACTCTCTCTTAAATATAGCCAATGACTGGCCTCAACTACCTTCTGTGGCAGAGTATTCCAGAGATTCACCACTCTCTGTGTAAAAAATGTTTTTCTCATCTCAGTCCTAAAAGACCTCCCCCTTATCTTTAAACTGTGACCCCTTGTTCTGGAGTTCCCCAACATCGGGAACAATCTTCCTGCATCTAGCCTGTCCAACCCCTTAAGAATTTTGTAAGTTTCTATAAGATCCCCCCTCAATCTTCTAAATTCTAGCAAGTACATGCCGTATATCCAGTCTTTCTTCATATGAAAGTCCTGACATCCCAGGAATCAGTCTGGTGAACCTTCTCGGTACTCCCTTTATGGCAAGAATGTCTTTCCTCAGATTAGGAGACCAAAGCTGTACGTAATACTCCAGGTGTGGTCTCACCAAGACCCTGTACAACTGCAGTAGAACCTCCCTGCTCCTATACTCAAATCCTTTTGCTATGAATACTAACATATCATTCGCTTTCTTCACTTCCTGCTGCACCTGCATGCCTACTTTCAATGACTGGTGTACCATGACATCCTGGTCTCGTTGCATCTCCCCCTTTCCTAATCGGCCACCATTCAAATAATAGTCTACTTTCCTGTTTTTGCCACCAAAGTGGATAACCTCACATTTATCCACATTATACTGCATCTGTCATGCATTTGCCCACTCTCCCAACCTATCCAAGTCGCCTTGCAGCCTCTTAGCATCCTCCTCACAGCTAACACTGCCCCCCCCCAGCTTCGTGTCATCTGCAAACTTGGAGATGTTGCATTCAATTCCCTCGTCCAAATCATTAATATATATTGTAAATAGCTGGGGTCCCAGCACTGAGCCTTGCGGAACCCCACTAGTCACTGCCTGCCATTCTGAAAAGGACCCGTTTACTCCTACTCTTTGCTTCCTGTCTGCCAACCAGTTCTCTATCCACATCAATACTGAACCCCCAATACCGTGTGCTTTAAGTTTGCATACTAATCTCTTATGTGGGACCTTGTCGAAAGCCTTCTGAAAGTCCAAATATAAGAGGGGTTTGAGGTAGTGCATTTCCCACAGCGGAGCCCCGATCCCTTCCACAGAATCCGAGACTAGGATACTGTAAAGACAGGAAAAATCATCAGCTTTTTCTGAGAATGTCCTCGGGTTCCTTCAGTCGATGAGCAAGATCCACCAGTAGTTGCTATCTTACAGTGCCAGAGACCCAGGTTTGATTCTGACTGTGGAGTTTGTACGTTCTCCCTGTGACCCCGTGGGTTATCTCCGGTTTCCTCCCACACTCCAAAGACGTACAGGTTGGTTGGTTAATTGGTTTTGGTGAAAATTGTAAATTATTCCTGGTGTGTAGGATGGTCAGCACAGACTCGGTGGGCCGAAGGGCCTGTATCTCTAAAGTCTAAGAACACCTCTCCTTTTTTCTCCAGAGATGCTGTCTGATCCTCTGAGTTATTGCAGTACTTGATGATGATGATAGTTTATTGTAAATTGTACCTAGCAGCGAAATTCTTTGTTTTTACATACCGCTGCTTACCAGGTGTGTCTCGGCCTGCTGCTTACCGGATGCGTCTCGGCCTGCTGCTTACCGGATGCGTCTCGGCCTGCTGCTTTTTGTGACTATCTTTGATTAACTACAAAGCAGCCTGACAGTATGTTTAAAATTGCTTAAGGACAGACATTAAATGGGAACAGGATGTTAAATTCGATGAGCACAGCCAACCAGAATCTAGCCTCAAGAGCCTCTTTGAGAACAGAAGTAAGTTATTTGATGGTGAAGGGATATTTACTGGAGTCAGGTGGATTAATAGTTCTATAAAAGGGCCAGATGCATATTGTTTAGTTTCAGTTTCGTTTAGTTTAGTTTACATGTCATGTGTACCAAAGTACAGTGAAAAGCTTTAGTTGCATGTTAACCAGTCAGTAGAAAGACAATACATGATTACAATCGAGCCATTCACAGTGCACAGATACATGATAGCGAATAACATTTAGTGCAAGATAAAGGCAGTAAAGTCCGAACAACGATAGTCCTAGGCTCCCCGATGAGGTAGATCGTAGTTCAGGACTACTCTCTGGTTGTGGTAGGATGGTTCAGCTGCCTGATAACAGGCTGGGAAGAAACTGACCCTGAATCTGGAGGTGTGCGTTTTCACACTTCTATACCTTTTGCCCGATGCTCCAGTGTGGCAATGTTTTACTGGACTGTATGTAAGAAAATAATTTCACGATGCCTCTGATTGTGCAGGTCATTGCCAATTAGAGTTGTTGTGAAAGCAGCAGTGTGCAGGAAGTCTGGGTGGTGTGTAGCAGGTGCATTGGGAACCTGATCAATGTCAAGGGAATCAGGATGAAAAAGAATGCTCCCTTGACTATTCTGTGTGGAAAAAAATACATTGTTATTGTGAATAATTGAACAATTTAAAAAACTAGAGCTTAAGAATTTTAAAAAAGCATAAAGATAGAAAATAGTAGATCATTTGGGTCTTTCACAATTTAATTGGATCTTCTTACTCGAAGGGTGGTGCGTGTATGAATGAGCTGCCTGATGAGGTAGTTGAGGCAGGTACTATAAAAAAGTTTTAAAAACATTTGGACATGTACAGGGATATGATAGCTTTCGAAGGATATGGGCCAAACACAGGAGGTGGAACTAGTGTAGATGGAGCATATTTGTCAGCATGGGCAAGTTGGACCAAACAGCCTGTTTTCACACTGTATGATTATGATTCTGTCTCTATCCTATGTTCCTGCCCTTTCCCATGCACTTTGACTTCTTTAGTTTTGAGAAATCCAAGTCAAGTCAAGCGTATTGTCATGTGGACGAGTGCAGTGAGGTATAGATACACTGCAAATCTTGCAACAACTTCACAGCACATAAACTCACACAACACACAAAATGTAACTTATGTAATTATGCAAAGACAAGATATTAGTGCAAAACACAATTAGGGAACTGGGGTTCACCCCTTCCATTATAGATGAGCTTCTCACTAGGGTCTCCTTGATATCCCGCAGCTCCGCTCTTACTCCCCCTCCCCCCATTAATGACAAGCAGGGGCCGCGGAATGTTTTTGAAAGTGGGGGGCTGAGTGATCACTGATCACCGGCCTCTGGGGTACCCGGTGAGGGAGCGGAGGGAGGTTGGCACAAATATTATTTTTTGTTGTTGCTTGCCCTCCAAAATCTGGGGGATAATATAGGCCATCCTCCAACCTAGGCCATTCCCCCGGTTCCGCGGCACATGACAAGGACAGAGCCCCCCTTGTCCTCACCTTCCACCCCATCTGCATTGCATACAGCACGTAGTCCTCCGACATTGTTGCCACCTCCAACAGGATCCCACTACTAGCCGAACCTTCCCATCTCCACCCCTTTCTGCTTTTCGCAAAAACTGTTCCCTCCGTAACTTCCTGGTCAGCTCGTCCCTTCCCACCCATACCACCCCTTCCCCCAGGTATTTCAGGATGCAACACCTGTCCCTTTACCTCTCCCCTCAACTCAGTCCAAGGACCCCGACAGTCTTTTCAGGTGAGGCAGAGGTTCACTTGCACCTCCTCCAACTTCTACTGTATCCGCTGTTCCAGGTGTGGACTCCTGTATATTGGCGAGACCAAGCACAGGCTCGGCGATCGTTTCACTGAACACCTTTGTGCAGCCCACCTAAACCTACCTGATCTCTTGGTTGCTCAACACTTTAACTCCTCTTCCCATTCCCACACTGACCTTTCTGTCCTGGGCCTCCCGCATTGTTGGAGTGAGGCCCAGCACAAATTGGAGGGACAGCACCTCATTTTTCGCTTGGGTAGTTTACACCCCAGCGGCATGAACATTGACTCCTCTAACTTCAAGTAGCCCCTGCTTTCCTTCTCGCTGCATCCCCTCCCCCTTCCCAGTTCTCATACCAGTCTTATTGTCTCCAACTACATTTTATCTCTGTATTGCCCACTCCCCTGACATCAGTCCGAAGAAGGGTCTTGACCCGATACATCACCCATCCTTCTCTCCAGAAATGCTGCATGAATCGCTGAGTTACTCCAGCATTTTGGGTCTAAAGAGGCAATCAATGTGTGGAGCTGGAGGAGTTTGCTCCTAGACACTCCCACTACCTTGAAACATCCTCTCCATATCCACTCGATTTAGGCCTTTCGTTATTCATTGGGTCCCAATGATGGCAAACCTCATTATGGATTAAATAGAGAAAGAAACAAAACAAACATTGGAACCGTGGCTCCAGAGCCCACTGAGCTGGTCACCGAAGTCTAAGTCCATTGGGTTGTGCCTTCATGTCGCAGCGGATTGCGGCCTGCAGGAGAAAATCACTGCGCCTGTCCCCTCGTTGGACCCAACCGACCGCCAGCATGGAAGGGGGAGGCTGCCGTGCTGGCCCCTACTCGTCCGCCAAAGACCAGAGATTGGGAGGATAGAGCTATCGACGATGGGCGGGGAGCGAGACCAGTAGGAGAGGAGAGGGAACTTGAGTCTGGCCTACAGCGCTCTCGAGGTTGGCGGTGGGTGGCCACCTTGGGTAACAAAGGTGGACGGGCGAGGACAGAGACGTGGTGACAAAGGAAGGAGATGGCTGGAGGACCACAGCGGCCTGGGAACAGGCACCGTTCATAAGAACTAGAGCGTGGACTTAGAAAATTGGCGCCATAACACGACACTTCTTGTAGTCTGGCTAAGTGGGCTATTTCTGTACTCTTGCTAATCAGGGATATGGCAATACTCTACTGGACTGTTTATAAGGAAATGTATTTCACTGTGTTGGCACTTGGCACATGTGAGAATATAAGCACCATTGAACCATTGGAATTGGAGATGCAACACAATATTCTATTTCACCTGGCGGGAGGTGGGGGTCAAAAGTAAGAAACAGAACATTCAAGCCTCCATTTCAGGAGAACTCTCCCTCCAAACAAAACAAAGCATTGAGACCACAGTCTGGGTGTCAATGATTTAAATGCAGATGAGGGGCATTCTTCTTAATGCGTGACCGGCAGCTCAAATGAAGATTTGTTTGGAAGGTTTTGTTTAAAGCTTTTAACATTCATGGGGACGTAAAGTTTGTTGCTTACTCTCAGCCACAAGTTTAAAAAGAGAAAAATTACTTCACACCCATTCAGTGCAACACCCAGAAATGTTATAGACCTTAAAATATCATAATGTCAAAGGGTGTGAGGGCACATATAAACCTGTATTACACCTCGTGAATAATACCCATTTGGAAATAAGATAGTAAAGTGGCACAGCCGGTAAAGTCAATGACTCACAGCTCCAACATCTCAGGATCGATTCTAGCTTCTAGTTTGTGTTTGCACGTTCTCTCTGTGACTGTGGGCGGGGAGCGAGGCCAGTAGGAGAGGAGAGGGAACTTGAGTCTGGCCTACAGCGCGATGGGCTGCTATTACATCTTTTATAATCGACTCAAGCATCTTCCCCACCACCGATGTTAAGCTAACTGGTCTATAACTGTGTGGGTTTCCCTTAATTTTCACCTTTCTGCAGAGCATTTGGATTTACAGAGGGTGAGCTAATGTGACCCCATTTTTTAAGAAAGGAGGGAGAGGGAAAACAGGGAATTATAGACCAGTTAGCCTAATATCGGTGGTGGGGAAGATGCTTCAGTCGATTATAAAAGATGTAATAGTAGCGCATTTGGAAAGCAGTGACAGTCAGCGTGGATTTATGAAGGGGAAATAATTCTTGACTAATCTTCTGGAATTTTTTTAGGATGTAGCAAGTCGAATGGATAAGGGAGAACCAGTGGATGTGATTTATCTGGACTATCAAAAATCCTTTGACAAGGTGCCACACAAGTGATTAGTGTACATAATTAGAGCACATGGTATTGGGGGTAGGGTATTGACATGGATAGAGAACTGGTTGCCAGGCAGGAAGCAAAGAGTAGGAATTAATGGATCCATTTCAGAATGGCAGGTAGTGATTAGTGGGGTGCCGCAAGGGTCGGTGCTGGGACCCCAGTTATTTGCAATATATATTAACGATTTAGACGAAGGAATTGAATGTAACATTTCCTGTGAGGTTATCCACTTATATGGCAGGAACAAAAAGGCAGATTATTACCTGAATTGTCAGAATGAACAGCAGATGCTGGTTTAAACCAAAGATAGACACAAAAAGCTGAAGTAACTCAACGGGACAGGCAGTATCTCTAGAGAGAAGGAATGGGTGATGTTTCAAGTCGAGACCCTTCTTCAGACAGATACCTGAATGGAGTCAGATTAGGAAAAGGGGAGGTGCAACGAGACCTGGATGTCCTTGTACATCAGTCACTGAAAGTCAGCATGCAGGTACAGCAGAAAGTGAAGAAAGCAAATAGCATGTTGGCCTTCATAGCGGGGGAATTTGAGTAGAGGAGCAAGGAGGTCCTACTGCAGTTGAAATTAGAGGAAGGACATTCTTGCTATTGAGGGAGTGCAGCGTAGGTTCTCCAGGTTCATTCCTGGGATGGCGGGATTGACATTTGATGAAAGAATGGATCGACTGGGCTTATATTCACTGGAATTCAGAAGGATGAGTGGGGATCTTATAGAAACATATACAATTCTTAAAGGATTGGACAGGCTAGATGCAGGAAAAATGTTCCCGGTGTTGGGGAAAGTCCAGAACTAGGGGTTATAGTTTAAGAATAAGGGGTAGGCCATTTAGGACTGAGATGTGGAAAAACTTTTTCAGCCAGAGAGTTGTTAATTCTGTGGAATTATCTGCCACAGAAAGCAGTGGAGGCCAATTCGCTGGATGTTAGAATAGCTCTTAGGGATATGGGGGAAAATCCAGAACGGGTTACTGATTTAGGATGTTCAGCCATGATCATATTGAATGGTGGTGCTGGCTCAAAGGGACTAATGGCCTACTCCTGCACCTATTTTCTATGTTTCTTTGTTTCTACCTGTAATAGTTTAGAATCATCGAGTCATACAGCACAGACACAGGCCCTTTGGCCCAACTTGCGCATTCTAACCGATATGCCCCATCTATACTAGTCCCACAGCCCGCGTTAGATATCCCTCGAAAAATGTATTTTAAATGTTGTTATACCTGTCTCAACTGCCACCACTGGCAGCCCGTTCCATACACCCACCACCCTCTGTGGATAAAGATTACCCCTCAGGTTCCTATTAAATATTTTCCCTCTCACCTTAAACATAATATCCTCTGTTTCCTGATTCCCCTGCTCTGGGTAAAAGACAGTGCATTCACCCAATCTATTCTTCTCGTGATCTTCATCATCTCTAAGATCACCCCTCAGCCTCTAGCGCACCAAGGAATAAACTCCTAGCCTGTCCAATCTTTCCCTTTACCCCAGTCCCTCATGCCCTGGCAACAAGCTCATAAATCTTATCTGTACCCTTTCCTGCTTAAGTACATCCTTCCTATGGTAGGGTAACTAAAATTGTTGAAATATTGGGAGACATACCGAACCTCTTTAAAGTTCTCAGAAAGTAGACGCAATGGCATGTTTTCTCATTGATTACAGGAAGGATGCTGTGGCTTTGGAGAGGATTCAGAAGGTGTTCACCAGGAAGATGCGTGAATTGTACGGTATTAGCAAAAAGGAGATTTACTTTAGGGATACAGCGAGGAAACAGGACCTTCAGCACACCGGGTCCTCGCCGCCCCATACACTAGCACTATCCTATACACTAGGAACAATTTAAATTTGTTACCAAAGCCAATTAACCTAGAAACCTGTATGTTTTTGGCGTGTGGGAGAGGGAACCGGAGCACCCGGGGAAAACCAAGTGGTCACAGGGAGAACATACAAACTCCACATAGGCAATACCTGTAGTCCGATCGAACCCCATCTCTGGCGCTGTATGGCAGCGATTCTATCACTGCGCCACCGTGTCACCTTGGATGTTGGATAAACCAGAATTGATTTCTCAGAAGTATTAGAGGCTGTGGGACAACCTGCTAGAAGATTATAACATTATGAGAGTATAGATGGGGTAGACATAACCTTTTTTCTCAGAATGAAAACATTAAATATTAGAGAGCCTAGATTTAACATGAGAAGGAGAAAGCTTAAGGGATGTTTTTTTACAAAGAGCATGGTGGAAAAGATCATGCTGCCGGGGAAGATAATAGAAATAATTATAAAATGTATAAGATACATTTGACATGAACAGACAGAGAAAGGAGAGTTATAGACAATGTGCAAGCATTCTTCAGACCGATGGAGCAGAGAGAAGAAAGCTGGAAAAGGGAGGTGATGGTGGGACAAAGCCTGGCAAGGTACTTTGGATCTGTCTTCACTAAGGAGGACACAAACAATATTCCTGATATAGTAGTGGGCAGAGGATCTGGGGTGACAGAGGAACTGAAGGAAATCCACATTAGGCAGGAAATGGTGTTGGATAGACTAATGGGACTGAAGGCTGATAAATCCCCAGGGCCTGATAGTCTGCATCCCAGGATACTTAAGGAAGTGGCTCTAGAAATCGTGGATGCATTGGTGATAATTTTCCAATGTTCTATTGACTCAGGATCAATTCCTGTGGATTGGAGGGTAGCTAATTTTATCCCACTTTTTAAGAAAGGCGGGGGAGAGAAAATGGAATTATAGACCAGTCAGCCTGACATCGGTGGTGGGGAAGATGCTGGAGTCAATTATAAAAGATGAGATAGCCGAGCATTTGGATAGCAGTAACAGGATCGGTCCGAGTCAGCATGGATTTACGAAGGGGAAATCATGCTTGACTAATCTTATGGAATTTTTTGAAGATGTAACTAGGAAAATGGACAAGGGAGAGCCAGTGGATGTAGTGTACCTCGACTTTCACATGGTATTGGGGGTAGAGTGCTGACATGGATAGCGAAGTGGTTGGCAGACAGGAAACAAAGAGTAGGGATTAACGGGTTCTTTTCAGAAAGGCAGGCAGTCACTAGTGCGGTACCGCAAGGCTCGGTGCTGGGACCGCAACTATTTACAATATACATCAATGATTTGGATGAAGGGATTCAAAGTAACATTAGCAAATTTGCAGATTACATGATGGTGGGTGGCAGTGTGAACTGTGAGGAGGATGCTATGAGAATGCAGGGTGACTTGGACAGGTTGGGGGAGTGGGCAGATGCATGGCAGATGAAGTTTAATGTGGATAAATGTGAGGTTATCCACTTTGGTAGCAAAAACAGGAAGGCTGATTACTATCTAAATGGCGTCAAGTTTGGAAAAGGGGAAGTACAATGGGATCTGGGGGTTCGTGTTCATCAGTCTATGAAAGTAAGCATGCAGGTACAGCAGGCAGTGAAGAAAGCGAATGCCATGTTGACCTTTATAACAAGAGGAATCAAATACAGGAGCAGTTGTACAGAGCCCTAGTGAGACCACACCTGGAGTATTGTGTGCAGTTTTGGTCCCCTAATTTGAGGAAGGACATTCTTGCTATTGAGGGAGTGCAGCGTAGGTTTACAAGGTTAATTCCCGGGATGGCGGGACTGTCATATTCTGAGAGAATGGAGCAGCTGGACTTGTACACTCTGGAGTTTACAAGGATGAGAGGATATCTCATTGAAACATATAAGATTGTTAAGGGCTTGGACACGCTATAGGCAGGAATCATGTTGGGGGAGACCAGAACCAGGGGCCACAGTTTAAGAATAAGGAGTAAGCCATTTAGAACAGAGAGTGGTGAGTTTGTGGAATTATCTGCCTCAGAGGGCGGTGGAGGCAGGTTCTCTGGATGCTTTCAAGAGAGAGCTAGATAGGGCTCTTAAAATAGCGGAGTCAGGGGATATGGGAAGAAGGCAGGAACGGGGTACTGATTGTAGGTATGTTGCAAAACTTACCTTGAGCAGCGTTGCACTTCTGCCGCTCCCCGTGTGCGCGATTTTGGCGCCTTTCCGAGGGGGGCGGGCTTAAAGTGCCTTTTTTCAACAGGCAGGACAAATCGATGAATGTCGGGCGATTTTGTTGCGGAAGAAAAATCGCTCCGACATTTCATCAATGAAGGTATTTTTAAATTACTCTAAGTTATTTATTAACTAGAGTAATTTAAAAATCACCTTCAAAAGCCGTGAGCACTGACAACTGGAAGGATTTAGCGTAGGGGAGAAGAAAAGGTAAATAGTTTATTTTTATATTAAAAGTTGGTTTTTCGGGAGGCTTTAATAATATTTTTATGTTGCGAAATGGGTTCCCAAAAAATTTATGAACAAACAATATTTTTCATACTGACTTCACTGTTAACCGCAACGTTCCAATCCGCCGCATTCCACTAAAACCCACTCGCTAGTTGATTTAAATGGCCATTAATTTACAGGAATCAAACACTAAATTCCTTCCATTTGACCCAGAAATTCATGAAAATGAGATTTAAAAATTATGTTATATTGTGGATTATTGTGTGAATGTTATTTGGATACTTAGGCAATTTAAAAAAAGTTTATCTTTTCTTAAGAAATGGATAGATGTTTAGATCTACTCATTGAATTTTGTAATTAGCTACAATTAGATAACTAACTAATTATATGCTTTAATTTCAGGTCATCCAAGTAAGATTGTTTCATATTTGTTTCAGAATGCTTCAATCTATAATAACTGAAAATTTCATTGAGTTCTCTTAATTTTTAAGAAAGTTATGGACTTTTAACTTTTCCAGATCACAGCTTTTGAGTTAAGTCAATTGAAAGGCAATGGGGAGCAAGATGCTAATTTCCGAGTATGAAAATGGCCATAACTTTCTTAATACTGAAGATATGAAAGTAAATTAGGTGTCAAATTAAACTTCTTTTTATGCTTTATCTGATGGGATAAATTGCAGACTTGATTTTTTAAATCTCAAAATTTTGTAACATTGCTACTGATTGGGGATGATCAGCCATGATCACATTGAATGGTGGTGCTGGCTCGAAGGGCCAAATGGCCTACTCCTGCACCTATTGTCTATTGTCTATTGTCTAAGTGATGGGTGGATATGGGTGATGGGGGTGGGGTTAATTGGCAGATGGGTGAAGTAAATGACAAAGACTAGAGATGAAAAGTCAGATAGGGAGAGAAGAATCTGATTTTTGAGGCAGGTACTATAACAGCATTTAAAATAACGAACAGTTTCGTGGAATGGAAAGGATTAGACGGTTGTGGGCCAAACGCAGGCGGTGAGACTTGTTTGAATGGGGCATTTTGGTTGGTATGGGCAAGTTGGGCGAAAGGGCCTGTTTCAATGCTGTATTAGTCTTTGAAAAGGGGTCTTGCAGTGCGGAAACAAACCATTTGGCCCGACTCGCCCGTGCAGACCAAGACAATAACAGCATTCAAGGTGAAATGAACTGGGTAAACGTCAGAGCGGCGCTGGGCTGTTAATTATGCGGGTGCCAGTAGATGCAATCCGGGACATAAGCGGAGTGGTGTTGGGTGTCCCAGCAACTCCAAACGCCCAGTCCTCTCTCTCTCCCAGAATTGCTGATCGCGGGCGGCTTTGACAAACAGCTGATCGGGGCGAGCCAAATGCCACTGGCAGGTCTAAATTTAAAAATACCCATCTGAGCTGTCCAACGCACAAGTCGGTGCTCATCTCACCAGCAACAACACTATCACCCGGAGCGAAATCAGGCTGGCAATTTTTCCCTCGGGCTTCTTATTTTAAAACAATCAGCAAGATTTTGAGTGTTTCCGCCTTCAAGGTGTGTGTGTTAACTAACTGGATAGAAGGTTAGTAAGATTGAAATACACTGCAGACTGTTGGATTGCACAATTGCTGACAGTAAGTAACGTGATGACCACTGCGTGTATTTCTGTGTGTCTGTGTGTGTGTGTGTGTGGCTGCAGCAAATTCTGAGCCATTATCCCAATCACAGCATCTCTTTTTTATTATTATTTGGGAAAGGGTGCGTTAATAAGAATCGAAAGAAAATTTGCCCGCAGTTTGCTGCCTCGAGTTTCGTACCGCCCATCCGAGCGCTATGGAGTGTCACTGCGGTAACCCATGTTTAGTCTTTCCCTTTCCAATATTACAATACTCCCTTTCCAGTACTGCGTTACAATTGGCATGTTTGTTTTCACCGTCTCCTTCCTTTTGATTTGCATTACATCAAATCGTGTTGCTGCAAGTTCTATAACCAAACATGATCAATGTAGAAGAATGTAGAGACAAGGAACTGCAGGTGTAGGTTTAGAAAAAAAGACAGTGCCGGAGTAACAGAGTTTAGTAGGATGGGGGGTCTATATTGAAACCTAACCGAATAGTGAAAGACCTGGATAGAGTGCATGTGGAGAGGATACTTCCACTAGGACCAGAGGCCATAGCCTTAAGTTCAAATTCAAGTCTAGTTTATTCGTCACATTCACATACCACATGTGCAGTGAAATGAAAAGTGGCAATGCTTGAGAATTGTGCAAAAAAAACGACAAAACAGAATAAAACAGAATCACATATTCACATGTTACATATTTGTGGGAGGAAACAAAAAGAAAAAAACAGCAATTTTAAAAAGACACCACACAGCAGTAAGTTGGTGCAGTAAAGTTAGTCCCTGGTGAGATAGGAGTTTACAGTCCTAATGGCCTCTGCGAAGAAACTCCTTCTCATCCTCTCCGTTTTCACAGCATGGCAACGGAGGCGTTTGCCTGACCGTAGCAGCTGGAACAATCTGTTGCTAGGGTGGAAGGGGTCTCCCATGATCTTGTTGGCTCTGGAGTTGCACCTTCTGATGTATAGTTCCTGCAGGGGGGCGAGTGTAGTTCCCATAGTGTGTTCGGCCGAACGCACTACTCTCTGCAGAGCCTTCTTGTCCTGGGCAGAGCAGTTCCCAAACCAAATTGTGATGTTTCCGGACAAGATGCTTTCCACAGCCGCTGAGTAGAAGCACTGGAGGATCCCCAGATACACTCTGAATTTCCTCAATTGCTTGAGGTGGTAAAGGCGCTGCCTTGCCTTACTCGCCAGTGCTGCAGCGTGCGATGTCCATGTCAGATCCTCAGAGATGTGGACTCCCAGATATTTAAAGCAGTTCACCCTATCCACAGTATCCCCATTTATCTTCAATGGTGTGTATGTCCTCGGATGTTGTGCCCTCCTAAAGTCCACGATCAGCTCCTTAGTTTTTTTGACATTCAAGAGAAGGCTGTCCTGACACCACAGTGCCAGATCAGCTACCTCCTCCCGGTAGGCCTTCTCATTGTTATCGGAGATCAGGCCCCCCACCACAGTGTCATCAGCAAACTTGATTATAGAGTTGGAGCTGAACCTAGCCACACAGTCATGTGTGTACAGGGAGTACAGTAGGGGGCTGAGGACGCAACCCTGGGGGGATCCTGTGCTCAGGATGAGGGACTTCGATGTATTTCCTCCCATCTTGACTACCTGGGGCCTGGCGGTGAGAAAGTCCAGGACCCAGGCACATAGTGGGGTGTTGAGCCACAATTCCAGCAGCTTCTCAGCAATTGGTGGGGACTATCGTGTTGAAGGCTGAACTGAAGTCTATGAACAGCATCCTCACTTAGCCCCCCTTCTGGCTGTCAAGGTGAGAGAGAGCGGTGTCAGAATAAAAGGATGTACCTTTAGAAAAGATATGAGGAGGAATTTCATTAGTCAGAGGAAGGTGAAACAGTGTAATTCATTGCCACAGGCGGCTGTGGAGGCCAAGTAATTGATTATTTTTAAATTGGTCAATTCTTGATTAGTTCCTGTGTCAGAGTTTATGGGGAGATGGCAGGAAAATGGGGTGGAGAGGCAAAGATAGATCAGCCATGGTTGAATGGGCCGTATTGACAAATTCTGGTCCTATGACATGAACTTATGAGTAACTCAGTGGGTCAGGAGGCCTCTCTGGAGAACATGGATAGGCAACGTTTGAGACCTTTCTTCAGTAATTAGCATATCTTTGTTACGGAGAAATCCTGTCCAACCAATTTGATTGAGTTTTTCATACGGTTGCAAAATTAATTGATGAGGGCGGTATGGTTCATGTAGTCTATGTGGACCTCAGCAAGGCCTTTGACCAGACACCACATGAGCTGGTTCAAAAGATGAGAGTATGTGGGATGCAGGACAAGATAACAAATTAGATCTGAGCTTGGTTTGGTGATATGAGACAGGATGACGGAGGAAGTAGTTCTTGTGACTGAAAACCTGTGACCAGTGGTGCAACACAAGGATTGGTGTAGCACATGTATGGTATATATACATTCATGATTTATAAGTGGATGTAACACGTGAGTTTAATTTGATAAAGAGGTGTAATGATAAGCTTTTTGTTGCGTGCCAACCAGTCAGCAGAAAGACTATACAGGATTACAATCGAGCCGTACACAGTGTACAGATCCAGGACAAAGTGAATAACATTTAGTGTAAAGTAAAATCCAATTAAAGATAGCCCGAGGGTCTTCAATGAAGTAGATATTAGCTCAGGACCACTCTCTAGTTGTTGGAAAGAAACTGTCTCTAAATCTGGAGGTTTGTGTTTTCGCCCTTCTGTACTTCTTGCCTGATGGGAGAGGGGAGAAGAGGGAGTGGCCAGGGTGAAACTCGTCCTTGATTATGCTGGTGGCCTTGCCAAGGCAGTGTGAAGTGTAGATGGATTCAAAGGAAGGGAGTTTTATTTGTGTGATGGTCTAGGCTGCATCCACAATTCTCTGCAATTTCTTGCGGTCTTGGATGGAGCTGTTCCCAAACCATGCTGTGATGCATCCGATAAAATGCTTTGCACAGTGCAATTGTAGAATAGAGCTCATTTGCAGGTGACATGCCAATCAGTATTGTCGTTAATAGGGAAGGGGATAGCCTTGGGCTTCTGGCCAACATTAATGAGTTGGTACAATGGGCAGAGCAATGTGATATGGAATTTAATCCAAATAAGTGTGAGGTAATGTACTTTGGGAGGATGATTACGGGTAGGACATGCTCTAGGGGATACTGAGAAACAATGAGAACTTTGTTCATGAGTATGACAATTCATAAAGATGGCAGCACAGGTAGATAAGCATACCTACACAGGTAAACAAGCCATACCGGATAGAGTAGATGCAAGGAACTGCAGAAATTGGTTTACAAAAAAAGACATAAAGTGCTGGAGTAACTCAACGGGTCAGACAACATCTCTGGAGAACATGGAAACATGACTGATCTTGACGGAAACATTACCTATCCATGTCCTCCAGCGACGCTGCCTGGAGTTACTCCAGCACCTTGTGTCTTTTTTTAAGCCAGCATCTGCAGTTCTTTGTTTCTATGATGCCAAGTTAAACTAATCTCCAGTGCCTGCCTGTGATCCATATCCCTCCATTCCCTGTATATCCATGTGCCTATTAAAAGCTCAGAAGAATGTCACTATCGTATCTGCCGCCACCACCTCCCACGGCAGCGCATTCCAGACACTCGCCACTCTTGGTGTGTAAAAAAGAAACTTGCCCCGCACATTCCTTCCCTGATGGCTGCTGGGCCATGCAATTCCCAGGATAGATACACTGATGCACCTTGTATCCAGGCTCCGTCAAATTCAGTGATTTTGTTCTTGAATCTCGCTGGGCTAAGCAGGGATGCTGATCCAGCGATTTGCACTCTAATTATAACTGTCTCATGTTGTAGTTTGAGAATGTTGTTCAGATGATGTTAACCCCTTGCTTAGACCAGGCCTGGCGCCAGGAGTGGTAGGTTTGCTGTATGAGGAGGTACCAATAACTTGGCAGAGAAAGTGAAGAGGTCCTGCAGAAATAATTTAGGAAGTTAAGCAGAAAGTTGAAAAGCAGGACATGATGGGCTGTAATCTCCAAATTGCTCTTTACATCATGTGCTAATGAGGCTAGGAATAGGAAAATAGAGCAGGTGGGTGTGTGGCTGAGGAGTTGGGGCAGAAGATTGTGATTTGGACCTCTTTTGGGGCAGAGGTGACTATACAAGGAAAATGGGTTCAATAGAGGGGAACAATATTCTGGCTGGAGATTTGCTGGAGCTATTTGGGAGGATATCCACACCTCCAGATTCACAAACAGTTTCTTCCCAGCTGTTAACAGGCAACTGAACAGTCTTCTCATCAGTTAAAGTAGGGTCCCGACCTCCCATCTACCTCATTGGAGACCTTTGAACTTTCTTTAATCGGACTTTATCAGATGTCAATGTTATTTCTTTGCACTGAATGTTGTACCTATTATCCTTTATCTTTATTTGTGCACTGTGGGTGGCTTGATTGTAGTCATGTATAGATTTATCTTTGACTGGGTAGCACACAAACAAAAGCTTTTCACTGTATCTCGGTACACATGACAATAATAAACTAAACTTAGTTAAATGAAACTAAAATAGTTTGGAAGGCAGTAGTGTGGCTGATGAGATATTTGAAGTTATTATAGAAATAAAAGCAAGTATGGGATGAAAGCTTACAACATATACATTACTGTTTGTTAAACGCCAGAGACTCTTTAATAAAATTTAAAGTATTACATAGATTATATTACTCCAAAACAAAATTAACCAGAATGTTTCCAAATATCTCACCTATCTGTGATAAATGTCAATACCTAGAAGCCAACTTATACCTTGGTAAATTGCATAAAAATTATAAAATTTTGGATGGATATTTTTTAAATTATTTCTGAAGTTTTTAATATTCAATTGAAACCTGGTCCAAAATTAATAATATAGGGAATATCAGAACAAAGTATAAAACTTACAACAAATCAAATACATTTTCTTGATTACAGTATAATTACTGGGAAAAAATTAATATTAAGATTTTGGAAAAACCCAACAACGCCCACAATTAAAATGTGGGTTACAGAAATGTCTGAGACCTTACACTTGGAAAAAATTAGACTTTTCTTAACTGACAAATCAGAACTATTTGCTAGAATATGGTCTCCATTTAATGATTTTTTAAAGAGGTAAATTGGTTCAACACAGAAACTGGACTGAAACCTGAGCTCAGGATTAGACGAATAACTATGCCTTATAATCTACGGACCTATCTCCAAAATTGGGCCCTTTGGCCCAACGCCCATGCCATCCAATATGTTAATCCTATTATCCCACATTTGACCCATATCACTCTATATCTTTTGTATCCATGTACCTGACCAAATGTCTTTTAGAAGCTGTTATTGGATCTGCCTCAGACATTTATTCTAGCAATTAATTTCAGGTATCCACCACCCTCCATGTGGAAACGTTGCCCCTTCAGGTCCCTATTAAATCATTCCCCTCTCAGCTTAAACCTATGGCCTCCAGTTCTTGATTTCCCAACCTTTGGAAAAATAATGTTCTCCTTTAGTTATCCATCTCACCTATTCTTGCATTCCAAATGTTTTCCCCTCTCTCTTTATCAGTTTATAGACAATTCTTTTCAGTTCTATCTTTCAAAAAATTCTAAAAAAAAGAACAGAAGCTTTGTATGAATGTAATTGATCAACAAACCGTGTTGTTATTATGTGTTTATGCCTCTAATAAAAATAATTTTAAAAAAAATAAAAATCAATAAAAGCAAGCAAATTTTAAAGACAGCGCGGGATGGGAAGTGATAGACTAAGTTACATTTACTTTAATGCAAAGCCTTACCCTAAGGCAGCTAAGCTCAATACATGGATAGGTTTATGGGATTGTGATATAGCTATTACAGAAATATGGTTCAGGGAGGGACAAAACTGGCACCTCAGTTTTCCAGGATACAAATGCTACGGAAGGGATAGAGGTGAAAGTAAGAGTGGGCAGAGAACATCAGGGTGATACATAGAGAGGATATTCTCGGGTGATTGTCCAACAAGGCTATATGGGGGGAATTGGGAAATAAGGGGTGATTGAACCATAGACATCCCCAATAATCAGTAGCAATTAGAGGAACATAGAAACAGAAAAATAGGTGCAGGACTAGGCCATTCGGCCCTTCAAGCCAGCACCGCCACCCAATATGATCATGGCAATATGATCATGTGGATAAATGTGAGGTTATCCACTTTGGTGGCAAAAACATGAGGGTAGACTATTATATGAATGGTGGCAGATTAGGAAATGGGGAGATGCAACGAGACCTGGGTGTCATGATACACCAGTCATTGAAAGTAGGCATGCAGGTGCAGCAGGCAGTGAAGAAAGCAAATGGTATGTTAGCATTCATAGCGAAAGGATTTGAGTGTAGGAGCAGGGAGGTTCTACTGCAGTTGTACAGGGTTTTGGTGAGGCCACACCTGGAGTATTGCGTACAGCTTTGGTCTCCAAATCTGAGGAAAGACATTCTTGCCATAGAGGGGGTACAGAGAAGATTCACCAGACTGATTCCTGGGATGTCAGGACTTTCATATGAGGAAAGACTGGATAGACTCAGCTTGTACTCGCTGGAATTTAGAAGATTGAGGGGGGATCTTATAGAAACTTACAAAATTCTTAAGGGGTTGGACAAGCTAGATGCTGGAAGATTGTTCCTGATGTTGGGGGAGTCCAGAACAAGGGGTCACAGTCTAAGGATAAGGGGGAATTCCTTTAGGACTGAGATGAGGAAAACATTCTTTACACAGAGAGTGGTGAGTTTCTGGAATTCTCTGCCACAGAAGGTAGTTGAGGCCAGTTCATTGGCTATATTTAAGAGGGCGTTAGATGTGGCACTTGTGGCTAAAGGGATCATGGGGTATGGAGAGAAGGCAGGTACGGGATACTGAGTTGGATGATCAGCCATGATCACATTGAATGACGGTGCACGCTCGAAGGGCCGAATGGCCTACTCCTGCACCTATTTTTTCTATGTTTCTTTCTATGTTTCTATGGCTGATCATCCAAAATCAGTACCCCGTTCCTGCTTTTTCGCCATATCCCTTAATTCCATTATCGCTAAGAGCTAAATCTAACTCTCTCATGAAAACATCCAGTGAATTGGCCTCTACTGCCTTCTGTTGCAGAGAATTCACAGATTCACAACTCTCTGGGTGAAGAAGTTTTTCCTCATCTTAGACCTAAATGGCCTACCCCGTATTCTTAAACTGTGACCCCTGGTTCTGGACTCCCAAAACATCGGGAACATTTTTCCAGCATATCACCTGCCCAATTCTTTAAGAATTGTATATGTTTCTATAAGATTCCCTCTCATCCTTCTAAATTCAAGTGAATACAAGCCCAGCCTGCCCATTATGTCATTATATGTCAGTCCCACCATCCTGGGAATTAACCTAGTGGACCTACGCTGCACTCCCTCAATAGCAATAATGTCTTCCTCTAATTAGGAGACCAAAATTGCACACAATACTCCAGGTGTGGTCTCACCAGGGTCCTGTACAACTGCAGGAGGATCTCCTTGTTCCAGAACTCAAATCCGCTCGCAATGAAGGCCAACATGACATTAGCTTTCTTTACTGCCTGCTGTACCTGCATGCTTACTTTCAGTGACTGATGCATGACCAGATCTTGTTGTAACTCCCCTTTTCCTAATCTGACATGATTCAGATAATAATCTGCCTTCCTGTTCTTGCCACCAAAGTAGATAACCTCACATTTATCCACATTATACTGCATCTGCCATGCATCTGCCCACTCACCCAACCTGTCCAAGTCACCCTGCAGCTTCATGGCATCCTCATCGCAGCTCACATTTCCACCCAGCTTTGTGTCATCCGCAAACTTGGAGATGCCACATTTCCTTCCCTCGTCTAAATCGTTAATATATATTGTAAATAACTGGGGTCCCAGCACTGAGCCTTGCGGCACCACACTAGTCGCTGCTTGCCATTCTGAAAAGGACCCATTAATTCCTACTCTTTGCTTCTAGTCTGCCAACCAGTTCTCTATCCACGTCAATACCCTACCTCCAATACCATGCACTCTAATTTTGCACACTAATCTCTTGTGTGGGACCTTGTCAAAGGCTTTTTGAAGTCCAGGTACACCACATCCACTGGGTCTCCTTATCCATTCTACTTGTTACATCCTCAAAAAAGTCCAAAAGATTAGTCAAGCATGACTTCTCCTTCATAAATCCATGCTGACTTTGACCGATCCTGTCACTGCTTTATACAAACAAATACTGTACATAGGGAGACTGTAGAAAAGTGTAGGAATAACAGACTTGTAATAGTAGGTGATTTCATCTTTCTTAATATTTTACTGTGACTGCCATGATGGTAAGGAATTAGATGAGGCAGAATTTGTCAAGCATGTCCTGGGAAGTTTCCACAAGCAATCTGTAGGTGGACTTGTAGAAAGAGGGTGGCACATAATTTTAGTGATATTAGACAGGAATTCGCAAGAGATGATTGATACAGGTTGTTAGTAAGTTACTGAATGAAAATCTGAAGGACAGAATCTATCTGCATTTACAAGACTATGACTAATTAGGTTAGTTTAGTTTAGAGGTACAGCATGGAAACAAGCCCTGCGACCCACCATTGATCACCTGTTAACTCTAGTTCTATGTTATCCCACATTTTATCCATTCCCTGCAGTTTAGTTTATTGTCACGTGTACTGAGGTACAATGAAAAGCTTTCCCTACACACTAGGGGCAATTTTACAATGCTCAATTAACCTACAAACCAGCATGTCTTTTGGATGTGGGTGAAAACTGGAGCACCTGGAAAAAAACCCATGCAATCACAATCTCTGCCCAGACAGCAACCGAGGTCAGGATTATCTCTGAAGAACATGGGTAGGTGACGTTTCGGGTCAGAAACCTTTCACCAGAGCCTAAAGCAGAGCTCAGACCTGATCATCACTAATCCATGTTCTCCAGAGCATCTGAAGAAGAATCCTGATCCAAAACGTCAGTTATCCATGTTCTCCAGTGATGCAACCTGACCTGCTGAGTTACTCCAGTACTTTGTGTACTTTGTTTTGGTTAAAGAAATGTCTTGTTAGTCGCCCTCAGGTCAAACACAGTCTTCCTTTCAGCAAGAAATAATTACTCGTCATGAAGGTAGTGTCCTCGGATATACTAAGGAGGATCGTCATGACAGTGAAGATAGCAGGGATCATGGATGATCCAAGACAGCTAAATCTAGATTATTTTGAAGAAAAGGTATTGTCTGAGAATTCAGAAGCTGTAACTTACAGAGTGGGGTCCTCGGGGAAGGCCTGATGACAGCTTCAGTGATGTATGAAATCTACACCACATTATGGATTTTCTCCCATCATGTTACCTTGCTGGAGAAGCCACATAGCTATCTCCATTGGCACATCACGTATGTCAGCCCATTACCTGTCTGGCTTTGTCCTGCCCCTCCTCTCTTCCCATTTGTGAGGCGATGGACTATTTTAGTTTAATTTTACTTTTTGTTATCATGTGTACCAATAATCTGTAAAAAGCTTATGTTTGTGTGTATATCCAGTCAAAGAAAAGATTACACATGATAAAGGATATGGGTTACACATTTAATGCAAAGTTGAAGTCCAAATAAAATCGGATTAATTAAAGTTTAAAGGTCTCCAATGAGGTAGACGGGAGGTCAGGACTGATCTCTAGTTGGTGAGAGGGTGGTTCACTTGCCTGATTACAGCTGGGAAGAAACGGTTCCTGAATCTGGAGGTGTGCATCTTCAAACTTCTGTACCCCTTGCTTGATGAGAGAAGGAGTGTCCAGGTTGAGACAAGTAAATGATTGAAGCAGAGGTCATGCTAACATGCAAGAATGGGTGAGATGGATAACTAAAGGAGAACATTCTTTTTCCCAAGGTTGGGAAATCAGGAACTGGAGGCCATAGGTTTAAGCTGAGAGGGGAACGATTTAATAGGGACCTGAAGGGGCAACGTTTCCACGGAGGGTGGTGGATGCCTGAAATGAACTGCTAGAATAAATGTCTGAGGCAGATCCAATAACAGCTTCTAAAAGACATTTGGTCAGGTACATGGATACAAAAGATATAGAGTGATATGGGTCAAATGTGGGATAATAGGATTAACATATTGGATGGCATGGGCGTAGGGCCAAAGGGCCTGTTTCTTGCTCTATGACTCTATAACATGGTACAAAGAGCAGACAATGCCTATGTGGTTGGCTTGTAGGTTCAGAAGGCTGGTTACCACCCACACCGACTGGTTGGGTTACAAATCTATTTCCTTCTTGTTCCAATATCCTTGTATGTAAAGAAAGAAACTGCAGATGCTGGTTTATACCGAAGATAGACACAACATTTTGGAGTAACTCAGTGGGTCAGGCAGTATTTCTGGAGAAAGGCATAGGTGATGTCTCGGGCTGAGACAATAGACAATAGACAATAGACAGTTTGAAGAACACTCTCGACCTGAGACGTCACAAATTCCTTTTCTCTTGAGTTACTCCTGCATTTTGCCTCTAACTTCCTTGTATGAAAATATTGGTTTCGCAATCTGATGTTCCACTTGTAACAAGTAAGTTGATTTACAGGTAAGACTTTGCACAGAGCTGAAAAGATATATATAGTTTCTAGCCATGTACACTTAACATGAGCGAGAGCAGGAACAGGGAGATACGGGACCTGAATGTGTGTCTGAGTAACTGGTGCAGGGGGCAGGGATTTAGATTGTTAGATCACTGGGATCTGTTTTGGAGTAAGGGGGAACTGTACAAAAGGAAAGGATTGCATCTTAACTGGTGGGGGCCAGCATTCTGGCAGGCAGGTTTGCCACTGCTACACGGGTGGTTTTAAACTGAATAAGGGGGGTGGGGTGTCAAATGAGATAGCAGACGATGGAGTTAAAGGGAAAGAGAATAAAGGGATGGTTAATCACCCCAGAATTAACAGGAAAGGAAGCTCACAAAGGGATAGGAGAGTATGGTCAAGTGTAATAGGGATCGGTGTGAAAGGTGAGATACGTAAGGAATTAAAAGTATTGTATATGAATGCGCGAAATATAAGAAGTAAAGTATAAAAAGTAGATGAGCTTGAGGCTCAGTTAGAGGTTGGTAGATATGACATTGTGGGGATTACTGAGAAGTGGCTGCAGGAGGATCGGGCCTGGGAACTTAATATTCAGGGTTATACATCCTATAGAAAGGACAGGCAGGTGGGCAGAGGAGGGGAGGGTAACTCTGCTGGTGAGGGATGGAATTCAGTCCCTTGCGAGGGAAGACATATGGACTGACGAGGTGAAGTCGCTGTGGATTGAGTTGAGGAATTGTAAAGGCAAGAAGACACTAATTGGTGTTATTTACAGACCCCCAAATAGTAGCCCGGATGCAGGGTGTAAGTCGCAGCAGGAGTTAAAACTGGCATGTAACAAAGGTAATGCCACTGTGGTGATGGGGGATTTCAATATGCAGGTAGACTGGGAAAATCAGGTTGGTTCAGGACCCCAAGAAAGAGAGTTTGTAGAATGCCTCCGAGATGAATTCCTAGAGCAGCTTGTAATGGAGCCCACCAGAGAAAAGGCAATTCTAGATTTAGTGTTGTCCAATGAACCAGATATTATAAGAGAACTCGAGGTAAAGGAACTGCTTGGAGGTAGTGATCACAATATGATTAATCTGCAATTTGAGAAGGAGAACGTTAAATCGGAAGTGGCAGTGATGCAGTTGAACAAAGGGGATTATGAAGGCATGAGAGGGGAGCTGGCCAAAGTAGACTGGAAAGGGATCCTAGCAGGAATGACAGTGGAACAGCAATGGCAGGAATTTCTGGGCATAATCCGGAAGACGCAGGATCATTTCATTCCAAAAAGGAAGAAAGATTCTAAGGGGAGTAGGAGGTAACCGTGGCTGACAAGAGAAGTTAGGGATAGAATAAAACTATAAGAAAAGATGTATAACACAGCAAAGAGTAGCCAGAAGCCAGAGGATTGGGAAACTTTCATAGGACAACAGAAGGAAACAAAACGGGGCAATACGGGCTGAAAAGATGAAGTACGAGGGGAAGCTGGCCAGGAATATAAAGAAGGACAGTAAAAGCTTCTTTAGAAATGTTGAAGGGAAAAAGAGTAGCAAAGTCAAATGTGGGTCCCTTGAAGGCAGACACTGGTGAAATAATTATGGGCAGCAAGGAAATGGCAGAAGAGTTGAATAGGTACTTTGGATCTATAACCATATAACCATATAACAATTACAGCACGGAAACAGGCCATCTCGGCCCTTCAAGTCCATGCCGAACAACTTTTTTCCCTTAGTCCCACCTGCCTGCACTCATACCATAACCCTCCATACCCTTCTCATCCATATGCCTATCCAATTTATTTTTAAATGATACCAACGAACCTGCCACCACCACTTCCACTGGAAGCTCATTCCACACCGCTACCACTCTCTGAGTAAAGAAGTTCCCCCTCATGTTACCCCTAAACCTCTGTCCCTTAATTCTAAAGTCATGTCCTCTTGTTTGAATCTTCCCTATTCTCATAGGGAAAAGCTTGTCCACATCAACTCTGTCTATCCCTCTCATCATTTTAAAGACCTCTATCAAGTCCCCCCTTAACCTTCTGCGCTCCAGAGAATAAAGACCTAACTTATTCAACCTATCTCTGTAACTTAGCTGTTGAAACCCAGGCAACATTCTAGTAAATCTCCTCTGTACCCTCTCTATTTTGTTGACATCCTTCCTATAATTGGGCGACCAAAATTGTACACCATACTCCAGATTTGGTCTCACCAATGCCTTGTACAATTTTAACATTACATCTGTCTTCACTAAGGGGGACATAAGCAATCTCCCAGATATACTGGAGGACAGAAGATCTAAGGGGGTAGAGGAACTGAAATAAATTTTAATTAGGCGAGAAATAGTATTGGATAGGCTAATGGGACTGAAGGATGATACATCCCCTGGGCCTGATGGTCTGCATCCCAGGGTCCTCAGGGAGGTGGCTCTAGAAATAGTGGACACATTGGTGTTCATTTTCCAATGTTCAATAGATTCAGGATCAGTTCCTGTGGATTGGAGGATAGCTAATGTTATCCCACTTTTCAAGAAAGGAGCGAGAGAGAAAACGAGGAATTACAGACCAGTTAGCCTGACTTCGCTGGTGGAAAGATGCTGGAGTCACTTATTAAAGAGGTAATAATGGAGCATTTGGATAGCAATAAAAGGATTAGTCCAAGACAACATGGATATATGAAAGGGAAATCATGCTTGACTAATCTGGAATTTTTTGAGGATGTGACAAGTAAAATGGATGAAGGGGTGCCAGCGGATGTAGTGTATCTAGACTTTCAGAAATCCTTTGATAAGGCCCCGCACGGGAGACTGGTGACTAAAATTAGAGCACATGGTATTGGGGATAGGGTGTTGACGTGGATAGAAAATTGGTTAGCAGACCGGAAGCAAAGAGTAGGAGTGACCGGGTACTTTTCAGAATGGCAGGCAGTGGCAAGTGGAGTGCCGCAAGGCTCGGTGTTGGGGCCCCAACTGTTGACCATATATATAAATGATTTGGAAGAGGGAATTGGGATCAACACTAGCAAGTTTGCAGATGACACAAAGCTGGGTGGCAGTGTGAACTGTGAAGAGGATGTTAGGAGGTTGCAGGGGGACCTGGACAGGTTGAGTGAGTGGGCAGATGCGTGGCAGATGCAGTATAATATAGATAAATGTGAGGTTATCCACTTTGGCGGCAAAAAACAAGGGGGCAGATTATTATCTCAATGGGGTTAGGTTAGATAAGGGGGAGGTACAGCGAGACCTGAATGTCCTTGTACACCAGTCACTGAAAGTTGGCGTGCAGGTACAGCAGGCAGTGAAGAAAGCTAATGGAATGTTGGCCTTCATAACAAGAGGATTTCAGTACAGGAGTAAAGAGGTTCTTCTGCAGTTGTATAGCACTCTGGTGAGACCACATCTGGAGTATTATGGAGTGTACAGTTTTGGTCTCCTAATTTGAGGAAGGACATCCTTGTGGTTGAGGTAGTGCAGCGTAGGTTCACGAGATTGATCCCTGGGATGGCGGGACTATCATATGAGGAAAGATTGAAAGGACTAGGCTTGTATTCACTGGAGTTTAGAAGGATGAGGGGGAATCTTATAGAAACATATAAAATTATAAAAGGATTGGACAAGCTAGATGCAGGAAAAATGTTCCCAATGTTGGGCGAGTCCAGAACCAGGGGCCTTGGAATAAAGGGGATCTCATTTAAGACTGAGGTGAGAAAAAACATTTTCACCCAGAGGGTTGTAAATTTATGGAATTCCCTGCCACAGAGGGCAGTGGAGGCCAAGTCACTGGATGGATTTAAGAGAGAGTTAGATAGAGCTCTAGGGGCTAGTGGAGTCAAGGGACATGGGGAGAAGGCAGGTACTCGTTATTGATAGGGGACGATCAGCCATGATCACAATGAAAGGCGGTGCTAGCTCAAAGGGCCAAATGGCCTCCTCCTGCACCTATTTTATATGTTTCTATGTTTCTATTAACATAATTAAAAAACAGCTACATATGCAATAATCAATCATGCAATGTTATCAGTAATACTTTGTAACCAGACCATAATGTATTTTACCCTGAATTGCGATGATCAGAGTTGATACAATAAACAATAAACATCTATTTTCTATGTTTCTATGTAACATCAGCTGAGAAAGAAGCAGAGTTAATGTTTCGGGTTCTTTTTATGATATTTGGATGAAGGGTCCCACACTGGAAACGATAACCTATTTCATTCTCCACAGATGCTGCCTGACTTGCTGGGAACTTTATTTGTGTTTCCAGCATTTTTCCGATTTTATTTCTGATTTTTGGAATCAGCAGTTTAAAAAAAGTTATTTTTGACTGTCTAGCATCAGTGGTTTGTTGATTAATTATTGAAATCACAAATTGAATCAATCTTTTTAATATATTCTGTGTACGTTTGAGATTTTTAAAATGAAATGGAAGACTCAACCTTATCAACAAACTTTTCTGACAAACTGGTCAGAGTCATTTATTTAGTTGTGGATGATTCATTGAATATACAGCACAGGAATGGGCACTTCAGCTGACAATGTTTGTGACAAACATGATGCCAAATTAAACTGATCTCATTTGCCTGTACATGATCCTTATCCCTCTATTCCCTGCACTTCCATGTGCCTATCTAAAAGCCACCTAAACACCACTATCGTATCTGCCTCCACCACCACCCATGGCAAAATGTTCTCGCCCCCACTACTCTGTGCAAAAGATCCTGCCATGCACATCTCCATTAAACTCAGACAGCAGAATTGAGCATTTCCCCCTGGAAATGGAAGGTCAAAGGGAAGGTCAGCAATCAGCTAACTGAGATTCCCTTACAACCCTGTGCAAAGACCCTCCTATATTAGTATTGACCAGTCAACAAGTGACCTGATTGGAAGGTATTACCGATCTTCCAATCTACCTCATTGTAACCATAGAGTCACACAGTGTGAAACCAGGCCCTTCAGCTCAACTTGTCGATGCTGACCAAGATGCCTCATCTACACTAGTCCTCCCTGCCAGCATTTGGCCCATATCCCTCTAAACCAATGCTATCCAAGTACCTGTCTAAATGACTGAAAAGGGGATATAGTTGCGCTTTCCTTCATATGAACTTTCTCTGTAGCTCTAAGATTATATTCTGCACTCCTGTTTCTTTTATTTTTTGTACTATTTTATTTTTTGTGCTTGTGTATGGATGATTTGCCTGTATAGGACACAAAGCATGCTTTCACTGTATCTTAATACACGTGACAAAAATATTCCAATACCTTTGAGTGGATGCGGGGTGAGATGATATCACTAGTGAAGAATGTCTGCCTGTGGAACTCGCTTGTCAACTGTCCCCTGTCTATAACAAAGACTCTTGCTGACAAATGCTTTGACAGAAGTCCCATAGTTCACAGTCCTGGGTCTCAAGAGGATCACAAAATAAGACACAAAGTGTTTGAGTGGTCCTGCCCCATGCCCATCCATCAACCAACACCACCAGAAGCATTATATACGGTGGGAGTTTGCTGCCTGAAAAACTCTGCTCCATTTTCCACAGTACAACCTTCACAAAAGCATTATCATTCAATCAAAAATAAGTGTGTATTTACTTAGACACAAGGAACTGCAGATGCTCATTTACAAAAAAAAACACAAAGTGCTGGAGCAACTCAGCAGGTCGGGCAGCATCTCTGGCGATGAATATATGACTGGTGGAAGGATCATGTTGAAAGTGGCACAAATCAGATTACTTTAGTTTAATTTATGATACAGCCCCTTCAGCCCATTGACTCCGCACCAACCAGTGATCACCCGTATACTAGTTCCATCCTACACACTAGGGACAATTTACAGAAGCCAATTAACCTACAAACCTGTACACCTTTGGAATGTGGAAGGAAACAGGAGCACCCGGAGAAAACCCTTGCAGAACAGACAAATTCCGAACAGTACAGCACCGGTACTGTTAGGGTCGAACCTTTGTCGCTGATGCTGTAGGAGTCTGGGCGACCTTGACCTCTTTCTTATGTTGATGTACTTCCTCGCTGGAAAATTCTCCTGGCTCCGAGTCCAATGTGGACTGTGGATTTGATGGTTGATCGTTTCGAGGCTTTCCGAGGTAGATTAGTACGGGATGTCAAAGGTTACGGGGAGAAGGCAAGTGAATGGGATTGAGAGGGAAAAACAAATCCGCCATGATCGAATGGCGCAGTAGGCTTGTTGGAGCCAATAAGAAGTAAGTTTATTGTAGTCATGTCTAGTTACCTTTAATTATTATATGCCTGTGTTAATGTGGGTGGGTTTTATCCATAGTCCGGGCTAGAGGATTCTGGTGCAGAATCTCAGATGATTAATTTGAGTTTTGATGTCGGGCCATGGGTTGAAACAGTTTTCTACCATGGCCACGGGCATGATCGGGACATATATATATATATATATATATATATATATATATATATATATGTTGTCAGACGATGTACTTTTACAAGAAGAAGACTTTATGATTTATATGATATGAATGGAACGACGATTGAGAATGGAAAGTTATGGGTTATTTCATTGTTTTGTATTACTACAATAAAGAAGCTATTAATCAAGAGACTACTTCTGGTAGATTCATCTTTGCTGTTTCAAATGTGTCGTGGAGTGCGTGAGACTACTTTTCTAATCATACCCAACAAATTAGTGGCTATCGAAATTGGATTTTGGGAAGTTGTAAAAACTGCAGCTTCAAGACTCGATGGGCTGAATGGCCTAATTCTGCTCATGTGACTTATGAACGTGAGATGGACTTTGGTGCCCCTGCCCGTACATTGCAGCGGGAACCTCAGTCCGGGCTATGTGCATGGGGCTTGGATTATTTACTCTGTGACCTCCTCTACTCTCCCCTCCTGAGTCCAGAATTGCTGCGGCCATTGCCGCAGTGAGACAAGAGCTGGAGCAGTAACAAGAGTCAGGCACTTGGCTGAGATCGAACACCCAGCTGCACCGAATGTGATCTGCTTCCTTGTGAGCCGAGATACAAGTCTGGCCGTGTGCTCCTTGGCTGCAATACCAGACAAAGGTTGCAGATTCCAGCCGGATATCATCACTGACACATACAAAGCTCATCATAAATAAGAGGAGAAGGCCATTCAGTCCATCGAGCCTGTGCCTGCACATTCGATAAAGTCAGCACTGATCCTCTCACTCGGAAGCCTCCAATGGTTTTTCATTATTGCATGTACTGAGGGACAGTGGAATTCTTATTTTACATTAGTAAATTATTACAATACATAGGCACAGTCCAAGGTTAAGTATAAAGTGTATAGAAATAGCCCAGCTGCAGTCGCCGGGTTTTGCTGTTTCCAAAGTCCCAGCTGCAGCCGTCGTCTCCATCCGGATCGGCCAGTGAACTATCGTTCCTCTCCTCGCCTGGTCACGTTCAGCTTTTTGTGTCAGAACCCTTCTTCAGACTGGCTGGGAGTGCAGAACTTCTTCAAAGTAGATAAATTAGATTAGACTAGATTTTTTTATTACTTGTCGTTCGAACCTCAGAGAGGCTCGAACAAAACTCCGCTTCTACAAGCCATACAACAGAACAATTCATAAAAAAACACACAGACAATTCAATTGACACAAACATCCATCACAGCGAATCTCCTCCTCACTGTGATGGAAGGCAAAGTCTTCTCTCTCCCTCGCACCATTTCTCTCCCGATGTCCAAGCCCCCGGCAGGCGATGTTAAGTCCCACGGCCATTGAGGCCGCGCCGGGCGATGTACGGCCCCGCTCCAGGCCCAAAAGTCACAAAGTTGTAGCCCCCGGCGGGTGTTGGAATATCCCGCGGCCATTGAAGCCGTGTGGGGCGATGAACGGCCCCGCTCCGGGCCGCTCCAACCCCGCGACACGAGCGGGAGATGTTGCGTTGCGGGAGCTCCGGAAAGCGGTCTCCCACCCGGACCCGCGAGCTCCCGATATCCCGACAGTCCACCGGCAGTAATCTGCAGCTGGAGTTGGAGCTCCGGAGTCGGGCCACAGCGGCGAGCCACCACCGCTCCCCACGCACCGAGGCCGGCCAGCCCCACGACGGTAAGTCCGCAGCTCCGGTTGGAGGCCGCTTCACGGTGCTAGGCCCCAACGACAACGGAGACCCGACAGGGAAAAGGTCGGGTCTCCCGTGCAGGGAAGAGATTTTAAAAGTTTCCCCTCCCTCCCCACCCCCCACATATACAGTTACAAACAATACAAAAAAAAACACGAACAACTACATTTAACTAGACAAAAAATAAAAAAAAAGACAGACAGGCTGTAGGAGCCGCTGCAACGTGAGTCGCGCCCGCCCACTTGTGGAGATTTTGTGAGGCATACCTTGTGGAGATTTTGCAGTGGAACAGCCGACATGTGTAGGAAGGAATCGTAGATGCTAGTTTATACCGAAGATAGACACAAAGTGTAGGGGTAATTCAGCCGTTCAGGCAACATCTCTGGAGAAAAAGGATGGGTGATGTTTTGGGTCGGGACTCTTCTTCAGACTGAGGATTACATTGCAGCTTGGTTTGGGAACAGCTCTTCCCAAGACAGCAATACATTTCGGAGAGTTGTGGATGCAGCCCAGGCCATCACAGACCAGACTCCTCACCATTGACTTAATCTACACTTCACCTTGCCTTGGAAAAGCAGCCAACTTAAAGACTTGTTGCACCCAGGTCATTCCTTTTTCTCCATGCTCCCGTTCAGCAAAAGGTACAGAAGCTTGAAAGCGCACACCACCAGACTCAGGAAGAGCTTCTTCCACTCTGTTAAAAGCTTCTAAACTGTCCTTCCATAAGCTAGGGTTCTGGCTGATTCATCTCTGCCCCTTTGCAGATATTGGACTTTGTCTCTGAAACTAATGCGCTACAATGCTGAGGACAACATCCTGAACGTTGCACCTTTACTCTCCCTAATGCACTTGAGTTTGACTTGTTGCATTTATCTATGTACCTCTCAGTGTAGCTCAGGCCCTCGAGCCTGGCAACAACCTCGTAAATCTTAAGTTCTTTGTCTTAGTTTTGTTATATGATCTCTCTTATCACATCAATTGGCCCATCTTCTGAGCAATTGAAGTACATCTCTGAATCGTACTTGCCATTAAACGGTTATTTGCTTTACTCATTAATGAGAAGTGGACACCATTTTCTTTTGGCCAATTTTTTAATGGCCCTTGGACTCTGTGACCTACAAGGTAATTTTGGAGCATTGATGACCTCATCCTGGCGGTCACACGTTGTGTAAGGACAGCAGACATCCTTCCCAAAGAGTTCTCTGCACTCACTTTTAAGGTGAGCGGGGAAAGATTTATTGGGAACCTGAGGGGTAACTTTTTTACACAAAGGGCGGTGGGTGTGTGGAACAAGCTTCAATTAAGGCAGGTGAGGCAGGTACAATCACAATGTTTAAGAAACATTTAGACAGGTACATGGATGGGATAGGTTTAGAGGGATACGAGTCAAACGCGGGCAGATGGGAATATTGTAGAGGGGGCATGTAGGTCAGCGTGGGCAAGTTGGGCCGAAGGGCCTAATTCCAAACTGTATGACTATGACTGTGCAGGAGCTGGTTACTAGTTTTTGCGAAGGGTGTTGGGCAATTCTTCACACTTTGTTATGAAAACAGCATACCTTTAGTATCCCTTTAGTATCCAACATTCAGCCATAGATGTTGTCCAACAATCCATTGCTGATGTGATGTTAGGTGGTAGAGCTGCTGCCTTGGGATTATGGTATGGAAGGTCGTATGTTCATAGGAGCAGAATTAGGCCATTCAGCCCATCAAGTCCACTCCGCCTGTCAATCTTGGCTGATCTATCATTCCCTCTCAACCCCATTCAGCTGCCTTCTGCCCATAACCCCGACACCCTTACTAATCAAAAACCTGTCAATCTCCGTTTTAAAATACCCAATGGCTTGGCCTCCACAGCCACCTGTGCCAATGAATTCCACACATTCACCACCCTCTGACTGTAGAAATCCCTCCTCATCTCCTATATAAACATACGTCCTTTTATTCTGAGGCTGTGCCTTCTGGTCCCAGACTCCCTCACTAGTGGAAACATCCTCGCCATATCCACTCTATTCAGGCCTTTCACTATTTGGTAAGTTTCAATGAGGTCCCCTCATCCTTCTAGTTAATGAATAGCATGCTGATTTAGGTACTCTTCCTGTTAAGGTGATCATGAATAAGAGAGATTGGTATTGTTATTGGTTATTATTGTCAAATATGGCAAGATACAGTGAAAAGCTTTGCGTGCTATCCAGTCAAAACACACTCTGCATGAGTACAATCAAACCATACACAAGCACAACAGGTAGTGCAAAGAGAGAAATGCCAGAGTGCAGAATACAGCATTACAATGTTACAATGTTACAGGTGCAGAGAAAGTGCAGGTAATAAAAAGTGCAAGGGCTGCAATAGGGTAAGTTGGAAGGTTGGGACCACACCTTAGTTTATGAAAGGACGGTGCAGTATTTTGATAACAGCCGGAAAGGAACTGTTCCTGAATCTGGTAGTACATGATTTCAAGCTTTTGTATTTTCTGCCCGACAGGCGAGGGGAAAAGATGGAATTGCCGTCCCCTATAGACCCAATTTTACTGTGTGAAAATTGCAAGGAGTCTAGATTGCGCAGAAGACTAATTTAGATTTTCTGTTCCTTTTTCAGCTCTTTCATCCACTATTTACAGTCTACCTCTCCTGAAGCTGGTGAAGTGCAGACATGGGGCTTACGACTGCCTTACCCAAGGTGGAACTGTACCTTTACAGTCTAGTGTTGACCATGGCAGTCCTGTGGTCAGCTAGCTGGATCTATGAAGCATCAACAGGTAAGGTGCGAGCGGTTTTTTGGTAGAAGCTCAGTTTTCATTTCCCCCTCTGAACCCTTCCGTCATTTTCATTGCTGAAAACATTGAATAATTTGCTAACCTTTTTAACTCCCCTTCCCATTCTCATATCAATTCTATCCTGGGCTGCCTCCATTGCCTCACACAAACTGAAGGAACAGCACCTCATATTTCACTTTTTGTAGCTTACAACCCAAGGGTATGAACATTGGTTGGGTTGCTTCTGGGCCTGGCCAAGCTGTCCATCTGTGAGTCTGTCCATCTGCCTGAGCCGGCTGCCTGCCCCTTTTCCGGGGTAACGTCCGTGCCCGTGTGGTGTTAGAGAGGAACTACACGCTGTCCACGAGCGCCCTGGGGGATTCCCGGGACCGTTGGGCACCGCGGGAGGTTGAATGCATCCTTGACAAGGAGTGTAAGATAGTTGTATAATAGTTTATCATTTGTCTTGTATTATGGTGATGGGTTCTGTTTTGGTTTTGACTATACTGAAAGCGAAAGAGGTGCAGCGCACAGGCCATGAATCTGGTGAGACGCAGGAGGAGCCCGGCTGGGAGTCACCCCACAGAGCCCAGTCCCTCCATGCACTAGAGTCTCCCAACCCCTGCAGAGTAGTTATTAAGATGGCTGATCCGTGGGCGGTTGCTGCTGGGACGCAAGTCGGGGCTTGATCAACCCCGGCTGGGTCGCCTGGGCGAGGGTGTCTGATGTATGATCTGGATGAAGGGGTGGTAAATTGGATTAGTAAGTATGCAGATGATACCAAGATAGGGGGTGTTGTGGATAATGAAGAGGATTTCCAAAGTCTACAGAGTGATTTAGGCCAGTTGGAAAAATGGGCTGAAAGATGGCAGATGGAGTTTAATGCTGATAAATGTGAGGTGCTACACGTTGGCAGGACAAATCAAAATAGGACGTACATGGTAAACGGTAGGGAATTGAAGAATACAATTGAACAGAGGGATCTGGGAATAACCGTGCATAGTTCCTTGAAGGTGGAATCTCATATAGATAGGGTGGTAAAGAAAGCTTTTGGTATGCTAGCCTTTATAAATCAGAGCATTGAGTATAGAAGCTGGGATGTAATGTTAAAATTGTACAAGGCGTTGGTGAGACCAAATCTGGAGTATGGTGTACAGTTTTGGTCGCCCAATTATAGGAAGGATGTCAACAAAATAGAGAGGGTACAGAGGAGATTTACTAGAATGTTGCCTGGGTTTCAACAGCTAAGTTACAGAAATAGGTTAAATAAGTTAGGTCTTTATTCTCTGGAGCGTAGAAGGTTAAGGGGGGACTTGATAGAGGTCTTTAAAATGATGAGAGGGATAGACAGAGTTAATGTGGACAAGCTTTTCCCTTTGAGAATAGGGAGGATTCAAACACGAGGACATGACTTTAGAATTAAGGGACGGAGGTTTAGGGGTAACATGAGGGGGAACTTCTTTACTCAGAGAGTGGTAGCGGTGTGGAATGAGCTTCCAGTGGAAGTGGTGGCGGCAGGTTCGTTGGTATCATTTAAAAATTTAAAAATAAATTGGATAGGCATATGGATGAGAAGGGTATGGAGGGTTATGGCATGAGTGCAGGCAGGTGGGACTAAGGGATAAACGGACTTTTCGGCACGGACTTGAAGGGCCGAGATGGCCTGTTTCCGTGCTGTAATTGTTATATGGTTATATGGTTATGTTGTGAGACCCGAAACACCCGATGACCCCAGGTCACATCACTGAGGATGCGTCCCAGCGCATCTAGAAGATGTATATTTTTCACATATATATTATTTTAATATTTCAATAAATATTTTTGATTTTAAAAAAAAGGTATGACCATGGAATTCTTCAATTTTAGGTAACCTGCAAACAACTGCTTTTTTCCCCTTTGTAGGTTACGTGTAGGTTAGTTCGTAGGTTACTTGGCTTCTGTACATTGTCCCTAGTGTGTAGGCTAAAACTAGTGTGCAGTGATCGTTGGTCGGTTGCACCTGTTTCCATGCTGTATCTCTAAACCAAACTAAATGGGGGGCACTGATACGGTGCAGGGTTCACTGTGTTTTTCCAGGGTAGGGGAGTCTAAAAGTAGAGGACATATTGTAGATTTAAGGTGAGAAGGCAAAGATTTAAAAGGGACCTGAGGGGCAACCTTTTCACAGATGAGGGTGTGGGTATGTGGGACGAGCAGCAAGTCTAAAAGTCCAGTGGAGGTCGTTGAAGCAGGTACTGTAATAACATGTGCAGGGCGGCACAGTGGCACAGCGGCAGAGTTGCTGCTGTTGTTCGCAGAAACAAGCTTGTTCAGCAGCGGGATGTGTAATTAAGCCCAGCGGGTAATTCTGCTCCCAAGTCAAATAAAGACATCAAGCTCAGAATCGCCACATAGTGGTAGGAATGGGTTAGCTGCACATTCGAAGGCAATGCACCATTCATTGAGATTCTTTGTGTATTATTTTTAAAACAGAAATAGGGGGAATAATGAATTTGTTGTTGTGCAGTCTGTGTGGAGGGAAGATCGGTTTAAAATGCAGACTGGTGACATTGAAAATATATACCCAAGAGTGACATGAAAGTATGAAGCCACAGGTTGGCAGCATGGACAAGTGTTACAGCATCTCCTCGGCAGGGATGTGGGATGAGTGTTAAAGGTTCAATGGTGCCTTTATTATCATTTTATGAAGTGCTAATACAGTGAAATTCTTTATCTTACAAACAGTCTAGTAGGATATTGCTATACCTCCAACCCTCGATGTACAATCTTCAAAGTGTACAGAAATAGTCTACTGAGTCCGCATGTAAGAGGCACCATGTTTTGGAGTCATTTTCAAAATCCACACTCTAGTTCTATGAGCAGTGCCTGTACCAGGCAAGTCCCAGGCTGTTGCGGTGCCTATACCAGGCAAGTCCCAGGCTGTTGCGGTGCCTGTACCAGGCAAGTCCCAGGCTGTTGCGGTGCCTGTACCAGGCAAGTCCCAGGCTGTTGCGGTGCCTGTACCAGGCAAGTCCCAGGCTGTTGCGGGCCTCCTGGCGTCCCCTTTCCTGGACGTCACGTCCCTCTCCTCGCCGTCCATCCTTGCTCACCTGGGTGCCTCCTTCAGCTGACCACCAGGGTGCGGTAGGCCAAACCCCGGTTCCCTCTCCTCTCCTACCTGTCTCACTCCTCGCCGGGTCTCCTGGAACTTGTCCAGGACAATTCTTGGGAATTTGTTGCTTCATGTTGTTATGAGACTGATCCTAAGATTTCTCCTGTGGGAAGTACAGCATTGTCGGTGGAGAGCCATTCGGCTGAATTCGACTTTGCCGGCAAAATCTTTTTCTAAACCAGACCCACCTCTCAGTATTTGGCTCCTATCTAAACCTTTCCTATCCATAGGGTGTCATAGTGGCACACTATGCACGAGATAACCACTTATGAGGCGTTTGCGCAGTAATCAACCTGAACCAGAACCGGCAGCAGAGTTGCTGCCACAACCTGTCAGAGGCACAGGTTCGATCCTGACTACGGATGCTACCTGTGCAGAGTTTTACGTTCTCCCTGTGACCACCAGCATTTTCTCCGGGTGCTCCAGTTTCCTCCCACACTCCATAGACGTGCAGTTTTGTAGGTTAATTGGCTTTGTTAAAATTGGCCCTAGTGTGTAGGTTAATGCTAGTGTACTAATGATCGCTGCTCGGCTCGGACTTGGTGGGCCCAAGGAATCTAGTTCCACACTGTCTTTCTAAAGTCTAAAGATCCATGGTAGTGCAAAAGGTGGTCCGCTGTGTTCTGCTGGTAGGACTAGAGGTAGGATTAAGGTTGTGCAGGTCGGTTCAAGAAACTCATGGTTGCAGGAAATTAGCTTTTCCTGAACCTGGTGGTGTGGGACTTCAGGCTTCTCCACCTCCTGCCCAACGGTAGCAGTGAGAAGAGGGCATGGCCCGGAAGGTGGGGATCCATGGTGATGGATGCCGCCTTCTTGACGCAGTGTCTCATGTGAATGCTTTCTAGGGTGGGGAGGGCTGTGCCTGAGATAGACCAGGCCTGTATCTACCTCGCTCTGCAGTCTCTTGCATTCCTGTGGTTTGGATTTGCCAGACCAGGCAAATGTGTGGGCACTGAGGTGGAGTGTTGGCCAGACAAGATTTTGCACAACCGCCACCTCTTTGAACTTGACCCGTTTAGTTCCTCCAGCACTTTGTGATTTGCTCACATTCCAGCATCTGCAGTTTCTAGTGCCCAATGGTATGAACATTGAGTTCTCCAATTTCAAGTAACCCATTCCTCCCTCTATTTCCCCTGCCCCACACAGTGCCCATCTCTCCCATCCTCTCCCACCACCCCTCGACATCCTGCTCATCCGACTCCCTGCATGTTCCTCTCCCATCCCCACATTTCCTATATTCTCCTCTTTCCCCTCCCTCCGTCTCTCTTCCACCTATATCCCTCCTCCGATATTTTATTTCACTCCTCCTCTTCTCTCCTTGACTGACATCCTTTTGTCTCCTTTTCACCTCTAGCCTTTGTCACTTAGTCTAGCCATGTGTCAATCAAACCTCCCATCTGTATCCACCTATCACTTGCCAGATATTGTCCCAGCCCACCTCTCTTTTCAAGCTTTAACCCCCTCCACCCATTCCATCAGTCTGAAGAAAGGTGCCAATCTGAAACATTGCCTGTCCATTTCTCTCCACAGATGCAGCCGGCCCGCTGAGATCCTCCAGCCCGTTGTGTTTTGCTTGAGGTTCCAGCATCTGCAGTTCCTTGTGTGTCCTCTGAAGTTCTCCATGATGACCTTTGTTTCTGTTCTCACCTAGAAAACATGAGCAAGCAGACCTTTAAGCAAAGTGTCAAGCGTGGCTGGTCGTACATTGGTCGTAAGATGGTGAGCTTTGCTATTCTATGTCATGGGGGTTCCTCGAGTCTGCTGTGGTGCCGTCACCTCGCTGTTGGCCAACAGACCTGACCTGATGGACCATTACTGGCCATCGATCACTAAAGGGTCTCTGCTGTCATAAAAGCTGTGGGCAGCACAGTGGCGCAGCGGTAGAGTTGCTACCTTGTAACACTAGAGACCCGGGTTCGATCGTGACTATGGGTGCTGCCTGACCATGGGTTTTTTTACACAGAGGGTGGTGGGTGCCTGGAATGCACTCAGGGGTGGTGGTGGTGGTGGAGGCAGATACGATAGTGGCGTTTAAGAGGCTTTTAGCTGGGCACGTTGTTATGTAGGGAAAGGATTTGGATCACATGCAAGCAGAGGGGATTATTTTAACTTAGCATAATGTTCGGCATGGATCATATGGACCGAAGGGCCAGCTCCTGTGCTGTACTGTTCCATGTCCTATGTAGGTTCCACTGGTTTTTCACGTAGTGCATATCAAATCACAATGACCCACTAAGTATTTAAAGAAAAAAATCCATAATATTCCTCTTCTTTTGTCTATGATTTAACTTTGTTACTGAGTTACTGCCTATTCAAAATGCCTGCAAAATGCATTAGACACTCATATCTCAAGTAGCAAGTTTAGTTTAGGGAGATATGACATGGAAACAGTCCCTTTGGCCCACTGAGTCCACGCTGCCATCGATCACCCATTCAGGCTATCCTTATGTTATCCAACTTTCTCATTCACACGCAAAACACTAGTGGCCATTTCACCTACAAACCTGTACGTCTTTAGGGTGTGAGAGGAAACCGGAGCACTCGGATGAAACCCACACGGTCACAGGGAGGATGTGCAAACTCCACACAGACAGTACCCGAGGGCACAATTGAACCTGGGTCTCTGCAGCTGTGAGTCTGCGGCCCTACCAGCTGCACCATCGTGCTGCTAGTGAACTAATGATTGTTTTGTGTGTAAACATTCGTCAATGGAAGACTCGTATCGGATGCTTTTCAGATGCAGTGAATGCCCAGACAACTCACTAATTTTTCAACAGTTGCACTTTGCTGAGGAACAAAATACTTGTGATGATGATTAAAGAAGGAAAATGAACATTCACCTCATGAAGTGATTGTTATTATTTTAAAGTCAAAGGAGCAGAGTTAGGCCATTTGGCCCATTCAGTTTACTCCAGCATTCAATCATGACTGATCTATCTTTTCCTCTCAACCCCATTCTCCTGCCTTCACCCCGTAACCTCTGGCACCCTTACTAATCAAGAACTTGTCAAGCTCGGCTTTAAAAATACTCAATGACTTGGCCTCCACCGCCGTCTGTGGCAATATACTCCACAGATTCATCAACCTACTGTTACCTGTGTCCCACATGGTCTCATGATCTGCAACTGTAGGTCAGGTGTCCTTAACATCGGCTGAGGATCAGCAAAGGAAACGCTGACCTTGGAGATATCCCAGGTTAGGTGGTGCAGTGGTAGAGTTGCTGCCTTACAGCGCCAGAGACCCGGGTTCGATCCTGACCATGGGTGCTGCCTGCATGGAGTAAGTATGTTCTCCCTGTGAATGCGTGGGTCTTCTCTGCCTGCTCCGGTTTCCTCCCACATTGCTTTGCAAAGACATACAGATCTGTAGGTTAATTGGCTTTGGTAAAAATTGCAAATTGTCCCTAGGAGGTGGATAGTGTAGGATAGTGGTAGTGTCGAGGTGATTGCGGGTTGGAGCAGAATCGGTGGGCCGAAGGACCTGTGTAGCATCTCTAAACTAAAGCAAGCTAGGTTAGCACAGGCTTGGAAGGATGAATGGTAACCTGGGATGGTGATATTCAGGGAGGAATGTTCAGAATGTTGGGCCTCGGTAATTGATGGTAATTGTCTCATGGATGTCCAGACCATGGATGGATATGTATCATGTACAGGCAGAGGAGTCATAGAGTCATACAACACCAACACGGGTCCTTCAGACCATAGGTTCTTAAGTCATAGGAGCAGAATTAGGCCACTCAGCACATCGAGTGTACTCCGCCATTCAATCATGGCTGATCTATCTTTCCCTCTCAACCCCATTCTCCTGCCTTTCTCCCCATAACCTTTGAACTCGCCCAACTAACAATGCCGACCTAGATGCCCCATGTAAGCTACAGTAGTACCAGCCTTTGGCCCACATCCCTCTGAACCTTTCCTATTCAGATTCGTTGAATTTAGCATCATGTTCAGCATGGACATTGTGGGCCAAAAGGCTGTTCTTGTGCTGTACTACTCCATGTTAAGTGTTTGAAAGCACAGCTGACTAGTAGAACAAGTAAAATGGTGAGAGCTCAGTGGACCAGAATAAAAGGAATGTGGATGCAAGAAACTGCAGATGCAGCTTTACAAAAAAGACATAAATGCTGGAGTAACTCATCAAATCAGGCAGCATCTTCAACAGTCTGAAGATGTGTCCCATCCCGAAACCTCATCTATCCATGTTCTCCAGAGATCATGCCTGACCCACTGAATTACTCCAGCACTCTGTGTCTTTTTTCAGACTAAGTGTTTCCTTGTCACCCCCTTCTCTCTTTCTTTGCCCACTGCCACAATTTTGAGGAGTTCTTAATTTCCACCAGAGGGTAACATCTCAGAGGAGGTTAGAGAGCCTATGGAGGGCATGGCCTTGCGAAGCATGAACTGAAACCATTCAAGATACTCAAGGACGAGTCTCACCCTGGTCACCCCCTCTTCTCCCCTCTCCCATCAGGCAAGAGGTACAGAAGTGTGAAAATGCACATCTCTAGATTATGGGGCAGTTTCTTCCCAGCTGTTATCAGGCAATTGAACCATCCATCAACGACTAGAAAGCGGTCCTGATTCACTATCTACCTCTCTGGAGACCCTCGGACCATCTTTAATCATACTTTACTGGACTTTATCATGCACTAAATATTATTCCCTTTATCCTGTATCTGTACACGGTAGGCTGCTCGATTGTATCACGTATAGTCTTTCTGGTGACTGGTTAGCACGCAACAAAAGTTTTCCAATGTACCTATGTGACTATACACTAAACTAAACTAAACACTGCAATTTAAAACAAAACAAGTGTGCTAGAAATTGACCAAAAATCCTCCTGCTCCAGAATCCATTAATTTTATTCTGAATTTAAATTTGCAGGGCAGCTAAAATTAGATTCTGTGTCAAATATATATAGTCTGTACTAAACAAAAGTACAGTGTACAAAATAACACAGACGGTGTTGGTTTGAGGAAGCGAGCTGGCCCTGAACCACTGTGTGAGTACTTCCTCACACATCACTATCGTATCGGAAACCGATACGATAGTGGTGTTTACGCGACTTTTAAATGAGCGCATGGATATGCAGGGAATGGAGGGAAATGGATCACATAAAGGCAGAAAATATTAATTTAACACAGGCATGACCTTTTACCCAGAGTAGGAGAATCAAGAACCAGAGGACATATGTTTAAGGTGAGGGGAAAAGATTTAATGTGGATCCTAAGGGGAAACTTTTTCATACAAAGGGTGGTGGGCATATGGTATGAGCTGCCAGAGAAGGTAGTTGATGCAGGTACTATCACAGTTTAAGAATCATTTCTAAATCAAGACTGTCTGAGATTTATCCAGAGGTGGAGGATAAATGTGATAGATGTTCGGGCCCACACTGTCATCTGAGCCACATGTTTTTTCTTTGTCCACGATTACACAATTTTTGGTCCGGCTACTTTAATGTAATGTCTACTGTAATGGGAACACCTCTACATTGATTGTCATCTTTGGGGCCCAGGATGAATCAGGTTGATTAAACTCTGTGCAAAAGTAAAATTTTAATTTTACATCTTTAATAGCCAGATGTTGCCTACTCCTACAGTGGAAATCCCCTACCCCACCCTCTGTGTCACAGTGGCTCAAAGATGTAGTGTTTTTTCTTGAACTTGAGAACATTAAATATACATTGAGGGGATGTGCTGATAATTATTTTCACAAATGGCAACCTTTTTTTATCATACTTTACAGATTTGCAGCTTCTGCCAGACTAAGGGCTGGTTTGTTAAATTTTGTTATGTGTAGGTGCACTCTTCACTCTTAATTAGCCTGGGTGGGGGTGTGTGACTGATGGTATGTTTGTATTATATATACAATTATTAGTTTTTTCCATTTATATTACTTTTATGTTTCTGTATATTTTTGTATTTTTCTTTTGTGTACTATTTGAGTGTTTCTTATTAACATGTCCCTTTTCTTTTTTGTGTTGCTTTATTTTAAATGAAAAAAAAAGAAGAAATATTTAGACAGGTACATGGATAGGGCAGGTTTAGACGGATATGGCCCAAACACAAGCAGGTGGGACTAGTGTAGATGAGGCATGTTGGTCAGCATGGGCAAGTTGAGCTGAAGGGCCTGTTACCACACTGTTTGACTCGATGGCATTGTGGGCCGAAGGGCCTGTTCCTGCACTGTATTGTTCAATGGTCTATGTCGTTATAGACAGGGTGGGTTGGAAGGGCCCGTATCGATGATGTGTTGTGATTCTACGAGATCTGAACCACATCATCTGCTCTTGGGGATGAGAACATGCATGAGAGCCCATGCAAGGGTGACTGAACCATGTACTAATCGCCCGCTGTTTCTCTCCTAGGACGTGGCCGACTTTGAGTGGGTGATGTGGTTCACCAAGTTCCGAAACTACATACTCTTCGCCTTGTCGGGCCATGTGCTGTTTGCCAAAGCCATTTCCATGTCCTTCCCTCAGGTGGGTGCCTTCTCTCTCTGTACCGAAAAACAGCATCTCATGTTCCACTTGTACAGTTGAAAACCCAACGCTTTGAACATTGCAAAAAGACACAGAGTTACTGGAGTAACTCAGCAGGTCAGGTTGCATCTCTGATCATGGACAGATAGGTGATGTTTTGGGTGACTTTTCAGACTGAAGAAGGGTCCTGACCTAAAACACCATCTATCCATGTTCTCCAGAGATGATGCCTGACCTGCTGAATTACTCCAGCCCTTCGTTTCTCTTTTTATAAACCAGTGTCTGCAGTTCCTTGTTTCTGCAGTGTGAACATTGAATTCTCCAATTTGAAGTTTAGTTATAGAGGCATAATCTTACAGCGTGGAAACAGGCCTTCAGCCCAACTTGCCCATACTGGCCAATGCGTTCCATCTGCCTACATTTGGCTCATATCCCTCAAAACCTATCCTATCCATGTCTAAATGTTCCACCAACGTTGCAATAGTCCCTGCCTCTACTATCTCCTCCAGCAGCTTGCTCCATAGACCCACCACTCTTTGTGTGAAAAAGTTACATCTCAGATTCCTATTAAATCTTTCCCCCACTCTTTAGTTTAGAGATGCAGAGTGTAAACAAGCCCTTTGGCCCACCGAGTCCACACGAACCAGCGATCAGGTGTACACTAGTTCTATCCTACACACAAGGGACAATTCAGAGAAGCCAATTAACCTACGAACCCGCACATCTTTGGAATGTGGGAGGAAACTGAATGTTTTGTTGTCATTTTCCCCAAGCTAACAATGATCTATTCTCCATTTTCCATCAACCTCATCCCCTTTAATCTCTTGTTTTCACACCTTACCCTTCCATATCTCTTGTTTCACTCTCCCCTGACCCTCAGTCTGAAGAAGGGTCTCGACCCGAAACACCACCCATTCCTTCTATCCAGAGATGCTGCCTGGATCGCTGAGTTGTTCCTGTGTCTTGTGTCTATCTTCAGGGTAAACCAGTGTAAAGAGCTCAAACTCACATAGGTTGAAACACAAGAAACTTTATTGTTCAGGTCATAATCATCTAAGCAGGTCATTACACGTTCACACTGCTACGGCTACTGCCAGGCAGTGGGCGAGTTCTTACACTATGAATGTTATAATTAGGCAGAGTTATAATTATTAAGCATTCTAATTGGCTAACATGCAATAGCCAATCTACAACCAGCATCTGCAGTCCCTTCACACAGGAAGTTGGATCACCCAGACAAAATCCCACATGGTCACAGGGAACACATACAAGCTCTGTACAGACAGCACCCGTAGTCAGGATTGAACCTGGGTCTCTGGCACTGTAAAGCAGCAACTCTACCGCTGCGCCACTGTGTTGCCCTTAATACCCGTAATACCCACTTGCCCTTCCCTCTTTCCTGTGATCCCCTCCTCACATCTCATCTCCTACCCTCCCACCCCAGTCCCCACCCATTTCTCCTACTCCCTCTCCACCGCCTTTCACCGACATCCCTTCCTCTTGCTTCACATTTACTTCCTCTTATTTCACACTCTTTTGTCTCCTTTGCATCTCTAGCCTTCGTCCACACATCTGCCAATCCACCTATCACTTGCCCGGCTTTGTGCCGTCCCTACTTATTTTCCAGCTTTCTCCGCCCCCACTACAATCCGTCTAAAGAAGGGTCCCAACCCGGAACATCGTCTGTCCATTACCTCCACAGATGCTGCCTGAACAGCTGAGCTCCTCCATCAAATTATTACACAAATGATGGGAGACAAAAAAGCTGGAGAAACACAGCGGGTGAGGCAGCATCTAGGGAGCGAAGGAATAGACGACGTTTCGAGTTGGGTTCAAAAGGTTAAAGTGGGTTCTCGACCCAAAACGTCACCTATTCCTTCGCTCCATAGACGATGCCCCACCCGCTGAGCTTCACCAGCTTTTTTGTCTACCTTCCATTTTTCCAGTATCTGCAGTTCTTTCTTAAACATTATACAAATTATTATTTAAGGTAGATAAAAGTGTTGGAGAAACTCAGCGGGTGCGGCAGCATCTATGGAGCGAAGGAAATGGCAATGTTTCGGGTCGAAATCCTTCTTCAGTCTGAAGAAGGGTTTCAATGGGTTTTGAAGGGTTTCGAAGGGTTTCGGCCCAAAAAGTTGCCTATTTCCTTCGCTCCATAGATGCTGCCGCACTCGTTGAGTTTCTCCAGCACTTTCGTCTACCTTCGATTTTCCAGCATCTGCAGCTCCTTCTTGAACAAATGATTATTTGTTCTTGGAGTGCACGCAGCAATGAAGAAGTAACAAACATCATAAAGTTAAAATCAACGTGCCAATGGTAGTAAATTGTGTTTAAAATTGACCATTCCCATGGCTCTCTGTTTTTTATTGTGGTTGATTGAAAGATACAGCAGGAATACAGGTCCGTGGCCCACTGAGTCCACACCGACAATCGATCGCCTGACAACACTAGTCATCCCACGTTCATATTCAATCCCTGCACACTAGGGACAATTTACAGAGGCTAATTAACCTACAAACCCGTGTGTCTTTGTGTGATATGGGAGGAAACCAGAGCACCCAGAAGTAGCTCTCGCAGTCACAGTGGGAACTTGCAAACTCCACACAACAGACTCATGTCTCTGGTCTCTCTGTTCTTCAGCCACACCACTGTGCTGCCCTTTTACTCCAGATGTATTTGCTTTCAATGGGTAGTTGTGATATATTGAAAAATGGCCGATTTATGGCAATATTTACTCTTCTCTCTTTCACAGCACAGATCGCTATACTTCATGGTCTATGGGATTCTTGCAGTCCTGGCTACAATGGGTTTCTCGTACTTCGCATTAATCCTGTCCCACTGCATTCTGCTCTACGGCATTGGCTTGGCTAAGAAGAAGTGGCTGTGTTTCGCTGCTGGTCTGTGCAGTTTAGCGACGTTTAAAATTGAGCCTGTGGCTTCTTGGCAGGTAAGACCATAAGAACATGTCACAGGAATTGGCCACAAGGCCGTTGGACACGTCGCTGTTCACCAAATTTGCTGGCAGATTGTTATCTCAACACTGCATTCCATTCTCAAAGATATTGAGTGGTTTAACATCCCACTGAAATCTGGGGTACTGAAATCTGACCGGGATCTATCTTTGACACGATGGAAGATGTTGCACATTTTGTTACATACGTTTAGAGTTTAGAGATACAGCGTATCTTTGGCTCATTGAGTCCATGTCGACCATCGATTACCGGTACATTAGTTCTATATCAGGATGCTACACAGCATGGTTTGGGAACAGCTCCAACCAAGGCAGCAAAATGCAGAGAGTTGTGGGAACAGCCCAGACGCAAACCAACCTCCCTTCTATTGACTTCTTCTACACTTCACGCTGCCTCGGCAAGACCGTTGGCATAATCAAGGAACAGTTTCACCCTGGTCATTCCCTTTTCTCCCTTCTCCCATCAGACAAGAGGTACAGAAGTGAGAAAACGCACACCTCCAGATTCAGGGACAGTTTCTTCCCAGCTGTTATCAGGCAACCGAACCACCCTATCACCAACTAGAGAGTGGCCCTGAACTCCCATCTACCTCTTTGGTGACCCTTGGACTATCTGTAATCAGATTTTGCTAGACTTTACCCTGAACTAAATGTTATTCGCTTTATCCTGTATCGGTACACTGTGGACTGCTTGATTGTAATCATGTATTGTCTTTCTGCTGACTGGACAGCTTGCAACAAAATGTTTTTCATTGTACCTCAGTACACGTGACAACAATAAATTAAACTATGTCCTACACTCCGTTGGCAATTTGCAGGCCAATTGACCTACAGATCTGCACGTCTTTGGGGTGTGGGAGAAAACCGGAGTACCCATGTAGTCACAGGGAGAACATACAAACTCCACGGAGACAGCACCTGTAGTCAGGTCAAACCCGGGTTTCTGGCGCTGTGAGGCAGCAACTCTACTGCTGAGCCACTTGCCGCCCCCATGTAAGGTTCAGGAGTGTGAAATCAGACATGGTCTTTAAGGTATATAAAGGAAGCAAGAGAGAACTTAAACCGTGAATCTGGGCCGTGATATCCATTTTGCAATCCGAGGCAATTGACACATTAAAAACAAACAGATAAGTAGGGAGGCAGTGGGTACACTCAAGGTCAAAGGAGGGAATGTTTGCCGAGAGCCAGAGGGATTGGGGAAGGAACCTAACAAATAACCTTTGTACATGTATTCACCAAATAGAAGGAAATGGAGGAAACCTTGTAGAAGTATATAAAATAACGAGAGGCATAGATAGGGTAGATAGTCAGAACCCCTTTCCCAAGGTTGAAATATCAAATACTGGAGGTCATAGTTTTAAGGTGAGATGGGTAAAGTTTCAAGGAGATGTACAGGGCACGTCTTTTTACGCAGAGGGTGATGTGTGCCTGGAACACATTGCTGGAGTGGTGGTGGTTGAGGTAGATATGATAGTGGTGTTCAAGAAACTTTCAGATGGGCACATGGGTATTGCAGGGAATGGACGGATATGGATCATGTGTTTGGTCTTGGCATCATGTTTTGTTTTATGGGAAGGATGAGAAATAGAGGACATTTAAAGGGGAAATTGTAAGAGTACAGAATCTTTATGTCCCTGTTCGGTTGAAAGGAAATGGTAAAAATCGGAAAGAGCCATGGTTTTCAAGGGAAATTGGACACTTGGTTCGAAAAAAGACAGATATCTACAATAATTATAGGAGGCATGGAGTAAATGAGGTGCTAGACGAGTATAAAGAATGTAAAAAGAATCTTAAGAAAGAAGTAAGAAAAGCTAAAAGAAGATATGAGGTTGCTTTGGCAAGAAAGGTGAAAGTAAATCCAAAGGGTTTCTACAGCTATATTAATAGCAAAAAGATAACGAGGGATAAAATTGGACCATTCGAGAGCCAGAATGGACAGCTATCTGCAGAGCCAAAAGAGATGGGGGAGATATTGAACAATTTCTTTTCTTCGGTATTCACCAAGAAGAAGGATATTGAACTCTGTGAGGTAAGGGAAAAAAAGTAGAGTGGCTATGGAAACTATGAGATTCAAAGAGGAGGAAGTACTGACACTTTTGAAAAATATAAAAGTGGATAAGTCTCCAGGTCCTGACAGGATATTCCCTAGGACATTGAGGGAAGTTAGTGTAGAAATAGCAGGGGCTATGACAGAAATATTTCAAATGTCATTAGAAACGGGAATAATGCCGGAGGATTGGCGTACTGCGCATGTTGTTCCATTGTTTAAAAAGGGTTCAAAGAATAAATCTGGCAATTATAGACCTGTTAGTTTGACGTCAGTGGTGGGCAAATTAATGGAAAGGATACTTAGAGATAATATATATAAGCATCTAGATAAACAGGGTCTGATCAAGAACAGTCAACATGGATTTGTGCCTGGAGGGTCATGTTTGCCAAATCTTCTTGAATTCTTTGAAGAGGTTGCTAGGAAAATTGATGAGTGTAAAGCAGTGGATGTTGTCTATATGGATTTCAGTAAGGCCTTTGACAAGGTTTCCCATGGAAGGTTGGTTAAGAAGGTTCAATCTTTGGGTGTTAATGGCGGAGTAGCAAGATGGATTCAACAGCGGCTGAATGGGAGATGCCAGAGAGTAATGGTGGATGGCTGTTTGTCAGGGTGGAAGCCGGTGACCAGAGGGGTGCCTCAGGGATCTGTGTTGGGTCCACTGTTGTTTGTCATGTATATAAATGATCTAGATGATGGGGTGGAAAATTGGATAAGTAAGTATGCAGATGATACTAAGATAGGTGGTGCTGTGGATAATGAAGTAGATTTTCAAAGTCTACAGAGAGATTTGGGACATTTGGAAGAGTGGACTGAAAGATGGCAGATGGAGTTTAATGCTGATAAGTGTGAGGTGCTACATCTTAGCAGGACAAATTAAAATAGGACGTACATGGTAAATGGTAGGGAATTGAGGAGTGCTGTGGAACAGAGAGATCTAGGAATAACTGTGCATAGTTCCCTGAAGGTGGAATCGCATGTAGATAGGGTGGTAAAGAAAGCTTTTGGTGTGCTGGCCTTTATAAATCAGAGCATTGAATATAGGAGTAGGGAAGTAATGTTAAAATTGTACAAGGCATTGGTGAGACCAATTCTGGAGTATGGTGTACAATTATGGTCGCCTAATTATAGGAAGGATGTCAACAAAATAGAGAGAGTACAGAGGAGATTTACTAGAATGTTGCCTGGGTTCCAGCAACTAAGTTACAGAGAAAGGTTGAACCGTTAGGTCTTTATTATTTGGAGCGCAGAAGGTTAAGGGGGGACTTGATTGAGGTCTTTAAAATGATGAAAGGGATAGACAGAGTTGACGTGGATAAGCTTTTCCCATTGAGGGTAGGGAAGATTCAAACAAGAGGGCATGACATGAGAATTAAGGGACAGAAGTTTAGGGGTAACATGAGGGGGAACTTCTTTACTCAGAGAGTGGTGGCTGTGTGGAATGATCTTCTAGCAGAAGTGGTGGAGGCAGGATCGATTTTAACATTTAAAAGTAAAGTGGATAGGTAAATGGACGGGAAGGGTATGGAGGGGTATGGTCTGAGTGCAGGTAGATGGGACTAGGGGAAAATAAATGGTCGGCACGGACTGGAAGGGCCGAGAAGGCCTGTTTCCATGCTGTAATTGTTATATGGTTATACGTTCAGCACAGACATTGTGGGCCGAAGGGTCTGTTACTGTGCTGTACTGTTCTATGATAACAGGATCAGGGAGAGGTATGCTCACATTCCAGCGCATCTCAGCATCAAGAAGGAGGAGGTGTTGGGGCTCTTGAAGAACATTAGAATGGTTACGTCCCCAGAACATGATGGGATCTATCCCAGGTCACTGAGAGAGGCAAGAGAGGAGATGGTTTTGCATACCATACACAAGTTCTGCACAGAGTGGTCACTTTTATCTTAGTTCAGAGATACTGTGCGGAAGCGGGCCCTTAGCCCGCACCGACCAGTGATCCCCGCACATTAACACGACCCTACACACAGTAAGGACATTGTTTTCCATTTATACCAAGCCAATTAACCTACAAATCTGTACGTCTTACGAGTGTGGGAGGAAAACAAAGATTTCGGAGAAAGCGCACGCGGGTCACAGGGAGAACGTACAAACTTTGTCCAGACAGACAGCACCTGTAGTCAGGATTGAACCCAGGTCTCCTGCACTGTAAGGCTTTACCGCTGTGCTACCGTACCGCCCACTTATAGGGTGCCAAACTGATGAACATTTTAACAAAAGTGCTGGAGTAATTCAACTGGTCAAGCAGCATGTCTGGAGAACATGGATATGTGACATTTTGGGCCAAGACCCTTCTTTTACCCATGTTCTCTAGAGATGCTGCCTGACCCATTGAGTTACTCCAGAGCTTTGTGTCATTATGTGTAAACCAGCATCTTCAGTTCCTTGCTTCTACAGGCGAAAGGAATAATTTGTTTCCAATAGCAGAATTAGTCCTGAAATATAATTGCTCCAGGCAATTTCAGAACCTATTTCAGTTCTGCTCTGTCTTTTCCCAGACAGGGTTTGTAACGGGCACCTTCCAGCTCCAGGACGTCCTGTTCTACGGAGGAACTGGATTCACCATCATGCGATGCATGAGCTTCGCCTTGGAAAATGCCGAGAAGAAAGATGGGAACTACTCGATCCTGGACCTTCTCATCTACAACTTCTACCTCCCCTTCTTCTTCTTCGGCCCTGTGATGACCTTCGATCAGTTCCACACTCAGGTAAGCTGTGAGGCCAAGAGATTCAACATTGACAATGCCCTTTATGGAGACGTTGCACAGCATTTCACACCTGCAAACCTCCTGCCCTGTTTAATCTTTCACCAGGAGAGGTGGTAGAAACATCTATTAATCAACTCTAAAAAAAGACTCAAAGTGCTGGAGTAACTCAGCGGGTCAGGCAGCATCTCTGGAGAACGGATAGGTGATGTTTTAGGACAAGAAAATTCCCGGAAAACTTCAGGACTTTGGTCTCCCACCGGGCAGTGGGAGTGTCCGGAACCTCTGTCCTTCCTGGTCGTGTCCCGATTAATCTTCAGAACCTGGAGACGGGACCAGGGCGTGGAAAAACATTAAGGGAACCATCATCGCATAGTTCTGGTCTTTTATATCACAGCTGTGTCTGCCTCACACTGAGCCTCATTGGTCATAGAGTCGAGGAGTTGTAGGCAGTGAAACATGCCCTTCGGCCCACTGCATCCGTGCTGACCTTTATGCTCACCCACACAAATCCTATCTGCCACAGTAGACCATAGAATGGTACAGCGCAGGCACAGGCCCTTTGGCCCACATGTTCTGTGCTGAACATGATGCCAAGATTAACAAAGCTAGGATCCATATCCTTCTATTCTTGGCTTTTGGGTCAGGACCATTCCTCAGACTGTTCTTGCCATTGTCTGAAGGAGGGTCTCGACCTGAAACGTCAACTATCCTTGTTCTCTAGAGATGCTGCCCGATCGGCTGAGTTTCTCCAGTACTTTGTATCCTTTTGTGTATTAACCAGCATCCTCAGCCAGTAAAGTACCTGCCTAATTGCCCCTTAGCCACAGCAACTGTAAATGATTCTACTACCTCATCTGGCATCGAGGTCCAAGATATCAATGGCTTTCTATGTGGGGGAGCAGAAGGGGGGTAACTTTCTCTTCAACCCTCCATCACTAGTCAAGGGATAAGGTCTACTCAAAGGGAATGGGGTTAGAGTCATAGAGTCATTCAATATGGAAACAGGCCCTTCAGCCCAACTTGCCCACACTGAGCAATATCCTTCTCAACCACATACCTGTCCAAATGTTTTATAAACATTGTGATAGTATCTGCCTCAACTATCTCCTCCAGCAGCTCATTCCATATACGCACCACCCTTTGTGTAAAATAAATATTGCCCCTCGGGTTCCTAGTAAATCTTTCAACCCTCAACTTAAACCTATTTCCTCTGGTTCTTAATTCCCCTACTCTGGGTAAAAGTGTTATTTTACCCTATATATTCCTCTCATGATCTTATATCATCTATAAGATCACCCCTTATCCTCCTGAGCTCCAAGGAATAAAGTCCTAATCTGCCCAACCTCTCCCTGATCCTCAGTAACTCAGATCCTCAATTTGTGGCAACATTTTCTCTGCACCCTTTCCTGCTTTGTGACATATTTCCTGTAACAGGGCGACCAAAACTGTACACAATTCTCAAAAATGTTGTTGATTCTGTCTTGTGTCCCACAGATAAATCAATCCAAGTTTGCTCGGAAAGAGAATGAGGTGTGGAACATTGGGAAATATGCCTTACTGCACCTTGCTGTGATCATCCTTGTGGATATCTTCTTCCATTACCTCTACATCCTGACCATACCGTCTGACCTCAAGCTGGCCACAATGCTGTCTGACTGGGCATTAGGTAGGTATGGTAGGCTGGCATGGACATCACTGTGGACCTTGATCATTCCCCTCAAAACTTCCCTCGGGTTTTGTCGGGTAGAGTCGCTGCCTCAGAGCGCCAGAGTCCTGGGTTCAATCCTGACCTCGGGTGCTGTCTGTGTGTGGAGTTTGTACGTTGTGTGATTTTCCTCCGGGTGCTCCAGGTTCCTCCCACATTCCAAAGATGTGCGCGTTTGTAGGTTAATTGGCTTTTGTAAATTTTGTAAGGAATGTTTGAGAAAGTGGGATAACATGGAACTAGTGTATGGGTGATCGATGGTTGGCATGACCTCCACTCTCCCCTCCCCCAACCTGCCTCCATCTGCCCTTTATTTCCCCCTTCCTTTCTTCCACTCATCAGCCACCTGCCTCCGTCTCCCAACTCCACCTCATTGCCCTTTCATACCTTTCAATTTCAATTTCAATTCAATTTCAATTCAACTTTAATGTCATTGCACAGATACAAGTATGGGTACAACGAAATGCAGTTTAGTGTCAGTTCGTAGTAATAGCAATATAGAAATAAATACAGAATGCAGACAATGTGGACGGAGAGACTGGAGAAATCTATCGGCGGGACTCCGAGTTCAGCAGTGTGATGGTGTTGTTGTAGAAGCTGTTCCTCATCCTACTTGTGCGGGACCTTTCATACCTGACTCCTTCTCTCCACCATTTATCACCCTGCCCCACCCCTCCTCCATCTTCCTCCTCCACCTTCCCTTTTCTCTGCAGCATCTCTTTCCTCTCCACCCCCTCCCCCCAGATCCTGCTTGACCTGCTGAGTTCTTCCCGTAGTGTGCCTACGCCTCTATCTTCCCCCTCTACTGATGTAATATCTCCTCCAAAAACGTTGGCAATTCCATTCTCCCTTCCCAGATGCTGCTCGGCCCACTGAGTTCCTTCAGCAGTTTGTTCTCTCCTCTCGTTTCTCAGCCTCATCCCATTTAACGCGTAGGGCGGCAAATCGCCCGCCTTTTTTTCTGTCTTGCTCGCGCATTTACAAACCTGGAGCCTCTTGTTCTTTAATCTGCAATCCCTAATCCAGACTCTGCCATCCCACATTTTGCCGGTCGGCATTCCCCTTCTTCCACCCTCCCAACAAAGAATTCCCACCAAAGAGTGAATCCTCCGACACCTAACTCCTCCCATGACACTCCTCACAAAATGTTAATAATCCCTTTAATTTGCACGGCACGGTGGTGCAGCGGTAGAGTTGCTTCCTCACAGTGTCAGAGACCCAGGTTCGATCCTAACTACGGGTACCGTCTGTACGGAGTTTGTACGTTCTCCCCGTGACCACATAGGTTTACTCCGGGTGCTCCGGTTTCCCCCCACACTCCAAAGATGTACAGGTTTGTAGATTCATTGGCTTCTGTAAATTTATAAGTTGTCTCGGTGTGGACTGAAGGGCTTTTTTCTGCGCTGTCTCTCTCAATGCTAAATAGGAAAGGTACTGATGGCCTGTGTAGTGTGATGTGAAATATGGCAGCCATTTTGTACACAGCAAGCTCCCATGAATAGCAGCGAGATTAGAGTCCACTAGACCCACTGCTTGCATTGGACTTCCTCATCCATGCAGTCACTGCCATTGAGGGTTAGGGGGTCACTGGCAGATAAAAGTGTCCACTACTAGAGTGACGGGCACTCACCAGCTTAGTTTAGTTTAGAGATACAGCGCGGAAACAGGCCCTTCGGTCCACAGAGTCCGCGCCAACCCAAGGCTACCCTGTACACTAGGGACAATTGCAATAATAAGTTGCAATTTTTACTGAAGCCAATTAACCTACAAACCTCTATGTCATTGGGATGTGGGAGGAAACTAGAGCACCCGGAGAAAACCCGCGCGTTCACAGGGAGAACGTACAAACTCCATGCAGAAAGAAGCCGAGGTCAGGATCGAACCCGGGTCTCTGGTGCTTTAAGTCAGCAGTTCTACCACTGCGCCGCTGTGCCGCTCTATAAACTTGAAGCTTTGAGCTAATGGAGCCGGGGAGATTTATCAACTAATGGGACTTGCCTTCCCCGGCAGCCTGCTTGGCTTACTTCAACCTGGTGTACGACTGGGTAAAGGCGGCCGTGCTGTTTGGGGTGGTTGGGACTGTGGCCAGATTGGACTACCTCGACCCACCAAAGCCACCGAAATGCATCACCATGCTCTACGTTTTTGCTGAGACGTAAGTGTTTTGTTCTCCTCTAAGTTGCCCTGATTTCCCGCTCCGTCAATCCGAGGGTTACTCCGAGCTTGGGGAAGGCAAAGGGATTTGGGAAAACTGAACCAAGGCAGAGATTGACAGATTCTTGAATAGTACGGGTGTCAGGGGTGAGGGGAGAAAGCAGGAAAATGGGGTTGAGAGGGAAAGATAGATCAGCCATGATTTAATGGTGGAGTAGACGATGGGCCAAATGGCCTAATAGTGCTCCAATAACATGTACATGTCAGGCATTGTCACAGCATCATAGTTTGCAAACTGGGCCCTTAATCCCAACTTGCCCACGCCAACCAACATGTCCCGTCTTTACTAGTCCCACCTGCCTGCGCTTGGCCCAAATACCTCTAAACCTATCCTATCTATGTACCTGTCCAAATGTTTCTTAAATGATGTGATAATACCTGCCTCAACCTCTTCGGGCAGCTCATTCCATATACCTACCACTCTTTGTGTAAAGAAAATTGCCCTTGAGATTCCTATTAAATCTTTTCCCCCTCACCTTAAACCTACGTCCGCTGGTTCTCAATCCCCTCAATCTGGGTAATAGTTTCTGTGTATTCACCCTATCCGTTCCTCTCATGATCTTCTACACTTCGATAAGATTTGGAGCGGCACAGTGGTGTGGCCGTTGAGCTGCTGCCAATGGACCGGGTTTGATCCTGGCTACGGGTGCTGTCTGTACAGAGTTTGTACGTTCTCCCTGTGATCAGTGTGCAGGTTAGTGTTAGTGATAGTTGGTCGGCGCGGACTCGATGGGCTGATGGGCCTGTTCCGCGTTGTATCTCTAAAGTCTTAAGATCATCCCTCATCCTCCTGCGCTCCAAGGAATAAAGTCCTAAAGTTCCCACTTCATTCCCCACTGGAGGAATTGGCATGACAAGGAGCTGTCGATGCTGGAATCCTAACCAAAGCACAAAGTGCTGCAGTAACTGGTTTAAGGTTTAACTGATCTATGGTTTAAGTATAGATTTAAGTTTATTATTGTTATGTGCACAGAGGCAGAATGAAAAGCTTTGTTTTTCATGCTACCCAAACAGATCAGATGTAACAATACTTTAAAGGACAGGTACATGGATTGGAAGATGTTAAAGGGATATGGGCCCAAGTGGAACTAGCGTAGATGGAGCATCTTGGTCAGCATGATCAAGTTGTCCAAAGGGCCTGTTTCCTGTATGAATCTATGAATCTAATACTATACATAAATGGAACCAAGTGAGCTTCCAGTACATTAGGAAGGGCAAAGGCGAAGATAGATTGCAGAATATAGTTCTCAGCATTGTAGCGCATCAGTCCCGGAGACAAAGTCCAATGTCTGCAATGGGGTAGAGGTGAATCAGACATTAGACTAACTTATGAAGAACCATATAAAGGCCTGATAACAGAGGGGAAGAAGCTGTTCCTGAGTTTGGAGGGAATGGACAGGCAATGTTTCAGTTTGTGTCTGAAGAAGGGTCCCGGCCAGAAAGGTCGCCAGTCCATTTCCTCCACAGATGCTGCCTTACCCGCTGTATTTCTCCAGACATGAGGAGAGGTTGGAAAGAGGAATTAAACCGAAAACATTTTGCTGATTATGTGATTTGTATTTCAGGCACTTTGACAGAGGAATTAATGACTGGCTGTGCAAGTAAGTTATTAGAAATGCTCTTTCCCCGTTGCTATATTGAATGTGGGCTTTGCCCTGTGATCAGTAGAGCTCGAATGTCTTTACTTTGGAGATACAGCATGGAACCAGGTCTTTCGGCCCACCGAGTCCGTGCCGACCAGTGATCACCTTGTACACTGGCACCATCCAACCCTCTAGAAACGATTTACAATTTACCAAAGGCAATTAACCAACAAACCTGTTCGTCTTTGGGATGTGGGAGGTAACTGGAGCTCCTGGAGAAAACCCAAGAATGTACAAACTCCGCACACTCAGTGCTCGTGGTCAGATTTGAAGCTGGGTCTCTGGCCCCGTGAGGCAGCAGCTCTAGCAGCTGTGCCACTGTGCCGCCATGCCTTCATTGGACGTTATATGGACCTTGATGTTTGTACCAATATGGCTACTTAGTGTTATGATGAATAATTTATTTTGACTGTTTGACATGTTTGATTGTTATATATTATCTGCGAGTTATCGTGATTACAGGAATGTTTAGCTGCAGCAAGTAAGACTTTTATTGTTCCACTGTCAGAACATAAGATTTAAAAGAGTCAGAAGTGTTTTCATTGTCATATCCACAGACAACAAAACAATATAATTCTTGCAGCAGCATAATTGTCCCGTAAAAGCAATACACACAGATAATCTATAATAATCAAAAATTCAATAAATTAATAACCACAATACTAGAGCAAATTGAAAGTAGCCCAATGCTCATAGTGCAACCAAAGACAGTCCAGAGAAGTTCATAGTTGATGTTAGTGTTGTGCAGTGTTCAAGAGACTGATGGTTGTTGGGAAGAAGATATTCTTAAACCTAGTGGTCACGGTTTTTAAGCTCCCATATTTTAGAGGCAGTGACTCCTGTAGATCCCTTCGATGGTGGGGAGGCCAGTACCCGTGATGGACCGGGCAAAGTCTATCACTCTCTGTATTGAACTTCATTCCTGGGCATTCGAGTTGTTGAACCATGCCGTGATGCAACGGTCAATATGCTTCAACGTTTAAGAAACATTTAGACAGGTACACGGATAGGGCAGGATTAATGAAATATGAGTCAAATGGGTGGAACTAGTGTGCATGGGACATGATGGTCGGCATGAGTAAGTTGGGCCGAAGGGCCTGTTTCCAGGCTGTATGACTCTATGATTATGTTCTCTATTGTACACCAGTGGAAGTTCAAGAGTGTTTGTAGTCATACCTAAATTCCTCAATCTTGATGATAATGATACTTTAAAGGTTACTTTGATGATGATGATGATAGTTCTAAGGAAGTAGAGGCAATGACGATTAAAGACTCGTGACTCTTGGCTCCACACCTGACCAGTGCCATGTGCTGCCACTTTCCAGGTACGTCTACGACTACCTGGGGGAAGACCACACCAACATCCTGAAGGAGCTGCTAGCAACGGTTTGCACCTTCCTGGTCACCACGCTGTGGCTGGGGCCGGGGAACGTGGTGTACATCTGGTCTGTGTGCAACTGCTTTGGCCTCAACTTCGAGCTGTGGGTGCAGAAGTTCTTTGAGCTCGAACCTCTTGCGTCGGTTGAGGTAAGAGACCAGGGCACCCTGTCCCACCATCCTGTTCCCCAGACTGATCCCCCTTGCTGCCTGTTTCCCCAGACTGATCCCCCTTTGCTCCAGGCACGGCTCGGTGCAGAGATTATCCTGCTCTGTTAGTCAAAGAGCGGACCACCTCGTCCATGGGATACTGGGCTTTGCTCCATTTGCCTACATTTGGTCCTCGGAGATTGACAGATTCTTGATAAGTAGGGATATCAAAGATTATGGGGAAAAGGCAGGAGAATGGGGTTGAGAGGGAAAGATAGATCAGCATTGAATGGTGGAGTAGACTCAATGGGCCGAATAGCCTACTGTTCCTATGACATAAACTTATGAACCTTTCTCATCCATATTTATTGTTTTAGACTTTAGACTTTAGAGATACAGTGCGGAAACAGGCCCTTCGGGTCGAGTCCACACCGACCAACAATCACCTCTGTACACTAACTAGCATTATCCTACACACTAGGGACAATTTACAATTTTTACTGATGCCAATTAACCTACAAACCTGTACATCTTTGGAGTGTGAGAAGAGCACCCGGAGAAAACCCACGCAGGTCACAGGGAGAACGTACAAATTCCATAGATCCCATAGATTCCATCAATCCCGTAGTCAGGATCGAACTTGGGTCTCTGGCGCTCTAAGGCAGCAACCCTACCGTTGCGCCACCATGCTGAGTGGTAGAGCTACCCAGCATGGAAACGGGCCATTCGACCCATCTCGTCCATGCCGATCAGGCTGGGTGTTGGGCTTTGTCCCATTCGCCTGCATTTGGACCACTTATCTCTAAACCCTTCCTATCCTTAATTATTGTGGAGAAGGTCCACGTATCTAACCATCCCCCAGACACATGTGGATATCAATGACTGCACAGTGGTGCAGCTGGTGGAGCTGCAGTGCCAGGGACCCGGGATTGATCCTGACCTCGGGTGCTGTCTGTTCTTCCTGTGATCACGTGGGTTTCCACCTGGGTGCTCTGGTTCCCTCCAACATCCCAAAGACGTGCGGGTTTGTAGGTAGATAGGCTTCTGTAAAATTGCCCCTTGTGTGTAGGAGGAAGTGGAATAACATAGAACTAGTGTGACTGGGGTGGGACAAGTTTTGATTCTGCCAGCTGCTTTTCCAAGTCGTCGTGAAGTGCAAATTGAGTCAATTGGGGCATCTGGTCTGTGCGATGGACTGGGCTGTAAAACGTACAACAGTGATGCAGAGAAACATCACCCATCCTTTTCCTCCAGGGAGGCTGCTGAGTTACTTCTGAACTTTGGGTCTATCTTTGGTATAACCCAGCTTCTGCAGCTGTTTGTGTCTACACTTTGTAATGCATCAGTTTGTTTTGTTTCGTAGGCAAAGCAGATGTCCACGGCAATGTCGAGAAGAATCAGAGCTATCTTTGGTGCTGCAAACTTCTGGGCCATCATCATGTACAACATCCTCTCGTTGAACAGTGTTGACTTTGCGTTGTTGGTTGCTCGAAGGCTGTTCCTGGTTGGTAAGTTCTACCAAGAAAGGTTTAGAGGGATATGGATAAACAAGGAACTTCAGTTGCTGGTTTATTTCAAAGAAATAATCAATGTGCTCGAGTAATTCAGCGAGTTAGGCAGAATCTCTGGAGATGCTGCCTGACCCGCTGAGTTACTCCAACACTATGTGTCTATCTTTTGAGGGATATGGGCTAAAGGCAGACAGGTTGGGCTAGCATAGAGGGGGCATCTTGGTCAGCATGGATGAGTAGGACCGAAGGGTCTGTTTCCGTGCTGTATGACCCTATGACTCTATCACTCATGGGAGTGGGAGGAAGGAATGCAACAGTTGCCTCATTAAGAGTCACCATCTTCAACACCTCAAACTAGGTATGTTACAATACTTACCTTCAGCGGCGCTGCAGTTCTGTCACTGCCCGTGTGCTCGACTTTGGCGCCTTTGAGTGGGGGCGGGTTTAAAATGCGGTATTTCGGAAGCCTATTCAAATCAATCTTGAACAGGCCATTTAGTTGATGAAGAAAAATCGCTTCGACTGCCGTTCTCTGAAGTGATTTTTAAACTGCGCTTGCTAATTTAATTGCTGTAGTAAATTTTAAATCATCTTCTAAAGCCGGCAACGCCGACAACGGGACGGACCTCACGTAGGGGACAAGACAAGGTACACAGTTTATTTTTTCATAAAAAAGTGCTTCTTAGTATACCTTTAATCAAAATTTCATGTTGCGATAAGGTGATTTATTCCCCATGTGAACCGGCAGTATTTTTCCTGCCGATATGGGGTTTAAATTCACCGCAACCGCAACGTTCCAATACATCGCGTTCCAGAAAGTCCCACTCGCAAGATGATTTAAATGGCCATTAATTTACGGGAATTAAACATTAAATTCCTTCCATTTGGCCTATAAATTAATGACAATGAGATTTAAAAATCATTTTATGTTGTGAATTCTTGTGTGAATGTGATTTGGATACTTAGGCTATTTAAAAATGTTAATCTTTTCTTAAGAAATTGATAGATGTTTAGATCTAGTAATTGAATTTTGTAATTAGCTACAATTGGGTAACTAACTAATTATATGCTTTAATTTCAGGTCATCCAAGTAAGTTTGTTTAATATTTGTTTCAGAAAACTTCAATCTATAATAACTGAACATTTATTTCAGTTCTCTTAATTTTTAAGAAAGTTATGGGCTTTTGACTGTCCTCGATCACAGCTTTTGTGTTAAGTCAATGGAAAAGCAATAAGGACCAAGATGCTAATTTACGAGTATGAAAATGGCCATAACTTTTTTAATACTGAAGATATGAAAGTGAATTAGGTGTCAAATTAAACTTCTTTTTATGTTTTATCTGATGGGATAAATTGCAGACTTGATTTTTAACATCTCAAAATTTTGTAACATTGCTACTCAAACTACTTTGTGTAGCTCCACACCATGTCCACATCCATGGCTGGGTTCCCACTGGTTCTTTGAGGGAGTGGGTTGCCTTGTTTTGATTAATTAATTGAAAGATACAGCATGGAAACAGGCCCTTTGGCCCTCCAAGTCTAGTTCTATGTTATCCCGCTTTCTCATCCACTCCCTGCACACTAGGGCAATTTTCAGAGGCCAATTAGCCTGCAAACCCGCATGTCTTTGGGATGTGGGTGGAAAGCGGAGCACCCGCAGGAAACCCACGTGGTCACAGGGACACCGTACAAACATCACACGGACAGCACCCAAGGTCAGGATCGAACCGGGTCTCTGGCACTGTGAGCCAGCAGCTCTACCAGCTGCCCTAATGTGCTGCCCTTATATTGTTCTTGCAAAGATTTGATTCAAGTTATCTTATTATCTTATTCACCTATTAGACGGAGAAAGATGGCTCCACACACACTCGTGTTGGGATCAAGCAAGAATGATTTATTTCCAAGTCAAAGGTCACTGACTGATTTACTGAGCATATGCGAGAATGAGTACAGCTCATATGCATAAATTACATGGGCTATGAGAACCTTTTTCCCTGGATAGAAATGTCAAAGTTTGTGAGAATCAACTGAGGGTATAAAATAACGAGGGAATAGGTGGAGTAAACAGGAAGCACCTATTTCATTGTTAACAAATTCACCTAGTGGTCATACCAAAGAATGTCAATTGTGGTGAAATCATAGGGATTGTAACATCCAGTCCTACTAATCAATCTTTAGCAGAGGAATAACGTACAATTACCTAGATAGTACTGTGAACAATAATCCTCTTATGGTACAAAGGTCACTCTATATAGATAAGGAAGCACTGTTTTTCAGCAGTATTGTTCTGCGTGAAAGATGTTAGTCAAATGTCCAGTGTATTTTGTCTGCTAGTTATGTTCAGTCTTTCGTTTTTTAGTTGTAATCCCATAGTCTTTGGTTTTGTTAGTTATGATATGTTTAATTTTTAGTTTAGACTTTAGACTTTAGAGATATAGCATGGAAACAGACCCTTCGGCCCACTGAGTCTGTGCCGACCACCCCGTACACAAGCACTATCCTACACACTAGGGACAATTTACACTTTTACAGAGGCCAATTAGCCAACAAATCTACGGACTCGGTGGGCTGAAGAGCCTGTTTCCATACTGTATCTTTAATCTAATTAATCAAAAAGCATTTGAGTTGCCAGGAGGCTTTGGTGATCAATTGCTGGTGAATGGGGTCAATATAGATGGATATCTGGTGACTGGCATGGACTCAGTGGGCCGAAGGGCCTGTTTCTGCACAGTGTGACTCTGTAGCCGCAGGAGAGTGAGGGAAGGCACTGGAGGCTCTAGTCAGCTGTTACTGGGTCAGGAAAGCTGCTGGAGGAGGTTGTTGTGCCATGAGTAGGTGACACATCGGCTCACATCTACGGCGACCCAGGTTCGATTGGGACCTCTGCTACTGTCTGTGTTGTGTTTGCAGGTTTCCCTCTTGGCCACATGATTTCTCTGGTTTCCTCCCATATCCCAAAGACACACTAGTAGGTTAGTTGGCCTTTAAAACATCCCCCCCTCCTGCCCCCACAAGATGGGCAGCACAGTGACACAGCAGTAGAGCTGCTGCCTTACAGCGACAGAGACCATGGGTGCTGTCTGTGCGAAGGTTGTACATTCTCCCGTGTGGGTTTTCTCTGGGTGCTCTGGTTTCCTCCCACATTCCAAAGCGTTGCAGGTTTGTAAGTTAACTGGCTTCTATAAATTATCTGAGTGAGCCTGAAGAAGGGTTGCAATCCAAAACGTCACCCACCCATCCTTTTACTCCAGAAATGCTGCCTGAATCATGAGTTATTCCAGCACTTTGTGTCTATCATAATATACAAGCCATACAACAGGTAGTGCAAAAAGCAAAATAAGCACTAATAACTAGTATTCATTTAGTAACAATAAATTCTGACACGGAATATAGCGTTACAGGATTATAGCATTACAACCTCAGAGGAAGTGCAGTTAAAAAAAAGTGCTCAATGAGGTACATTGGAAAATTGTAACAACACCCTATCTTATGGTAGGACTGTGTGTGGTCTGGTAACAGCAGACTGTTTCTAAGTCTGGTGGTACTTACTTTCAAGCTTTCTAGTTCAGTTTAGTTTAGTTTAGTGATACAGCATGGAAACAGGCCCTTTGGCCCACTAATAATCAGCTGCACACTAGTTCTATCCAAGGCACTTGGGACAATTTCAGAAGGCAATTAACCTAGAAATCTGCACGTCTCTGGAATGTGGAAGGAAACAGGAGCACCCGGAGAAAACCCACACAGGGATAACGTACAAACTCTGTACGATCAAACTCGGGTCTCTGGTGCTGTAAGGCAGCAACTCTACCGCTGCGCCAGTGTGCCGTCCCATAAATGATGAAGTATTCCATAGTCTGTGGCATATTATCACTATCCCTCTAAATCTTTCCAACTGGCAAAACACAGGATTGAAACAGAAACCCTTAGATCTCTAACGCTCTGCCAACTCAGCTATTGTGGTTTTGCACCATCTGTATCATGGGTGAGGGGAGAAGTGAGAATGTGAGTAATCCTTGGCTGTCTTTAACTGGAACCGTGGCTTGAACTTCACGTTGCCTCAGCAAGGCCACCAGCATTATCAAGGACCAGTTTCACCCCCGGTCACTCCCTCTTCTCCCCGCTCCCATTTGGCAACAGGTGCAGAAGTGTGAAAACGCACACCTCCAGATTCAGGTACAGTTTCTTCCCAGCTGTTAACAAGCAACTGAACCATCCCATGAACAACTAGAGAGCAGTCCTGAACTACTATCTACCTCATTGGAGACCCTTGGGCTATCTGTAATCGGACTTTACTGGATTTTATCTTGGACTAAATGTTATTCCCTTTATCCTGGATCTATACACTGTGGACGGCTTGATTGGAAATCATGTGTTGTCCTTCTGCTGACGTAACAAAAAAGCTGTTCACTGTACCTCGGTACACATGACAATAATAAACTAAACTATACCAGACATTAATGCGCTGTGTGTTTTAATTTCTCATTCAGGGTTTCCCCTGAGCCCGATCAGCATCCTCTTTGTGACCTATTGTGGCGTCCAACTGATCAAAGAGAACGAACGCAGGCTGGCTCTGGAAGCTGAGAAAGAGAAGAAGGAATAGAAGAAACTGGCTGAGAGAGAGAGAGAGAGAGAGAGAGAGAGAGAGAGAGAAAGAGAGAGGGGAAGGAAACCACAAAAAAACCTTCACAGACAACGGCTACCTAAGTCTCGCAAAGGAAGTTTCTAACTGAGCCGTTACCGAGATAATTGTTGCCACGCTTGTGGGTGATGTGCACACCTCTGCTCCATGGGGCACGGCATCACCTTGAATCATCTCCCCCTCCTCACACGTCCTGGACACTTCCTGCTGGAATCCGGTGGGTAGAGGGACGGACATCCAACTCAGGCAAATGGCTGACCTCTCCCTCTCCCTCTTCCCCTCCTCGCTCTCTCCCCAACCTCCCTGTATCCTTCTTTCCCTCTCCTTCTTTTCCTCTCCCTCTTTCCCTGTTGCTTTCCCCTCTTTTCCTATCCCTCTCTCCCCATCTCCATCCCCCTTTCTCCTTCACTTTCTTCCTTCCTTTCCCCCTCCCCTGCCTCTCTCCACCTCCTTCTCCCTTCCCAATATCTCCCTTCTCTTCCCCATCTCCCTTATACTCCCTCTTCCTCTCACCTTCTCCCCTTTCCTCTCTCTTCACCCTGCCTCACTCCCCTGCTTCCCCCTCCCCTCCCATTCCCCTACATCTTCCTTTCCCCTCAATCTCATTCTCCGTCTCCCTCTCTCCCTCCTCCCCTCCCTCCTCTCCTCCCTCCTCCCCTCCCCCGCCGCCTCCCTCTCTTTCTATCCCCCGACATCCTCTCCCCCTTCCCAAGCAATCCATTTGTACATTGCTGGGTGGGGTGTACATTGGGGGTCTGAGGAAAGTGTTTCTCGATCGTGGATGGCCAGTTGGCGCGTGAAGACATGGATTTAACCCCAACCGGACCACACTGGGGGAGTACAGCTGAGCCCACGTCTCCGCGACACCCAGCCCTTCCTGAATCCATCACGGCCAATCCTGGTGTGCACGGGAAACGATGGCCAGAGTTAGGCTGGGTCATTCTGGGACCTGGGATATCTCAGCCTCTCAGAAATCCCCTTCCACCCGGGACACGTCCACTCTCCCCCAATAACAGGTATAGCAGTAGTACACTGAGACAGTATACAGCCACTGTCTCTCAAGATGCTCCACCTCCTGCCCCTCCCTCCCCCCCCGCGCCACACCATCTTCCACCCCGACCCTCTACGTTACTGTAGGGCCCTGAAACCCTCATTCTTGCCACTATCTTCATCTTATTCCTTCAGTCTTATACAGGTCATGCAGCACAGAAACACGCCCTTCGATCCCACTCATCCACAGTGACCAGGATGTCTCATTTAAGCTAATATCTCTTGCCCCCGTTTGGTCCTTCTCGCAGTCATAGCGTCATACAGAGTGGAAATAGGCCCTTCGGCCCAAAGTACCACATTGACCAGCATCCCCATCTACTCTAGTCCTACCTGCCTGCATTTGCTCGATATTATAGTCATACAGTGTAGAAACATGCCCTTCGGCCCAACTCATCCATGCCAACCAAGATACCCCATCTAAGCTAGTCACTTTTTCCCCACATTTAATCCATACCATAGAGTCATATGGCGTGAAAACAGGCCCTTCGGCTCAACATGCCTATGCTGACCAACAAGCCCCCTTCTACACCAGTTCCACCTCCTTGTGTTTAGTCCATATCCCTCTAAACTTGTCCTATCCATGTTATCACCAAATCTTTCAGGCTCTGCACACCCAAGGTCACCTCAGCTGAACAGGCGAGATGGTCTGGTGATCTCCTCTGTAATCTGCATAGACAGGGTGCCCACTGGGGCCAGGGGTGAGTTGTGGGCAGCTTTCCTCACTCCCCCCCCCCCCCCCCCCATAGATACAGTACTGAAAAGACAACAATCAAATAATTATCATATGACAATCTTATCCACAATAGACTCAACCTCCCGTAGCGACCAGCGTTCACGGAAGGCCTCCAGAGTCCCTGTAGACACCGCGTGCTCCTTCTCCAGGGACATGCGGGCACGGACGTAGGCCCAGAAGAGGGGCAGGCCATCTTGGCCAGGCCCAGGGACAAACCAACAGGGACATTCTTCCCCCCCCTCCAAAGTGGTGATCTGGCCCCATTGAGCAGGGGTAAAGGGAGGAATCCACTGAGGCACTGGAGGGGAGGGCGATGCTGGTTTGGTTTGCATGGAGTGGTTTTCAGGGACTGGCTGAGCAATCTTCTCTCACTTTCTCGGATGGCAGAGCTTCCCCAATTATCACCGGTTTAATTTCCTTTCCTCATTGTGGCCTTTGCTGTGATGCAGATGTGAAAGTCGTTTGCACAGCTAGACTGTGAACTGAATGCATTGTCCCTTACCATGCACTGTACCCTGCAATGCACTGTTCAATAAACTGTAAATTATAAGCACATCTGTAACTAATACATGTAATATTAAATTTGCTCTTTAATTTTCTTTCCGCCTTCAATTTCTTTGTTATAGAGGCATAGAGTGATACAGTGTGGAAACAGGCCTTTTAGCCCTACTCACCCACTCTGGCCAACTATGTCCCAGCTACACAAGTCTCTTGCCTGCACTTGGTCCATATCCCTCCAAACCTGTCCAATCCATGTAACTGTTTCTTAAACGATGGGGTTAGTTCCAGTCTCAACTAACTCCTCTGGCAGCTTGTTCCGTACATCCACCACCCTATGTGCAAAAAAGTTTCCCTTCGGATTCTGATTAAATCTTTTCCCCTTCACCTTGAACCTATGTCCTCTGGTCCTCGATTCCCCTACTCTGGGCAAAATACTCTGTGCATCTACCCGATCTATTCCTCTCATGATTTTATAAGATCTCCCCTCATCCTCCTGCGCTCCATGGAATAGAGAGACCCAGCCTACTCAACCTCTCCTTGCAGCTCACACCCTCTAGCCCTGGCAACATCCTCGTAAATCTTTTTTGAACGATTTCAAGCTTGACAATATCTTTCCTATAACATGGTACCCAGAACTGAATGCAATATTCTACATGCAGTCTCACCAACGTCTTATACAACTACAACATGTGCTCCCAACTTCTATACTCAATACTCTGATTGATGAAGGCCAAAGTGCCAACAACCTTTTTGGCCACCTTATCTACCTACGACTCGACCTTCAAGGAACCATGCACCTGTACTCTTAGATCCCTCTGCTCCACAACACTATCCAGAGGCCTACCATTTACTATGTTGTCCTGCCCTTGTTTGACTTCCTAAAATGCAACACCTCACACTTCTCTGTATTAAATGTGATCAACCATTCCTCTGCCCACCTGGCCAATTGATCCTGATCCTGCAGCAATCGTTCACAACCATCTTCACTATCTGTTAACTTTTGTATCATCATCAAACTTGATAATCTTGCCCTGCATGTTATCATGTGTATGTTATCATTGAAATCATTGGTGTAATTGACAAACAGTAACGGGCCCAGCACTGAACGCTGAGGTACACCACTAGTCACAGGCCTCCAGTCTGAGAAGCAACCTTCTACCATCACCCTCTGCTTCCTTCCAAGGAACCAATTTTCTATCCATTCAGCTATCTCTCCTTGGAACCCATGCAATCTAACCTTCCAGAGCAGCCTACCATGTGGAACCTTGCTGAAAGCCTTACTGAAGTCCATGTACACAACATCTACAGCTCTGCCCTCATCAACCTTTTTGATCACGTCTTCAAAAACATCAAACAGATTTGTGAGACACGACCTCCCATGCTGACTATCCCTAATCAGCCCTGGTCCATCCAAATGCCTGTATCCTATCCCACAGAATACTCTCCAGTAACTTACCAACTATGTTGTCTGTTCAGAATATCTTTAATCGGACTTTACTGGACTTTATCTTGCACTAAACATTATTCCCTTTACCCTGCATCTGTGCACTGTGGACAACTTGATTGTTATCATGTATAGTCTTTCTATTGACTGGATAGCATGCTACAAAAAAGCTTTTCTCTGTACCCCAGTACACGTGACAATAATAAACTAAACTAAAATGTTAGTGTGCAGGGATCGGTAGTCGGTGCGGACTCGGTGGACCGCAGGGCTTGTTTCAATGCTGTATCTCAAAAATAAAATAAATCTAAACTGAACCCACCACCCCCTTTGGAAAAAACACCTGCCCCTTACATCTCCTGTAAACTTTCCCCCTCTCACGTTAAAGCTATGCCATCTAGTCTTTGATATTCCACAATTGGAGAAAGGTTCTGACTGTCTATGTCTCTCACAGTTTTATATATTTCTATCAGGTGTCCCCTTAACCTGAAAACAATCCATGCCTGTCCAGTGTCCACTGATCACAGATGTCCAGTGCGAAGAGCACCTTTCCACCACAATCCTCTGTCTTCTTCCAGTGAACGAGTAGGTTGTTCAGGATGCTACCCAGAACCTGTGTTCCCCACTATTCCTTCCCCCGGCTTTGCGTTGACTTAAGGACACTCTTGCTTCATCACCTGTTGTTGTAGTAATCTGTCCCTCCACCCAATAGTCCTCCACTCCCTTGTGAAAGGCAACAATCCCATTTTAATTGTGCCTATAGGGCCTGGAAAGTGTGGATGTGGAGGGGATGTTTCCACTAGTGGGAGAGTCTAGGACCAGAGGGCACAGCCTCAGAATAAAAGGACGTATTTTTAAAATGATGAGGCGAAACGTCTTTAGTCAGAGATGGTGAATCTGTGGAATTCATTACACAATCTGTATCTCAAAAGGCCGAGTCAACTGATATTCTTCAGGCAGAGATTGACAGATTCTTGATGTAAGGGTGTCTGGGGTTACGGGGAGAAGGCAGAAGAATTTGGTTGAGAGGGAAAGATGGATCAGCCATGATTGAATGGTGGAGTATATTTGATTAGCCGAATGCCCTAATATTGCTCCTGTAACTTATGAACTATGAACCTTGAGGACCTCGATATGTCTTGAAATGCGTAACATCCCAAATTAAGTCCTTTCAAAGTGAGGTCTGTGTGGAACCAGCAGCCAATGCAGTGCAGTAATGAGATTAGTGATCAAATCAATGGTTCAATGGTGCGTTATTGTCACAAGTACCTAGGTACGGCAAAATTTATTTCTGCATACATATCTGTAAAAATCTTATGATACATAGGCCCAAACATCCTTAAGTACAGGAGTGTAAGAATAGTAGATCACACTGAGGCAGTACACATGTGTCTCCACAATTCCAGTGCATCTTATACCCTTCATGTTGAAAGTTGTTAGAAATGTAGAGTCTTACGGTAACTTGGCTGTAAAGGCCCGTTGTCCTGGCGAAATAAGGGACAGGCCGTTTAAGACTGAGATGAGGAAAAATGTTTTCACCCAGAGAATGGTGAATCTGTGGAATTCTCTGCCACAGAAGGCAGTGGAGGCGAATTCATTGGTTGTTTTCAAGAGAGAGTTAGATATAGCTCTTAGGGCTAACTGAATCAAGGGTTATGGGGAGAAAGGAGGAACGGGGTACTGATTTTGGATGATCAGCCATGAACATATTGAATGGCGGTGCTGGTTCGAAGGGCCGAATGGCCTGCACCTATTTTCTATGTTTCTATGTGCAGGCAGATGAGATCAGTTCAGCTAGGCATCATGTTTGGCACAGACATTGTGGACTGAATGGGCCTGTTCCTTGTTCTATGTACCTCTATAAGATCACCACTCAGCCTCTTGCCCTCCAAGGAGATGTTTCCTCAGGGAATACCATCCTCCTTCATTAAGCTTGAACACTGCAGAAGATTCATCAAGAGGGAAAATCCTCTCCAGCGTTCAAAGTAACCCTTCCCTTTGCTTCCTAATTAGCTTCCTATCTTTCTAATTAAAATTACCTGTCAGCCTTACTGGGTTAACGAGAGAATAAAATCAGTTTTGAATGTGATATATCCTAACCATATCACTTTTTTTGTCTCTATGTCCATGGTAATAGGTTGACTTATATTGGTTCGGCTTGACCTTTGTTGTTATTGTTATGCCTGAAGTTAATTTAAATGGAAATGTAAATCTGGTGATAATTATACTAATTTATTCCATCGATAGCGGGGAGAGGAGAGATATGAATATATTAGCATAGTTAAACAGGCGGTGAATGTGAGATGTGTGGCACTAAATGTAACCTAGAAAAATAATAAGGAATGACATTTTACAAACCCAGGCATATTCCTGATATTTGTAAACTAATTATTCTGAAGAACAATAAATCATGGGAAAGTTCCTGTATGATTAGCAGGGAACCACATTTACTTGCTGCAAAAAATGACCTTTATTTTCAATGATGGCTTGTAAAAGGATTTGGACTGCAGGCTTTTGAGATACTTGCAATAATGCCCCAATAATCTGGCACCCTTGGGACTTTAATGGTGCTGAACCTGCAGCTTTTCTGGTCTATAACTGAATAAAATTATCCCTGATCTTCTGCATGTGTGTGAAGTGCCAGGTTAAATCTGTGCTCAGTAACCTGCTGAAAGATTGACTTGGGAACAAAAGATGGGGAAAGTGGTAGAGTTGTTGCCATGCTGCGCCAAAAACCTGAGTTCCATCCTGACCTTGAATGCTGTCCGTGTGGAGTTTGCATGTTCTCCCTGTGACCGCGTGGGTTTCCTTCTGGTGCTCCAGTTTCATTCCATATTCCAAAGCTGTGCAGGTTTGTAGGTTAATTGGCTTCTGCAAAATTGGCCCTAGTGCGTAAGAAAGAACTAGTGTGAACGGATGATCATTGGTCGGTGTGAAGAGAGAGACAAAGTACTAGAGTAACTCAGCGGGTCAGGCAGCATCTCTGAAGAACATGAATAGGTGGCGTTTTAGGTCAGGACCCTTCTTCAGTCTGAAACGTCACCCGAAACGTCACCTATCCATGTTCTCCAGAGATGCTGCCTGACCCGCTGAGTTACTCCAGCATTTTGTGTCTATCTTCAGTTTAAACCAGCATCTGCAGTTCCTTCATACGCATTGATCGGTGCATATCCAGTGGGCCGAAAGGCCTGTTTCTACGCTTCATCTCTAATCTAAACTAAACTGAACTAAAGCTAAATTACACTAAACTAAACTCAAATGGAGGGGGGGTAGACACAAAGTGCTGGGGTAACTCAGCAGGCAGTATCTTTGGAGAAATTACGTGATGTTTCGTGTCAAGGCCCTTCTTCAGAATGTGAGTCGGGGGAGTAAAAGGGAGGGGGGTGGATATACCCAGAGTTTGTGTCCTCCATGTGACCCCAGTGACCCCTGGTACTCTGTGTTGACGTCTGAATCAGTTTGTGAAGGTCAATGTCCCTCATAGTCAGGCAGTCCCCAGTGTGTGGGATAACTCATAATGCTGCCCATATGGGTGGGGGTCTGTGAGCGAGGGGAAGGGTATGGGAGTCTGTTTTTAATTCCTAAAGGTTTGCCATCCTGTTGCTGTGCTCTCTCGGAAGCTACAAGATATTTTTGGGAACAAGGAATTACTCACCGTATGGTGACCTTTCTTGGTGCTGGAATTAGGTCCGTTCTCATCCACAATGACACCCATGCATCAGAAAGACAGCTCATTGTGAAACTTCTGCTCCACCCACATGTGGAACCCGCTGGATCTGTTAAACAGAACCCGTCCCAAAATAAACATCATCACACACATACACGCACATATATAGACGCAGATATACACAACGACATAGGCACACACACAGACATACACACAGATATAGACGCACACACAAACATACGCGCACGCGCATGTACATAGATACACAATGTACACACAAATACAAAGTGTGTAAACATACAGACGCACATACACATACATAGATACATACATGGAAATAAACAAACAGACACACATGCGCACAGATATACACATGGACAGACGCACACAGACATACACACAGATATAGACACACATAAGCACGCACACACATGCGCACAGATATACAGATTTGGCTGGGGCCGCCCTGTTTCGACGAATGCAATCAACCCGGCGTGCACAATCAAATAAGATCAAATAGAAGAAGTTGTCCTACAACTTTAGGCTGTGCACGCCATATGCAAGAAGAAGAAGATGTGATGGACTGGGCTACATCTACAACTGTGCAATTTCTTGTGGTCTTGGGCAGAGCTGTTGCCAACCCAAGTTCTTTTTCTTGCGTATGGCGTGCACAGCCTAAAGTTGTAGGACAACTTGTTCTATTTGATCTTATTTGATTGTGCACGCCGGGTTGATTGCATTCGTCGAAACAGGTCGGACCATGTGGAGGTTGCAATCTTCCACCCCCCAACGCAAGTTGATGCCGAATCAATTAATGGACTTGGGGGTTCAGGGGCTTGTTTCCACGCAGTATCTCTTTATGGCTCCAAGCCTGTCTCAACACCACACCAAGAAAATTAAAACCATAAAGTGTTCAAAGAACATGGAAGCATCTTTGTGCTTATTTACCCAGGGTCTCTGCATAGTTAGCAGAAGACCTTGGGAACCTGGATCAGTCTTGGGTAAGCATGGAGGCTCCTGATAGGTTTAGGTTTATTATTGTCACGTGACCCGAGGTACAGTGAAAAGCTTTGTTCTGCATGCTATCCAAACAGATCAGATAATACTACACACAGATACAATCAAGACAAACTCATGTTCAATTGTAAGAGCAATGGGGAGGAAACAGAGTGCAGAATGTAGTTCTCAGCATTGTAGCGCATCAGTTCCACAGACAAAGTCCAATGTCCGCAATGGGGTAGAGGTGAATCGTACAGGGCCCTAGCTTATGGAAGGACCGTTCAGAAGCCTGATAACAGAGGGGAAGAAGCTGTTCCTGAGTCTGGTGGTGCGCACATTCAAGCTTCTATTCCTTCTGCCTGACAGGAGCAGGTAGAAGAAGGAATGAAAGGGGTGGGACAAGTGTTTGATTATGTTGGCTGCTTTTCCGAGTCATTGTGTGATGAGCTGGGCTACATCCACAACTCTGCAATTTGTAGGTCAGTCGGAGTGAAGACAGATTGGTGACATTTAAAGCCTCAACTATGACATGCTCCAATACAAAGCATTTTATCAAGATGCATCGCAGCATGGTTTGGGAACAGCTCCATCCAAGACCGCAAGAAATAGCAGAGAATTGTGGGGCTATATGACTCTAGACTACAACAAAAAGGCAAAATGAATCAAAACATAACCAGTGATAGGTAAACATTTTAAGGTTTTGGCATCCATCAATGCCCAGTCTACAGAAAGTATGGGTGGAATTATTCCTGGCCTTGTAGTGGCTAGGAGTCAGAGGAGATCTGTTATAGATGTGTGACGGGGAGGCCTCGATAGTTACATGCGGTCAGATGCTAAAAATACAGGTTAATTATACACTCACTGGTGGCATGGAGTTAACAGTCATTGGTGCTGGCAATCGGCATTTACAAAATGTACTTGTCCAGGCCGTTAGTCAGAGGAAACTCGAGAACTGCATCGAATCCCAAATAACAAATGGCTAATTTTCCAGAACATTCTAACCAGTGGGTGGACTAGCAGCCGTAGAGCCGTTGCCTAACAGCGCCAGAGACCCAGGTTCGATCCCGACCTCGGGTGCTGTCTGTACAGAGTGTGTACATTCTGCCTATGACCGTGTGGGTTTTCTCCAGGTGCTCCAGTCTCCTCCCATACTCCAAAGACGTGCAGGTTTGTAGGTTAATTGGCTTCTGTAAATTGTCCCGAGTGTGTAGGATCGTGTTAGTGTGCGCGGTGATCGCCAGTCGGCGCGGACTCAGTGGACCGAAGGGATTGTTTACACATTGTAGCTCTAAAGTCTAAAGTCTAAAATAAAGTCAGTACAAGCCAAAGTAGATTCTTGCAGTCTGAAGGTGTGCACCGACCCAAAACATCACCTATTCATCGACTCCAAAGTTGATGCCTGACCGTAGTTTAGTTTACTTCAGAGATAGTTTACAACAGGACCTTCGGCTCACCGAGTTGGAGCCGACCAACGATCACCCACACACGAATTCACAACAGTTTCATATCCTACACCCTAGAGGCCCCCAACAACTCTTGCCAACTTCTACAGATGCGTTGTAGAAAGCATTTTATTGGGATGCATCTCAGCACAGTTTAGAAACGGCTCGATTCAAGATTGCAAAAAATTGCAGAGAGATATGGAGATAACCCAGACCATCACACAAACCATCCTCCCCTCCATTTTTTGACTCCATCTACACTTCACACTGCCCCACCAAGGTCACCAGCATCACCAAGGACGAGCCACACCCCAGCTACGCCTTTTGTCCCTCTCCCATCAGGCAAGTGGTACAGAACCTCCATATAACTCTTGCCTGATGAGAGAGAGAAGACCGGTCCTTGATTGTGGTTGTGGCCTTGCCGGGGCAGCGTGAGGTGTATATGGAGTCAATGAAGTTTACTTCCACTGGGACGAGACAGCTTTTCTTTAAAATTCTGGATTTCATTTACTGATGCACTTCAGAAAAGTCCTGATTAAAGATAATCTGCGGTAGACAAAAATGCTGGAGAAACTCAGCGGGTGAGGCAACATCTATGGAGCGAAGGAATAGGTGACGTTTCGGGTCGAGACCCTTCTTCAGACTGATGTGGGAGTGAGGGAAAGTAAGGAAGAGACGGAGACAGTGGGCTGTGGGAGAGCTGGGAAGGGGAGGGGAAGAGGGGAGAAAGCAAGGACTACCTGAAATTGGAGGTCAATGTTCATACTGCTGGGGTGTAAACCACCCAAGCAGAATATCAGGTGCTGCTCCTCCAATTTGCGGTGGGACTCACTCTGGCCGTGGACAGAAAAGTCGGATTCTGATTGGTAGGGGGAGTTGAAGTGCTGACTCGATGGGAGATCTGGTTGGTAATGCGAACAGTGCAGAACGAAGCGATCGCCAAGCCTACACTTGGTCTCACCGATGCAGAGCAGTTGACACCTAGAGCAGCGGATGCAATAGATGAGGTTGGAGGAGGTGCAGGTGAACCTCTGCCTCGCCTGGAAAGATTACTTGGGTCCTTGGATGGAGTCAAAGGGGGAGGTAAAGTGACAAGTGTAGCAATTCCTGCAGTTGCAAGGAAAGTACCAGGGGAGGGGGTCGTTTCGGTGGGAAGGGACAAATTGACCAGGGAGTTACGGAGGGAGCGGTCTCTGCGGAAAACCGAAAGGGGAGGAGATGGGAAGATGTGGCCAGTGGTGGGATCCCGTTGGAGGAGGCGAAAATGTCGGAGGATTCTGAAAGGTCACCTATTCCTTCGCTCCATAGATGTTGCCTCACCCACTGAGTTTCTCCAGCATTTTTGCCTACCTTCGATTTTTCCAGCTTCTGCAGTTCTTTCTTAAAGATAATCTGAGGGTCTCCAATGAGGTAGATGGGAGGTCAAGACCGCTCGCTCCGTAGTCTGTGTGTGTTTTCGGTCAATGAGTCATTGCTGTGTCTGGCAGGGATTGTTGCAGTTGTTGGCCTGGGCTGATTGACGGGTCCCTCTGCCTGGATGGAGGGGGTGGGGAGAGTGATCCGCCTTCCCGTGGCTGGATGCCTGAGCTTTGTGCAGGCTGCCACTCCTATATATAGAGCCGGGCAGGAATGTGCGCCGTCGGACTATCAGTTGCTATCTGAGCTGAGACAGGGAAGAAGCCCGGCCAATTCTGCAGAGCTCCGGCCATGGCGATCCGTGTCGACCCGGCTGAGGAGCCTCGCATCTACCAGCAGACCCTCTTGCAGGACGGACTCCGAGACCTGCTGGACAGCGGCAAGTTCGTGGACTGCGTGCTGAAGATCAAGGACAAGGAGTTCCCCTGCCACCGGCTGGTGCTGGCCGCTTGCAGCCCCTACTTCCGAGGCATGTTCCTCTCCGGCCTGGAGGAGAGCAATAAGCGGGAGATCACCCTTGAGGAGCTGGAGCCCGAGACGGTGGAGGTCCTCCTGCGCTACATCTACACCTCCGAGGTGCGGCTGGACGACAGCAACGTGCAGGACATCTTCACGGCCGCCAACATGCTCCAGGTCCCTTCCATCTTCACCCTCTGCATCTCCTACCTGCAGAAGAGGTTGGGCTTGGGCAACTGCCTGGCCATCTTCCGCCTCGGCCTGATGCTGGACTGCCCGAGGTTGGCCGTGGCCTCCAGGGACTTCGTCTGCGAGCACTTCAGCCTGGTGAGCAAGGACGAGGACTTCCTCAAGCTCAGTCCCCAGGAGCTGGTCGCTATAATCTCCAGCGACGGTCTCAACGTGGAGAAGGAGGAGGCCGTCTTCCAGGCAGTGATGAGCTGGGCGGAGAGGGAGGAAGGTCATCTCCTGGCCCTCCCCCTGGTCTTCGACTGTGTCCGCTTCCTCCTCATACCCAAGGACTACCTGACCAAGAACGTGGAGGGACACCAACTGGTCAAGTCCAACCCGGAGCTTGTGGCCAAGATCCAGATAGTTAAGGATGCCCTTGAGGGCAAAAGGCAGGTTGCCAAGCCCAAGGGCGAGAAGGAAGAGTCGAGAAAGAAAGGAGACGGGGAGCCGGCAAGCAGCGAGGCCAAGGGTGAGGGAGAGGTGGATGAGAAGGAGGAGAAGGAGGAAGAGGAGGAAGCCCCAGGCATCTTGAACAAGAACCTGCGCTTCGGCATGTTCATGAAGGACCTGATCTTCATGATCAACGAGGAGGCTACCGTGGCCTACGACCCCCTCACCAACGAGTGCTACTTCGCCTCCGTCTCCAACAAGATCCCCAAGAACCACGCTAGCCTGGTGACCAAGGAGAACCAGATCTTTGTCATCGGTGGCCTCTACTACAACCAGGAGAACAAAGAGAGCCCCCTGCACTCCTACTTCCTGCAGGTGAGCCAGCACTCCCACCCCCACAGGGGCAGGGAGGTGGGGGAGAGCTCGTCCCAGCTCGTCTGTCCTGCTCCCCTACCCACGGGTCCGGCTGGGAGGCGGGGGCGTGAGGGGTGAAGGGGTGAGGGGAGGGGGGTGGGGTGGGGTGAGGAGGAATGAGTGTGAGGGGGGATGAGTTGTTTTAGTTTAGTTTAGAGATACAGCGCGGAGCAGGCCCTTCGGCCCACAGAATCCACACCGACCAGCGATCCCCACACACTAACACTGTCCTACACTGTGATGTGAGCGAGTGAGCTGGAGGGGCATGAGGGGAGAGGGAGTTGGGAGAAGCGGTGTATGGGAGTGAGTGAAGGGTACAGGAAGAGAGGAGAGAGAGGGGGGGGGGGGATAAGGGAGAGAGAGGGGGAGGGAGTGAGAGAGAAAGGACGTTATGGAGTCATTGTCACACAGCAGGAATACAGGCCCTTTGGCCCAACTGGTCCATGCCCACCTACCTTGTCCCACCTGTCCACGTTTGGCCCATATCGCTCTTAAACTTTCCTATCCATGTATCTGTCCAAATGTTTTTCAAATGTTGTTATAGTACCTACCTTAACTACTTCCTCCGGCAGCTCGTTCCATACACCCATCACCCTCAGATTCCTATCAAAACTTTCCACTCTCACTTCTGGTTCTTGATTTCCATACTCTGGGTAAAAGACTGTCATTTATCCTATCTATTCCACTCATGATCTTATAGCTCTCTCAGATTACCTCTCAGTCTCCTGCGCCCCAAGGAATAAAATCTTAGCCTACTCACCCTAGCTCAGGCCCTCGAGTGGGGGAGGTGTGAGGGGGGAAAGGGAGTGAGGATCAGTTGTGTGTGGAGAGGGAGTGAGCTGAGAGAGGAGAGGGTGTGAGGAGGAGGGGGAGTGGGGCAGGAAGAGTAGAGGCTGTGAGGGGAGAGAGGAGGGGCTGTGGGGAGAGACAGATGAAGGTGAAGGGGAATAGCAGTGGGAAGGAGAGGAGGCGCTGTAAGGATGAACGAGAGAGAGGGGGGGTGGGATGGGTGGAAGCTGTTCAGAGTGAGGGGGAGCTGTGAGAGTGTGGGGGAGGATGGTCAGTCTGGGGGGGGAGTGGCAGTGAGCAGTCTGTGTTGGGGTACAGAGGCGGTGGGGGGGACTGAGGGAGGGTTGGTGAGGAAGCTGGTTAGGGTATTGGAGGATGGCGGGAGCTATGAGGAAGGGACAGGACAGCCCAGGGTAGTGAAGGGTCTGGGGTAAGAGGCTGCACAGAGTACAGGGATGGGAAAGGGGCAAGTTAGGGCATATGAGGTCTGGGATGAAGGGGTCTGATGGGTTGGGGTCCAACAAGGGCAGCACAGTGGCACAGCTGATAGAGCTATAGCCTCACAGCTCCAGAGACCCGGGTTCGATCCTGACCTTGGCTGCTATTCGTGTGGAGTTTGCCTGTGGGGTCTCCCTGTGACCGTGTGGGTTTGCTCCTGATGCTCCGGTTTCTTCCCACATCCCAAAGAGGAGCAGGTTTGCAGGTTAATTGGTCTCCGTAAATTGCCCCTAGTGTACAGGATGCAAAACTGGGATAACATAGAGCTAGTGCACGGGTGATCGTTGGTCGGTGCTGACTTGGTGGGCCGAAGGGGCTGTTTCCACACTGCGTGTCTAAACTAAACTGCTCAGAAACTGAGAAAGCAGTTTTAGGCATCAGTATCTCTCCGCAGTCAATATTCCAAACTCCCAACCTGTGAAGAATTGAGAACATACAACATTGACACAAGACCCTGCAGATGCTGGAATCTTGCCTAGAACACAAAAAAACCCTAAAACGTCACCTATCTATCTCCTCCACAGATGCTGCCCAACTGGCTGAGTTACTCCAGCACTAAGTTAAACTACCCACTTTGGAAAAAATACTGTACCTGACCCACACATCTCCTTTGGGGTGGGAGATTCCAACCTTCACGTGGTCCGCCTTGTTTCAACGAATGCAATTAATCTGGCGTGCACAATCAAATAAGATCAAATAGAACAAGTTGTCCTACAACTTTAGGCTGTGCACGCCATACGCAAGAAGAAGACATCTCCTTTAAGCTTTGCCTCTCTCACCCTAAAGCTATGCCTTTGACATTTCTGCACTCAGCAAAAAGTTCTTACTGTCTATTCTATGCCACTTATAATGTTATCAGATCTCGCTTCAGCCACAGACACTCCAGAGAATACAATCCAAGTCTGTCCAAGTCTGAAGAAGGGACCCAACCTATCATTATCCTTGTTCTCCAGAGATGCTGCCTGACCCGCTGAGTTACTCCAGCATTTTGTGTTCCGTCCAAGATTCGAGCAACTGCAGTTCCTTCTGTCTGTATGTCCAATCTGTCCTTATCGCTAATACCCTCCAATCAAGACAGCATCCTGACAAACCTTTTCAGCATCCCCTCCACAATCTCTCAGTAATGGAGCAACCAGAACTATACATAATATTCCAATTGCACCATGGCCAATGTTTTATGAAACTGCAACATGACGTCCCCTCTGTGGAGTTAAGATTTTTAAGTTTGGGTTTAGGTTTATTATTGTCATGTGCATTGAAAAACAGTGAAAAGCTTTGTTTTGCATGCTATCCCACCATGTATCTATACAATATAGTTCTCAGCATTGTAGCCCATCAGTTTAGTTTAGTCAGTTTAGAAGGAAATAGGCCCTTCAGCCCAGCGAGACAGCGCCGTCCAGCGATCACCTCGTACACTAGCACTATTCTACACACCTGGGACAATTTTCAATCTCTACTGAAGCCAATTAACCTACAAAGCTGCAAATCTTTGGAGTGTTGGAGGAAACCGGAGCACCCGGAGAAAACCCACGCGGTCACAGGGATAACGTACAAACTCTGTACAGACAGCACCCATAGTCACGATCAAACCCGGGTCTCTGGCGCCAAGAGGCAGCAATTCTATGATGTGCCAAAGTGCCGCCCATGGTGCAGGGGCAGGGGAGCATGTGACTGACCTCTAACCCTGTGTCTTGACCTCCGAGCAGTTTGATCACCTGGACTCTGATTGGCTGGGAATGCCGGCCTTGCCGTCTCCGCGTTGCCTTTTTGGCCTGGGGGAAGCGGAGAACGCCATCTACGTCATCGGAGGGAAGGAGGTGGGAGAAGGCGAGAAGTCGCTGGACACCGTGATGTGCTACGATCGACAGTAAGTATTTAGTTTAGCCCCGCACATCTCCTTTATATTTTGCCCCTCTCACCTTAAAGCTATACTCTCTAGTATTTGATTTTTCCATCGTGGGAAAATAATTATTTCAACCCTCTCTAAACGTCTCATAATTTTATAAACTTCTATCAAGTCTCCCCGCAACCTCTGGCGTTCCAGAGAAAACAATCCAAGTCTGCCCAACCTCTTCTTGCAGCTAATACTCACTGATCCAGACACAACATAGAAATTGGGCCCTTTGGTCCACCGAGTCCATGCTGACCACCGATCACCCGTTCACACTAGTTCTACGTTATCCCACTTTCGCATCCACTTTCTGCATACAAGGGGCAATTTACACACTAGGGCCAATTAGCCACCAAACCTGCACATCTTTGGAATGTAGGAGGAAACCGGAGCACCCGGAGGAAACCCACATGATCACAGGGAGAACATGCAAACTCCACACATGGACTGCACCCACAGTCGAGATCAAACCGGTCGGTGCTTGAGGCAGCAGCTCTACCAGCTGCACTATTGTACTACCCTTGGAATAAGCAATGCAGAGTGTCTCGTCAGACCAAGCATACTGAGCCAAACCATCGCACATAGTCCAGCTAAAAGCACAGGCACATCGCCACACTGCGTCAACATGGGATGGATGTGTGCTACAGTGCACAACACCCATTTGTCAATGAGACAGTCATAGACTCATAGAGTCACACAGCATGGCCCTTTAGCCCAACCCATCCATGCTGACCAAGTGCATGTTTAAGCTAGTTCCATTTGCTAGCATTTGACCTAAATCCCTACAAATTGTTCTTATCCATGCACCTGTTCAAATATCTTTTATATGTTGTTATTGTAACTGCCTCACCGACCTCCTCCTCGTATACCTACCACCCTCTGTGTGAAAAAGTTACCCCTCAGGTTCCAATTAAGTATTTTTCCCTTCACCTTAAACCTGGTTCTTGATCCCCCTGGGTAAAAGACTCTGTGCATTCACCCTATCTATCCAGCTCATGATTTTGTACACCTCTATAAAATCATCCCTCAGCCTCCTGCGCTCCAAGGAATAAAGTCCAAGACAATAAATGTTACTTTATTGTCATGTGTACCGAAGCCCAGTTTTTTTGCGTACAGTTCAGTGACAATCCTACTAATGTATGGGCACAGTCATACTATGAGCGTGAAATAGTAGACCACACTGAGTCCGCACACAAGAGTCGCCATGTTTTAGTTGCCATGATCTTCAATCAGCAACCCTCCCCATAGCTTAGGCCCTCAAGTCCTGGCAACATCGTTGTAAATCTCTGTACTCTTTCCATTTGGCTGGGTTCTTCGTTTGCCTACATTAATTCCACATGTCCTGTTCATTCACGTAGCCATGCTGATGCCTCTTTAACTGTTGTTGCTGTCTCTGTTTCCACCACCTCCTCTGGCAGCTCATACCAGATACCTTTGGTGTGAACGATAGGTTCCCTTTAAATCTCCTCGAAACCCTTCTTCAGACTTCTCTAGATGCTGGATCAAACCCGGGTCTCTAGCGCTGTGAGGCAACAGCTCTACCAGCTGCCCCACTGTGCCGCCATAATGTTTTTCACTATATCTTGGTCACATGACAATAATAAACCAATATTGATACCTCTGTAAACGTGGACAGAATATGAGACTTTACTGTGGCAATGTTAACATTTTCTAAGACATTTAGTTTAGCTTAGTTTAGAGATACAGCACAGAAACAGGCCCTTCTGCCCACCGAGTCCGCACCGACCAGCAATCCCCGTACACTAACACTATCTAACACAACAGGGCCAATTTACAATTTTATCAAAATCAATTAACCTACAAACCTGGAGTGTGGGAGGTAACCGGAGCACCCGGGGAAAACCCACAGTCACGGGGAGAACGTACAAACCTGGCACAGGTAGCACCCGTAGTTAGGATTGAACCCGGGTCTCTGGAGCTGTAAGGCAGCAACTCTACCGCTACGTCACCGTGCACGAGTTGTGAAACTTTCCCAGTACCTGCTGATGAAAATCTCTTTTACTTTGCAGCACGTTTAAATGGGGGGAATCGGATCCACTTCCATACGACGTGTATGGTCACTGTGTGGTGTCGTACAACGGGCAGGTCTATGTCATAGGAGGGAAAGGAAAAAACAAGTAAGTGCCTCCCTTCATCGCAATGTTGACATGTTCCTTTCACCTCTGAGTATAGAGGTTGAAGTGTTACGTTACAGTTGGACAAGACGTTGGTGAGGCACAAGTTAGATAGCATGTAACACCATAGTTCAGGAGTAACTTCTTCCCAGCTGTTATCAGGCTAATGAATGGTCTTCTTATAAACTGTGGTATAGTCCTGATCTTCCAATCTAACCAAACCAGGCCGAACATGATGCTAGCTCTTATCTGCCTGCACACATCCCTCCAAATCCATGCGCCTATCCAAAAGTCTCTTACATGCCGCCACCAGCAGCAGCAGCATCTCCTCTTTTATCTTCTATTCTTCTTTCTCCTCCTCCTTTCTTTCTCTCTCTTTCCATTAATTTCAAAAAATCTATTGAGCTCTGCTTTGAAAATACTCAGTGATAGCCTCTTGGGTTGAGATCTAAAAAAACAAATCTACCTTTAGAGGATGAGGCTTCGTTCGGACTTTTAGTTTATAAACATTGTATAAACAAAGGGCTGCAGATGCTGGTTTGTACCAAAAATAGACACAAAGTGTTGGTGTAATTCAGCGGCTCAAGCAGCATCTCTGGAGAAAAAGAGAAGCTGCCTGACCCACTGAGTTACTCCAACACTTTGTGTCTAAGTCAGGCATTTTACTGACACTATGCCTGTTCATTTCAGGAAGTGCTTGAACAAAATGTGTGCCTACAACCCCGAGCGGTTCGAGTGGAAAGAGCTGGCTCCCATGAAGACAGGCCGCTCCTTGTTCGGGGCGATGGTCTACAAAGATAAGATCTGGGTGGCCGCAGGCGTGACGGACGTGGGGCTAACCGGCAGCATCGAGGTGTACGACCCGGCTGCAAACAAGTGAGTGATGCCCTGCACTAGGGGCCAGACCGAGAACACAACACAGTAGAATTCCACCTCCAGGCCCAACACGAGCAAGACGAAAATGTAGAAACATTTACTACATTGATTCGTGCAGGCGTCAGGGGTTATGGGGAGAAGGCAGGAGAATGGGGTTAAGAGGGAAATATAGATCAGCCATAAGACACAAAGTACTGGAGTAACTCAGTCGGGTCTGGCGGCATCCCTGGAGAACATGGATAGGCGACATTTCAGGTCGAGACCCTTCTTCAGACTTCAGAAGGATCGTTATTCATGTTCTCCACGGATGCTGCCTGACCTGCGAGTTAAGGGGCTGTCCCACTTGGGCGACCTAATCTGCGAGTTAAGAAGAGTGGCTTCGACCTTCAAGTTCGAGGGCTCTCGTGTGGAAAGCCGCGAGCTGGATCGACCGACCGACCACACACCCGCGCACACACACACACAAACACATCGTGAAGGCGGGGGCCGGGGAAAGCGGGGGGCCCCTGTCTGAAATTCACACCCGCGATGAAGAAGGTAAAATACGTCTGCCAGTGTGCGGTAAGTCCTTTAGAGAGTGCGGGGGGTGGGGGGAGAAAAGGGGGGGGGAAGAGGGGGATGAAGGGGGGGAGAAGGAGAGAGGAGAGAGAAGGGGTGAGAATGGGGGGCAGAAGGGTGGGAGAAGGAGTGGAGACATTTTTAAGAAGTATAATAAAATTTAGCGGGCATTTTACTTACCGGTCGGTTTTCCTTGGTTCTGAAAACTCCAATGAGCCAATTAAAATGCCCGGGCAGTGAAGGGGATTGCCTACGGCTGCCCTCAACTGCCTGTAAATAAATAGCGACCCCACTCCACTTGTGGAATGTTACTTGTGGAAAATGTTTCAACATGCTGAAAATGTTTCCGTGACCTAGCTGAGGCCACGAGTATTCGGGAACTTCCCTCGAGCATTAAGGAGAGTTCCAGCGACCTCATAGGACCTCCTAGAACCACGTGTCGACCATGCTGCGAGTTTGAAGGTCAAAGACACTCTTCTAAACTCGCAGATTAGGTCACCCAAGTGGGACAGCCCCTTTAGACCAGCAATTTGTATACTTTTTTGGGACGACACTTTCAGAATTGGTTAGACATATGCAGTTGTTGGCTTTTGCCCTGTGTTGAAGTTCAGAAGGATGAGGGATGGTCTCATTGAACCTACTGGATAATGAGTGGACATGAAATGGATGTTACCACTGGTATCAGAGTCAGGAGCAGAGGGCACAGCCTTAGAATAAAAGGACCTATCTTTAGGATGGAGTTGAGGAGGAATTTCTTTAGCTGGGGGGCGGGGAAGGCGAATCTGGGGATTTCATTGCCACAGACGGAGGTGAAGCCCAAGTCATCGGGTGTTTTTAAACATGGAGATTGATAGGATCTTGATTAGTAAGGGTGTCAAATGTTCTGGGGAGAAGGGAGGAGAATGGGGTTGAGAGGGAAAGATAGATCAGCCTGATTGAATGGCGCAGTAGACTTGATGGGACGAATTACCTAATTCTGCTCCGCGGTCTGCTCCAAGCCACTCGGCATACTGATTCCATGCCGACCATCGATCACTTCTTCCAGACTGACTGAGCCCCTGATCTTCTCTCCAGGTGGGAAGAAAGCACCCCATTTCCGCAGGAGCGGAGCTCTCTCAGCCTGGTCTCATTGTCGGACTCCCTGTACGCCATCGGTGGGTTTGTCATGTTGGAATCAGAGTCCGGATCCGGAGATTTCATTCCAACCGAGATCAATGACGTCTGGAAGTAAGTTGTCAACTTTACACCCGCACACGACCATCATCGATGTTTCGACGAACAGGGCCAAATGCAGGCAAATGGGACTCGCTAAGCTAAACCTACAGTCACCATGGACGAGTTAGGACTGGGGGCAGTTTATCTGGTGGATGTCTTTATAATTATTATACTTCCTACCTAATTCTCCTGTAAATCATCTAGCATGGCTAATTCCCGACCCATGATGATAAACAAAACTGAATGCAAGGCTCAGCATGGACGCAGTGCAACATTAAAATCTTGTAGTTTAGGAGTTATATAGCATGGAAACAGGCTCTTCAGCCCTACTTGTTCAAGCTGACTAAAGACGTGCATGTTTGTAGGTTAATTGGCGTCTGTTAATTGTAAATTGTCCCCAGTGTGTGTAGGATATTGCTAGTGTACGGGTGATCACTGGTCAGCACGGACCGAAGGGCATGTTTCCCTCCATGTACCTGTCCAAATGTCTTTTGAACACCGCAATTGTACCCACCTCCACTTCATCTGGCAGCTCATACCACATATTTACCACACTTTGTGTGAAAAATATGTCCCTCAGTTCCCCTTTAAATCTTTCCCATCACCTTAAACCTATGCCCTCTTGGTTTAGACTCCACTATCTTTGGGAAAAGACTGTAACCATTATAGATACAAAGTGCTGGAGTAACTCAGCGGATCAGGCAGCATCTCTGGAGAAAGAAAATAGGTGATGTGTCGGGTCAGAACTTCTTCAGGCTCAAGGGTCTATATAGCTCTACAAGGTCCCCTCAACCTCCATAATTCTAGGAAAAACAGTCCCAGCCTCTCCAGATAACTCAAGCCCTGAAGCTGCAGTAACATTCTCGTGAATCTTTTCTGAACCCTTTTAAGATTAATGACTTTGTACCTATAGCAGTGCGATCAGAACTACACACCATTCTCTAACTGTGCTCGCATCTACGCCTTGTATTTACAACAAGGTTTCCCAACTCCTGTGTTCAATGCTCTGATTGATGAAGGCAAGTATGCAAATGCCTGCCTGAAGCAGTCTGAAGAAGGGTCCCAAACCAAAACATCACCTATCCTTTATCTCCTGAGATACAATCTGACCCGCTGAATTACTCCAGCACTTTGTGCCCATCTATGCCAAATTCCTTCTTCACCATAGCAACACAAGGGACTACCAATGGTAAAATCGTGAGCAAAAAAAATGTGCTGGAGGAACTGAACGGGTCAGGCAGCACCTGTGGAAGGAATTGATGCATAACACTTGTATTATCGGGACTTCTTCAGAACCTGGCTGACAGTGTCGCCGCTTTCAGGAAACTATGCACCTGTACCCCTAGATCGGTCTCGTCTACATCACTCTTCAGAGACCTACTATTTACTGTGCAAGTCTTCCCAGTTCATCTAGATCCTATTGTAGTCTTAGTTAACTTTCTTCACAGTCCACCATTATTAGTGTATTATGCAAACATCAAAGCGACCATCACATTGTCCTCCAAATCATTAATCCAGATGACAAACACCAGTGGTCTCAGCAGCGATCCCTATGGAACACCATTTGTCACAGACCTCCAATCTGAATAGCAACCCTGCCACCTTCTCATTCCTTTTGCCAAGCCTATTTTGTATCCAGTTGGCTAGCTCTATTTGGATTCCATGTGATCTAACCTTCCAGACGAGCCTACCATGCGCCTTGCTGAAGTCCTTGTGTTAGTCAGATAGTCATACAGCATGGAAACAGACTCTCCGACCCAACTTGCCTATGCTGACCAAGATGCCACATCTAAGCTAGTCCCATTTCCGTGCGTTTGACTCATATCCCTCTAACTTTCCTATTGTCTACATGTCCAAGTGTTTATATACATACACACACACATAAAACAAACAATAATAGTGCAAAAAGACAAAACCAATGCCCCCAAGTCTCTGTGGTTCAGAGTTTATTTGGAGGTTGTAGTGTTTAATAGCCTGAAGGCTATAAGGAAGAGGCTACTCCTGAAACATTATAAGTTCCTGTACTTTCTTCCCGATGGCGGGGGTGAAATGAGAGCGTGGCCCTCTATGATGTAGGCTGGATTTTTGAGGCAGTGACTCCTGTAGATCCCTTCGATGGTGGGGAGGTCACAGTACCCAGATTGTTCCAACAAAATCCTTCGGGTGCGATAGACCAAAATGGCATCTTCCTCTAATGCTAGTCACTGTTTCGTTTTATTTCCAGGTACAACGATGACAAGAAGGAGTGGTTTGGAATTCTCCGGGAGATTCCATACGCTGCAACAGCAACGTTCCTTCCAGTTCGACTAAATATTTTACGAATGAACAAACTATAGACATTGGTATCAAGTGATCTGCAAAGGGTATGAGGTGTAATACTTGGAACCAAACACTGGAAGAGGGGGATTTGTGTATTCTTTATAAAACACACGCCAAGCTCCTGTGTTTCTGGATCCCTTTTGCATTTAGAAATACCTTAGGAGTGCAGATATATTAGGAATTGTTTTATGTAATTCAATTTCAAAACAATTCAGTTCTGATAATTTGAGTGATTCATACCAAAGTTTTCATAATGATGTTGAGTAAATTTTGTATAAAATGAATGAAACTATTAAAACTGAGGGCGCAATGAGACTGGTTTTGTAACAGAAAAAGTACACTGAAAATACAAATTAAATTTTTAATACAAAAAAGTTTAGTTTAGATACAGCGTAGAAACAGGTGCTTTGGCCCACTGAGTCCGCACCCACCAGAGACCACCACACACTAGGGATAATTTACAATTTTACCGAAGCCAATTAACCTACAAACCTGTCACGCTTTGGAATGTGGGAGAAAACCGGAGTAGCCGGAGAAAACCCACACAGTCACAGGGTGGACGTAGAAACTCAGAGCTGACAGCACCCGCAGTCAGGATCAAACCCGAGTCTCTGGCGCTGTAAGGCAGCAACTCTATCGTTGTACGACCTCACTCTCACCGACACCAGACAACTTTTCATTTCTACTTAAGCCGAACACCAGATTTAGGCCAAGATTCCTGGTGTGGTACTGAAGGAGTTCTCCTGTCCAAGCCCTGGTCTTTGGATGGTTATCAGCACCTCCACTTGGATGGATTGCTGATGCTGGTCATGCTCAATTAAATCACCTATTCAAACAGCACAGAAACAGGCCCTTCAGCCCAACTTGTTCATGCCGACCAAGATGCCCATCTATGCAAGTCCTACCTGTCTGCGTTTGACCCATATCCTGCTATATCCTTTCATATCCATGTACCCATCCAAGTTTATTTTAAATGGTGTTATAGTAGCTGCTTCAACTACCTTCTATGGTAGCTCGTTCCATATACCCACCACCATCTGTGTGAAAATGTTGCCCTTAGAACTATGTCCTCTGGTAATTGATTCCCCTACCCTGGACAACAGACTCTGTGCATTTGCCCTATCTATTCCCCTCATGAATTTTCCAGATCACCCCACAGCCTCCTGTGCGCCAAGGAATAAAGTCCTAGCCCGCCCAGCCTCTCCCAATAGCTCAGCCTCTCAAGTTCTGGCGACCCCTAAAACAATCCTTCATTCTTTACACGGTCCATTCCCACCCACCTTTGCTTTAATGCCATCATGCTGAGCCATCTCTGCACCTCTATAGACTTTCCCACTCCTTGTCCACCTAATTTCTTTCCACCTATGTTTGTGTAACAACGTTTGACATACCAGCCCATAGCAAGTAATTGATAATTAATAATTAATAATTCTGCTTTTTATGATTCGTACCTGATTTGCTGAGTATTTACAAAATGTATTTCAGATTTCCAACATTGAAAAGTTTTACTTTACTTTCGAGACGCAGTGTAGAAACAGGTCCTTTGACCCACCAAGTCTGTGCTGACCAGTGATCACCCCGTGTACTAGCACTCTCTTGCCTGCATTAAGACCCATTCTTCCCTGCCTTGCCTATTTAAGTACCTGCCTAAATACCATTTGAATGTTGTATTTGCATCCGATTCCAGCACCTCCACTGGCAGCACTTTCTGGACCTCAGCCACTCTCTGTTAAAAAAAATACTTACCCCTCAGATCCCCAAGGGTACACAAAATACGTTATAGGCAGAAGGATTGCAATAAATTGCAAATTGGTTGACAATGACACTTAAAATAAAATCAAGGCATGAATCATACATTTATTATAATGCAAGGATTTATTTCTCTCATGAATTAAGACAGCAAATCCTGTATACACCATACACTAAGCAATACATAAATGACGGATATAGACTGGTAATTGTAGCACCTATTGACATAATCTTCCTTTTAACCACAAGATTACAACATTCTATATTAATGCTATATACACAAGATAACTAAGATGTGTTTATGTAGTAAAATATAGAATTAAGATACTTATGACTGTTACACAAAATTTTATTTTTATTATTTTTAAACCTAATGCTTTACTAGACGGCCAAGCTAAATTTTGGCCTTGAATCCACGGAATATTAACTGTAGCATTTCCCTATGTTTAACAAGCTGTACACTACCTGAATGAGGCAGCACTATGCAGCCAGCAACATTGGTATAATCTTGTAGCAAGATAGTGGAATAACTACAGTAATGGAGCAACTTTCCTCCCCCCCACCTCTCCCCCCACCCCCCCCCCCCCCCCCCCCACCCTACCCCCAACCAACCATCCCACCCCTCTGGTCTGCGTAGAAAGGACTATTAAATAGGGATAAGGTGCAAGATTTCATGGATAAAAAATAGCTTACCTAAAAGAAGCACATGAAGAAATTCACCCTTGATACTGGGCAGTACAGTGAAAAGTAACATTCGTGGTGAGGTGATGGATGCCAACAAAGGGTTAAATCATCCGATTCATTATTAACTCTCACCCTTCAACTCTGACCCTCAGATGTAGCTACCTTTGAATTTAATATCCAAGCAGAATGTGTCCGAATCTTTAACCCATTTGGCCTCAAGAGAGGGGCAGACCATATTATGGCCAAGCGGAATTACTTCCGGCAGGAACGTAACGTGCGTTTGGCTTGATAAAGGATGAGAGTTCCTGAAATTGCCGCAACTGGAATGAGGATTTATTCAAAAAAACAAAAGTAAGACTCACTGAAGGTAGTGCCACCAAAACAAAATAAAAATCCTCTTAACATTGTTGTTCTGAGACACAAAGACATACAGTTAACCTGTGTGAGTTTGTCCTGCTAAATGTCCATTTATTGCTTTCTTTGGGATAATTTTTGTCAAAAACTTTTTTATCAAAACTTTTTTTTAAAAATAGGATTATGGATTCAAACATTTCCCACCCCCATTCAATGATACAAAGAGATCTTGGCTACAAAAAAAGGGAAGGACACAATCACACGTTCCCTCTGGCTAATGCAGTTTTGAGGCGTGACTGTGGGTTTGAGGGGAAGGATCACTGCAAATGAACAAGTAACCTTGAACTGAAGATAGACGCAGAATACAGGAGTAACTCAGCGGGTCAGGCAGCATCTCTGAAGAAACGGAATAGGTGACGTTTCGGGTCGAGAACCTTCTTCAGACTGACTGCTTTCAGCCTGAAGAAGGGTCTCAACCTGAAACGTCACCTATTCTTTTTCTCCAGAGAAGCTGCCTGACCCACTGAGTTACTCTAGCATTTTGTGTTGATATTCAGTGTAAACCAGCATCTGCAGTTCCTTCCTACACGATAACCTTGAACTTTGTGCAAAAAAACGTCACAATGTGACAACTTCCCCTTCACTCCAAAACTGCAACGAATTGCAGCCACTGTGATAGGTTCCTATGCAGGAGGTTTTTAAAAAACGAGGGCTTATTTGCCAATGATTAGCTGAGGGCTCCTATAGCAGTACACCAAGACATAATGAAAAGTGCTGAATTATCAGTACTGTGAGAAACATCAAAATGCTAACCCCTTGCTTTAACTATTGCTTAAAGTGTGGTTCCCCTTCAATTCCTTCTCTTTACGATGAGCAAAATAGGCAGAATTCTAAAGTATTAAAAACATTTAATATTAAAAAAGTCCTATGTTTTTATAATAACCAACCTTTTATTTTATTTAACATTTTAAACTCTGTATCCGATAAAGAGCACATTAAAAATACTGCGATGCTTCACTTGACACATTCCTCCTTCCCTTTGTGCAAAGACAAATACTGCACGTTAAATTATCTAAAATATAGTCTGTGTTAACAGTGCACTTGCAAACATACTTTTGCTCCCCTGTTATTTGCCACCAAATGATTCTTCGAAGACCTGCACAACAGAGTCTAGGACCAGAGGCCACAGCCTCAGAATAAAATGACGTACTTTAAGAAAGGAGATGAGAAGGAATCTCTTTAGCCAGAGAGTGGTGAATCTGTGGAATTCATTGCCACAGTTGGCTGTGGAGGCCAAGTCACTCGGTGTTTTTAAAGCAGAGATTGACATATTCTTGATTAATAAGGGTATCAATGGGGAGAGGTTAATAGATGGGGTTGGAGGGAAAGATAGATCAGCCATGATTGAATGGCAGAGTAGACTCAATGGGCTAAATGGTCTAATTCTGCTTCTATGACTTGTGAGCTTCTCCCCAATAAAACATTAATGTTGCTGACTGATTATGTCATTTCCGATTCACTGATTTCAAATGAGCAGCCATCATTTTTCCAGTCTTATTTCGTTGTGTGAGAGGAAGAAAGGACCTCCTGGCGTGTATGAAGCACATGGTTCAAGACCCTGGCGGCCAGGCATCATGGCCACTAACAGCAACAGTAACACACTCCCCAATTCAAAAGCCAGAAACAACTTCATCTGTGGGAGGGTCTGCCTGTCAAGGAGAGGCCTAGTCAGCCACAGCAATAAATGCAACCACAGATGAAACATTCCCCTCTCCAAGCAGAACAATGTCAAAGCTGCACCATCATCTCTCGCAGATGGACGGATGCCAACTATTTAATTGTGTACTAGAGTACAATGGCATTGGGGCAATTAAAGGACATCCAACAATTACACAAAGAGAAGTCTGTGAAGCAGATGCAGTGTAGTGTACGTGTTGTTTAAAAACCAAGACCATTTCAGGCCCCAAAGCAGGCAATCACTGCAGCTTTAGTCCAGTTTCAAAACAGAAGACTGCCTAAGTGTTCCATGTAATAAATGCTTTTAAAACCTATGTTAGTGTTCAAGTCTAAAAAACAGTTTGCTGGTATCTGTTAGTCGAACAATTCGAAGTAAACTAAAATGGCAGCGTGTGGAGACACATTAGACTCTGGTAGCAACTCCCAACTATCCAGATGTGGACAGTGAAAAACATCAGCGGCGTTCAGTAGATACAGCAAGCTCAGGTTTGCCAGCAAGAACAAGGGCAGGAGGGCGTGGAAGGGTCTGTTTTACCCTTTGCGGGACTTCTTTAGTTTAGTTTAGTCAAGAGATACAGCATGAGAACAGGCCCTTCGGCCCACCGAGTGCACGCCGACCATCGATCACCCGTTCACACTAATCCTATGTTATCCCACTTTAAGATCCACTCCTACACACTAGGGGTAACTTACAGAGACACGATTAACCTACAAACCAACATGTCTTTCAGACGTGGGAGGAAACCCACGCGGTCACAGGGCGAACGTGCAAACTCTGCATAGATGCCCACCGAGGTCTAAATCAAACTTGGGTCTCTGGCGCTGTGAGGCAGCAGCTCTACCAGCTGTGCCGTTATTCCCTTTATTCTCTGCAGTTCACTGATATTCAACTCTAATTCCAGTTTCCTACATAATTATCAGACTCTGGAACAGACCACTTAAATGCTGGGAATAAATTCCCGTTATTCCACTTGCATCCCTTGCACGTTTCCTAAATCTTAACTTTTCCTGCAACTGTCACGCTATATCCTGCACTCTGTTTATTTTCTCTTTTGCATGGGACAATGAACACATGATTTGTTTGGAAAATCAGTTTTGTTTGCTATATCTCGGTACACATGACAATAATAAACCAATACCATTCCTTATATTCCATGATTGCCTCAGTATCCCAAAGATCTAACAAACTTGTCTTGAATATATTAAAACACTAACCATCCATTGTCTTCTGGAATAGAGAATTCCAAACATTCGCACGCTTTAGTTAGAGTTAAAAAAATTCTCCCCCTCTTAGTCCTAAGTGGCTAAGACAGGATCTGCTGGATCTAAGCTCTCCAGCCAGGACAACTATCTTCTCAGCATTCATTCTACCATGGCACATAAAATCTTACATTTCAATGAGATCTACTCTCATTCTTCTGAACACCAGGGAATTATACATCCAGTAGTCTGAATCTCTCCTCAAATAATGATTCTTGGACTGAGCAATCAATCTAACAAAACCAGATGTGGTCTGAACAAGACCTAATGTATCTGCAGTGATAAACCAAACTACTAGAGGAACTCTGAAGAAGGGTCCCAACCCGAAATATCCATGTTCCCCAGAAATGCTGGTAAGTTACTCCAGCATTTTGTGTGTACCTTTGCTAGAGGAACACAATGGGTTGGGCAGCATCAGTGGAGGGACCAGGAATTGTCGGCATTTCACCGGGACCGACTCTTGGTCCCAATGCAGCGTCTTGATCCGAAACTACTTGCCTCCACTGATGTTACTTGACCCTATTTGTGCTCCATATTCCAGCACCAGTGGTCTCTTATGTCTCTTAAGTAACTGCAGTCTGACTTTACTCTTGTAATCCAATCCTTCTGCAATTAAAGCCCACCAAGCTTTTGGATCCCCTACTTACCCTGCTGTAATTGCAATAGGAGACTGGATGTACAGTCTATTCTGCCCTAATTCAACCCAGCGGTATGAATATTTATTTCTCTAATTTCAAGTAACCCTTGCATTCCCTCTCTGTCTCTCTCGTCATCCCTCCCCCACCCAGTCCTCCTGCTAGTTCCACTGCCGTCCACTGTTTGAATTCACTCGTTATCATTGAGCCATTGTGGACTCCACCTTTCTTTAATCATCGTTGCTGGCTTTGATGAGTTCTTTTCATTCCTTTCATTCATTTGTTCTTTGTATCTTTTCATACCTCTAGTTTCCCTCTCCCCTTCCCGTCTGAAGAAGGGTCTCTCCCTGAAACTCAACCTATTCCTTTTTTCCAGAGATGCTGCCTGACCCACTGAGTTAATCTAGCATTTTGTGTCTAACTTCTTGCGAATGTTCATCTTTCAGAGTCCACCATTTTGAGGTGAAGATGTGGTAGGCAAACTGCACTTACCTTTGCGTGATATGACGCAAAGATTAGCAATGTAAGTGATCCTCCTGGAGATCTCCATGCTATTGCCTGACTGCTTATTAGAAGCCTTCCAGAAGCTCAAGCAAGTTCAACATAAGTCAACTATCAACCCCAATATTCCCTTGTCCTTGGGCACCATCTGACAAGATCAGAAAGTCCTTGGTCAGGAAAAACTGATGGTCTTTGATCATCCGTGCATTGACAAAGTCCCTATCTGAAACACACATTGATATACCAGTTGAAACACATACAAGTCACTGGAGTAATCATGTTACCCGTTCATCTCCAAAACGTGAACCCCCAACTTTATCACAAAGACACCACTGTTAGTTGAGATTGGAGCACATCCCCAGATGAGTCAACGGCAGCCACATCTGCTGGAAGTGGTGGAAGGGGAGGGTGGAAACACTTCTGTGATGTGCATCCATATCCATCATTGACTGCCTCCATCCAAACTTGCAACTCAACGCACTCAATCAACTAAGGCAACATTTGAAATGAAAATTCACCTGTTTTCAAGTGAGGTAAGATTTAATGAACAGGACAAAAGCCCTCGCTCACTACGGCTTGGAGCCATACAATCACTGACAGGATTGCTGCTGCGATTTTAGTGACCCAATGCTCCTCATCTGAGTGCCACCATGTGAGATTCTCCAGCACAGATCATTGCATCCTTTTTGCCGGGTGCTCAGCAGGATTCATCACTTTTCCTTCAGTGTTACACTAACTAGTTTCACTCCCAATTCGGCTGCTTTGCATCAATATCCCTTGGCCAGTACTGACACAGTCTGCCCTTTCTCTTTTTGAATGTTTCAGAACCGAGAAAACAGCAACGACAGCATTTACCCGTTAGAAGATATACGGCGTCCATGATTAAGTGCTAATTGCTATTTAAAAAATTCCCCAGAAACATACATGAAGTTTGCAAGTAAAGGACAGCAAAGGTGAGCTGGAGTGGGCTCAGAGGGGCAGGAGAAAGTAGTGTTGTGCCCAGGCTCACGGCTTCCTAGCCAGAAGAGCTACTTCTTGCGACTGACCTCACCCGTCTCCCTCCCTCTTTGGCTCCTGCACACCCCCACAACATGGAGCTCCTTCTTTCTCACTCTCCTTTCAATCGATTCCACAGTAGGTCGCAGGCTCCATGCTTTAATAACCAATGTCACGGTTCACTTGCGCAACACCCACATTGACTGCTAAAAAATAAACGTCAAGTCTGTTAGACGCGCTCCAGTAAATAGTTAAGCTTGCCACACACAAGCACAGCTCGTCTTACCCTTGTTAAATAAAATAGCAGGTTATAGATTTGAGGCGAGGGAAAAGGGGAGCGACGGGATATGGGAAGACTCCCAATATTACATTGCTAAGTAAGTATATCTGGAACACATTTATTAAGGGCATCTTGCTTAGCCTCTACCCCGCCCCCGAGATGCACTCTGCAATAAAGCTGCACAAGTCCTTCTCGCATTATATACTGCAGGGATATTTGTGTTCTAACACAGGTTGTTTTTTTTAGTGAGCGATTAAAGTCTATGAGTGGTTGAGACCAGTCCACACTAGTCTTGTCCTATATGATACGTTAAAAAAAATTATTTGTCTGCATCCCTACTGTAAATAATACACCAAAATAGGTTTTTATCATTACACAAGTCATGATCTTTGTCCCCTTCCCCCTCCCCCCAAGGTTCATCGACTTTCAGTCTCCATCCTTTTAAGTACATTTGCCTCTTTTGGTTATATTTTCCTCCCAGTTAACAGTATATTCAGAGTCACACCTGGGAGGGGCGGGAGGGAAGGAGGAAAGGAGGGGGGCACCTTCAGCCGATTGCTAGAGTTCCTTGTCTCTTTTGTACGGAGAGGAGAAGAAATAATAACTCTCTGCCGTTCAGTTGTTGTTGGCGTTGATCCGACTGCCCGGGAAGAGGGGTGGAGGGGGTGGGAGGTGGTGGGGTGGGGGCAGGGAGGGGGGCAGGGTGGGGGTCAGGGAGTGCAGGAGGGGTAGCGGGAGGGAGTGAGGGTGAGGGTGGGAGTGGTGGTGGGAGAGGAGGGGGTTGGAGTTGGGGGGCGGGCTGGAGGCCAGGTTGTTGTCCGGGGTGATGGGGTTGGTGACTCGGAAACACTTCTCCTTGTGGGCCTTCAGCATGTTGGAGAAACGGAACCGCTGGCCACACACGTCGCATGGGTACGGCTTCTCGCCCGTGTGCGTGCGGCGATGGCGCTTCATGTTTGGCCGGCTGGTGAAGCTTTTACCACAGATCTCACAGATGTACGGCTTCTCCCCTGCAAGCAAAACAGACGTGTCAGCTCTTGTTTTAATTTGAGTTCAGTTTAGAGCTGCAACAATGAAAAAGACCCTTCGGCCCACGAGTCCATGCTGACCATCGTTCGCCCATGCCTGCTAGTTTACTGATACAGCAATGGAAACATGTCCCACCAGGTCCATGCCGACCATCTATCACCAATTCACATTAGTTTAATTTTTGCTTTGGAGCTACAGCATTGAAACAGGCGCTTTGGCCAAACATGTTTATGCTGATCATCATTCACACTACAGGCTCACCACCAATTTTGCGGCACCCTTGGTTCCAGAGCCTTCCTGGATTATACATTATTTTGCCGGACCAACAGAGGTCATGGACGGGGGGGGGGGGGGGGGGGGGGTGGCGAGATATTGACCCGCAAAGTCAGCCGTGAAAGTCGGGAACAGATCTGTTGGCTCCAGTTCGATAGCCCCATCCTCAGCCGGGGGAGGAGGTAGTCATTTTATCCAAATTAAGGGGGGTGGGGGGGGGGGGGGGGTGGGAGCAGACCGCCGATAAACTGGTGGCAAATCTGTAGTTTTGTTTTTAGTTTACTGATAGAGCATGGAAACTTGTCCTTCGGCCCACCGTTTCCACAAGGTCCATCGTTTACCCAATTACTCTAGTTTAATTTTAGTTTAGAAATACAGCATGGAAACAGGTCTAACGGCCCGCTAAGTCCATGCTGACCATTGATCACCTGTTCACACTAGAAACATAGAAAATAGGTGCAGGAGTAGGCCATTCGGCCCTTCGAGCCTGCACTGCCATTCAATATGATCATGGCTGATCATCCAACTCAGTATCCCGTACCTGCCTTCTCTCCATACCCCTGATCCCTTTAGCCACAAGGGCCACATCTAACTCCCTTTTAAATATAGCCAATGAACTGGCCTCAACCACCATCTGTGGCAGAGAATTCCAGAGACTCACCACTCTCTGTGTGAAAAATGTTTTTCTCATCTCGGTCTTAAAAGACTTCCACCTTATCCTTAAACTGTGACCCCTTGTTCTGGACTTCCCCAACATTGGGAACAATCTTCCTGCATCTAGCCTGTCCAACCCCTTAAGAATTTTGTAAGTTTCTATAAGAAACTTTGAGTTTCCGATTGAGTTTCCCTCAATCTTCGGCCTTATCTACATTATCCCACTTTACATGGATAGGGTAGAGGTAACGGGCCAACTGTGGCAGGTGGAACTAGAGTAGATGGGGCATATTAGTCAGCATGGGCAAGTTGAGCCTTTGAAAGATACAGCATGGAAACAGGCCAAATTGGTGCACTGAGTGCACACCGACCACCGATCATCTAGTTCTACATTACCTTAGCTCTATGTTATCCCACTTCCTTATCCACTCCCACCACATATGGCGACACAGTGGTGCAGCAGTAGAGCTGCTGCCTCATAGCACCAGAGACTCGGGTTCGATCCTGACTACAGGTGCTGTTTGTGCAAAGTTTGTACGTTCTCCATGTGACCACATAGGCTTTTTCTGGGTGCTTGTTTCCTCCACAAAGATAGTACCCAAGGTTCGAACCCGAGTCTCTGGCACTATGAGGCAGCGGCTCTACCAGCTGTGCCACTGTGCCATCTCAGACTGAAAGCTCAGCGAGCAACATCATGGTAAACCTACCACGTAGACTAATAACCTGGAGGATCCCTTCACAAAACACTGCACTGCAGACACAAGGAACTGCAAATGCTGGAACCTTGTGTAGAACACAAAGTGCTGGAATACCTCAGCGGGTCAGGCAGCATATCTGGAGGATGTGCATGTGATATTTCAGATGGGGACTCTTGTATCTATGTTCTCCATTGGTGCTGCCTGACCCGCTGTGTTACTCTAGCATTTTGTGCTCAACAGTGCACAAAAGTTTAATGATCTGACGCATGTTGCTATAGGGTCATAGAGGTGTACCGCATGGAAACAGGCCCTTCAGTCCACCTTGTTCATGGCGACCAAATTAGCAGTCTTGGCTAGTCGCATTTGCCTGCATCTGTGTCGACACAAGGTACTGTAGATGCGGGAATCTTGAGTGGAACACAGTGCTGGAGTAACATATTCTCCGGAGATGCTGCGTGTTGCACTGAGTTCCTTCAGCACTTTGTGTAATACACTGCAGCGCAGGCCATTTCAACAATCGTCAGCGATAGCTCTTTGAAGAACTAATTAGTCCCACTTACCCACTAAATCTTTGCTTTTGATTCCCTGAACACCTTAAAACTCATGCAATTCTCTATTTTCCAAGTTGCTGCCTTAAAGCACCAGAGATCAGATTCGATTCTGACTGCGGGTGCTGTCTGGCCAGAGTTTGCGAGTTATCCCTGTAACCCCGTGGGTTTCCTCCGGGTGCTCTGGTTTCTTCCAACTCTCCAAAGGTGCGCAGGTTTGCAGGGCAATTGGCTTCGATAAAATTGTAAATTATCCCTAGTGCGTAGGATTGTGTTAGTGTACCGGATGGATGATCACTAGTAGGTGCGGACTAGGTGGGCCAAAGGGCCTGTTTCCACGTTGTATCTCTAAAGTCTAAAATGAAATAAGTGAAATAGAGAAAATATATCTGCTTGATATAAACTACATTTTTCTGAAACAACAGTTGCCCAACCAAAGAAAACGTGACCCAGAATCTGAAGAAGGGTCCCGACCCGAAATGTCACCTATCCATGTTCCCCAGAGATGCTTTCTGGCCCGCTGAGTTACTTCAGCACTTTGTGTCCTTTTTTATGGCTGAATATACCTCTTCACAGTAGATGGTTCGGTTACACAGCTCGCTAATGCAGACCATAAGTCCATTTCACTAATCTGCAGCCACTGACAAAGATGAGTGCTTGCGAAATTGTAACAAATAAAGAAATTGGAGACTGATGGGATAACTATCTATTTCCTGTCAAGGCACATTTAGACTTTAGACTTTAAAGATACAGCATGGAAACAGGCCCTTCAGCGCACCGAGTCTGCGCCAACCAGCGATCACCCCGTACACTAGCACTATCCTACACACTAGGGACAATTTACAGAAGCCAATTAACCTCCAAACCTGTACGCCTTTGGAGTGTGGAAGAAAACCGGAGCACCCGGAGAAAACTCATGCGGTCACAGAGAGAATGTGCAAACTCCGTACAGACAGCACCTGTAGCAGAATCGAACCCGGGTCTCAGGCGCTACCGCTGCGCCATTGTGCTGTCCCACTTTGATGGATAATCAAAAACTGTCTCAACAAAATTAAACTACATCAATTCACAGTATTCCCTATACGGACAAGAGAATGTTAAAATCAGCTGGGATTTTCTCCAGCTTGGGTATTATTGCACTCAGTGCATCAGTATATTGAATTATCAGCTAAACAATCGCTGGAGCACACTTTCGAGCCATGGAGAGGAACGTCTAAAAGTCGGAGGCCTATTTGCCAATGGTTTTCTCTTAAAACATTTAACAATGGTGACAAATTTGCCACAAAGTAATCATGCATAAAGGGTTGCTTGCTGGCTTCACTATTAAAGGAGCTGTGCGAGTCATTGATTTCTTTTTTGTAAACATAGAGGATGGTGGGTGCGTGGAACATGCTGCTTGTGAAACATACCACCAGAGGTGGTGGTGAAGGCAGGTACGATAGTGATGTTTAAGAGGCTTTTACAGACTTTTAGAGATGAAAACCTAGTCGTTCAGCAACCAGCTGACCTTCTCAACTGCCTGATGAATCAAGGAGGCTGGGGATCGATAATATGAAAAGGAGAAATAACATCAGGGATAAACAATACAAATCCTTGAGCCTGCGCTGCCACATTACAAGATTGATCAGTCCTTAGTCTCAACACATTACTGCTTGATCTTTATAACTCTCAAATTGCCTTCTGTACAGAATCTCTCAGCCTTCAGTAACTCTATCCCCACACGTATTTGTGGTCAAGAATGTCCCACATAATCAGGGCAAGACTGATCTATGGTCATACTCCACCTTGCATTCCAATAATTTGTATTATATTTCACAAGCATATTGCCAGGAATTGGTTTTAGTTACTGACGCTTTATTTCCTGGAGTGCAGGAGGCTGAGAGGTGATCGAATGGTTTATAAAATCCTGAGAGGCATTGATTTGGTAAATGGTACACCCCCCCCCCCCATCTCCCCCTACCATTTAGATATACCCTCTAGTTTTAGATTCTAAAACTAAAGGGTATATCTAAAGCGGGGGTCTGCAACCTACGGCCCCCGGGCCGAATGCGGCGCGTAACCCAAAATCATCCGGCCCGTGGGCGGATTTTGTTTTCCGTATTCTTCCGGCCTGCCGAGCGCGGAAGAGCTCTGGCTGTACTGCATCCTGCGCAAAGCCGCCGGCATGGCCGTGCACCTTCTGTGAACACGTTTAAGAAAGAACCAGAGAGAGTTTTTCCACACAGAAGGTGGTGGGCATATGGAACAAGCAGCCAGAAGAGGTGGTAAAAGGACAATTATTATGTTTAATAACCAGGTTCATGGATAGAAAAGTTTTAGAGGTTTATGGGACAAACACAGGTAAATCGGATTGTGTATACAGGTTTTTTAGTTGGCATGGATGAGTTTAGCTGAAGGACCTGTTTTTGTGTTGTATTACTCCATCACTCTATTCTCATTAACTTAGTGAATGTGCATGCCAGCTCCGATTTATCCCAGATCTGTTGGTACCATGAGATTCAGTCCATTTACAGTGCCCTCCATAATGTTTGGGACAAAGACCCATCATTTATTTATTTGCCTCTGTACTCCACAATTTGAGAATTGTAATAGAAAAAAACACATGTGGTTAAAGTGCACATTGTCAGATTTTATTGAAGGGTATTTTTATACATTTTGGTTTCACCATATAGAAATTATAGCAGTGTTTATACATAGTCCCCCCATTTCAAGGCACCATAATGTTTGGGACACAGCAATGTCATGTAAATTAAAGTAGTCATATTTAGTATTTTGTTGCATATCCTTTGCATGCAATGACTGCTTGAAGTCTGTGATTCATGGACATCACCAGTTGCTGGGTGTCTCTCTGGTGATGCTCTGCCAGGCCTGTATTGCAGCCATCTTTACCTTATGCTTGTTTTGGGGGCTAGACCATTTTTTAGCTTTGAAAAACTCCTTTTTTGCTTTAGCAGTATGTTTGGGATAATTATCTTGCTGTAGAATGAACCGCCAGCCAATGCGTTTTGAGGCATTTGATGAACTTGAGCAGATAGGATGTGTCTATACACTTCAGAATTCATTATGCTACTACCTACAGCAGTTGTATCATCAATGAAGATAAGTGAGCCAGTAACTTCATCAGCCATACATGCCCAGGCCATAACATCCCCACCGCCATGTTTCACGGATGAGGTGGTATGCTTTGGATCTTGGGCAGTTCCTTCTCTCCTCCATACTTTGCTCTTGCCATCACTCTGATATAAATTAATCTTTGTCTCATCTGTCCACAAGACCTTTTTCTAGAACCATGGTTGCTCTTTTAAGTACTTCTTGGCAAACTGTAACCTGGCCATCCTATTTTTGCAGCTAACCAGTGGTTTGCATCTTGCAGTGTAGCCTCTGTATTTCTGTTCATGAAGTCTTCTGTGGGCAGTGGTCATTGACAAATCCACACCTGACTCCTGAAGAGTGTTTCTGATCTGTCGGACAGGTGGGGATTTCAGGATGTTTCTTTATTATAGAGAGAATTCTTCTGTCATCAGTTGTGGAGGTCTTCCTTGGCCTGCCAGTCTTTTTGCGATTAGTAAGATCACCCGTGCCTCTTTCTTCTTAATGATGTCCCAAACAGTTGATTTTGTTAAGCCTAAGGTTTGGCTGATGTCTCTAACAGTTACATTCTTGTTTCTGTCTCATATTGGTTTCTTTAACTTTCATTAAACTCTAGCCTCATGTCGATAAACAGCAATAAAAGTTTCCAAAGGTGAAGGAAAGACTGGAGGAAAGACTAAGTGCTGAGAGCTCTCTTTTTCCTGCATTAAGGAGGCAATTAAACACACCTGAGCAATTACAAACACTTGTGAAGCCATATGTCCCAAACATTATGGAGCCCTGAAATGGGGGGGGGGGGGGGAACTATATATAAACACAGCTGTAATTTCTACATGGTGAAAATGTATAAAAAATACCCTTTAATAAAATTTGACAATGTGCACTTTGACCACGTAATTTTTTCTATGACAAATCTCAAATTGTGGAGTACAGACAAATAAGTGAATGATGGGTCTTTGTCCCAAACATTATCCCTGGCTGTGAAAAAGGTTCTGACTGTCAATTCAATCTATGCCTCTCATAATTGTATATACTTGTATCAAGCCTCCCCGCAACCACTGGTGTTCCAGAGAAAACAATCCAAGCCTGTCCAACCTCTCCTTGTCACTAATATCCCCTAATCCAGGCATTGATCTGGTAAAGGACACAAAGTGCTGGAGCGGGTCAGGCAGCATCGATGGAGAACATGGATGGGTGATGTTTCGGGTCCAGATCCTTCGACAAACTTTTAGTCCTTCTTACAGTTTGACCTTCTTTAAGTCTGAAGAAAGGTCTCGACCCATAACGTTACCTACCTGTGTTCTCCAGGGATGCTTCCTAATCTGCTGAATTACTCCAGCACTTTGTGTCCTTTTGTGCATTAACCAGTGCCTGCAGTTCTTTGTTTCTATCATTCTGATAAACCTGCTCTGCCCCCTTTTCATCGGCTCCACATCTTTCCCTGTAACGGATCGACCAGAACTGTCCGCAATTCTCCAAATGTGGCCCGATCAAAGTACATTAAAGCTGCCCCTTCCAAGTTTGTCCAAACTCTCCTTATTGCTAATACTCCTCCCACCATTCATCCATGTTAGTCTTCACTCGACGATGACTTCTCACACTTTCACTTTACTTATCCATATTCTTTTGAGGACTGTTGTCCCATCTGTCTTTGTATTGTCAGCAAATTTGGTTGCCAAGTTTCCAAATCCTTTTATAAATATATTATAAGAGGGTTGCTAGGGAAAGTGTCAGACCTCTCAGGGGAGCTAGAGGAGATGTTTGGGTTAACCTTTAGAGATACAGCAAGGAAACAGGCCCTTTGACGCACTGAGTCCAAACCGACCAGCGATCACCCGTACACTAGCACTATCCTACAATAGGGACAATTATACTGAAGCCAATTAACCTACAAACTCATCCGCCTTGAGTGTGGGAGGAAACCTGAGAAAACCCATGAGTTCACAGGGAGAACGTACAAATTCCGTGTAGACAGTACCCTTGGTCAGGATCAAACCTGGGTCTCTGGCGCTGTAAGACAGTAACTCTTCCGCTGCACCACCGTGCTGCTGAGTTCTGAATGGTACTTTGAGTCAACATTCACCAAGGAGGAGGATGGAAGGTTAGGGGAGGTGTACGCTGATGGTTTGAAGCATGTGTGTATCAGGAAGGAATAAGTGCTGGAGATATTGATGCCCATTAGAGCGGCTAAAACCCCAGAGCCTGATGAAATCTATCCCAATGTTAAAATAGTAAGCAAGGAAGGAGATTGCTTTAGCCACGGGTGAAGAAAGACAGTTAATGCTATCCCATATTCAAGAAGGGTGTTAGGAATAAGCCAGGAAACTACAGGTTGGTGAGCCTTACGTCAGTGGTAGGGAAACGACTTGGTTGGGTAAGGGATACAGGAATTGCAGATACTGGAATCTTGAGCAATACACAAAGTGCTGGAGTAATTTAGCGGGACAGGCGCCATTCAGCACCATTCGAGGGAATGGATAGGTGATGTTATGGTTTAAGACCCTTCTTCAGACCCTCTAGTCAGTCGTTTTTTGTCCAAGGACAAGGGAGCCGAACAATAGTGGTTACAGGTTTAATGTGAGAAGGAAAGTATTTTAAGAAGATGAGGGGTGTGAGCAGCTTTTCAATTTGCAGGCAGGCTGAGAGAATCAGTCTCAGTTGTTCTCCTCAGCTAGAGTAGGTGAGGAGACTGTGACCTAAATTTGCCCGGGAATGTTGTTCCCTTCTGCAATCCTCCCTTCCCTCTGATATGCAGGAAGCAGTCAGGACTGTGGGCAAGATGTCAACACTGCTCTTCACCTCGCAAGCAAAGAATGGGATCTCAAGTCAGTTATTGCATCAATAGGGCACATAACCATATAACAATTACAGCATGGAAACAGGCCTTCTCGGCCCTTCCAGTCCGTGCCGACCATTTATTTTCCCCTAGTCCCATCTACCTGCACTCAGACCATACCCCTCCATTCCCTTCCCATCCATATACATATCCACTTTACTTTTAAATGTTAAAATCGATCATGCCTCCACCACTTCTGCTGGAAGATCATTCCACACAGCCACCACTCTCTGAGTAAAGAGGTTCCCCCTCATGTTACCCCTAAACTTCTGTCCCTTAATTCTCATGTCATGCCCTCTTGTTTGAATCTTTCCTACCCTCAATGGGAAAAGCTTATCCACGTCAACTGTCTATCCCTTTCATCATTTTAAAGACCTCAATCAAGTCCCCCCCTTAACCTTCTGCGCTCCAAAGAATAAAGACCTAACTTGTTCAACCTTTCTCTGTAACTTAGTTGCTGGAACCCAGGCAACATTCTAGTAAATCTCCTCTGTACTCTCTCTATTTTGTTGACATCCTTCCTATAATTAGGCGACCAAAATTGTACACCATACTCCAGAATTGGTCTCATCAATGCCTTGTACAATTTTAACATTACTTCCCTACTCAATGCTCTGATTTATAAAGGCCAGCACACCAAAAGCTTTCTTTACCACCCTATCTACATGCCATTCCACCTTCAGGGAACTATGCACAGTTATTCCTAAATCCCTCTGTTCCACAGCATTCCTCAATTCCCTACCATTTACCATGTACGTCCTGTTTTGATTTGTCCTGCCAAGATGTAGCACCTCACACTTATCAGCATTAAACTCCATCTGACATCTTTCAGCCCACTCTTCCAAATGGCCCAAATCTCTCTGTAGACTTTGAAAATCTACTTCATTATCCACAGCACCACCTATCTTAGTATCATCTGCATACTTACTTATCCAATTTTCCACCCCATCATCTAGATCTATAGATGGTTAGTGTTATTGTGTGAGAAATGGGGCAGAGAGGCACTTGCACAACACACACAAGTAAAGGCACACGCACATGGACACACGTAAAGCCAGACAGAGACAAACATACACGCACACAGAAAGACACACGCACGCGCACATACACACACATGCGCGCATATATATATATATACATCCCAGTGTCAGGAAGCAGTGAATTAAAGTAACTGGAAAAAGCATTTATTTATGCTTTCAGAATAGGGAAGATCAAAGCGTTTAAGTCTTTCTAGCACTTCCCACTGCACAAACTGGTGCTGATATCATCACCATCCACAGAGGTCAGAAAGACCAAATTGAACTTTTGGAGTTTCGAACCCCAAACTCAACACCCGTTTGATCGACAAAGTAAAAGTGTCCGTACCAGTGTGCGTCTTCATATGCTCATCGAAATACTGCTTCATGTTAAAGTCCTTGCCGCACCATTGGCACATGAACTGCTTGTGTCCGATGTGGATGCTCATATGAGAGCGCAACTGATACTTGTATTGGAATCTTTCATTGCAGTTCTAATGATTGAAGACAGAAGTGTAAAAAAGCAGGATTAGTGCGACTCCTTACAGTAAGTGTAGACATGCACACATCAATGTTCACTCATCCTTTATTGTACAAACGGCAATTGGATGATGGATTGGCAATATATGATTGAAGGCACGAGGAACTGCAGATGCTGGTTTACAAAAAGGGCACAGGTCTGGAACTCAGACAGCATTACTAGAGAACATGGAAAGGTGAGGTTTTGGGTCTGGACCTTTCTTCACACTGAAAAAGGACCCCGACCCGAAATGTCACCTATCGACATTCTTTAGAGATAGTCACAAAGTGCTGGAGTTGAAGTGTCTCAGGCAGCATCTCTTGAGAACATGGACAGGCGATGTTCAGCGATGTGACCCTTCTTTAGACTGGAGAACATAGATGCAGCCAGACCCGCTGAGTTACTCCAGCCGTCTTTTTTTGTAAACCAACATCTGTAGTTCCTGTTTCTCCAGAGATGTTGCCTGATCCGCTGAATTATTCCAGTTACAAGACTGAACCCGAGCATTGAACCATGAGGCTACTCTTCCCTTGTTCGGTCATGCACCTGAATGAGACAACGCTGTCTTGGGGAAGGACGAAGTTCTGAGACCAAGATGTTCACTATTCTGCATTGATCAACATCTGAACAGCAACAAAATGAAGTAGGCAATGGCACAGGCACACAGCAGTGATATCTGATGGGATTTAGTTTAGGGGGCATAAGGAACAGCAGATGTTGGTTTAGTTTAGAGATACAGCATGGAAACAGGTTTACTTGTTTAGAGATACAACAGGCCCTTTGGCCCACCAATTCCACACCGAATAGTGATCACTCATTCACCAGTTCTGTTATCCCACTTTCGCACCTGCTCCCTACACACTCGGGGCAATTTTACAGAGGGCCAATTATCCTCCAACCCTCCACGTCTTTGGGACGTGGGAGGAAATTGGAACACCCGGGTGAAACCTATGTGGTCACATAGAGAACATGCAAAGTACATATGGACAACACCCGATGTCAGGATCGAACATGGGTCTCTGACGCCTTGAGGCAGCAGCTCTAGCCACTGTGCTTCCTGAAGCATGATGACCTAGTGCAAAGCCACTGTTGAGTAAATCAGACATACTCACTGATCTGGTACAACAGTACAGATGGTTCAAACAAAATCCCCGTATCTAAGGGTTCAAAGGTTAGTTTATTGGTCACATACACCAATTGGTGTAGTGAAATGCTTCTTGCCAATGCAGCACAGAAAAAAACAGAATACAGACATAACAATGATAAAGAGATTTAAACATAAAAAACATCCCCCCATAATAGTTCCCATTATGAGGGAAGGCACCAAGTCCAGTCCCCATCCCATGTCCACCCATAGTCGGACCCATTGAGGCCTCTGCCGAGGCCGAATGTTCCAGGCCATTCTCGCTGGGTGATGGTGCTCCTGCGTCAGGAGAATCCTCTCAGCGGCTTGGGACACCTGGAACGGCCACTTCCTTACTGGGGACCGCGGCTTCCGAAGCCAACAAGGCTATGCTGGATGGAGCTCCACCACTGGCGATCTCAGCGAGATCCTAGGCTCCCGATGTAAAGTTCAGCGCAGCCGCCCGCAGCTGGCCCGCTCCACAGACCCACAGCTCCGCGATGTTTTTCTCGGCGGTCCAAGCTCACCGGAGTTCCAGCGCGGCAACCCGGGCAAGGCATTGCCCGCTCCGCGATGGCGCTCCAATGCTGTGCCGCCGCCGAAGCCGAGGTTCTGGGCGGTCCCCTCAGGAAACGCCGCTCCAGGCCCCGCTGGTCGGCTGCGAGGACCGGTCGAAAATGCAGCCCGGAGAAATCTGCCTCTCCGACCAGGTAGGGACCCAGAAAAGTCGTTTTCCCCTTCCCCCCCCCCCCCCCACCCCCCACATCCCACATAAAAAAGACTAGAACTCCAAAAACAAAACACTAAAACTCACTAAAAATTAAAAAAAGAGTGAAAAACGAACAGCTGCAGGCTGGGCAGCCATACCACACAGGACAGCGGCCTACAAACCCGTCCCGCACATGGTACAGATCAGCGTCTCCTCGCTTCACTGGCGAAATAACCGGCGACCTATGCGGCGGGAGCACTGGTGACCCGGGGGATGAACATGGAGAGGCTGACGAGTGGGGCACTGAACATGGTGGTGAAGGAGTTGGGGGCACAACCAATGGTTGGTCTGCAGCAGCAGGGCGCGAGGGAGGAGATAGTTCGACAGAGGATGGGTACATCCGACGCGTTGCATCAGGATACGGGACAGCAGGACATGGTTCCTTCACAGGAAGGAGATGTTGATGGTTGCGGCTGTAGATCCCTCCGTCTGCACTCACCAGGTATGAGCGAGGCTCTTTTGGGGGACTGTGGATGTAACCCAAACGGCCATAGCCCTTGTTGGTTTGAAGGCGAACGACCTGCCCACTGGAGAGGTTTAAGTGGTTTGCTGGACTTATCGAAAAATCACTTTTGGGTATCGCGTTTCAGCTGGAGTTGTTTCTATACAGTAGGTGGTGAACTTGTGGCTGTAGCAGTTGTTGGGACATGGGCAGGGCAGCACAGGTCTGTCCAGTACTGGGTCATGGGCGATGTTTCTTAAGTTGAGCAGGTCCAGGTAGACATCGGATTTGGCATGGTGTGCAAACTCGTAACATCAGTGGGAACTGGCATCTTGTTGATGGCAATGGGCTTGGAGGGGTCTGGTCTGAGGCCATCACTGGTGAAAACGTGTCGGACATAATGGACCTCATTGACGCGAAATGTGCACTTCAGAGGGTTGAGCTTGAGATGGATGTCTTTAGCACGTTCCAGTACTCTTTTCAAGTTGATATCATGTTCGGCCATGTCACGTCCAGCAACGAGAATGTCGTCAACAATGATGGCGCAAGGATACCCCGCAAACAATTGTTCCATTGTACGTTGGAATACCTTGCTGGCAGAGTTGATGCCAAAAGGCATCCGCAGAAATTTGTAGCGGCCAACGGGGGTGCCGAACATGGTAAGATTGTACGAGTCGGGGTCCAACGGGATCTGCCATAATGAACTTTTGGCATCCAGAAGAGAAAACACGGAGGCACTGCCTAGATGGGCAGCAACATCCTCCACTGTACGCATCGGGTAGTGCGGACGTTTGACCGCTGTGTTCAGGTCTCTGGGGTTGATACAGATTCGGAATTCTTCCTTGTTGCAACCACCATGGTGGAAACCCAGTTGGATGGGTCGGTGACCATGGCAATGACACGCAGGGACACCATCCGCTGGAGCTCATTGTGTATAGCATGTGGAATGCGGTGTGGTGCTCGAACCACAGGTAAGACATTTGTGTCAGTGACGATGTTGTAATTGATGGGCAGCTTCCCAATCTTGTCGTCAAATAGTTCCTTGTACTGGGGAAGTATCTGCTGGGTGGAGCCCTCGGCAGGAGATATTTGATGGACAGCAGGCCCAAAAGTTACCAGTTCTAGATCCTGACACGTGTTAATGCCAAGCAGAGTTGCAACTTTCCCACGGACAATGAAAAAGTTCAGCTTGTGACCTTGTGACTCCAGGCGGCAGTTCAGCTCAGCTTCTCCAAGTGGGTACACCTCCCCTCCTCCGTAGCAAAGTGGCTGAAGTGTTTCCAATACGTTCGGCATTTCTGATCCGTGGAAATTTGTGGAAGCAACCAGGGAGTTTATGTTATGACTGTTACATTGATGCTCAGGGAGTGGAACTCGAGCATGAAGATAACAGTCATAACATAACTCGGGGACTTCATGCTCGGGGAGTGGAACTGGAACTCCATTTGGAAGGGTGGGTTCGAATCTCACTTCTGACGCCATGTTGAGTAAATCAGACATACTCACTGATCTGGTACAACAGTATTTATTGAGTATAAGACTCATATAAGACACTGCAGCATGTTGCTTCAACTGTATAGCAGCATTGACTGACTGCCAATGTCGGGTTGCGACGATATGAATAGTGTGGTACTAGGTGGAGCTTATGATAACAAAGCATTATATTGGTTAGTAAGTAAAGTGACCAATCTACAGCCACCATCAGCACTCTGATGGGAAGATGATTTTCACCATCTTTGTTTTTTTACTCATAATAACCCTATCCGCGCCCAAGTTTCATAATAACCCTGTCCGCGCCCAAGTTTCTGAAAATAATTTAATTGTAACAACCCAAACTACATGAGCCAAGGTCAGACATCCCAAGGCACCATGATTAATGGAACCTGTTGCTAACATTTTGTTCTCATGATCCAGCCACCGAGATGACAGGTAATCATGCTCCTGGAAACTCCAACATGTTTGCACCCAATCCTAAGTCATAGGAGCACAGGTAAGCCATTCAGCCATTGAGTAATCCTAAGTGCTTTAACAACATGGATGCAATTTTTTAATGAATTGGGAATGGAAGATTCTGATCCAAGAAGTAACACAATGGCTACTTTTGATTCAAGGGTCACCCGAACAATAGTGGTTTACCCCAAACATAACAAATTAGGAATGGAAGGCTCTGAGGCATGGGGTAATACAAATGCTATTTTCGTTTCAGGGGAAATCCAAGAAACAGTGGGAATTTACAGCAAAGATAACTAATTGGGAATGAAAGATTCTGTCCAAGGAGTAATGTAGAGGCTACGTTTGCATTTGTTCACAGCAAAGCTAACCAAAATGTGCCACCCAATCTGAAAATTCTCCTCCTGAGGAAAGGTTGGAAAATGGGGCTTCTTGGAACATGCACACAGAATAAAGGTGGTATTACCAGAGTGGAGAATTGGCATGGACAGAGGGCACAGAAGTCATTTGACTCCTTACGTTTTTCTCTGCAAGGACCCTGAGGAGGGGCTGAATGTTTGGTACAGAGTAAGCGGGAGGGCAGAGATCAATGGGTATGGCACAGGAACACTGGAAACCAGCATTCTTCACACACTCATAGTTCATAAATTATCAAAGCATAATGAAGCCATTTGGCCAATCAAGTCTACTCCGCCATTCAATCCTGGCTGATCTATCTTTCCCTCTCAACCCCGTTCTCCTGCCTTCTCCCCATAACCCGACACATGTACTAATCAAGAATCTTCAGTACAGAGAGCATGTTCGAAGGAGCCTGGCAAATATTTTTAAATATTTACAGCATCTTCAAATTTGAAGCTAGTGAAATATTAATATTGTATCTTTGTGTATTGTTTCCTATATTTGTCATTTAATGTTGTATTGGGACGGATAAGGGCTGACCTGAAGGTTTTTGTGTATTTTGTTTCAGGGTTATCTCCATTTAGGCAGGTTAGAGACTCTGGTTCGACGGTCCATTGCGAGGCTGGCTGGAGCACTGTTATATTTGGTTTGTTAGTCGATTCTTATCCCTGACTGTGTTTAAATCAGGTTCGGGTTTTTGTCTTCTTTTAACTAAATTAAAGACTATTTTCTTAAACTTGAACCTCGTTCTTGATTATGTTACACGACTCTGAGGTACCTGCCTTCGGGAGTCGTAAGGTGCAGGGCCTGGAGACACGGTGAGGCCTGGTGCGGTGCCGGGGTTGAAACCGTGTCCGTGGTGAAGCCCGGTGTGGTGCAGGGCCTGGAGTGGTGAGTTGCGGTGCAAGGCCCGGAGCCTAGTCTGTTGCCGGGAGCGGGAGAGTGGCAGGTACTCTCTCTCTGCTCCCAGGGCCATCGGGCGTGTGTCGGCCTTGCTGTGGGCAGGAGGCTGCTACACTCGCAGCTCCTGCAGCAGCTGGTGGGGCAGCGGCGGCTGGTACAACCTCTCCGCTCTGGTGATCGGCTCCGGGCAGGTCATGCGGAGGAGCTCGGCGGCCGTCACACAGGGCCTGGAGCGGTGTGGGGGTTGAAAGTGGGGCCTGCCCCGTTGGCGGGAGCGGGAGAGCGGCGGTAGCCACGGCTTGTCAGCTCCGGTGAGCAGCAGCTGGTGGGGAAGAGTCGGCATACCTCACTGCACGGCTGGGTTGGCGGCAGCGTAGTTCTGCAGAGCTGGGCAGCCGGCTGCAGACATAGAAACATAGAAAAATAGGTGCAGGAGTAGGCCATTCGGCCCTTCGAGCCTGCACCGCCATTCAATATGATCATGGCTGATCATCCAACTCAGTATCCCGTACCTGCCTTCTCTCCATACCCCCTGATCCCTTTAGCCACAAGTGCCACATCTAACGCCCTCTTAAATATAGCCAATGAACTGGCCTCAACTACCTTCTGTGGCAGAGAATTCCAGAGACTCACCACTCTCTGTGTAAAGAATGTTTTCCTCATCTCGGTCCTAAAGGAATTCCCCCTTATCCTTAGACTGTGACCCCTTGTTCTGGACTCCCCCAACATTGGGAACAATCTTCCAGCATCTAGCTTATCCAACCGCTTAAGAATTTTGTAAGTTTCTATAAGATCCCCCCTCAATCTTCTAAATTCCAGCGAGTACAAGCCGAGTCTATCCAATCTTTCCTCATATGAAAGTCCTGACATCCCAGGAATCAGTCTGGTGAATCTTCTCTGTACCCCCTCTATGTCAAGGATGTCTTTCCTCAAACATCAGGTCTCCCGAGGCTGCGTGCATCAGGTGAGTCCAAATTTCAATTCGGACATTCGGGGGTCACCAATGTAGCGGCACCATAGGTGGTAAATAAAGGTGAGACATCAGGCTGGTTCAAAGTGTTGTTTATTCAGTGGTGACACGTTAAGTTGGTGCGCTAACCATATTACAACGTTGCTGTAGCTGAGCGAGGTTGTACTCTCGGGCTCAGCTACCTGTTGACTCCCTTAAGTCTCGAGGTAAGAGATTTAAGTACCAGGTCACTCCCTCTAGCCCATGACGTCACGTGCCCGCCTCGTATCTCCTGACAAGGGTTCGAGCATAAGTGGCCCGTGTTTAGGCTGACGCCACAATATACAGTGCCCTCCAGAATGGTTGGGACAAAGACCCATCATTTATTTATTTGCCTCTGTACTCCACAATTAAAGATTTGTAATAGAAACCTACCTTCTCTCCATACCCCACGACAAAGGCTAGTGATAGGTGTAGGCAGGCGAGGGGGTTGATTGGCAGATGGGTGAACAGAGGATAGAGATAAAAAAACGAGAGAAAAGGGTATAAGGAGGAGATAAGTGAAATGTGAAGCTCGAGGTAGGGATGTAGATGTAGGGGAGGGGAAACGGGGCGATGATGGTGGGAGAAATGGGTGCGCATCCAGGTGCGGCACAGGGAAGAGAGGGAAAAAAAGCCAGGGGCCTTGTAGAGTACCAAAACTATCTGTAGCGGATTATCCAGTCTGATGCCCATTATTGAGCCTACATATGATAGGTTCTTATAACCATTTCTTCCAACGTCAATGAGTCTTCAGAGTCTTAACTGGCTGAAAAAGTGTTCCGAACTGAAACCTCACCTATTCCTTTTCTCCAGAGATGACTGCCTGACCCGCTGAATTACTCTAAAATGTTGTGTCCTTCTTCGGTATTTCTCCTTGGTTAGGTAAGAGTATTGGAAAATGAAGATCAAAAAATGTTCCACATTATGTGGAAATTTCCAGACAAAGAAATTCCCAGCCCAAGAAATTAAACCAATATGTTATGGCTATCTGCACAGAAGTAACCCCAGCAAATGTCTCAGAAATGATGGATGGATATGCTGGCGTAGGAGAGGGGATGAGGGGACGTCCAAAGTAAATGAGGAGCTCAAAGAAGAAAGTAGACAAAAAAAAGAATTGGAGAATTGAATGGGACTTAAAGGTGACTGCTCACCAGGGCGTGATGATTTACAGCTCAGAGCTTTGGCTTGTAATCACATCCAAAAGAGTTCAGACAAACTCAATGGCAGCAAATGTATCCCCATTATTTAACAAAGGAAGGAGAGAGAAAATAGGGAGATTTCGACTAGTTAGCCCAACATCAGTAGTTTACAAAATAAAAAGGATGTCTCGTTAAGGTATTTGTAATTGTATTGGTATAAGTCAATATGGATTATGAAAAGGAAATCATGTACAACACTTTTGAGATCGTAGTTAGCAGGATACTCAAAGATATACCAGCTGATGTGGTATTTAGGATGTTGGAAAGTCCTTCAATAAAATATTCTAAACAAGAGATTACTAACCAAAATTAGAACCCAAAGATCCCACAGTTCATCAATCACGGAGTTCTGAACACCTGCTTTGATTTCCAATGTCCAAATTTCTGGCGGAACACTTTGCATGGAACAAATGCACAAGAGATCCATCAGAAATGGATTATTCAGTAATAGAACATTAGAAGCTGATTGCAGCCGTTTTTAGCTCTAATAGTTTGGCCTTGTGTCTGGAAGACTCTTTAGACTTGAGTAGACGGAGATAATTGCTTGGACTTGTATCAAGTTTGCCGTCCTGCCTGCCTGACTTTAGAGATACAGTGAAGAGGTTCACGTGTTGTATAAACTGAGTGTTAATATTTAAACGATACAGCTCAACAATTAGTACAAAAGGGCAAGGTGTGTTAAGGTGTTGACTGTGAAGTGAAGTCTAACTCCGTCGTCTGCTGCACCCAGTCAGCTGGTCTCCCAGGTCAGCGTTGATTGTTCAGCCCAGATCACACCTGGTCCAGGCGAGAGCGAGAGCTCAACAAACGACGGTTCGAAACCAAAGTGGCTCGGCCACATGATGGCGCCATATGACTTCCCCCAGAACCGTAGTATTTGAGGCAGTTAGGCTGTTGAGTGAGGCGGCTTGATCGTTTGTACGTGTCTCCTGTGTTTGGGGTTGCAGCTGCTTGAGTTGAGGACGGGTTTGGTTGTGATGGTGGACGCCCTCTCCGGCGGGGTTGTGCCACCTGCACTGGTTGGTCAATGTCCAAGTGTGCCGGCTTAAGATGGTCCACGGAGACAGTCTTGTGTCCAATACAATACGGTTTTATTCGTCACATTGCACATAAAGTGCAAGTGAAATGAATTTGCCAGCTGCGGTACAATGATAAAGAACACACAATACACAATAAAAATAAAAATTTAACAAACATCCACCACAGCATTCATCACTGTGGTGGAAGGCACAAAATTTGGCCAGTCCTCCTCCATTTTCCCCCGTGGTCGGGACCTCATCCCTCCGCAGCTGTTGCTGCGGGTGTCCAGACAGGTAAAAGTCCAGGTAAGTCCAGAGTCGGCTCTTCCCCACCGGAGACCGCGGCTTTAGGTTGGTGTAGGCCGCAGGCCGGCGGTCACAGATTTAAAGTTCCCACCACACCGCAGCCAGAAGCACCGCAGACTGCAGGGCCGGTGGTCGAAGCTCCCCTCCAGGGGTGATGGTAAGTCCATGCCAGGCCCGCGGTAGAAATAGGCCGTGGGCCGGCAGTGGTGGTTTCTTCTTTCCATGGGTCCCCCACGAGGGATCCCGGGCTGCGGACGCCACGCCAGCTGGAGCGCTGCAGACTGCGACTTCAGGCTGCAGGCTGCCGCGGGCCAGCGAAAGAGTGCTCCCCTCCGGTGAGCCCCAGCGAGGGCTCGCCCGCTCTGCGCCAAGAGTCCACGCTGCGCCCGCAGCTGAAGCCCCGGGTGCGTCTCCGGAAAAGGCCGCCCAATCCTCGATGTTAGGCCATGGGGGAGACAACCTGGAAAAAGTCGCCTCTCCGCGGAGGAGGCGAACAAAACGGTTTCCCCCTCACCCCCCACACAAAGAAACATTAAAACCATACTTTAAAACATACAAAAAAAAATTAAAAAGTGGAAAAAAAACGGAACCGCTGCTGACGTCCATGTCAATGATGAAAGCCATGGCGTTGTTTTGTAGTACTCTGAAGGGTTGCATGATCCTGGCGGCTGCTGGCACGAAACGTTGGTAGAAGTTGACTATGCCGCTAAAATCTTGGAGTTCCTTCACAGTAGAGGGTTTGGCAAACCTGCAAATGGCCTCGACCTTGGTCGGGAGCGGGACCGCTCCGTGCTGGTTGATGTGATGGCAGAGGAAGTTGATGCAAGTGAGGCCAAACTGAAGCCTGGCCAGGTTGATGGCCAGGCCATGCTCGTTGAGCCTCTGGCAGACCTGCCAGAGGTGTGCGTAGTATTCCTGGTGAGAGCGGCTAGTGACAAGGATGTCGTCGAGATGAACACGAAGTCCAGCCCGCGGCCCACCGTGTCCATGAGCCATTGGATAGCTTGGGCGGCATTCTTGAGGCCGAAAGGCATGCGCAGGAACTACAAAGAGCCCGAACGGGGTGATGAGGACCGTCTTGGGGATGTAATCTGAGTGGACCAGAATCTGATGTTAGCGGCGTACCAGGACAATCTTGGAAAACATCTTTTCACCGTCCAGGTTTGCCGTGAAGTCCTGGATGTGAGGGACAGGGTACTGGTCGGCTGTTGAGACCTCATTGAGACGGCGGTAGCCCCACAGGGTCTCCAGCCCCCAGATGCTTTGGGGACCATGTGAAGCGGGGATGCCTATGGGCTGTTTGATCGGCGCACTATGCCCATTTCCTTAATCTTGCGGAACTCGTGTTTGGCCAATTGGAGCTTGTTGGGGGGCAGCCTGCGTGCGTGAGCATGGAGTGGCGGTCCGGTGGTGGGGATATGGTGCTGCACCCCATGCTTGGGGCTGGCCGTTGTGAACTGGGGAGTTATGATGTCAGGGAACTCGGCCAAGATCTTGGTGTACTCGCTGGCGGAGAAGGTTACCGAGCCAAGGTGAGGCACAGCCAATTCGGTGTGGCGCAAGGCGATCGACTCGAACGTCTCAGAATTAACGAGACATTATTCTTTCACGTCGACCAGCAGGGAGTGCACCTGGAGGAAGTCGGCTCCTAGCGGCGGTTGTGAGATGTTGGCGATGGTAAAGGTCCATTTGAAGCAACAGGAGTTGAAGTTGAGCGGGATCGTGTGGACCCAGTATGTTCTGATGTTGCTGCTGTTGGCGGCGGTCAGGGGATGCCCCTGCTTTCCGGAACGAGTGTTGGTGCCCGAGGGGGGCAAAACACTGACCTCCACTCCCGCATCAACAAGAAAACGTCCCAAATTACAATCCCAGGTGTAGAGGAGCCCATGTTTTTGGCCGGCTGTAGTTGCCACTACCGACGGCCAGCCGAGGTTTCCCGGATGCGTGCAGGGTGGTCGGCATCAGTGGGCCTCTGAGCCCCACCTTTGGTGGTAGTAGCAACACTTGTCCTTGCTGGCATCGTTCGTGGCCTGCCGATGAGCAGCAGGACAAGGTGTGTTAACGTGTTGACTGTGAAGTGAAGCTTAGCTCCATCGTCTGCTGCACCCCATCCGCTGTTCACCCAGATCGGCATTGATTGGTCCGCCTAGATCGCGCCAGGTCCACGCGAGTTCGAGCTCGATGTACGATGGTTCATGACCAAAGTGGGTCAGCCACATGATGGCGCCACAACAGCATGCAAAAAAGGCCCTTTGGCTAACCTAGCGATCACCCCAACACTAGTTCTATCCTGGACACTAGGGACAATTTACAGAAGCCAATTAACCTACAAACCCGTTTGTCTTTAGAATGTGATAGGAAACTGGAACATCCGGTGATAATCGACATGGTCACAGGGAGAACATGCAAACAGACAGGCAGCACCCATAGTCAGGATCAACCGGGGGCTCTGACGCCACAATGGAACAACTCTTTGGCTATGCCACTGCGTCATCTTTGTGCTGCCATTAGAAATGGATTCTTCAATGATAGAACATTTAACTGTGGCCGGTTTTAGTTCTAATAGATTGGCCTCATGACTGAAAGATTCTTTAGACTTGAGTAGACAAGAGGTATTTATTGGGATTTATATCCTGCCTGTAGAATCTCTTGACTCCTGAACTTCACCTCACATGCCCTTAAGACCAGGTTGGTAAGCTGCACCATAATATGAGTCCAGGACATTTCACATGCCATTAACATCAAACCATTGAAATAGCAGTTTAAAAAATAAAGAGTAAAATTAAATCTTGTGCAGAATAACGTAAAAAATTAATAATAGTGAAAATTGCTCCAAAGTCTCCGACTGTCTCAATCTGTTGAAATGAAGCAGAATGTCTCAGTTGGACACATTCTGATGTATCACGTATACATTTTGCAGGAGGAGTTTAGTGTGCATTTACCAATATGATACTTGCCTCGCATTTGAAAGGTTTCTCTCCCGAATGCTGCAGAGAATGGACCTTTAGTGACATGCTACGTTTAAATGACTTCCCACAAGTCTCACAGGTGAATGGCATATCCTTCGTATGAGCTGGGAAAAAAAAACAATAACATAAATTGCGCAATCAGGAAAGTTTGAAATACCACTGCAGTTTTTGGGACCTGAATCTCCACAGATGATGTAGAACTTGACAAAGTTTAGCCACTACAGGATTAAAAAGAAAGATGAACTGGATTTTGAAAGAGCAAATGTACCCTGCGCTATAATAGTTTATTGGACATTCCTGTCTTTCGTTTCACTCCACACCTTCACTTTTCCTCTCTGATCGCTTCCCTAGTTATTGCTGAAATGGACATCTAGCCTCAGAGGCAACACAGTGCAGTGGGGAGAGCTTCAAGCTCAGAGTTAGGAGAGCCAAGGGAATTTAATTGTCAAATGTACCCACAACAAAACAATGAAATTCTTATTTGCTGCAGCTCCGAGATTGGAACTTAATTAACTCTATCAGTGTGCTGCCCGCAAACTAGAAAGAGCTTATTTATAGCTCAATCTTTCAGGATGTGTCCATAGATTCTTGATCTTGCCAAATTGTTCAAAGACTATTTCTGGCAAATATGAAAATTCAAATGATTCATAGTTCAGGCAGAAAGAAAGTAACTCAGCGGGACAGGCAGCATCTCTGGATGTTAAGGACAGGAGATGTTTCAGGTCGGGACCCTTCTTTAGACTGATTGTGGTGGGGAAGAGAAAGTTGGAAGAGGGAGGTGGGGGTGGGACAAAGAGATGGGTGGATGCAGGTGAGGGGGGGGGGGTTGATTAGCAGATGGTTGAGCAAAGGCTGGAGATGAAAAGGAGACAAAAGGTGTAAGGACAGTTGGAGCGAAATGTGAAGCCAGAGAAAGGGATGCAGGTGCACGAGGACAGAAGGGAAGGAGACAGGTGGTGGGGAGGAGATGTTAGTGTGATAAATGTGTGTGTACCCGGGTGGGTTACAGGAAAGAAGGCGGAGAAAAGTTAGGGGATGGGGAGGGTGTTACCTAAAATGGGAGAATTCAATGTTCATACCAAGTGGAATACGAGTTGCTGTTCCTCCTGTTTGCGTGTGGCCTCACTCTGGCAACGGAAGAGACCCAGGCAGAAGGATCAGCATGGGAATGGAAAGTGGAGTTAAATTGGCTAGCAACCATTCAGGCAGGTTCATTACATATCACCCAAGTTAAACACCTTTGATGAAAGTCAGCCCATGGAAGGCTGTTATAGAAAATAACTTACCATCACTTGGGTACAGAGAAGATTTACGAGGAGTTTGCCTGAACTCGAGGGCCTGAGCTACAGGGAGAGGTTGAGCAATCTAGGACTCTATTCCTTGGTGCGCAGGAGAATGAGGGGGTGATCTTATAGTTTGCACCCAATGTTTGCACCCAACTGTTCAAAGATACTTTACTGCCATATGTACCTCGGTACAGTGAAATTCCTTTTTACTGTACAATTCAGTATAAATCTTACTATACATAGACACAAGTACTTAAGAACAAGAGTGTAAGAACGGTAGATTCACTGACACAGGACACAGTGGTAGCCACGTTTACGGCGTTACCCTTCAAGCCGATGCATCCAACCTCTTCATGGGATCTAAACAAGCTGGTAATGTTGAGAGAAATAAGGAACTGGAGGTGCTGGTTTACACAAAGAAATACACAAAGTGATGGCATGACTCAGTAAGTCAGGCAGCATCTATGGAGGACATGGAAAGGTGATGTTTCGGGTCGGGATCCTTCTTCAGACTGATTATTGATGACAACAGTTGTAAGGCAACGTTGGTCCACGTCTTCAAATTAGCAGTCATCAGCTCTCTCTTTATCCACATTTAGACTTTAGAGCTACAGAACAGAAACAGGCCCTTTGGCCCACCGAGTCCGCACCGGCCAGCGATCACCCAACACACTAGGGACAATTTACAGAAGCCAATCAACCTACAAACATGTACGTCTTTGGAGTGTGGGAGGAAACCGGAGCACCCGGAGAAAACCCATATGATCACAGGGAGAACGTAGAAGCTTCATACAGCCAGCGCAGCCAGCCAGGATTGAACCCAGGTCTTGGGTGCTGTAAGGCAGCAACTCTGCCACCCAGATCTTCATCTTTAGCGCAATTTGTTAGTTGATTCGAAATGTAATGAAGTCAGCATGAGAGACATAGGCACCTTGTGGCTTGGAATGATAAAAAGTGCAGTTACTGCAAGAATGAAAGATAATAAGGATAGGGCAGAAGTTCAGAAGGGAAGAAATCAGTATAGACAGAGGAGGAAGTTGATAATCTTTTAGAATTGCTTCAGAAATGTTGTGGGAAAAGGAATATTAATATTTTGATTTTTACGAGAATCGACATCCAAGACTAATGAGCAAATCAATAAATGCTTTACTGCAGAAAGATTGCTGAGGAGTCAGCTTAGGACCATGAGCCCTAGCAATGTTTTCCCCCCCATCATTCATTTTCTATTCTACTTGGCATTTCACTGAAATTTGTACTGGTTAACGGAGGTTTCAAGCACTTACCAACCATGTGTTTTCTGACGTGAGCCATCGTATAAAATTTCTTTTCGCAGATTTCACAGGAGAATTTTTTCTCTGCATAACCGTGGACTATTTTATTGTGCTCGTGAAGGGACCAGAGCTTCTTAAATGCCTTCCCACAGGTAACACACTGAAATACAGGACAGAAGAACAGTTTGTTGAACGAAAAAGTGATAACTTAAAGCTATCCTCTAATGGCTAAAGGCAAAGTGGAGAACATTTAACTTTGTATGCGTGGTCAGCTAGTTCGCGATACCCGTTACGACACCGCCGATCCAAACTCTCTATGTTGTACATCACGTAAGCTTGAAATAGGATGGACAGCTGAGGAAAATTGAAAGGGTCGGGACCCTCCTTCAGACTTTTTGCGTAGACAACAAAAAAAAATGCTGGAGCAACTCGGCAGGCGAGGCAGCATTTAAGTTATCAGCATTGAAATACTGCAATCTGTAAAACATTAACCGACATTTTGACAAGAAATTCATACATTACCCACGGACCACATGACCTTCAACTGGTCATTCAGTAGAAAATACTGATTATAGCTGAAATTTACAGACCTATCCTCGTTTCCATAAAATCCAATGGATCTCATGACATTTTCTACCTCCACTCTCTCCCCTCACAGCCCCAGCACTCAAATTCCCAAATGATGACTGAATTTTCAATTTTTACTATCCTGCAAATGAAAGCTGGTTGTAAAAGAAAATATTAAGTAGGCTGGGCCTATTTCTTATATCCTAGGCCTGAATGTGTCACTTCAAGAATCTGCTCTGATTCTGCTTACATGCCAAATGAATACATCAAACTGGACTAGGAGGGAGGACTGATCATATTTCTCAACCTCATCAACATAATTAGGACCACAGACTTATGGCAAGTAAAGAAGTCAAATCTGGTTTTAATCACACATTTCCTTTATATGAAAAAAGGGAAAGTGCTGGATTGGATAAGTCAGTGGGTCAGGCAGCATCTCTGGAGAACATGGATAGATGTGGTTTTGGGTCAGGAGCCTTCTTCCACATTCACCAGGGATGTTGTCAAACCCGCTGAGTTACTCCAGCATTCTGTGATTTTATTTTGTAAAGCAGCATCAGCAGTTCCTTGTGTCTACATTTTCCATCATCCAAAATATTAAAATTCTCTTCACTTTGGTAAAAAGCAGTGATTTTGGGAACAAGTTGAAGGAGATCAAGTTGGGCAGCATAGCGGCACAGCGGTAGAGTTGCTGCCTTACAGAGCCAGAGACCCGGGTTCAAATCTGACTACGGGCACTGTACAGATTTTGTGCATTCTCCCTGTGACCGTGTGGGTTTTCCTCCGGGTGCTCCGGTTTCCTCCCACACTCCAAAGACATACAGGTTTGTAGGTTAATTGACTTTTGTAAATTGTAAATTGACTCTAGCGTGTAGGACAATACTAGTGGGGTAATCGCTGGTCGACACGGACTCAGTGGGCCGAAGGCCCATTTCCTTGCTGTATCTCTAAAGTCTAAAAGAGAACACTGTCCTGTGGAATGATTAATGTTGGAGCAACTAAACAATGGACAAGACGACATGCACGTTGGCCCATGCTGTTATAGATCATAGAACATTACAGCTCTTGAACAGGCCCTTCTGGCCCACCATGTCTATGTTGAACATGATGCCAAAATAAACCAAACCGTTCTGCTTGCATGTGATCCATACCCCCTCCATTCCCTGCATATTCATATTCTGAACTAAAAGCCTATTAAACACCACTGTCATATCTGCTTCTACCACCACTCCTGGCAGCATGCTCCAGGCACCCACCACACTGTGGTGTAAAAAAACTTGCGCTGCACTTTAAACTTTCCCACTCTCACCTAGAGCTATGCTATGCAGCTAATATTTTATATTAGCACCAAGGGGAAAAATGTTATGGCTGTCTACCCTATCCATGCCTCTCACAAATTCATATACATCTATCAGGGCTCCCCTCAACCTCTGATGCTCCAGAGAAACAATCCAAGTTTGTCCAAGCTCTCCTTATGGCTAAAATCCTCTACTCCAGGCAGCATCTGGCAACCCTCTTTTACACCCTCTCCAACCTTCATCCTTCCTGTAATTGGGTGACCAGAGCTGCACACAATACTCCAAATGCGGCCTAACCAAGGTCCTATAAAGTTGAAGATAGAGACAAGATGCTGGAGCAACTCAGCAAGTCAGGCAGCATCTCTAGAGTAAAAGGATGGGTGATGTTTCGGGTCAGGACGCTTCATCAGACTATAAGGTTGAACATAACATCTCGACTCTTATACTCAACCGACGAAGTTAAAGAAACCATGTGGCTTGATTACCGCTCTGTCGACTGGAGTTGTTACTTTCTTGAAGCTACGAATCCCTCTGTACATCAATACTGTTAAGGGTCATGTAATTAAGTGTATACTTTCAATTGACCTCATAAAAAGCAACACTTGCTCCTTTTAAACTATCCCCCTCAAATCCATAAATCCTGCTCTACCCTATGACAGCCTTTTTCCCTGTCTGCAACTCCACCAATTTTCGTGTTGTTTACAAGTTTCTCTACTCTCTCTACACCAATGACTGCATCTCCACAGACTCCTCTGTCAAGCTTCTCAAGTTTGCGAACGACACAACCCTGATTGGACTGATCCAGGTTGGGGAGGAATCTGCCTACAGACAGGAAGTGTCACAGCTGGCGTCCTGGTGCCATCGCAACAATCTGGAGCTCAATGCTCTTAAGATGGTGGAATTGATTGTAGACTTTAGGAGAGCTCCCCCTCCCCTCACCATCAACAACACCACAGTCACATCCGTGGAGTCTTTTAAGTTCCTGGGAACCATCATCTCCAAGGATCTTAAGTGGGGGGCTACCATCGATTCCACAGTCAAAAAGGCACAACAGAGGATGTACTTCCTGCGGCAACTGAGGAAGCACAATCTGCTACAGGCAATGATGGTCCAATTTTATAAGGCCATCGTAGAATCTGTCTTCACCTTCTCCATCATGGTCTGGTTTGGCTCAGCCACCAAGCACGACACCTGGAGGCTGCAGCAAATCATCCAATCACCTGAGAAGGTTATTGGCTGCAACCTTCCCTCCATTGATGAACTGTACACTGTAAGGGCCAGGAAGCGAGCGGGCAAGATCATCTCTGACCCCCCCTCACCCTGGCCACAAACTCTTTGAATCACTTCCCTCTGGAAGGCGACTCCAGACTGTCAAAGCTGCCACAGCCAGACATAAAAAGTTTTTTTCCACGAGTAGTAGCTCTACTCAATAACCAAAAATCTGTTGCCTCCTTTTGCTCTGGGTATTTTATTTAATGCATATGTTTAATCAATAATGTTTTATTATTAATGTTTAATGTTTTATGTATCATTCCTAACTGTCACTGTATGTCATGGTGTCAATTGTGGGAGGAGCACCAAGGCAAATTCCTTGTATGCGAATACTTGGCCAATAAACTTATTCATTCATTCATTCATTCGAGTTTAGGAGCCAAGCCATGCACATTTTCTGCATTTGCACAGATTCACTGCCAGGAAGGCTGATCTGACGAGTGTGACATGGTACAGATACTCCCATGGCTGGCAGTGCTTGTGCCGTCATTCCGATGCCCTTCTGCTTAAAGCGGCCCAACCAAAGTTCTATAAAGCTGCAACAGACTTTGCTGACTCTTGTAGTCAATGCCTGACCAATGAAGGCAATGAAAGTGGACAGCACCCGAGGTCAGAATCGAACCCGAATCTCTGGTGTTGTGAGGCAGCGGCTCTACCTGCTGCGCCACTATGCCTTCCAATGTGCAGTCTTTTCAACTCGTTGGTCCAGAGTGGCGATGACACTGGATTTGGTGTGGGATGGAGTCAAGTTCCCTTCATGTCACCTCACGTAAAAAAAAAATCAAAACAACTTGGACAGGTTGGGGGAGTGGGCAGATGCATGGCGGATGAAGTCTAATGCGGGTAAATGTGAGGTTATCCACTTTGGTAGCAAAAACAGGAAGGCAGATTACTATCTAAATGGCGTCAAGTTGGGAATAGGGGAAGTACAACGAGATCTGGAGGTCCTTGTACATCAGTCTATGAAAGTAAGCATGCAGGTACAGCAGGCAGTGAAGAAAGTGAATGGCATGTTGGCCTTGATAACAAGAGGAATCGAATATAGGAGCAAATAGGTCCTTCTGCAGTTGTACAGAGCCCTAGTGAGACCACACCTGGAGTATTGTGTGCAGTTTTGGTCCCCTAATTTGAGGAAGGACATTCTTGCTATTGAGGGAGTGCTGCGTAGGTTTACAAGGTTAATTCCCGGGATGGCGGGACTGTCATATGCTGAGAGAATGGAGCAGTTGGGCTTGTACACTCTGGAGTTTAGAAGGATGAGAGGGGATCTTATTGAAACATATAAGATGGTTAAGGGTTTGGACACTCCTCAACAACCGGAGTGGATCATTATGGAGAAAGAGGACTGTTCCCCCTTTAATATTGACGCAATCCTTCTCTCACCAATGACGGTGAATAATACAAATTACAACAAAAATTCAATTATACATAGTACAATCAGAATTTGGAAATAAATAAAATACAACTTAAAATTAAAAAACTTATCTCTCCTATCTCTTATCGCTAAAAACCCTCTGTTTAAACCCTCAATTATAGATAAAGCATTTATATAATGGGAACGAGCAGGAATTAAAACTTTGGGAGATTTGTATGAAACGGGAAAACTACTATCATTTAAACAATTACAATTAAAATACAATCTGGGTAACAATCAGTATTTTAAATATTTCCAAATATGTGATTATCTGAAAAAATGTGCACAAGAACTTCACAAAATGCCATCAGACTTACTAGATGAAGCAATGAATACAAAGGCTGAATCAGCAAATTTAATTTCGTATATATATAATATTATACTAAATGCAGTAATACCAACAACTGAAGGTATCAGAGGAGAGTGGGAAAATGAATTAAGCATAAAAATTTCCAATGAAAGGTGGAAAGAATACTTATTAAATGTGCATAAATGCTCAATTAACGTAAGACACACTTTAATACAATTTAAAATCTTACACAGATTATACTACTCAAAAACTAAATTAAATAAAATTTTCCCCAACATCTCACCAATTTGTGATAAATGGCAGTCTCAAGAAGCTACTATAGCGCACTCATTCATCTTTTGTACAAAAATTCAAAGGTTTTCGACTGAAATCTTTGAAATCTTCACAAAACTGTTTAAAATAAAAATGACACCAAAGCCAGAATGGATTATTTTCGGAATGACAGAAGGTAGCTCGGAATTAAATGTGTATCAAAGGAATCTATTTGATTACGGCTTAATAATAGGAAAAAAGCTAATCTTAAAATTCTGGAAAAATGCCCCTATACTAACAGTAAATATGTGGATTTCAACTATGTTTGAAACACTACATCTGGAAGATATGAGACTCCGCCTGGCAGGAAAAGCAGATCGTTTCTATCAGACGTGGTCTGCATTTATAGAATTGCTACAAAGATAAGGTGCAAGAGTACCTTGGGTCTTTGTAAAGGAGGATGAAAAACTATTGAGTTGGTAAATTCCTTTTGCGTGATATATATAATATAGTAACTGGCTGTTTTTTCTCTCTCTTTTTTCTTTTTCTTTTCTAGGGTCTATCTCTTAATCCCCTTTCTCTAACTCTTTGACCAAGGGTTTTTTTTCTTCTCCCCTTTGGCACGCTCTTTCACTATCACAACTCTTTTCACCTACTTCACTCTCTTTGTTTCTATTCTCTTTCTTTAAAAGCCATAAAATTATGGAGTATAATGATTGTAACAATATATATGTGATGTACACTGATGTATTTACCTCTATTAAATAAAAATATTTTCATAAAAAGGGTTTGGACACGCTAGAGGCAGGAAACATGTTCCCAATGTTGGGGGAGTCCAGAACCAGGGGCCACACTTTAAGAATAAGGAGTAAGCCATTTAGAACGGAGACGAGGAAACACTTTTTCTCACAGAGAGTGGTGAGTCTGTGGAATTCTCTGCCTCACAGGGTGGTGGAGGCAGGTTCTCTGGATGCTTTAAAGAGAGAGCTAGATAGGACTCTTAAAAATAGCGGAGTCCGGGGATATGGGGAGAAGGCAGGAACGGGGTTTTGATTGGGGATGATCAGCCATGATCACATTAAACGGCGGTGTTGGCTCGAAGGGCTGAATGGCCTACTCCTGCACCTATTGTCTATTGGCACAGTCAGAGTCATAGTTGGCAAGTTGTTTGAGGTGCTCCTTCCACTGGGTGCAGATTGCTTTTATATTTATGATATGTTTCCAGCATCTTAGTTGCGCAGTAGTAGAGTTGCTGCCTTACAGCGCCAGTGACCGGGGGTTCATTCTGACTACAGGTACTCTCTGTACGAAGTTTGCACATTCTCCTTGTGACCATGTGGGTTTCCTCTGGGTGCTCCCAAATTCCAAAGATGTGCAGATTTGTAGGTTAATTGGTTTCTGTAAATTGTGCCTAGTGTGCAGGGTGGAACTAGCGTGAACGGGTGATCGTTGGTCGGTGCAGACTCTGTGGGCTGAAGAGCCCATTTCCACGCAGCATCTCACTAAAAAAAAAATCAATTTTGAAGAATCCATGCTCCTTGTGTTGATCAATCCGTTTCTGGGCCTCCAGCATGATTCCTTTCCATTTTCTGCCTTTTAGATCATGGATTTTCTGTTTAACGATTTGAATCTCACACGTAATTCACAATCAGTCCTTTAGAGGACACAATCTCACATTTAAAAAGCAAAAGTCACCTCTTAGTTTTAGTTTTAGAGATACAGCTTAGAAACAGACACTTTGGCCAAACGAGTCCATGCTGACTATCCGTTCACACTAGTTCTATGTTATCCCACTTTCTCATCCACTCCCTACACACTCGGGGCAATTTACAGAGGCCAATTAACCTACAGACCTGCATGTCTTTGGGATGCGGGAGAAAACCAGAGCACCCGGAGGAAACCCACGTGGTCACAGGCAGTATGTGCAAATTCCACACTGGCAGCACCTGAGATTAGGATTGAAAACTTAGTTTAGTTTAGAGATACAGCATGGACCAACGGTCACCCTGTGCACTAGCACAGGGGTGCAGCGAGGTGGCTACCAGCTGCGCTGCCCCGCACATTTTTACTTCCTCCTCTAACATGTGTTAGATACACTGTATGTCTGTAAAGTGAACCAATTTACTGCAGAGCAATATTACCAGTGTATGTGAAAGTCCGTAGTGCATGCATGCATGTGGCTAAACATTCCATCAAAATAATACCCTATCAGCCACATCAGGTCTGCAAACACCCAACCACCAATCCCGAAAGGAAGACTTTAGACTTTTGAGATACAGCGCGAGTCTGTACCGACCTGCAATCACCCTTTACACTAACGCTGGGGACAATTTACAATTTTACCGAAGCCAATTATCCCACAAACCTGTACGTCTTTGTAATATGGGAGGAAACCGGAGAATCCGGAGGAAACTCACGCTTCACAGAGAGGGCGTACAAACTCCGTACAGATAGCACCCATAGTCAGGGTCGAACACTGATCTCTGACGCTGTAAGGCAGAAACTCTAACGCTGTGGCACTGTGCCGCCCCTGAGCTGTAGTCCAATTCTTATAAGGAAGATTTTTTTAAAGGTACAATACAAGGCTCTACACTTCCACATTAAAATCACTGGACACCGGCCAACATTCTTTATTTGGCTTTTCTCACTATCAACCTCCACAAATGCCGTCATGAGCATCCCAAAACTTTACCTCTCCAATCTACTTAGTATTCATTAAACTATTAGCAACACAGGGTTATTAAGATAACTGTTAATGACACTGTCTATTCTGATGCATTAAACAATTTGCAACATCCTTTCTCATGGTAAATATAAAATATCTGTACGCATTCTTCCGGCACAGTAGTGCTGCTGGTAGAGTCACTGCCTCACAACGCCAGAGACCCGGGTGCGATCCTAACCTCGGGTGCTGTCTGCGGAGAGTTTGCACGTTCTCCCTGTGACCACCTGGGTTTCCTCCGCATGCTTTGGTTTCCTCTTCCATCCCAAAGACGTGCAGATTAATTGGCCTCTGTAAATTTCCCCCAGTGTGCAGAAAAGTGGGGAATTATAGTGTGAATGGGTGTACCTCTGCTCTACTGTGTTGCCCTTATGTACAGGCAGATAAGAGTTGGAATGGGTGACCGGTCTGAAAAAGGGTCTCGACGCAAAACGTCACCCGTTCCTTCTCTCCAGAGATGCTGCCTCTCCAGCTGAGTTATTCCAGCTTTTTGTGTCTATTTTCAGTTTAAACCAGCATCTGTAATTCCTCCTTACACAGATAAGAGTTGGTCTTGGAGGGGTACACAAAAAGCTGGAGAAACTCAGCGGGTGCAGCAGCATCTAAGGAGCGAAGGAGATAGGCGACGTTTCGGGTCCTCGACCCGAAACGTCGCCTATCTCCTTCGCTCCTTAGATGCTGCTGCACCCGCTGAGTTTCTCCAGCTTTTTGTGTAACCCTCTATTCTCCAGCATCTGCAGTTCCTTCTTTAACAAAACGAGTTGGTCTTGGAAATGTGTTTGGCACAGACATTGTGGGCCAAAGAGCCTGTTCTTGTGCTATACTGTTTTTTTTTTAAAGTTAACATCCATGTAATTTGCTCATTCTACCCCAAGTTATAGTAGTATGTAGATCCTGCCTGCTAAACAAATGTATTACCCATCACACAGTGGCGTAGTAGTTGAGTTGCTACCTCACAAGCCCGGGTTTGATCACAACCTCAGGTGCTGTCTCTACAGAGTTTGTACATTCTCCCTGTGAATGTGTGGGTTTTCTCCGGATGTTCCGGTTTCCTCTCACACTTCAAAGGCGTGCTGGTTTGTAGGTTAATTAGCTTCTGTAAATTGTAAATTGCCCTCTTTGTGTAGGATAGTAGTGTACAGGTTCCGCGGCGGCTGGTCGGCGCGGACCTGGTGGGCCAAAGGTCCTGTTTCCACGCTGTGTGTCTAAAGTAAACATATTCCCAGAATACATTACAATAATAATCATTAGCTTATTGGCAGCAGGATGATTTCTCGTTTAAAAATCAATTTCTGACAAAGAACTGCAAGAATGGATGAATTTTCCCATTTCACATGGTGATCAAATAAAAGGGTGTAATATCTCATGATTATGCAAGCATTATACAAATGAAATCTCAAGACAATTTTGGTGAATAATTTACAACTCGTTGTGATTAACTACTGGTAGTCCTGAACTCATCATCAAACATTCACAAGCTATTTTGACTGCTTCTGGCAATAGCACATTTCAAGTCTCTGGTATCCACAACGGAGCAAATCTCTGAGATTTAGACTGGTTTCTCATTCTGTTTAAATCTTTTCCCCTCAATTGCTGAGCCTTTGAAGGCCCTCTTTACCTTCCACATCTATCCAGGCATTGGGTATCACTGGAGATGCAAGAAACTGCAGATGTTGGTTTACAAAAAAAAACCACACAAAGTGCTGGAGTAACACAGCTGGAAGCAGGGGCCCCAACCCAAAATGTCACCTCTGCATGTCATCCAGAGAGGCTGCCTAACCTGCTGAGTTACGCCGGCACTTTGCGTCTTTTTTTCCATTAGCAGGCTCACTATTCTGTGGTGGTCCCTCCACTCCAAGCTATCTGACTCGCCCCTTACTGTCTGCCACCACCTAACTTAAAACCTTGTTCGACTTTAGAGATATAGCGCGGAAACAGGCCATTCAGCCCACCGAGAAAGCGCCGACCAGCGATCACCTCATACACTAGCACTCTTCTACACTCCAGTGACAATTTACAATTATTTTACCAAAGCCAATTAACCTACAAATCTCTATATCTTTTGAGTGTGGAAGGAAACTGGATCACCAGGAGAAAACCCATGCGGTCACAGGGACAAATTCCGTACAGACAGCACCCGTAGTCAGGATCGAACACGGGTCTCTGGTGCTGTAAATCTACCGCTGCACCACTGTGCCATTCCATCCGAGTGGTGGCACCATCGAGTGTGGCAGCCTCGCCTGCTGTTTGGAGGCCTTTCAATCTTTTTATGTGAGGGATGGGGGGGTGGGAACGGGGAAACTGTTTTTTCTAGTCGCTACCTGGTCGAGGACGCGTCCTTCCTCCGAGCCGCATCTTCGCCCCCACCTCGCAGCCTACCATCTGGATTGGCACGACCTTTCCTGACGCAGACCAGCCAGAGCTTCAGCAGTGGCGCAGCATTGAAGTACGATCACAGAGCGAGCGATGCCTTACCCGGGTCGCCGAGTTTGAAACTCCAGAGTGCTGGGACTGCCGACTTCAACATCGTGGAGCTGTGGTCTGCGGAGCTTCCAGCTGCGGGCGGTACTGACTTTAACACCGCGTAGCCTGGGATCTTTCGCCGAGGATCGCTAGTGTTGGAGCTCTGCCCAGCGCGGCCTGTGGACTTCGGGAGCCGTGGTCTCCGGTAGGAAGCGGCCGTTACGGAACTCCAAGGCGCTGAGAGTGTTCTTCCGACGCCTAACCACCATCATCCGACAAGAGGGCAAGAAAAATCGTGCCCATACGATGACTGCGGAGGCCTCAATAGGCGCCGGCCACAGGTGAACAGAGGAAGAGGACTGAATTTTGTTGCCTTCCCTCTGCTGTGGGGAGATGTTTTTATGTTTTATGTTCAATTCTATTGTGTTGTGTTTATCTTATTTGTGTGCTGCATGGTAACTCAAGTTTCACTGCACCAATTGGTGTATGTGACAATAAATGTCCTTTGTCCTTGCCCTTGCCCTTGCCCTTGAGAAAGACCACTTCCTACTGCCATCTCATTTACGTTATTCTAGTTTAGTGTATTATTGTCGGGTGTACTGAAGTACAGTAAAAAGCTTTCAAATATATATATACATGAATACAACCAGGTCGACCACAGTGCACAGATAAAGGATAAAGGGAATCACGTTTAGTGCAAGATAAAGTCTAGTAAAGTCCGATTAAAGATAGTCTGACGGTCTCCAATGACATAGATAGTAGCTCAGGACCGCTCTGTAGCTGGTGATAGGATGGTTCAGTTGCCTGATAACATATGTGAAAAAATTGTTCCGAATCAAGAGGTATGCATTTCCAAACTTCTGTACCTCTTACCTGATGGGAGGGGGGAGGAGGAAGTGACCGGAATGAGACTAGACCTTGATTATCCTGGAGGCCTTGGCAAGACAGCGTGAAGTGTAGATGGCGTCATTGGAAGGGAGGCTGGTTTGCACACCAGCAAAACTTCTGTCTTATCAACTCAAGAAGTCAAGAGTGTTTTATTTTCTCTCCAGTATTACCTTTTAAGGTGAAGGTGGAAATATTTAACAGGAAACTGAGGGATAACGCTTTTTACACCAAAGAGTGGTGGGTGTATGGAATGAGCTGCTGGAGGAGGTAGTTGAGGCAGGTATTACCACAACGTTTAAGAAAGTATTAGACAGGTACATGGATAAGATAGGGTTTAGAGGGACAGGGGCCAAATGCACGCAGGTGGGACTTGTGTAGAATTAGTGATGGGGCATGTTGGTCAGCGTGGGCATGTTAGGTTGAAGGGCCTTTTTCCACTCTAGACATGCACAAGGATACCCAGTTACTTCAACAATTTGTGGGGGTTTTGTCTCTCGAGATGGTGCCCGATCTGCTGAGTGTTTTTTTTAAATGAACCTGCATCTTGTGTCTCCATTTTATTGCTTCGCTATTAAATCTCAATTTCCTACTTTGAAGAAATTCTTCTCTGCTCTCTGACAGGGGTTCTGCGAGACCCTCTCTCACTGCCCCCCCCTCTGTACTCCATGGATGCTATCCGAGTTTAGTTTTGGATTAGAGATACGACGTGGAAACAGACCGTTCAGCCCACGCCAACCTGCGATCGCTGCGTACACTAGTGCTATCCTACACACTAGGGACAATTTACAGTTGCCAATTAGCCTACAAACCCGCATGTCTTTGGACTGCATGAGGAAACTAGAGCACCTGGAGGAAACCCACGTGGTCACAGGAAGAACAGAAAAACTGTCTGTCCGTGTAGACAGCAACCGAGGTCGGGATCGAACCCAGGTCTCTGGTGATGTTAGGCAGCAACTCTATCGATGCGCCACTAACCCGCTGAGATACTCCAGCACTTTTGTCTTTTGATTTGTAAACCAGCACTTACAGTTCTTTTGTGTCTGCACAAGGAGCTAAATGTGAAGGGCACTGGAGGAAGTGTAATACACAGTCCTGCTCCATATACAAAGAGAAATCACAATTCCATTGTGCATTCATTTTGTGGTTTTATACAGCCAAATGTGGTAACACAGCAGGTGACATGCAGATCCAACATTTTGTCTGGGGGGGGGGGGGGTCAAGTTTTTCTTTTACATGGAGGGTAGTGAGTGCCTGAAATGAGCTACTGGGGGAGGTGGTGGAGGCAAATTAGTGGCATTCAAGAGATTTTTCAATATTCCAAATTCCACTTTCACATCCTCATTGGCTGAAGTACATGCACGGTTGAAAAAGGAACTGGTACAACAGAGAAGAAACCTTTGGACAGGCACATGGATAGGTTTGGAGGGATATAGGCTAAACACAAGCAGGTGAGACTAATGTAGATGGGACATGATGGTTCGCATGGACAAGTTGGGCTGAAGGCTTGATTCTACGCTGTATAACAATATTATTATAACAGAGAGCACAGAGAAAAAAATTAGCACAAACACCAAAAAACAAATCAGTACCCTGCCAATCAGCAATCTCCAACAGTGCTTCACACAACAGATGCAACTTGTGGCAAGTTGGTAGACCGCAATCAAAAAAAAGTAGAGAGAGATGCAAATATTGAAATTTACCATGGGATGCATTTTGTGTCATCCAAACCTCAAGATTACAATCTGAATTTCTTTATTAAACAGCTACTGGGGTTGGAGCCATATTCCACTTCTAATTAGAAACTGCTTGTCGTAGTCATCCGAAGGCAAGAATCTAAATTGCCTGCAATGAGCATATTGTTCTGTACAGGTAGTTCTACACCACGATAACTGTATTTGTACAAAACCTCACGTTAAATAAAATAGATTTATAAAACTATTTTAGACTTTAGGGATACAGCGTGGAAACAGGCCCTTTGGCCCACCCAGTCCATGCCCACCAGCAATCACCCTGAACACTGACACTATCCCACACACTAGGTACAGTTTTAACCAAACCCAATTAACTCATAAATCGCATTTGCATCCGTTGTTCCAGATGCCAGCTGATCTACATCGGTGAGACCAAGCGGAGGCTGGGCGATCGTTTCGCCGAACACCTCCGCTCAGTCCGCAATAACCAACCCGACCTCCCGGTGGCTCAGCACTTCAACTCCCCCTCCCATTCCGTATCTGACCTCTCGGTCCTGGGCCTCCTCCATGGCCAGAGTGAGCAACACCGCAAGTTGGAGGAACAGCACCTCATATTCCACTTGGGGAGTCTGCATCCTCTGGGCTTAAACATTGAATTTTCTCAATTCTGTTAACCCAGACTGCCTCCTCCCCCTCCCCACCTCTCCCTCAGCCCTCGGGCCCTGACATTCCTTCTCCATCTCCCCCCCCCCCACCCAAGTCGCACTAGCTTCTCATTTTCACACCACAAACAGCTTACAATGGCCTGTTTCCTTTACCTTCAATACTTTTTTGCATATCTTTCATTCATTGTTCTTTATCTCTCCACATCACTGTCTATATCTCTCGTTTCCCTGATCCCTGACCAGTCTGAAGAAGGGTCTCGACCCGAAACGTCGCCTATCTCCTTCGCTCCTTAGATGCTGCTGCACCCGCTGCGTTTCTCCAGCTTTTTGTGTAACCCTCGATTCTCCAGCATCTGCAGTTCCTTCTTTATAACTCATAAATCGAATGTCTTTGGAATGTGGGAGGAAACTGGAGCACCCGGAGAAACCCCACGTGGCCACACGGAGAACGTACAAACTCTGCACAGACAGCACCCGTAGTTAGCATTGAACTCGGGTCTCTGGCGCTGTAAGGCAGTAACTCTACCGCTTTGTCACTGTGCTGTCCCATCTTTTGACAGTGGATAAAGGAGGGTCAGAGAGGGTGCACAACTCAGTATAACAAAGTTAGTTTAGTTTATTGTCATGTGTACCATTGGTACAATGAAAAGCTTTTGTTCCATGCTAATACTAGTTCCATTAATACTTTATTAGCCAAGTGTGTTTTGCAACATATGATTCTATATTTGATTCTATAGCCTTGTTTCTTCACGACCGGGATTGGCATGATATTTGAGATGGGCTCTAATGGAACAGTGGAAATGTTTGATCATTCTTCTCCTCAGCAAACTGGAGCTTGTAGACTAAGTCTAATTTTTAAAATACATATTTGCAGACTTAGTTATCTAATAATTAGATAGTTTAGTATATTGTCACGTGTACTGTGGTACAGTGAAAAGTTTTTGTTGCATGCTAACCAGTCAGCGGAAAGACAATACATGATTACAATCAAGCCATCCCCAGTGTAAATACATGATAACAGTAATAATGGTTAGTGCATGATAAAAGTCAGAATAAAGATAGTCTGAGGAAGGGTCTGAAGAAGGGTCTCGACCCAAAACATCACCTATCTATGTCGTTCGGAGATACTGCCTGACCTGCTGAGTTACTCCAGCACATTGTAATATTTTGTCTTAACAGTTCCTGTGGAGCTATTCCAACTCCACTCAGTATGTATGAGTATATAAGAGACCACACTCGCGCAAGAAGCACGAACAGATAGCACCAGAAATATTGCCAGTCTGTGGTGTGGAAAAAAAAGTAATTCTTCCCAAAATGAAAGGCATCAAACCACCAATTTCCTCCTTCAGATACAAAGTAATTAGCATTCCGTCAGCTATTGCTTGGTCTTTTTATTTCCTGTGCTCCTCTTTGTTCCAGCAGCAATATTATGAATGCAATTGGTTTGGATTTCAGCCGTCTGTCAAACCCCTATAATTTTCTCAAAGACTAGTAATTAAAATCACAGAGCAACGAGCCACTTCAAGGCAAGGTACAGTTTGTACTGGGCTTGAAGGAAATTACTATGAACTATTACCATTCCCCCTTTGGCACCCGATCAAGTCTCAACCATATAAATACTGATAGAAAATCTCTAGTAAGTACTTTTAATTGGGATATTTTTAGGGGTCCAATATAATGTTGGTCACGTTGCAGAGAATTCTGGTTTAGTTTAGTTTAAAGATTCAGCCCTTCAGCCCAGCGATCCCCGTACACTAGCACTATCCTACACACTAGGGGCAAGTTACAATCTTTGCTGGCCAATTAACCTACAAACCTGCACGTCTTTGGTGCATGGGGAGCACCCAGAGGAAACCCACGCGGTCATAGGGAGAACGTACAAACCCTGTGCAGACAACACCCGTAGTCAGGACCGAAAACCAGGTCTCTGGCGCAGTGAGGCTGCAGCTCTACTGAGGCGCCACTATCGTCTGGTGTTTTACATCAATGTCAACAAATAAGCACTGCCGCAGTAACCAAATTGTATAATGCTCAGATTACATCCCATTTGGAGGACTGATAACATAGAACAGTATAGCACAGGAACAGGACCTTTGACCCACAATGTCTACGCCGAATATAACGCCAAATTAAACAAATCATCTCTGCCTGCACGTGATCCATACAACGCATTCAGAAAGTATTCAGACCCCTTCACTTTTTCCACATTTTGCTATGTTACAGCCTTATTCTAAAATGGATTAAATTCAGTTTTTTTTTATCATCAATCTACGCACAATACCCCATAATAAAGTGAAAACAGGTGTTTAGATTTTTTTGCAAAGTATTTAATAAGAAATAACTGAAATATCACATTTACATAAGTATTCAGACCCTTTCCTCAGTACTTTGTTGAGGCACCATTGGCAGCGATTACAGCCTCAAGTCTTCTTGGGTATGACGCCACAAGCTTGGCACACCTGTATTTGGGTAATTTCTCCCATTCTTTTCTGCAGATCCTCTCAGGCTCTGTCAGGTCGATACATAGCTATTTTCAGGTCCCTCCAGAGATGATCGATCGGATTCAAGTGCGGGCTCTGGCTGGGCCACTCAAGGACATTCACAGACTTGTCTCGAACCCACTCCTGCATTGTCTTGGATGTGTGCTTAAGATCGTTGTCCTGTCGGAAGGTGAACCTCTGCACCGGTCTGAGGTCCAGAACGCTCTGGAGCAGATTTTCATAAAAAATCTTTCTGTACTTTGTTTCGTTCATCTTTCCCTCAATCCTGACTAGTCTCCCAGTTCCTGCCGCTGAAAAACATCCCCACAACGTGATGCTGCCACCACCATGCTTCACCGTAGGTATGGTATTGGCCAGGTGATGAGCAGTGCCTGGTTTCCTCCAGACTTGACGCTTGGCATTCAGGCCAAAGAGTTCAATCTTGGTTTCATCAGACGAGATAATCTTGTTTCTCATGGTCTGAGAGTCCTTTAGCTGCCTTTTGGCAAACTCCAAGCAGCTGTCATGTGCCTTTTACTGAGGAGTGGCTTCCGTCTGGCCACTCTACCATAAAGGCCTGATTGGTGGAGTGCTGCAGATATAGTTGTCCTTCTGGAAAGTTTTTCCCATCTCCACAGAGGAACTCTGGAGCTCTGTCAGTGACCATCGGGTTCTTGGTCACCTCCCTGACCAAGGCCCTTCACCCCCGATTTCTCAGTTTGCCTGGGCGGCCAGCTCTATGAAGAGTCCTGCTAGTTCCAAAGTTCTTCCATTTAAGAATGACGGAGGCCACTGTGCTCTTCGGGACCTGCAATGCTGCAGAAATTGTTTTATATCCTTCCGCAGATCTGTGTCTCAACACAATCGTGTCTCGGAGGTCGACGGACAATTCCTTCGTCTTCGTCTTCATCTTTTCAGAATGGCAGGCAGTGACTAGTGGGGTGCCGCAAGGCTCAGTGCTGGGACCCCAGCTATTTACAATATATATTAATGATTTGGACGAGGGAATTCAATGCAACATCTCCAAATTTGCAGATGATACCAAGCTGGGGGGTATAGTTAGGTGTGAGGAGGATGCTTGGAGGCTGCAGGGTGATTTGGATAGGCTGAGTGAATGGGCAGATGCATGGCAGATGCAGTACAATGTGGATAAATGTGAGGTTATCCACTTTGGTGGCAAAAACATGAGGGTAGACTATTATCTGAATGGTGGCAGATTAGGTAAGGGGGAGATGCAACGAGACCTGGGTGTCATGGTACACCAGTCATTGAAAGTAGGCATGCAGGTGCAGCAGGCAGTGAAGAAAGCAAATGGTATGTTAGCATTCATAGCGAAAGGATTTGAGTATAGGAGCAGGGAGGTTCTACTGCAGTTGTACAGGGTTTTGGTGAGGCCACACCTGGAGTACTGCGTACAGTTTTGGTCTCCAAATCTGAGGAAAGACATCCTTGCCATAGAGGGGGTACAGAGAAGATTCACCAGACTGATTCCTGGGATGTCAGGACTTTCATATGAGGAAAGATTGGATAGACTCGGTTTGTACTCGATGGAATTTAGAAGATTGAGGGGGGATCTTATAGAAACCTACAAAATTCTTAAGGGGTTGGACAAGCTAGATGCTGGAAGATTGTTCCCGATGTTGGGGGAGTCCAGAACAAGGGGTCACAGTCTAAGGATAAGGGGGAATTCCTTTAGGACCGAAATGAGGAAAACATTCTTTACACAGAGAGTGGTGAGTCTCTGGAATTCTCTGCCACAGAAGGTAGTTGAGGCCAGTTCATTGGCTATATTTAAGAGGGCGTTAGATGTGGCACTTGTGGCTAAAGGGATCAGGGGGTATGGAGAGAAGGCAGGTACGGGATACTGAGTTGGATGATCAGCCATGATCACATTGAATGGCGGTGCAGGCTCGAAGGGCCGAATGGCCTACTCCTGCACCTATTTTCTATGTTTCTATGTTTCTATGGCTTGGTTTTTGCTCCGACATGCACTGTCAACTGTGGGACTTTATATAGACAGGTGTGTGCCTTTCCAAATCATATACAATCAATTTAATTTACCACTGGTGGACTCCAATCAATTTGTAAAAACATCTCAATGGTAATCTATGAAAACAGGATGAAACTCAATTTTGAGTGTCACATAGCAAAGGGTCAGAAAACTTATGTAAATGTGATATTTCTGTTATTTCCTTTTAATTACTTTGCAAAAATGTCTAAACCTGTTTTCGTTCCTTCATTCTGGGATATTGTGTGCAGATTGATGATAAAAAAAAAGAATTTAATCCATTTAAAAATAAGGCTGTAACATAACAAAATGTGAAAAAAGCGAATGCACTGCATCCCTCCATTCCCTGCGTATCCATGTGCCTATTTAAAAGCCTTTTACACGCAACTATCGTATCTGCTTCCACCGCCACTTCTGGCAGCACGTTCCATGTACCCACCATATTGTGGAAGAAACATGTCCTTCACATCTTCTTCAAACTTTCTCCCTCTGACCTTAAAGCTAAGCCCACTAGCCTTTGACACTTCCCTCCTGGAAAAACGTTCTGACTGTCTACTCTATGCCTCTCAAAATTATACATTCACTGTCAGGTTTCCCCTCAGCCTCCAAAGCTCCAAAGAAAACAATCAAGTTTGTCCAACCTCTCCTTATAGCTAATACCCGCATTGTGATAAACTTCTTCTACACCCTCGCCAAAGCCTTCACATCCTTCCTCCAATAGGCGACCAGAACTACACACACTCCAAATGCAGCCCAACTAAAATGTTATGAAGTTGTAATATTTATAAAGCTGTAGAACTCATGGCAACTGTGAAATCCTTCCCTTGATGTAACAACAAATGTACAATGATAGTATTGGATATCTGGAAGTTAAACTGAAATACAGAGCGCAGAAAATTATTCTATCCAGTACTGGTCCACCACTGATTTTTCATCAACCTTGATTCCACAGTCTTGCTCGATTATCTGTTTGCACGACCTCGGGAGGGGGGCCCGACATATCAGCTTGCAAAGTTGGCCGCGGAAGTCGGCAATGGGAATGAATTTGCTGGCTCCAGCTGGATCGGAATTCCAGAGCCCCGGCCCCAGGGGGTATATTCGATCCGCCGATCGGCCACAGAAGTCCCAATGAGGTCGAGATCGGCCGCCTCACCCGGCCTAGGCACCACATTTTCGGCAGACTTCCAGGGGATATTTCAAGTGCGCTCTTGTAATGTAGTCTGGATTAAAGGAGGTGCTGCATCACCAGTTGCCGGACAATTGCCAGCTGACCTTTACATTATGTTGGCCAAAAATGTACTGCATAGGTTAATCCCATTTCCCACCACCTGGTCTGGTAGTTTATGACATTTAAAGATATGACTGGGTCCGGAGTAACAAGGAGAAGCTGATATTTTAAACAGATGTGTATGTGGTTAAGGGACCTTACTGTGAGGTTTGTAAAAAGATGAGAGGGTTAGATAAGGTGAGGTGGGGGGAAAAGATTTAAAAGGGTCCAGAGGGGCAATTTATTTTACACAGAGGATGATCAAAATATGGAATGAGTTGCCAGAGAAAGTGGTAAAGGCAGGTACAATTCCGGCATTTGAAAGATTTAACAAATTTCTACAGATGCACCACAGAAAGCATACTGTTGAGGTGTATCACAACGTAGTTTGGGAACAGCTCTGCTTAAGACCGCAATAAATTGCACAGAGTTGTGGATGTAGCCCAGTCCATCACACACACCAGATTCCCCACCTTCAACTCCATCTACACTTCCTGCTGCCTTGTAAAAGCAGCAAACATTTGTCCCAAAGATTTGAACCACCCCTGTCATTCCTCCTTCTCCCTGCTCACACCTGGAAGAAGGTACAGAATCTTGAAAGTACACACCACCAGATTCAGGAACAGCTTCTACCCCTCCGTTATCAGGCTTCTGAACTAGCATGAGGTTCCATGAGCTAATATATTGTCCAATTCACCGCTACCCCATTGGGGACATTGGAGTTTGTCTATGGAACTGGTGCTCTACAATATTGAGAACTATATTCAGCTCTATCTCTGTATCTTTCCCTTTGCTCTTCCTGTTGTACTTGAGTTTGACTTGATTGTATCCGTGTATCTATATGTACTATACACTCTATGTATAGTATCTGATCTGATTGGATAGCATGCAGAACAAAGCTTATCACTGCACCTCAGTACATGTGATAATAATAAACCAAAACACAGGTAAATAGATAGATAAAATTTCAAAGGATATAAGCCGGGCGTATGCAATTGGGAGGAGCTTGGTTAGGCAACTTGATCGGCATGGATGAGTTGGGCTGAAGGGCCTGTTCCTGTGCTGCACAGCTCTTGGACTCTGCGTCTTGTCACCTTGTCCAATAACATCACAGGAATTAATTCCTCATTGTCCTTCCCCCACTGGATTTAAATCGTTACCGTACAAATCTTAAAATATCAGTCAGTTCATTCCACTAACCTGTGCATTCTTGCCATCTACAACCTTGTTTTTTTTTGTCTAGTTCTTGTTCTGGAATTGTCAACAGGTGTCAAATTAGCGGCAACAGGTCAGACAAAATTAATTGCAAAAATAATTTGAGGAAGACCTTCAAAGTCCTTAAGGCAAAGGACTCGACCGACTCGACTAGTTTAGGCTCAAGCAATTTAGACGTACACAAAGAATCTTATTGCCCTCTGGAGTGGCTAGAAGTCATATTGTGTTGTCATATGGCTTAGATGACTGAGTTATAATTTAAATTGGATATTTTGGTCAGCATGGACTAGCAATGTTACAAAATTTTGAGATTTAAAAAATCAAGTCTGCAATTTATCCCATCAGATAAAGCATAAAAATTTAATTTGACACCTAATTCACTTTCATATCTTCAGTAGTAAAAAAGGTATGGACATTTTCATACTCGGAAATTAGCATCTTGTTCCCGATTGCTTTTCCATTGACTTAACTCAAAAGCTGTGATCAAGGACAGTCAAAAGCACATAACTTTCTTAAAAATTCAATTATAGATTGAAGCATTCTGAAACAAATATGAAACAATCTTACTTGGATGGCCTGAAATTAAAGCATATAATTAGTTAGTTATCTAATTGTAGCTAATTACAAAATTCAATTACTAGATCTAAACATCTATCCATTTCTTAAGAAAAGGTTAACATTTTTAAAAAGCCTAAGTGTCCAAATAACATTCACACAAGAATTCACAATATAACATGATTTTAAAATCTCATTGTCATGAATTTATAGTCCAAATGGAACGCGACCGATTGGAACGTTGCGGTTGCGGTGAATTTAAACCCCATAACGGCAGGGAAAATACTGCCGGTTCGTATCTTTTCTAAGTCACCTTTTCGCAACATGAAATTTTGATTAAAGGCATCCCAAGAACCAAGTTTATATGAAAAAATAAACGGTGTACCTTGCCTTGTCCCCTATGTGAGATCCATCCCGTTGTCGGCTTTGACGGCATTAGAAGATGATTTTAATTTTACTCCTGCTTTTAATTTTTCCAGCGCTAATTTTAATAAACTTAATAAAACGGCAGGTGAAGCGATTTTTCTTCAGCTACTAAAAAGCCTGTTCAAAATTGATTTGAATGGTCTGAAGAAAAATCGCATTTTAAACCCCCCCCCTCTCAAAAGCTCCAAAGTCGCGCACACGGCCAGTGACAGAACTGCAGCGCTGCTGAAGGTAAGTTTTGTAACATACCTACATGGACTTGCGCCGAAGGGCCTGTTTCCATGCTGTCTGACTCTATGACTGTCATTAAACAAGGAAACAGGTTCTTCAGTCCAACCGGCCAAGATGCCCTATCTAAGTCACTCATTCATTGAAGCCAATTGGCAAGACAACTTTGCACAATGACAGGATGGTCAATGCACAAGGCCTTGGCAACACACGTAAAATACCAGTATACCAATTTCAAATAGAAAACAATTTTGTTTTTCAACAGCACAGAAGTAATATGGTAAATGCAGCTTAATTTCGCCATTCCTGTAACGTTATAAACTGCAATCTGGTTATTTTAATCTTTGCACTACCAGTTTGTTCTTGTGAATGGCTGGACTGTACTCATATTTGGTACGATTTGTCTGGATAGCATGCAAAATATAATTTATTAATTATAACTTAGCACGTAATAATAATAAACCAATACAGAATTCCCTGCCACAGAAGGCAGGGGCCAATTCACTGGATGCATTCAAAAGAGAGTTTGATAGAGCTCTTGGGGCTAGCGGAATCAAGGGATATGGGGAGAAGGCAGGAACGGGCTACTGATTGTGGATGATCAGTCATGATCACATTGAAGGGCTGGTTCGAAGGGCCGAATGGCATACTCCTGCACCTATTTTCTATGTTTATGTCTAAAAGGTGATCTGTCCATTCCCTCTACAGGTCAGGTATATGCTGCCTGACACTGAGTTCCTCCAGCACTTTGTTTTTCGCTACCATTGAATCATACACCATGGAAATAATCCCTTTGGCCCAACTCGTCCATGCCAACCAAAATATATCATCTACACATCCCATTTGACCCATATCATTCTAAACCTTTCCTATCCATGTACCTGTCCAAGTATCTTTTAAATTATGTTATTATGTCTTCAATTTGGAATTAGGACTGGATAACATTATAAAATGAAATATTGACAAACCCTTTAGTCATCCATCATTCATATTAGTTCTATGTTATAGCACTTTCACATCCACTCCCTACACACTAGGGGCAATTTACATAGGCCAATTAACCTACAAACCCACACGACTATGGGTTGTGGAAGAAACTAGAGGATACCCACACAGTCACAGGGAACATGAGCAAACACCACGCAGTTAGCACCCGAGGTCAGGATTGAGCCTGGGTCTCTGGCAGTTTGCTGTGGAAACACTCCACAGATCTGGTAGAACCGTGAGGAGAGAAACAGGGCTAATGTTTTTGGTGCACGAACCTTGGTCAGAATCTGGATATGAGAGCAAATATTGTTGACTACATTGCAAAAACTGGGGATTTTGCCTGACTGTCTCGGGTAGAAACTCCCTGAAATGGGTCCAGTTTCAGTATTAGTGCACTTGGTCACCCACCCGGTTTTACTTCCTTTATTATTAAAAAATATAATAGTTGCTCTGGCATTAAATCTTTGTGACCAACTGAAGCAAAAATACTTTTTAATCATTTATTCCAAACACCATAATTAAATGGGGTTTATTGCCAATGTATTATCTTTCTGCCAATAAAAGGGACACAAAGTGCTGGAGTAACTCAGCAGGTCAGGCAGCATCTCTGGAGAACATGGATAGGTGACGTTCAGCTCGGGACTATTCTTCAGACTGATCATCTCCTCCTGAGATGCTGCCTGACCTGTTGAGTTACTCTCACACTTTGTATCTTTATTTGTAAACTAGTTTCTGCGGCTCCTTGTATCTCCTCTCTCTCCTGCAGGTACTCTTTGATCCTCATAATCCTCTTCTCATTTTGTTACCACATGCAAATCTCTATTTTCCAAGTGAAATATCAATGAAGTAAAGAAAAATATATTTATTTGATATAAACTTTAAAAAGTTGCCCTAACAAATTAAATCTTGCCCGAACAGTGGGGAAAAATCTATGCCCGTTGCCCACCCACCCCCATCGATAGCATTGCTAGTTAAGATCTTACCCTTTCTCCTTACAAATATCTTGGTACAAACTTACAAGTTTTAAAATAATCTGTTTCCCCAGAGTAGAAAGATTTAACAGATAAATCCACAAATTAAAAAAAAACAATTTATAGGCGATAAATAACATACTAAGTGTTCATTTTAAATGGGATGAAGTAATTAATGCAAGTACGCATGTTGATTTTTAACAGGAAGTATAACCTTGATAAGTGATCAATGGGATAGATTGCCTGAAGTAGGACTTCAAAAGTGACATGCTAAAAAGGTTCTTACCCTTGATTTCAGATTTGACTAATGGAAGGAAAAAAGTGGAAGGATAATAGATTGTACATTAAATTCATATTTAGAAATAGTTTTTAAAAATGTAATCGTCCCAAAGTACAGATACTAAATGAAGTTAGCTTGCATTAATGTAGCACTTTCCATTGACTCCATGTACACTTCATGCTGCCTCGGCAAGGCCACCAGCATAATCAAGGAGCAGTATCAGCACAGTCACTCCTCTCCCATCAGGCAAGAGGAATATATGTTTTAAAACGCACACTTCCAGATTCAGGAATTATATCTTCGCAGCTGTTATCAGGCAACTGAACTGTCCTCTCACCAACCAGAGAGTGGTCCTGGCCTTCCATTTATCTCATTGGAGACCGATGAATTCTCTTTAATCAGACTTCAATGTTATATCTTTGCACTAAATGTTGTGCGTTTTATTTGTGCACGACTTGATTGTATTCATGTATGGTAGACACAAAATGCTGGAGTAATTCAGTGAGACAGGGAGCATCTCTGGAGAGAAGGAAAGGATGATGTTTCGGGTCGAGACACTTCTTCAGACTTGTATTCAAGTATAGTTTTTTTTTCTCTGGCTGGATAGCACGCAAGCAAAAGATTTTCACTGTACGTTGATACACGTGACAATAATAAACTAAACTAAATTAAATATCAGCAGAAACCCACAGCACCCTGGCCACAGCATCATTTCACTCCTTACCATCGGGAAGAAGGCACAGGAATCTGAAAAACGTGACCACCAGGTTCAATAAAAGTTTCTTCCCAGCAACCATCTGGCTCTTGAATACGACGCCTCGCTAACCTCAATCATGAACCTTTGTGGATTGTTCGTGTTAAGGACTACAAGTTGTTTGCAGTAGTATTGTCATTATTAATTTATTGTTTTTTTTGTTTATTATATCATATCTGTGTTTTGCGTTTATAGGCCAGTTCAGCTGCCACAAGTAAGAATTTCATTGTTCCATTGTTGGTACATGACAATTAAACACATAGATAATTTATGCTATGCTAATGACATGGATAAATTAAAAAAAACATTTATTGTAGAATAAACAGTTAAAAGCCTAACAAATGCTCTGATTCTTGGAACGTATAAAAACTGCCACTAAATTAAACACAGCTAATGGGATGTTATTGCAATTCCAAAAGTATTTAGATTATACCAATTTAGTTGGAAATAGTTTTAACTGTGATTACTGCAAATGCTGTACAATAAAGCATATAGTGTACATCAAAATAAAGGTAAAATACTAAAGATACTGGAAATCGGCAATAGAAAAAAGATGCTGTAAATGCTCCTGGATTGGAACAGTTAACTATTTTTCGGTACACTTACGCCAGGCTGCTGTACATCAACTGTAGCTCAGCATTCCACACTGTTATCTCCTCCAAACCAAGCATCAAATCCACTGAGTTACTGCAGCATTTTGTGTCTGTCTTTGACGCACACCAACATCTGCAACTCCTTCCTGCACATTTTGTCAGGAAACTAAAAACTAAAACCTAAACTGGGTCTCTGTTCATTCCTAATCAATTGATCTTTGACTTCCTCATCGGTAGACCTCAATCAGTACAAATCAACAGCACCACTTCCTGCCATCTGACCATCAACACAGGAGCATCTCAAGGCTGTGTGCTCAATGTGCTGCTCTACTCTCTCTGTACCCACGATGATGTAGCCAGGCATGTCCCCAGCGTCTGTTGCCGATTTCTTTTTTGCTGATTTTTGCTGAATGTTTGCTGATGATACTACCGTTATTGAAGACATGAATGGAACGTGTCTCCACCTCACCTGCAAGGAATTTGCACCAAATTTGAACCATGTGTTGCATTAAAAAACAATGAATGGGTCTGCACAGTTGCACAACGGTAGAATTACTGCCTTACAGCACCAGAGACCCAGGTTTGATCCTGTCAACAGGTGCTGTCTGTATGGAGGTTGAACGCTCTTCCTGCGGGGGTTTTCTCCGGGTGCTCTGGTTTTCACCCACACTCCAAAGACGCACAGGCTATTTGGCTTCTGTAAATGGTAATTTGTCCCCAGTGTATAGGACAGCGTTAGTGTACAGGGTGATTGCTGGTCGGCGCAGACTCAATAGGGTCGAGGAGTTTGATTCCACATTGATCTCTAAAGTCTAAATGTCAAATTTCTACTTTTATATTTTATTATCTGTAACCTCGATTCCTCGACCCTTGCATTAAAGGGAATAGCACGCCACTATCAACTCTCTCCTGACTCGTCATCATTTTATATATATTATTTATGCCTGATCTCCCCTCAGGCTTTTTGTCCACGGAAAAGAGTTCCAGCATAGTTTCAACTAACAGACCCTGCTATAGCAAGGAAGTTGTTAAGCTGGAAAGGATGCAGGGAACATTTACCAGGATGTTGTCAGGATTTGAGGGACTGCTCTATAGGGAGAGGTTGAGCAGGCTTTATTCCTTGGAATGCAGGAGGATGAGGGGTAACCTTATAGGGTCTATAAGATCATTGAGGGGAATAGAAAAGGGGAATGCACATTCATCCAGAGTAGGGCAACCAAGAACCAGAGAACATAGGTTTATGGTGAGAGGGGGAAGATTTAATAGGAACCCGAGGGGACTTTTTTTTCCTTACACAGATGATTCAATTCAATTCAATTCAATTCAAGTTTAATGTCATTGCACAAATACAAGTATAGTTACAACGAAATGCAGTTTAGCGTCGTTCTTAGTGATAGCGATATAGAAAAATAAATACAGAGTGCAGTGGTAGCAATATGGAAAATAAATAAATACAGGGTACAGACAAGTCTATCAGCTGGGCTCCGAGTTCAGCAGTCGGATGGTGTAGTTGAAGAAGCTGTTCTTCGTCCTACTGGTGCGGGACTTGAGGCTCCTGTACCGCCTCCCTGATGGGAGGAGGGCAAACAGTCCATGATTAGGGTGTGAGGGGTCCTTGATGATCTTCCCGGCCCGCTTCAGGCACCGTTTTCGGTGGAGGGCATCCAAGGCAGGGAGCGGGGCACCGATGATGTACTGGGCGGTTTTCACCACCCGTTGTAGTGCCTTCCTGTCTGCCACGGTGCAACTGCTGTACCATACCGTAAAGCAGGTGGTCAGGATGCTTTCGATGGTGCAGCGGTAGAAGTTCGTCAGGATCTGGGGGGACAGGTGGGCTTTTTTGAGCCTCCTCAGAAAGTAAAGACGCTGCTGTGCAGATGATGGTGGGTATATGAAACAAGCTGCCAGAGGAGGTACTTGAACTAGGTACTGTAACAAGATTTAAAAGACATTTGGACAGGTACACGGATGGGAAAGGTATAAAGGGATATGGTCCAAATGCGGGCAGGTAGGACCAACGTAGATGGGGCACCTTGGTTGGCATGGGCAAGTTAGATTGAAGGGCCTGTTTATGTGCTGGATGACTATACAACCCCATGATCTAAACCAAACACCCCGGGAAATGAGCAAAGAACCACCATGTAACAAGTGACATGCATTTCTTTTCCTCTCTGTTTACCAAGGTGACGTACCCTGGAGGCATGATTTTATGTGTTCTTTAAAAAAAAGTATATAACTAATAAGGTGAATACATAGTCTTTCACAGGGTACAGAAATCAAGAACCAAAGGACTTGGGTTAAAGGCAAGAGGGGAAGATTTGATAGGAACCTGAGCGGCAACTTTTTCACAAAGTGGTGGGTGTATGGAGCGAGCCACCAGAGGAGGTAGTTGAGGCTGGTACCATAATAGCATTTAAAATACATTTGAACAGGGACATTTGGATAGGAAAGGTTTAGAGGGATATGAGCCAAACGCAGGCAAATTGGACACGCTTAAATGGGCCTGTTTCTGTGGTGTACAACTCTATAAAAACTGTTAATGCCACTTAAGCTGCTCCCCCCGTGCCGAAGCATTCACAAGCCGATTGAATTTTGAAAATTTCCCCATCACATGAACATCACTTTTTTCACAGCTTTGTCTGACTTCTTTGCAAATCAATTCAACTTTCTGAACAGTTTCTCTCACTGTTTAGGTAAGACTTTTTCTACACACGTCAACATTGAAAACCTTGGTTTAACTGCAGCACATTGTAATCTCTTCAGCATATCAGTCGTGACACTGGTGAAACAGGAGAGTGTCTGTTATGTCAACTGCATTATTGAAGCATGCTTAAATAACATGAAGGTTATGGTAAAATAAATTAAATGTCAAGTAGTTCTTTGAATAATATCATCCATATACATTGCAACTGTTTCACCCAAACTAAAGACTCTGAAGTGAAGGACAGTGGTTAATTGACTAGCTTTAAATCCAAAAGCTTATTTGATTCAAGTCAGAGATTTATTTAACCCATTAGCATGACACCATATATTTTCTTTAAAATACACAGGTTCTGATGGAATCAATGCTACACTCCTATCGACTTTGGGATATTCAGAATGATGTGCAATCATGGGTTAAAAAGCAACTGAAGATTTTCTGTTTAATTATATTGTAAAATACTAGCAAGGTTGGTATCTGAAGCGACCTTCAAATTTGTGACGGGCCTTATTTTTGAATTGCTGCAATCTATTAGAACAGAGAACAGTGCAGCACAGTATATGCCCTTGGGATCACATTGTCTGTGCTGAACACCAACTTGTATCTGGCCGCACATAATCTATATTCCTCCATTCGCTCTCTCCCCCATTGGGAGGGGCCTCACAAGTGGAATAGCCTAGTGCCTCTCTTCATCTAAATACGCCCCTGGTGGAGAGTATGAACAGTCGCAGTTTAGGGTCAGGATGCTTCTTCAGACTGTCAGACCACAGCTAGGTAGGGATATCCAACATGTGCAGATTCAATAAAGGAACAGCAATGCATGTCTAAGTCAAGGTTTGGAAATGTGATGTGGGCTTACACCTTCCAGGAGGTGGAGGTTTTGGAAGTACCAATGATGCAGCTTTGGTCAAGTACTGAATACATGTTATAACCGAATTGATTGAATTGAATTGCATACTTTATTGTCACATGTGTCAAGTTACAGTGAAATTCTTTATTTGCAAATCCAAGGGATGCAAATAATCACCCATAAAGGGTGCTTACAAAGTTACAAAGCGCCAGGTCCCACTTTGTACTCCCTCTCTCCACTTCCTCATTGTGCCCCCCCCCCCCACACTGGGTCTTCCATTGTCCATTTTTCCTCTCCCTCCCTCAAGGCGGTCCTCCTTTGTTCCTGTCCTCAGCAGCAGCGTCCTCACTTCCACACGTCCGTCCTCGTCCATCGGTTGGTGCTATCATCGGCCCCTCCATTATCACTGTCGGGTTCTCTCTGGACGCCCCCGTAGCGCAAACCCAGGGGCCGCAGGCTTTTTCGACTCGGGAGGCTCCTGCCTGTAGGATTGAACGAGTGTATGGGTAATCGTTGACGGGTTTGGATTCGGCAGGCTGAAAGGCCTGTTTTCATGCTGTATCTCTAAACTAAATTAAATTTCTCTGTGTAGGAACTGCAGATGCTGGCATGCACCGATGATATCGACGCAAAATGTTGGAATAACTCAGCAGGACAGGCAGCATCTCTGGAGAGAAGGAATGGATAACTTTTCGAGTCGAGACCCTTCTTCAGACTCGCTTTGCCAACTCCATAAAATACTGTTTTCAGCTGTCATCAGGCAAATGAACCATCCCAACACCACCAGAGAGCAGTCCTGAACTATTATCTACCTCATCAGGGACACTCAGAATATCTTTGTTCGGACACCAAACATTATTTTCTTATCATGTATCTGTACACTATGAATGGCTCGAATGTAATAATGTGTTGGCTTTCCACTCACTGGTTAGCACGCAACAAAAGCTTTTCAGTGTACCTCGGTACACGTGACAATAAACTAAAAATGAAACAGAAAAAAACTGCAGAAAGTGGGGGACATGGTCCGGTCCATCATGCAAACCAGCCTACCCCCACGCTCAACGACTCCATGTACACTTCATGCTGCCTCGGCGAAAGCAACCAACATTATCATTGGCACCCCGGTCATTATCTCTTCTCCACTCTCCTTTTGGACAGAAAATACAGAAGCTTGAAAACGTATAGCAACAGATACAAGAACAACTTCTTCCCCGCTGTTTTCAAACTCCTGAATGGATGTTTTATACGCTGAGGATGTATTCCCATTCTTCCAATCTACCACTTTGTGACCCTTGCACTTTTTTGTTTATCTTCACTTCCTCTTCAGCTGTAACCCTCTATTGTGCACTCTGTTTATTTTCTCTTTTGCGCTACCTGTTGTACTCATGTATGGTATGGGTAATATGGGTCACTGTATCCAAGTGCAGTTGACAATAATAAACCAATACCAGTTGGGTGACTAAAAAAGACCCAAGGTGCTGGATTAACCCAGCGGGTCAGGCAACATCTCTGGAGAACATGGATCGGTGACATTTTGGGTTGGTACCCTTCTTCAGCCTGATTAATCTGAAGAAGGGTCTCAACCCGAAACGTCACCTATCCATGTTCTCCAGAGAGGCTCCCTGGCCAGCTGGGTTAATCCAGCACTTTGTCTTTTTTAGTGTTGTAATCCAGCATCTGCAGTTCCTTGTTTTTACCAGTTGGTTGACTGATGATGATGGCATCACGAGTTATCGTGGGTTAGAGGGTTATGGCCTATGGGTTAGAGAGCTACTAGAGAGCAGGAAAACTAAAGCATTAGGTCAGGTAAGTATTTAACTGACACGGGAAGCAATAATCGTAAAAGAATTCAGTTGCCTGATGGAACTGTGGTTAATCTGATCTTTCATGCTGAATAAATCCAAAATTACAAGTCAGCTGCTGCTTCTATTGTAAATTGCTGCTGTCACCAGGGTAACAAAACCAAACCGTGAATTAATCTTATTTCTGACCCAAGAACATCAGTTACCCAGTGGCTAAACACCAGAGATACATCGTTAGTGTGAGTGTGTAACTTGGTAGCTGTGAAATTATGATTTTTTTAAAAACAAGTACGTCAGAAATTTTTTTAAGTGATTCCTTGGCGTGAATGAGGATGAGGCGAGATCTTATAAAGTTGTAAAAGATCATGAGAGGAATAGATCAGGCAAACACACAGTCGTTTGCCCACAGTATAGGGAATTGAGAACCAGAGGACATGGTTAAGGGAAGGGGGTAAAGATTTAATGGGAATCTGAGGGGTATCTTTTTTTACACAAAGGGTGGTGGGTGTGTGGAATGAGCTGCCAGTGGAAGTGGTTGAGGCAGGTACTATCACAACGTTTAAGAAATATTTAGACAGGTAAATGGATGGGACGGGTTTAGAGGGATAAGGGCCAAATGCAGGCAAGTGGGATTAGTGTAGATGGGGTATGTTGGGCGGTGTGGGCAAGTTGGGCCGAAGGGCCTGTTTTCATGCTGCATGACTCTATAATTACCTTCTCAAAAAAAAAATGGTGACGGATGTAGAAAGTGGCTTCTTTGCCTGTGAGTTATCTGTTCAGCCTCATTGATGAAAATCTTTATCATGCCTCATATCTCTAAATTTACACCATTCATCACCGTTGGTTTCCAAACCAATGCTGAGTATTTATTAATACTTCCAGTCAAAGAAGCAACTCAGCACTGGGACTGGGAGGTTAAAGATTTTATTTTGCAATCAATACAAATCAAATTCGAGTCCTTGGGCCTGCCGGTGAAGCATACCATATTACAGCGAGAACAGACAAATAAAAGCCGCTGCGGGTTTAATAGGACACTGGTAACCTTACTGGATTAGAAACCTAAATAATAACCTGGAACAAGAATGTAAGTCCCACCATGAGAGTTTGTGAACTGGATTTAATTAAATATTGGATAAAACTTATCAATAATAGTAAGATTAAATGAGAACTTACCAGTTTGAAGTTTGATCTTTATTTTATGAGGAGTTACGATGAGGGATTACGTGAAGACCCCGCCAGCACGCATGCGCGACATTCTTCAAAGCAGTGGTGTGAAATCACAGATAGCAACGTAGACTAATATAGTAAGATAAGAGAGAACTTCCATACCAGTTGAACTTTATAATAGAGGGTTCTGGGAGCGGAGGGCACGTAATCCCTCATCGTAACTCCTCATAAAATAAAGATCAAACTTCAAACTGGTAAGTTCTCATTTAATCTTACTATTTTACTTCGGAGTCACGTGAGTGACTACGTGAAGATTTCAAAGCTCTGTGATTTCATGCCCTGGAAACGAGTCCATGCTCACACACTGCCATGCTGGGATTAGAGGATGAATGTATTTCAGACATGACACTGGCTGAAAAACAAAATAGGTATTTATTCATACCAAAACAAAATATATCCCATATAGGGTAATTATTTAGCAGTACTCAAAATCTTTCCTGCAAAAGTGTAGGAGAGGCCACGGGTTTGTAATAGAAGCGTTGGAATGTATTCTCATTGCTCCAACCCGCTGTGGCCAGGATGTGGCCCATGGTACTTCCATCATCCTAGCCGCCGAAGTAGATGCAGCCCTGGTGGAGTGAGATTTGATGACATTAGTGTCCACCCCCGCTGCATCTAACACCACCCTTAACCATCTTGATATGGTTTGCACCGTGACTTTGTGATGGGGCCGTTTATGGCTTATAAGCAAAGCTTTCTCCGTGCCCCTTAGAGTCTTAGTGACTGTGATATATTGTAATATCAGAGTAACGATGCAGAGTCGAGTATCTGCAGGATAAGCTTGAAACTCTAATGTTTGTCCAGACGACCCGGGTCGGTCTTGTTTTAACAGCCCCTGTATAAGAAAAGTTATTTTGCCATTGGAGATTGTCATGGCGTCCATACTTAACTTGTGTAGGGACTGGACCCGTTGTGCTGTGACAAGTGCCATAATCATTACCATTTTATAGGTGAGCTTGTCCAAGGTGAGCCCCGTATTGGGTGTCCATCCTCGTAACATAGTCAAGACTATGCTAATATCCCACGTATGGTTGTATCTGGGCCTGGGGGGATTGGAATTAAATATTCCCCTCATTAGCTTAGACACTAATGGGTGTGATCCAATAGCCAGATGATCACTCCCTTTGCCCAGATAACTCGATAGAGCACTCCTTGCACAGTTGATGGCACTGTAGCTTAATCCTTCATCGTGGTGAAGGGTAGCCAGGAATTCCAGAACTTCCGTGATGGTGGCCATTTCATAGGTAGTGTTCGTTGTAGTGCACAACACTTCCCACTTTCTGATATAGGTCAGGTACTTTTTCCTGGTGGACTCCCTGCACGACGCTGAGATGGTATTTATTGTTCTGTCGGTGAGTCTGAATCCCAGAAGTGGCCGTTTCAGAATCTGCAAATTAACAGGCCCATGTGGTCATGACATGGATGGCTTTCCCCTGTAACAGGATGTATCAATAAACTAGGTCGTTTGTTGACCCGGATGCAAGGTTCTGTGGCCATCTTCTGTACTGCTGGGAACCATGGTTGGGTAGGCCAGTCGGGCACAACCAAAATACCCGAATGCGGAGTCTTGTCTTATTTTTTGCAAGACCCGACTGATGAGGCAGAAGGGGGGAAATGCATAGCAGAACAAATCCCCCCAATGTAGCGTGAAAGCGTCCATTGCTACTGCCCCTGGGTCTGGTTCCCAAGCAACATATGTTGGAAGTTGGTGATTAAGTCTGGATGCAAAAAGGTCGATATCTGGTGTCCCATAACGTTCTATAATATCCGTAAACACTTTCCGATCCAACATCCATTCTATGTTGTCGTTGAATTTTCGTGATCTGGTGTCTGCCACTGTGTTTAGCTTACCTGGAAGGTAAGTGGCTGAGATCCAAATTTCCTTTTGCAGACACCAGTGCCAGATATTATTAGCCAATTCATCACATGATATCGACTTTATTCCACCCATATGATTAATATAAGCCACCACTGTGGTGTTGTCAATTTGGAACCTGACATGCAACTGGTGCATATCTGAGCAGTATGCTCTTAGACCATGAAATGCTCCCAGCATTTCTGAATAATTAATCCCTAATGTTTTGAATAGGATTAGCTCTTGTGCACTCCATCTGCCTCCACAACTTGTGGTGGTATTAGTTGCTCCCCAACCTTTGGCACTGGCATCAGTTTGTAAGATAACTGAGGGATTCATGATAGTGATGGGGTTAGAACAAAGCTGTGCATTTTCTATCCACCAATTTAATTCAGATTTTGCATTTTCTGGTAGTTTCATAGGCCTGTCAAAATGGCCTGCATGATTTTTGAGAGCTATAATTTTTGCTCTTTGAAGGTTTTGATAATGGAGTGGCCCAAATTGTGCTGCGGGAAACGCAGCCACTATTTTCCCAATCACTCTGGCTACTTGCCGAATAGATGGATCCCTGATGCCAGTGAGGCTCCTGCAAGCTTCTATCAAGTCCACCACCTTGTTAGGTGGTAAGGTGATAGACATTTGCACCGAGTCAATGGTGAACCCCAAATAATCCATGGTAGTGGAGGGTTCCAATTTCGATTTATCTGGATGTATGATAAATCCCAGCTTTTGAAAAAGATGTTTTGTGGCTAGAACTGCCAATGTAGCCATTTCCAAATTCTCCTCGACAATGATGATATCATCAAGGTAAGCCATGACAATATGGTTTTGTTTCCTTAAATAGGCTAAAGCTGGTTTCAATATTTTGGTAAACAGCCTGGGTGCTGATGATAACCCATTGGGTAAGGCTTTATATTGCCATAATTGTCCCATCCAGATAAATTTCAGGTATTTCCTATGATCCTTATGTATAGGTACTGAATAGTATGCATCCTTAAGGTCAATGCAAGCCATGTAGTACCTTTCAGATATTAGCTGTCTAGCCGTGACAAAAGTGTCCATTTTAAAATGAACATACTGAACGGAAGTATTCAGTTCGGTCAGGTCTATGATGATGCGGCACCCGCCATCTTTTTTATTTTTGGTAAATATATTCGATACGAACTCCTGAGATTCTCTGATAGTCTTCTCAATTACCCCTTTGTTAATTAGTCTAGATAGTTCAGCATGGCCTGCCGTTCTTTCTTTCTGTGAAAGTATAAATTTTCGGCTAGGCGAATGCTGAACTGGGGTAGGGAGTTCGTGAATAAACTCAATTTTATAACCCTGAATACTTCCGAGTATGTAAGGATCAGAGGTAAAGGTGCGCCATACTTCATGAAACCAGTGCAACCGTCCCCCCACATTAGATGAATTTAGACATGCAATGTTCCTGAGGGAATCAGAACCACCTACCTCCATGGTTACTGCCGGTGTTGCGGTCTTTGCCCTTGCTTCTTGTGTTGCTGTGTTGCTGAGTTGTAGGGATGGCGCATTTTCCAAGAAGGCCGGGCTGGGCCATGGCCTAAAAAAGACCGTTGTGCAGGTGGGCCGGCCTTCGAGCTTTCACCACCGGACGGTCTGTTGTAATATCGCTGTCCGGTGGGTGTGTAGGGGTGCTGCCGCTGCTGATAGTGGGGTTTAGAGGCACCAGGTACCTTAATCAGGCCCATAGCCTTGGCCTCCTCATCCAGGTCTTCACCTGTTTTGGAAGGTTATCCCCAAACAGCAGATTTGGTGGTTGCAAGTTACCTGACCTGCATAACCCCGCAAACTTTGGATTAAGCGCAGGTTTGATGATGCTCTTCCGGTAGTTATTTATTTCGAACTGTGTGTTACACAGCAAAGCCAGAGCATCTTGCAGTTCTTCTGGTAACTCCACCCCTACAGCAGTCCTGGCCACTGCTGTAATCCCGGCGGCCAAAAGTTTCAGAATCCTCTGAAGCTTGATTTCTTGCCCTCTGATGGTAGGGCTCATGTTCCCCCATATAGGGTTATTCACCGCAGGAACATTCAGAGTGTTACAATTCTCAGGAGCGAGATACTTCTCAGCTGTTGCATTAACGGCTTGCTCCTGAAGCTGGTTGGTAGCCATGTAGTTAATGCTGGCTGCCAGCTTCTGGTGAATAGTCAGTCCTTTCTGTGTAGGAACAGCATGTTTATTCACCATATCCAGTAACTCTTCCTGCACCCCTGACACTGCTGGTTGTTCAGCCAAATCCCCTTCTTCAGGGTCAGCCCAGTTCTGACCCCTAATGCTCCCCTGCGAAGAGGGTGAGACATTTGGCAGTCCATGGTAGGATTCTGCCGTGGGCCTGCGAAGAGGCCCACTGTGACTCTGCCCCTGCAAAAGCAGGTCACGCTGGAGCAACTGCTCCATCATCCGCTCCATGCGGGAAAGACGCCCGCCGCCGCTATCAGCGAACGGGGTGTATTCGGGTCCGGACCCAGCTGAGTCTACGGCCCCATCCGACTTCCGGGTGGTTCTGCCGCCCGACCGCGGCGTACCTGCGGTCTTCATCGGCGAAAAGTCGGGAGCTGCCGGAAACACCTGCAGCTCAGGAGTAGCGGCACGCTGCTGGCTGCTGCCCAAAGCAGCAGATTTTGCCGCTGCTCTTTTTGATTTTCGCGACTCCATGTTGGCTTTTTCTTCCTGTAACAAGAAAATACCGAGTCGCCACGCTCACCACTACAGGTGAGACTTACCTTCCGTAAGTTTTTAAACTTACGCTGGAGGAGCGACCCTCCTCCCGACTGTCGCTTCCGCAATGCGTTCGACGATATGTCGCGCATGCGTGCTGGCGGGGTCTTCACGTAGTCACTCACGTGACTCCGAAGTAAAATGGCAATCGAGAGTTTGTTTTCCTCATCTAATTGACTCGCCTCATAGTAATAAGATAGATCTTTAAATGTCCGGTGAAACTGCACCTGGAGTATTGTGCGCAATTTTGGTCTCTTAATTTGATGAAGGACATTTTGGCTATGGCGGGAGTGCAGCGTAGGTTCACCAGATTAATTCCCAAGATGGCGGGACTGACATATAATGAAAGAATGGGTCGACTGGGCTTGTATTCATTGAATTTAGAAGGCTAAGAGGGGATCTTATAGAAACATATAATTTTTTTTTAAGAATAAGGGGTAGGACATTTAGGACTGAGATGAGGAAACACTTCCTCACCCAGAGAGTTGAGAATCTGTGGAATTCTCTGTTACAAAAGGCAGTGGAGGCCAATTCACTGGATGTTTTCAAGAGAGAGTTAGAGAAAGGAATCAAGGGATATGGGGAAAAAGCAAGAATTGTGGTACTGATTTTAGATTATCCGCCATGATCTTATTGAATGGCGGTGATAGTTCGAAGGGCCAAATGGCCCACTCCTGCACCAATTTTCTATGTTTTCTATGAATAGTCTAACAAGCCATAAAGGCAGCAAAGCATCATTTTCTTAAGGCAAGGATAGACACGAAGTGCTGGAGTAACTCAGCGGGTCAGGCAGTATCGCTGAAGAAAAAGGATAGGTAACATTTCAGGTCGGGTCCCTTGATCAGACATTTGGTCCCGATCCGAAATGTGACTCATCCTTTTTCCCCAGTGACGCTGAGTTACTCCAGCACTTTGTGTCTATCATTGACATAAACCGGCATCGGCGGATCTTTGTTTCCAAGGCAATTAGATATGACAACGGACATAATCCCATGGTGGTGAGTCTGCAAAATTCATTGCTACAAGCAGCTATGGAAGGCAAGTCATTTTTAATGAGGAGATTGATAGGCTTTCAATTAGTAAGGGTGTCAACATTTATGAGAAGAAGGCAGGAGAAAGGGCTGGAGATGGAAAAACAGAGCTGCCATAATCGAATAGCGGAGCAGACTTAATGGGCCGAATGGCCTAAATCTGCTTCTATGTCCTATGGTCTTATCCCAATGTCACCCAGAATACACCCATGAACAAATTAAATTCACTTGCGTTATGGCGACTGGCTAGTTTCTTTGAGATAGTATGCAACAGAATTACGCTCTGCTTCTTATTATTATTCTTGCGTATGGCGTGCACAGCCTAAAGTTGTAGGACAACTTGTTCTATTTGATCTTGTTTGATTCTGCACGCCGGGTTGATTGCATTCGTCAAAACAGGGCGGACCACGTGAAGGTTGCAATCTTCCACCCCACGCTCTGCTCAATCCGTAGGAGAGGACAAAGTTGGCCCCAAGGGTAAAGTTCAAAGATTCACAAAGCTTTAAAATAGAATTTTTCTTCACCTCACTCCCTAATTGGCCATTTTGCTCTCTCCAGCAGAGTGGCGTAGCGGGTAGAGCTACCGCCTCACAGCGCCAGAGACCCACAAGGGTTCAATCACAACCTCGGGTTCCGTCTGTTTGTGGAGATTGCATGTTCTCCCTGTGACAGCATGCTTTTCCTCCGAGTGCTCCCGTTTCCTTCCACATCCCAAAGACGTGCAGATTTGTAGGTTAATCAGCCTCTGTAAATTGTCCCTAGTGTGTAGGGAGTGGATGAGAAAGTGGGAGAACATAGAACTAGTGTGAACGGGTGATCAATTGACTGTGTGGACTCATTGGGCAATAGGGGCTGTTTCCAGGCTGTATCTCTGAACTATGGCCCTCTGGTAGCAGACTCTGCAACTCAGCACACAAGCGTCAACGCTTCAGAGAATTTTGGTGCAACAAAATCACCTTTCACCTAAACACATATCCTTCACAGTCTCTTCTTTGAGGACAAACCCCTCACTCAACATATCAATCCATGCAGCTTTATTCTACTGCCTACAGGTATGTACTTTGTTGAGAGATTATCACATTCTAGTAGTTACCTGACTGGAACAACCCAGGTTGAAGAGTTCAAATTCCTCCACTGTAAACTATTATAGCCATAAAGCCATAGAGCACGGAAACAGCCCCTAGGCCCAACTTGCCAATGCCGACCAAGATGCCCCATCTACACAAGCCCCAACTACCTGCCTTTCGCCCATATCTCTCTATACCTTTCCTGTGCATGTACCTATTCAAATGTCTTTTAAATGTTGTTATAGTACCTGCCCCATCTACCTCCACTGGATGCTCGTTCCACATCCCCAGTACCATCTGCGTGAAAATGTTGTGCCTCAGGTTCCCCTCTCATCTTAAACCAATGTCTGCTGGTTCTTGATTCCCCTACTCTGGGGAAAAGACTCTGTACGTTCGACCTATCTATTCCAACCCTACAAAATCACCCCTCAGCCTCCTGCAGTCCAAGGAATAAAGTCCAAGCCGGGGGGAAATCAGAAAATTATGAGAAACAATCTTCATCACCAGAATATTAAAAATATAAAAATCGTTGAACATCTGCCCTGCTTTTGACCACTCAATTGCTCTGTTCAGACCATTCCTGGTTTTAGTTACAAGGGCCGCACGGTGCCGCAGCTTTAGAGTTGCTGCCTTGCAGCGCAGAGACCCAGGTTCGATCTAGACTATTAGTGCTGTCTGTACTAAGTTTGTACGTTCTCCCTGTGACAGTGTGGGTTTTCTCCGGGTGCTCCAGTTTCCTCCCACACTCCAAAGGTGTGCACATTTGTTTAATTGGCTTTGGTAAAAATTGTAAATTGTCCCTGATGTGTAGGATAGTGCTAATGTACGGGGATCGCTGGTCAGCGCGGACTCGGTTGGCTGAATGGCCTGTTTCCACACTGTATCTCTACACTTCCAGCTGTACTACTGCTCACACTCCACAGGTGGAGTACCAAAAGTACATACTCATTTAATGTTTGAAGTAACTGGAGAATAACTTTGCAGCACATAGCTACAAATACAACAATGTCTTTAAATGCTCAATATAATTAGAAGAATCAAATATATAGCAGATAAAGTAAAAATGCTTGGTTTGCTTTTGGTTATAAAAAACATTATTTAATAGTCACAATGTTGTTACTTCCTAAAAATCACACGAGGTTCTATAATTCTCAATGAGAACATCGTGAAACACTGATGTCAAGGTAAAAATCCCAGAGTTAAAACTAAAACATAAAAGTGCGATTAAAATTTGATTTACTGTCCACCTTTAACTTCTTGCAAGGACTTTGGTGGCTGTTCAAGTTTTACACTGCATTCTTTTTACTGCAATCAAACAATGACTGGGTCTACATGATTTCACATCGATAAAACGACTAAACCCCAAATTCAACAGCAGGTAATGATGAAACAAGTGAAAGAGTGTTAATACAGAATTATCTCTTGAGAGGGGTGCTGTGCTGAAAGAGAAGAGGAGAATATAACCCTAATCTTAATGCAAGGGTCGCACTATGGCGCAGCAGGTAGAGCCGCTGCCCCACAGCGCTAAAGACCCGGATTTGATCCTGATCTCAGATGCTGCCTGTGCATAGTTTGTACTTTTGTCCTGTGACCGTGTGGGTTTCCTCCAGGTGCTCTGGTTTCCTCCTACATCCTAAAGACATGCGGGTTTGTAGGTTAATTGGCCGCTGCAAAATTGACCGTAACGTGTAGGGCGTGTAGAACTAAGATTTCTAGATTAGTGCAGCTGTGTATTGGCTTTAAAATCAGTAAGTAAGAGCTTGAACTCGTCTTCAGACTGTGCACTCACAATCTTATTTAACGCGGATGTTTGCGACGGTGCCAATCAGAAGCCATTACTGGGATACAAATAGAATGATACCATTAGCGACAAATCCTATTAAAGCAGGGCCAAGGAGCCTTCCATAATCATTCAAACAAAGTGCAAGTCCCTGACAAGGGGGCCAAAGTTGTTCCACAGAAGCAGCACAGTGGAGCAATGGAGGACACCAAAAACATCGCCTAGCCTGGCCGACTCCTGCAACTCCAACCCAGTGCTGCCACCAGGACAATGGGCCTCTCCATTTTTAACTTTGGACTTGTCATACAAAATGACACTGGGAACATGGTGACTCTTATATGTGGTCTCAATGTAATCTACACTCTTGGATTTAAGTTTGTTGGGGAACGTTAGATAATGGACAGGAACCAATCCATTTTAAATTGAGACCATCTATAGATTAGCTTATTTTAATATACACTAGAATGCAATGAAATTCACTTACGATAAATGCAACAATAACTACGAATGCAAAACAACACAATGGTTCAAAATCGTAGTGCAAAAAACATTCAAGTAATATAACTGAAGAATCAATGAGGTAGAGTAAGAGTATCCAAAAGCAGGGGTGAGAACAAAGTGATTGTTTCTGTAATCTAATAACAAAGGGGAAAGAACGGATGTCCCATGCATTTAAAAGAGAGCAACAATTGCAGAAACAGAATAAATTGATAGGACAGGATAAAGATGCCCACATGGAGAAGAAACCAGGCTCTGACCAATTGGAACAAATCACCTTACGACATGCTGTTATCAAAATCTAAGTATGCTCATCATGGTAATAACATCTCAAATTATCAGTTTATAAGAGCAATTAGGGATTATATTCTAGTTTTATTTTACAAAAGACTGAATGGGCAGATGCATGGCAGATGCAGTACAATGTGGATAAATGTGAGGTTATCCACTTTGGTGGCAAAAACATGAGGGTAGACTATTATCTGAATGGTGGCAGATTAGGTAAGGGGGAGATGCAACGAGACCTGGGTGTCATGGTACACCAGTCATTGAAAGTAGGCATGCAGGTGCAGCAGGCAGTGAAGAAAGCAAATGGTATGTTAGCATTCATAGCGAAAGGATTTGAGTATAGGAGCAGGGAGGTTCTACTGCAGTTGTACAGGGTTTTGGTGAGGCCACACCTGGAGTACTGCGTACAGTTTTGGTCTCCAAATCTGAGGAAAGACATCCTTGCCATAGAGGGGGTACAGAGAAGATTCACCAGACTGATTCCTGGGATGTCAGGACTTTCATATGAGGAAAGATTGGATAGACTCGGTTTGTACTCGATGGAATTTAGAAGATTGAGGGGGGATCTTATAGAAACCTACAAAATTCTTAAGGGGTTGGACAAGCTAGATGCTGGAAGATTGTTCCCGATGTTGGGGGAGTCCAGAACAAGGGGTCACAGTCTAAGGATAAGGGGGAATTCCTTTAGGACCGAAATGAGGAAAACATTCTTTACACAGAGAGTGGTGAGTCTCTGGAATTCTCTGCCACAGAAGGTAGTTGAGGCCAGTTCATTGGCTATATTTAAGAGGGCGTTAGATGTGGCACTTGTGGCTAAAGGGATCAGGGGGTATGGAGAGAAGGCAGGTACGGGATACTGAGTTGGATGATCAGCCATGATCACATTGAATGGCGGTGCAGGCTCGAAGGGCCGAATGGCTTACTCCTGCACCTATTTTCTATGTTTCTATGTTTCTAAGACTTTTTCTTGCCATTATCCCACTATCTCCCATGAAATTGCTAATTTTTATGTTGCCACTTTTACAGGAGGACAAAAAGTGTTCATGTAAGTCGTATGTAGTATTTTTAAAGTGCACAATGTTGAACACCCAATCAAGAATAGTGTTGTGGGGACTTTCTGCTGTAGTTTTTTAGTTATATATTAAACAAAACGGTGCAGCAAAAAAAAATCTGCTGTATGAACATATCTGTGCAGGTAAATGGACAGCTGATATTTCAGTCAAGTCTGGAGAAGGGTTCTGAACCAAAATGTCTTTTAATTTCCCCTTACAAATGCTGCATGACTCGCTGTTATATCAGTGCTTTGCATTTTGCTCAAGATTGCAGCGTTTACAGTCTCTTGCCTCTCCACAGAACCAAACAGCACAGGAGAAGGCCATTTGGCCCACGATGTCTGTGTCGAACATGATGCCAAGTTAAACAAGTCTCCTCTGCCTGCACATAATCCATATCCCTCCATTCCCTGCATATCCACCACCGTATCTACCTCCAACACCCCTGGCAGCACGTTCCCGGCACCTACCTCTTCATGGGTAAACAACTTGCCCCACAAATCTCTTTTAAACTCGCCACCTCTCACCTTATAGCCTTTCAGCACTTGAAATGTCTACCTTGAGGAAAAAGATTCTGGCTGTCTAGCCTATATTCTCATAATCTTTTATCAACTCCCGCACTTCTTGTTTAACCAGCATTTTAAACTAGACCCATTATGTAAAATTCTCTCCACACGTATTCCAAGCCTATAATATGCTTGCTAAAAGTGTGGTACATGGAATGGAACATAACACTCCAAATTAGGCAAATAAGTACCGTAATCTCCAAGGAGTTTCAGAAAGCTTTCTTTTTAAAAAAAAAAGAGCAATGGATCACTTGCACAATTTTAAAATATAAAAATCAGGCTTCTTACCCTTTACACAGCCTTCATTTATGAACATTGATTCCACATCTTAATTGTCGTTAGAATTTGCTATTGGTTTCATACTGTCTCCGTTTACTCTTGCTGAATAACTTGCTTCTATACTGTGCAATTTCCCAGTTCTCAGATGAAGCTGGCATACTGAATTTCACATTAGTTTAGAGTTTGTATGTAGTGACAATGCAATCAGAAAGTGGTCTCAACTCCTAGCAAGGACCATTCCTCTCCTATTCAACAAGCATTCTGCTCCCAATTGCTCATCCGCATACTCATTGCCCATTTAAACCAAACAAATTTACTTTTACTAACCAGCTAAGCACTCTGATGCCTTTCAGAAGACTTTTTCAAAGTTCACGTACACATCCAAACGCAAATTATCTAAAATAAAAACAAAATCTGCAAATAATCAGCATCTGCAGTGAGAAAAACACAAAGTTTCATATCAATGACCTTTAGTTTAGAGACACAGCATGGAAATAAGCCCTTCAGCCCATCAAATCCATGCCAACTACCGATCGCTCATTCACCTTTGATCAGAAATTTTACCAATCATCAAAAAATTCATCAAAACCTCACATTCATCACCAGATTCACTAAAACAAAGCAATTGGCAGTGCCCTTTCATTTCTGCAACATGGGTTGAGGATTCATATCACTAATTCATATCACAGCAGGCAATGAAGAAAGCAAATTAGCCTTCATAACAAGAGGAGTTGAGTATAGGAGCAAAGAGGTCCTCCTGCAGTTGTACAGGGCCCCAGTGAGACCACACCTGGAGTATTGTGTGCAGTTTTGGTCTCCAAACTTGAGAAAGTACTTTCTTGCTATTGAGGGAGTGCAGCATCGGTTCACAAGGTTAATTCCTGGGTTGGGGGAACTGTTATATGTTGATAGATTGGAGTGGCTGGGCTTGTATACTCTGGAATTTAGAAGGAAGAGAGGGGCTCTTATTGAAACATATAAGATTATTAAGGGTTTGGATATGCTAGAGGCAGGAAATGTTCCCAATGTTGGGGGAGCCCAGAACCAGAGGCCACAGTTTAAGAATAAGGAGTAAGCCATTTAGAACGGAGATGAAGAAAAACTTTTTCACACAGAGAGTTGTGAGTGTGTGGAATTCTCTGCCTCAGAGGGCGGTGGAGGCTGGTTCTCTGGATGCTTTCAAGAGAGTTCGATAGAGCTCTTAGAGATAGCAGAGTTAAGGGATATGGAGAGAAGGCAGGAACGGGGTACTGATTGTGGATGATCAGCCATGATTACATTGAAGGGCCAAATGGCCTACTCCTGCACCTATTGTCTATAATGGATGAATTCTCCTGCATACTAGATGTAAGAATCTTGTGTCCATTCACCTGAAAACAGCTTGGGTTTGGGAAAGAATCTGCCCAAGACCACAAGAAATCGCAGAGTGTTGTAGATGTAGGTGACCAAAACTGGTTGATGAAAATGAGGGTTGTATTCTGGTAATGAAATTTATTCTTCTGATGTTGAGGCACAAATTCCATATTCTGGCAGAGATACGGCAGCTTTATTCATGTAACAACCATACTGCAGAGAATTACATTTTAAAGTGGAAATAATTTTGTCAGCTCTTACTGCCTTGAGTACAACACGACGTGCCCAAATGCTCATCCTGAGCACAATCCCTTCATTGAATGAATGAAAATTATGAAAAAAAAAATTCCCAGTTAAGAATAGAATTGCTGTGTCTCTAGTCATCTTGTAAATCTTAGATGCCTTTGAGCACATAACATTCTCTTTAAAAATTATTACCACATCAAGTGTGCAATTTACTCTAACTATGGAACAATTACATCCAGATTGCAAGCCCTTGGTTTAATTACACCAGTTTGAAGCCAAGATCTCTCAATTCCCAACAAAAAAAGTCCTCTTAAAACAAACAACTACTTTGGAAGAGGTGATGGCTTTGTGCTCAGTAATTGCTGCATCATATGCCAGTGTAGTTTTACGCTTTCACTGACTTCATTGCCATTTGTTTTTATTAAATTTAGAAGGTGGTGGTGTTGGGTCTCTTGAAAAGCATTAAAACATTAAGATGGATGAATCGCCAGGCCCTAATGGGATCTATCCCGGGTTATTGCGAGAGGTAATAACCCGTGTTGGGATTTGACAAAGATCTAGCCACAGGCAAGGTCCAGCGAGATTGGAGAGTTGCCAATGTTGTTCCTTTGTTTAAGGGGAAATAGGGATAATCCTGGAGATTATAGTTCAATTATGCTTTTATTGTCACATGTGCAAAGTGCAAACGCACAGTGAAATTCTTTTCTTACAAACGGTCCAGTAGAATATTGCCATACCCAAGCACATCCCCGATTAGCGTGTTCACAGAAATAGTCCACTGATCCGCATGCAAGAGGCATCATGCTTTGGCACCTTTTTCAAAGTCCAGCACATGCTAGAGTTGTTATGAGCGTTAAGCCCCAGACTGCAGCCATCGCCTTCATTGGATGTCTGGATCGACCAGCAAACTGACGTCCCTCTCCTCGGCCGTTTTGTTCCCCGGGGGCATCTCCCACAGACGGCCTCAAGGCACAGTAAGCCACACCGAGGTTCCCTCCTTCTCTCCTATAGGTCATTGTGCCTCACGTCAGTGGCAGGGAAACATTTGGAGGATTATTTGGGAGAGAATTTACTCGCATTTGGAAGAGAATAGACTAATTAGGGACAATTAGCATGGCTTTGTATGGACAGGGAGGGGCAGATGCCTGGAACGTATTGCCAGGGGTGGTGGTGGAGGTGATAGTGGTGTTTAAGAGGCTTTTAGATAGGCACAGGGATGTGCAGGGAATGGAGAGACATGGGTCACCTGCAGGACGAGGAGATTAGTTCAACTTGATATTATGTACAACACAGACATTGTGAGCAGAAAGTCCTGCTCCTGTGTCATATTGAGCATGGAAACATGCCCTTCAGCCTAACATGTCCCATCTACACTGGTCCCAGCTGCCTACATTTGGCCCATATCCCTCTAAACCAGTCCTATCACGATAGTACCTGCCCCAACTACCTCCACCGACATTCCATGCACCCACCACTAGGGCTGCCAACTCTCACGCATTGAGCATGAGACTCACGTATTTCGACGAATTCTCACGCTGATCACATATTTCTCATGCTCTGTCGTGAGAAATTCTGTGATCAACGAGAATTTCAAAATCTCATGGGCCGCGGGTGTTGGAGAGCTGGGTCTGAAGGAGGGATGGAAGCAGAAGCAGCGGCGGGGGCAGATGCGGACGTGGAGCCAGGGTTGGCGAGTGTTTGCCGGGCTGGCGAGTTGCTCGCTGCAGCTCCGGCCATGGAGCAGCTTCAGTGCAAAAGTCCCAGGCTGTCTGAGGCGTCTGAAGCGTTGCGCCGCTGCCGTTAGAGTCTCTGTGCCGAATTCGCCGTGGTGACCGGCATGGATCAGGCTGCAGCTTGGTGCATCCTGGAGGACAACCCGTGGCTGCTGGTATGTAGGTACCAAGCACAGGGTAGAAACGATGGAAGATAGTGTCCTTCAAATGGGGGTGGTTGGAAAAAGCATCCTGCTTGCCTGCTAGATTTTCACTTACTGTAACTGTAGGAAAAAATGTTCCCAATGTTGGGGGAGTTAAGAACAAGTGGTCACACTTTAAGAGTAAAGGGTAGGCTGGTTAGGACTGAGAAGAGGACAAACTCTTCACCCAGAGAGTTGTGAATCTGTGGAATTCTCTGCCACAGAAGGCAGTGGAAGCCAATTCATTGGATGATTTCAAGAGAGAGTTACATTTAGTTCTTGAGGCTCGCGAAATCAAGGGATATGGGGAAAAAACAGGAAAGGGATTCTAATTTTAGATGAACAGCCATGATATTGAATGGCAGTGCTGGCTCGAAGGGCCGAATGACCTATTCCTGCACCCATTTTCTATGTTTCTATGCTTGAGTATATGGCAATAAAACTCAACCACTTGATTTTGACACCCCCCTCCCACAACCTCCCCCCACTCGATTGCTCCACTCCCTCGCCAGGTACTCCCAAGGCAAATGATCAGTGATCGCTCAACCCCCCCCCCCCCCCACTTTCAAAAACGCTCCGTGGCCCCTGGTTCAGATAGAGAGCACTGCCTGGTTTAGACAGAGAGCAATGCTCAGTGCTTCGTATTTCGGAGTTGGCTAATGTTATTGATTTGTAATTAGCCAAATTTGTAATTAGATGACAAAACCTTAATTTATTAATCCGGAATATCCAGATATCCAGGGGGATGGGAGAAGTGTAATATTAAAATGACATGCAAGGTGTCTGCCTGACTGTCACAACATACAGCCCCGATAACCAATTATTTCCTTCAGTTAAAGATTGGGAAGGTAGCACTATTGTCATTTGTCACTCAACTATTATGTTTGTTCACCTCACTGATTATTTCTAACCCCCCCACCTCCAAATTCCTTTGACAGGTTGAATAGAAATGTCCGCAATCTTGTTGTTTTATTAATTAAACACTAAGATGAAAATCCTCAAGGAGTGTAATCAGATGCAATGTTTAAGAGCTTGTTCAAAGAAGGGGCCTATTTCAAACAGTAACAGAGATACTTGCAGGGGAATGTGTGAGGAGGTTATTATTTGTCTTTAGTTTTAGCTTGAACCAGGACAGCTGAAGATTCAAAGTTTAATATAGTAATTCTGCTGATACTGAATCCAACCAATCACGTAACGAATATCATCCATTCCGGAGGTTTTATTTTTCTGTTGCCATTTAAACTTCGCTTGGATTTCAATCACTTCAATGTAAAAGTAATTGGGAATGTGGAGCATTGGAACAAAAAATTGCCCTCAGTACATATTAACTGTAATATAATAATGTATGCATGTTGGTAGGTGCAATCAAAACAAAGATCTTTTTATCATTGTTGTGTTATGAATACCACAGAAAATATTATGTACTCTCAAAATCACATTTAATAGAATAATATTGCTTAAATATATAGTTATTCGACTTTGCATTTCGGAAAAGTCCCAGCTGAGAGGAAGACTGCAAAATACTGAAAATATTGGAAATGAAAATGACTTCAGGACAGTTATGAAAATGAAGGAAATGGTGACAGAATACTTATACAGCTGAGTGAGTATAATTGTATGGATGAGAAATTGTGTTCAACCAATTGATGACTTATTTGACAAAGTAACTAAGTGCCCCATGAAAGTTTACTGTATTAGATAAGCACCCGTGGACTTGAACCTAATAGGTTAAGTCCAGGGGGTCAGATATGGGGCTTTATGTGTGAGCCAGATATATTGTCAGTGCAGAGGGGCTAGGAGCAAGGCCAAGTGTGCATCCAGAATCAAGGTCTGGATAGTACTGGGTGTGCAGTCAAAGCTCGGACAATGGGAGTGTTCAGCACTGGGAACCTAAGCAGGTAAGCAACTATGATCAGGGTAGAATAGGGGGCCAGGTGCAAGGTTGGACTCGGGATCAGGAATGAGAGAAGGTAAGCAACTGGAATCGGGGTCAGGAGTAGTACCAGGTGTGGCCAGGTTGGTCAACATGGGCCAAGTGTTTGATTATAATCTGATTTCCATACATGAATATACAGAGATCATTCATGTGCTGCACCGTTGATCAGAGCCTGGCTCTACTGTGGAATGTAATTAAGAATGTAATTTAGACTAACCTTATTCATAACTAATCCAATTTAAAGCATAAATATTGCATTCAAGTGTAAGTTAAAAGACTCGCTACAGTATGCACCAGATTCCACAATTTCAAGCTGAAAAATGCAAAAGCTCCGTACCAATGGGAGGGAGGGGGCACCCCCCTTCCCCACCTCAGTCGCTACGCTCCCTCGGGCTTGGTCTCTCGCAATTTCTTACTCCCAACTCTCACCCAATGTTGGCAGCACTGCCCACCACCCACTGTCTGAATTCGTTACCCCTCAGGTTCCTATTAAATCAATCCTTCCCCCCTCATCATAAACCTACGTCCTCTAGTGCTCGATTCCCCAACTCTGGGTAAAAGACTGTGCGTCCACCTGATCAATTCCTCTCATGATTTTGTGTACCTCTATAAGATCACCTTCCATCCTCCTGCATGCCAAGAAATAGAGTCCTAGCCTGCTCAACGTCCCCATGTACTGAATGTTCTAAATGTTTCATGTGCATTCTGTTCCAATTGTACATTGAATTTGTTCAATCAAAAAACAAAAATGATTACTTTTCTTTACTTCGCTTTTACAAAATCGCACCAGACATGGGCTGCTGCAGGGTACACATTCAAAATTAGTCAGTAGGCAAGATTAAAAACAGGTGACAGCTACTCAGGTATTTCTTTTCAGGCCCGCTATTACGAGTGGGATGGTAAAAGATTGTGCTCGTGGATATGTCAGAAAGATATCGACGATGAAAGAGATTAGATTTTGCAGAAGACAAGAGGCGCCTCAGTGGTGCAGGTGTAGAGTTGATGCCTCACAGCACCAGAGATCCGATCCCAGCACCAGAGGTCCGATCCTGACTAAGAGTGCAATCTACGTGTGGAGCTTGTATTCTCCTAGACCGCGTTTTCACCGGCTGCCCCGGTTTCCTCGCACATCAAAGGAATGCAGGTTTGTAGGTTAACTGTAAATTGTATAGAGGATGCAGCACTGGAATAACATAGAACTACTGTACTGGTGATCGCTGGTTGGTGAGGACTCAGTGAACTGAAGGACCTGTTTCCATGCTGTATTTCGAAAATAAAATCTAAAACAAGGCTAAGTAGTGAATTAGTGTGTTTTCTTAAAAATTATGTTGAATTTTAATAAGATAAATAGATAAAGATTACTATCAACCATTGATATTGATATTGATAGTAATGACAGGGTAAATACATTTTGCTTAGATTGAGAAAGACAAGTGTATCTTTACATGTAGAATTATCACAGTATGAGAATCTGATGTGGTTGACTAGAGGCCATTGCATCTTTTAGAGAACTATGGTACATACATACATATTTAAAGATACAGTCATGGGGGAAAAGGTGTGGCAGCAAGGTAGTATTAGAAGAAGGGTCTCAATCCAAAACGTCACCCATCCCTTCTCTCCAGATGCCTGTCCCACTGAGTTATTCGAGCTTTTTGTGTCAATCAGATCCAACTACACCACTCAACCTCTAAATTAACATCCAGGTTCAAGAAAAGCTTCTTGCCAGCAGCCATCAATCTCTAGAACACTACACACTAACCTCTGATTGCACTGCAGACTTTAGTTTTTCATTGTTATGATTACCTAATATTATTGTTGTCAATTTAACGTATTATTGATTAAAAGATATAGGAGCAAAATTAGGTAATTCGGCCCATTGATTCTGCACCGCCATTCAATCTTTTTCCCTCTCAACCACATGCTCTTCCCTGCCTTCTCTCCGTAACCCTCGACATCTTTATGAATCAAGAACCAAATAATCTCCACTTACAAAACACCCAATAACTTGGCCTCCACAGGCAATGAATTCCACAGATTCACCTCCCTCTGGCTAATCATCATCCTCATTTCCATTCCAGAGCCTTCCAGCGCTCCTTATATGTTAACCCAATCATCCCTAAGATAATTCTTGTAAGCCTCCTCGAGATCCTCCCTGACACCAGTCCATCTTTCCTCAGATATGGGGCCCAAAACAGATCATAATATTTATGATTTACATATTTATTAGTATGTTTTGCGTATATGGGTCTGTAAGCTGCTGCAAGTAAGAATAGTTCCATTGCCGGTACATTTGACAATTAAACATTCTTTAACCTTTACCCCACAGTGCGATTTGAGAATGGAAGTTAATTTGAAGCAGGAAAATTGGTCATATTTCTAAGGATTCATTCTTTATCTTTGACTCTGACTCTATCTTAATGCAAAATTCCACCTGTCCCCGATATATCTGGCGGTTGTTCAGGCTATTTGACTCGGTCTTAATGATGTGAAATAAATGACACTTTCTTGAATATTCCTAGAATATATCCAGTATGTTCACCAGAATTCCACACCTGCTAATCACTCAACCTTCACATATATTTCTTTATTTGAAAAATAAATTAACAGAATTAAAAAATGTGCAAAACAAAAACTGTGCGAAGCTCACAATGTCTACCCGGTGATGTAGAGTTTAGAGATAGAGCACGTAAGAATGCCATTGTTCTGTTTTAGCACACATGGTGGGGTCAAGGAAAGCAGGGGTGGAAAACACGTGGGGGCTAGAGGGGACACGTCCTCCCATGTTTTGAGAGGTCGGAGATTTTGTAATCCTGATTTTAAAATCTGCGCTTTCCGCGAGAGAGTGGAGGTGGGACTGCTGATCGAAGGCGCTGATTGGACGAGAGAGACGTTGGTCAGCAGGCAATGGGGGCGGGACATGATGATTCAGCGCAATGATTGGAGGAGGGAGGAGTGGGGGGGGGTGGGACTGAGGATAGAGTGTGGTGATTGGAGGAAGGAGACGTGGCACAAACCTGCGCCTCATCCACAGCCAGGATCGATCCCGGTCGGATCTCCGCTGTCCCGTCCCCACCCGTGCCCCCCCCCCCCCCCCGCACGGGTGGCCAGAGAGGTCGGGAGTCAGACAGGAGCTGTACCCCCAGGCTCACAGCTGGCGCAGAGAAGCAGCGTTAAACCCAGCTCACTATGCCTGGTTAACCTGCCTCGGCTTGCGGGAAATATGGGCAGCGCGGAGAAGCAGCGCTGGTGTCCCGTCAGTCCAGTCAGGGCTGTAGGTCAACCTGGCGAGACAGGCAGAGTTGAGGTGCATTTAGCGCTGGTTTAAGCCTCGCGCATGTGTGTGTGAGTGTGCGCATGCGTGCGAGGCCGCCAAAAAATTCTGTCCCCGCTGTCCCCTCCATGTTTTGATAGCGAGTTCCGCTCTTGAAGGAAAGAGCGTTCACGTTGCGGGCCCTGTTTCCCCCAATCTTTCCACCAACACGCACAAAAAGCGCAAGACGCAATTGTATGCAGACGCCGAGAAGTGTGTTCAGCTCTTGCTGAACAATTTCTAATCCTGTGATGTGGACTTGACAAAAATCAAACTGTATGGCCATCAAACTGTAGATGCTGGTTTATACTGAAGATAGACACAAAGTGTTGAAGTAACTCAGCACGTCAGGCAGCATCTCTGGAGCAAAAGGATGGGTGGCATTTCGAGATTGAAGCCTTCTTCACAAAGTATAGGGGAGGGAACTGGAAGTAAGAAAAGTACAGAACAAAGCAGGGTGGGCAACTGATGACCAAGGAAGGGTCGAGCCCATAATGGCCCAGTTGGCTGGGGAAGAGGTGAACTCTTGACTCTTTGAACACCTTGAGTTCATAGTGGCTCCTGGTAAAGCATTTTGGGAAAGTTCATTCCATGCTCTTCTCCTATGAGTCTGTAAATTACTTTCCCTCATGCCTATTCTAATTTCCTTTTGAAATCCTTAATTAATTCCCTTTCCATCAGTCTTAAACGGCAGTAAGCTTCAGATCATAATCACATCTTGCATAAATAAATGCCTCACTTTTGAAGAAAGAGTCTGACAATTAGAAAAGTGGGCCATGAGATTAAAAGGGGCACATACAAAAAAAAAGCAAAGCTTCAAACTAGGATCTCTCAACTACGCATATGAGTGTGAAAACAAAAAAAGTGAAATATATTTGCAAATTTCACGAATGTACAAAATCATTGCACGGAAGGGTCCACTCCCAAAACATAACCTATCCATATTCTCCAGACATGCTGCCTGACCTGCTGCGTTACTCCAGTATTATCTGTCTTTTGTAAACCAGCATCTGCGGTTCCTAGTTTCTAACAAGTCATTGACAGGAGAAAGAGAACATAGCAACAAGTCATATTTTTCCTTTAAAAATATAGCTAGTTCTTTCAAGCTTGGAGAGTCTGCTGTGACTTGGCGTCAAATGGTTACAAGTGCTAATCTCCCTTGAAAGATTAAATGTAAGAATTGAGATACACACATAGGGCAGTGAAGTTGTGCATGCTGCCACAGTGTAATATAATACTTTCATACTTGAGTATGATTATTTAGTTTACTTTAGAGATACAGTATGAAAACAGGTTCTTCGGCTCACCGAATCCACACTGCCCAACTGTGCACTGATTATACACACTGGGATGATTTATAGAAGCCAGTAAATCTACAAGCCTGCACAACTTTGGAACATGGGAGGAAACTAGAGCACCCGGAGAAAATCCACGCGGTCACGGGGAGAACATACAAACTGTACGAACAGCACCCGGAGTCAGGAACAAACCCGGCTCTCTGGTGCTATAAAGCAGCAACTCTACCGCTGCACAATTGTGCCTATATATAGTAAGATTCTTAGTGAACTGTGTGCACAAAAAAGAATGTCACTTTGCCTAGGTACATGTGACAATAAAGTACCATTGAACTTACAGCTGACACCTAAAGGCACTGGCATGGGCAAAACCCCCCAGCAGGATAAGCAAGCCAATATCAGCATTAATTCCCGGAAGTTTAGAAGGTGAGGGGGGACCTCATTGAAACTTACCTAATAATGAAAGGTCTGGGTAGAGTGGATGTGAAGAGGATGCTTCCACTAGTTGGAGAGTCTAAAATCAAAGGGATTCTATTGCCGACCGCTCAAAGCAGAGGAGCGGTAGGAATGGCAGCAACAACAGAGTCCGTATTTGGAAGCATGCAGGAACCAGCATACCTTGAGGGTAGTGTGCAACACCGCCCAAACTACTGACCTACCTGCCCATTAAGCACCTCCTGTTTCACCCATGTCCCCTATAGTGGCCTCATCAGGCACCTCAGAAACACCAGAACAGGAGTGGAAGCATGTCAACCTAAGCATCCCAATGAGTCCTTAATAACATTAAGCTGGAAAGAGTGTGGTATTATAGTATTGTGGTCCAGAGAAGATGTTGCAAGTTCTGGATACATCTAGAACATGAATGGTCAGCACATAGAAAAATAGGTGCAAGAGTAGGCCATTCGCCCCTTTGAGCCATTCAATATGATCAGGGCTGATCATCTAAAATCAGTACCCCGTTCCTGCTTTTTACCCACATCCCCCGATTCATTTAGCCCTAAGTGCTAAATCTAACTCTCTCTTGAAAACATCCAGTGAATTGGCCTCCACTGCCTTCTGTGGCAGAGAATTCCAAAGATTCACAACTCTCTGGGTGAAGAGGTTTTTCCTCATCTCAGTCTTAAATGGCCTATTCCTTATTCTTAAACTGTGACCCTGGTTCTGGACTCCCGCATCATCGGGAATTTTTTTTCCTGCTTATAGCCTGTCCAATCCTTAAAGAATTTTATATGTTTCTATAAGATCCCCTCTCATACTTCTAAATTCAAGTGAATACAAGCCCAGTCGACCCATTCTTTCATCATATGTCAGTCCCGCCATATATATTTTTGTCACTTGTAAAAGGCAGTGTGATTGCACTACATGTTGGCAAAGTTAAACATCAGTGTTTAATTCTCCTCAATGGCTCATGTGCAGAATTGACTTTGTACGTTGTATTCAACATATCAATAGCATCAAAGCTATCTAACCAGGCACAAATTCTATCCAAAACTTTGAATTAACAGCGTTGAAACCCACATGTAAAGTACCAGTGGTGTTGACGAACACACTGTTGGGAATCTTGTGGGTAGGGAAAGACAAATTCCGTCACAGAAACAAGAGTAATAAAATGCTGGCGCAAGAGACTGCAGATGCTGGAATTGCAAGCAAAACACAAAGTGCTGGAGGAACTGAGCAGGTCATGCAACATCTGTGGAGAGAATGAACAGACAATTTTTCTGGTCGGGACCCTTGTTCAGACGGGTCCCATAATAAAATGCTTTTGCCATTTTCTTTTTCTTTTCAACCACATAATTAAATTCCTCTTGCAAGTTACTGAATCTGATTTTACTGCGCTCGTATATACCAGATCATCGCCAACTCCACACAGAAGTTTTCAATCTTGGTGGGTTTTTTTGGGTCAATTATCTTAAATATGTGTCTGTCACACATTACAGCCCAAACTCCTGGTGGAAACAAAGCCCCTGAAACAGCATTCCCACTTCAAAACCACCACAGTCATCTTGGTTCCAAAAACAACGACATCAGGACTAGAAAAACCGAACAGTGATAACATGGTTTTAAAATGTAGACCCCCTTTATTTTATCATTGAAAAGAGCCATGGCACAGAATGTCAGCTGGGAGAGCGTAGAGGAAATCCAGTCAATTGATAACCCCCAGCCAAAGTACAAAACAAAAGGGTTTTGCAGAATTATAAGTTCTCTCACCTAATTTACTCCATTCCATCTTTTTGATACTCTCGAGAGTACACACCTGATTACTGGTACTCTGAAAGCATGATTTCCGAGTAGCGTGAATGACCAAACTAGGACTGATTGTGGAGCCTGCACGGCCTCTTAACGATTATCAGTTGATCATGAAGATTTTCGAACGGTTCCCAAGTGTTTTGACAAAAAAGTCCCTACTCTGGTTTCAGATGTCAAGCACGCACATGACGTCTCACAGGCCCACTTTGAAAAGGAACTCCGTGACTTCAGAGGAAGTCATTAAGGAAGTTGGTTAGCAAGCCTAATAAAGTGTTTTGAAGTTGCTGAGCCATAGGCCATGCTCACAAATTCAGGCAGAACTTGAATCCGACAGGGGACAACAAGCACTTTGTGCTTGCGGGTTATGCAAAACAGACTCAAACTTAATCAGAGAAAAGCGATTCAAAACTGCTAAGATATGAAGCTGTTGTAAACACCCAAAAAATACATAAAGTACTGGGGTAACTAAGCGGGTCAGGCAGTATCTCTGAAGAAAAAGGACGGGTGACATTTTGTGTCAAGATCCTTCTTCAGACTTGAAAGGTCATCTTTCTGCTGCCTTAAGCGCCAGAGAACGGGTTCGATCCGAACCTCAGCTGCTGTCTGTGCTGAGTTTATACGTTCTCCCGGTGGCTGAGTTGGTTTTCCCTGCGTGCTCCAGTTTCCTCCCACATCCAAAAGATGTGCACGTTTGTAGGTTAATTGGCTTCTATAAATTGTCCCGATTGTGTAGGGAGTGGATGAGAAAGTGGGATAACATAGAACTAGTGCGAACGGGTGACGATGGTCTGTGTGGACTCGGTGGACTGAAGGGCCTGTTTTCATGCTGTCGCTGTAAACGTAAACATCTATAAACATAACCATGAGCAAAGGGAAGGCAGAATCTTGGCAAAAAGGCCATTGGAGGCTTTTGGCATGGGCCAGTGGTTGAATAGGACAACACGGTGACTTCTGAAGAGTTGAAAAAAAGATATAGAATTATTACATGAGTCACGTGAAGCAGTGTGTCGATGCAGTACGAATGAAGTGCTGGAAATACACAGCAGCTTTGGCCAGGCAGCTCAATTCCACTCCCACTGACAGATCAGTCTGTGTCTTCCCTGTGCTGAGATAATGAGTCCCAAAACAAGCTAGAGGGACAGCACCTCATCTTCAGTCTGGATACGTTTGCAGCTTTCTCGATTCAACATTGAATTCTACAATGTGGTAATAAGGAATTGCAGATGCTGATTTACAAAGAAAAAGACACAAATTGCTGGTGTGACTCAGCAGGTCAGGCAGCATCTCTGGAGAAGACGGATAGGTGACTTTTGGGTCGATCTGAAGGATGCCTGACCCCACATATATCATCTCTCCAAATTTGCCAGAGATGCTGCCTGACTCGGCACAGTGGTAGTGTTGCTGCCTCACAGTGCCAGAGATCCAGGTTCGATCTTGACTATGGGTGCTGTCTGTACAGAGTTTGTATGTTCTCCCCTGACCACGTGGGTTTTCTTCGGTACTCGTTTACTCCCACAGTCCGAAGACGTACAGATTTGTATGTTAATTGGCTTCTGTAACTTGTACGTTCACCCTAGTGTGTAGGATGATACTAGTGTACGGGATGATAGCTGATCGGCTCAGACTCGGTGGACCGAAGGACCTGTTTCCGCACTGTATCTTTAAAGTCTAAAGTAAAGTAACTTAATGTGACTTTATAAGGGGTATGCCATTTAGAACGAAGATGAGGAAAAACTTTTTCACCCAGAGATTTGTGAATCTGTGCAAATTCTCTGCCTCAGAAGACAGTAGAGGCCGATTCTATGGATGCTTTCAAGAGAGAGTTAGATAAAGCTCTTAAAGATAGCGGAGTCAAGGGATATGGGGAGAAGGCAGGAACGAGGTACTGATTGTGGATGATCAGCCATAATCACAGTGAATGGTGGTACTGGCTCAAAGGGCCGAATGGCCTGCTTCTGCACCTATTTTCTGTTGTCCATTGTCTTTTTTCTTGTAAATCAGCGTCTGCAGTTACTTGATTCTCCATTTTAATGTCAGATACTCCGCAAAAGCAATACAATGCTGCAATCTTTATATTGCAACGTTGAATCTATTCACATTTTCCTTTGAAAAAGCTATTAGACTTCGCAAAATAATAAAAATGCATAGGTTTCAGAAAAATATGACACCATTTCTTGTTGAATGCTGTTCGCGGCTTGTAAGTAGTCAAAGCATGAGACGGGACTTCAATGCAGGAACTCACACGATGCTATATTTAACTCTGCTGACCTCTGTACTCGATTCTGGCAACTGAGCGAAGTAAAAGACCAAACCCAGGGGAAGGCCAGAGAAGGTCAATAGTGCAAGCCCATACAATGAGCACATGTCAGACAGAGTGTGCCATTCACTGTGGAACAGATCTGAAAGCATCATGAAGCCTTATGGCAATGTGCAAAATGCAGAGGACACAAATGTTTAGTTTTAGTAATAGAGCGTGGAAACAGGCCCTTTGGCCCACTGAGACTGCGCTGACCAGTAATCCCTGTACACTCACACGTGAGGGACAATTTACTATTTTTACCTACGCCACTTAATAATAATAATAATCCTTTATTTTGGACTCAAGGTCCAGACAAGGGACAACATTACATAAAAATACATTGCACCCAAAAACATCATAAAATACATATAAAATTGTATATCACTTTTAAAAGCATCATAAATTATATATATTTTTTCTTCCAAAAACATGATTTAAAATCCAGAATAAAATAGAAAGATCAGTGTCCATCAACGAGACAGCGTTCCAGTGTCTCCACAACTAGGATTTGTAGCGTGTAGTGCTAAACCTTATGTTTGACAAGGCCACGATAATTACATATTTAGAGTCATTTATCCTGCAAATGAATTTATACATATGACTTCTTAGGATAGCTTCTAAAGTACTGACTCCTGCAGCCACAAACAAGTTACTAGCACTACACCATCTAGGTTTCCTTAGCAGTGTTCTCATGGCATAATTATAGGCCACCTTTAGTCTCTGCAAACTTGTCTTTCCGTAATTCGATCACAGGCGCGCAGTATAGAGTGGTGTGCAATATGCTCTAAACAGCGACATCTTCGCCACATCTGTATATGCACCAAACTTACGCAAGAGAATATTCGCCTGTCCATACAGCATATGCCGTTGCCTATAAATATCCTCATCATCTGTCATTTGTTCTGTATTAAAATGCCCAAGATATTTTACCTTATTACAGACACTAAGATTATTGTCAGACAATTTAAAATCAGGAAATTTTAGACATTTATCCTCTTTGGTTCTACAGATCATAACAACACTCTTATAAGCATTATATTTAATATCATGTTCTACACCATACACAAGACCACAAGATCATCTGCATACAAAATATGGCTCAGTAGAATATTACCAATCATGCACCCAGTATTAGTAGGGCCCCCCTCGGTCATGACTAACCATGGGTGATGAATCCTGGTCGGATACAAGCCTGGGCGAAGTATTACAGGCTTTTAATTGTTTGGACAGATCATCAATATAAAGATTAAAAAGGACTGGGGACAAAATCCCCCCTTGTCTAACACCACTGCTAACCCTAAATGGGGCCGAGACCCTATTGCCCCATTTAATTTGCATAGTCTGTTGGGCATACCAGTAAGCCAGAATTCTCACAATGTATTCAGGCACCCCCTCTTTGACTCATTTTAACAAACAGCTTTCTGATCAAAGGCTTTGGAAGCATCAATAAAGCACGTAAGAATTGAAGAGTATTTGCCTCTATATTTGTTTACAATTTCCTTTAGGCCATATATGCAGAAGTCAGTGCCACGTTTAGCTTTAAAACCAAACTGTTTATCTGTGGAGTTAACAAACTCATTTATTCTACTCAGCAGAACTATTTCTAAGACTTGTCACAATATGCTGGCTAAAGCTATGGGCCTGTAATGATTTAGGCTGCCTGCTTTACCAGCTTTGTCCTTAATGACGAGCACTAGCAGAACAAACAGCATTGAGTCTGGTAACAAGCCATGAATCACAAAGCTAGTAAAACAAATAGCAAGGAGAGGAGCTATCCTCATACTCGCATACTTAAAATGTTCAGCAGAAATAATGATCCAAGCCACTTGCTTTGTTGTTGGACAGCTTGTTCATGGCATGATACACCTCATGTGACATAATCACCATTGAATCATTACTCTCAATATTGTCCACCCTATACAAATCACCGTGGACACAGTTGAATAAAGTGCTATAATGTTGTCGCCATAACTCCGCGATATTAGCTGTTCCGGAGATTCCGTCCACAGTGCATGGTAGAGATGTTTTGCAACTGTTAAGAGCTCTCATTTCATTCCAAAAATCAGTAGCATTGTTACTTAGCAACTTCTTAGCCATGAAATCAGCGCTCATAGCTTGCTAATTTTTACCCATGAAGCGAATAGCATAATTATATCTTGCATTAGTGAGCTTCTTGTACTCAAACACAGGCCCCTGACTGGGTCTACCTGCCATAGCCCACAATTTAGTGGCTTCACGGGCTTCAGCATGATACTCAGCTACATACTAATTTCAGCCAGGCCTGTTATGTATCTTATTTTTATGCTTGCAATAGGGCTTACTGCCTACATATAAAGCGCTTACTATATCATTACACACGGAGCAGCTATCTCTCCTGTGTTTCACATTATTACAATTTACATTATTACATCTTTAGGTAGATGAATATTGCTTAAGGATTTATTTGTATGGGCATAATAGGCTAAGATGTCTTCCTTTGTGAGGGTTGGCCAGTCCAGTTTTTCTGTGTTAAAGCTATTTCTATCTCTGGATACCACAGGTAGGTGTTCAACATTTATCGTCATAGCAACAGGTATATGATCAATCATTGCTGCCACATACAAAATGCTCATACACCCCAATGAGGCACGTGCATCAGCTTTACTAATACAGTGGTCCAGCCGTAATGTAGTGTGCCAGGCCTCACTAATATAAGCATAACTATCTGTAGGTAAAAGCACTTTGCTTGACAATAATAAATTATCTTGGCAGAACTGAGCCATATGTTTGGCAAATAATGAGTTCCTATCTGAGATATCTGCATTCATATCCCCAATTACATATACACTAGAACAATTATTGTTTTGAATAAAGGAATAGATGAAAGCAAGCCTATTTAAATATTCATCCTCATTCTGATGGCATTCATAGGGTGTATACACATTCAGGATAACAAATTCCTAGTTGTTGTGGGCAGAGTGTGTTGCAATACACCAGTCAGCAAATCTACTGACTAATCTACAAACCAGTACGTCTTTGGAATGTGGTAGAACATGCAGACTCCATACAGACAGCACCCAAGATGAGGATCAAATCCAGGTCTCTGGCGCAGTGAGGCAGTGGCTCTACTACTGTGACAATGGTTAAGAGATGAAAAGCAGCCCAAAGTCCTCAGTGCAACCAAGTCAGTTCATAGTTCACAGTTTAGTTAGTGTTTTGTAGAGCTTTGCAATAATAACAAACTATTCAAGGAATGAATTCTCACTTTATTTTTTCCACATTTTCTGATGTCACAGGGACGCAGCTAATTGGCCTGTCGCGTCTATGGAAGCTCTCAATCCCATTCTGCCATGTATTTTCCTGTAACCTATTCTCTCTCACATGCTTATTAACTCAACCCTAATTCTGCCAGTCACCAATAGTAGGGATAACCTGCCTACTAGTAGCAGTAAACCAAGTACGCTACCAACAACCATGAGGCCAAATGCAAATTGGAGAAACAGCACCTCATATTTCGCTTGGGTAGCGTACACCCAGCGGGATGAATTTGATTTCTCGAACTTCAAGTAACCCTTGCATTCCCACTCTCTCCGCCCTTCCCCACTCTAGTCGTCGTACGCGTTTCACTGTCATCCTGTTGAGTTTAACTCTCTGTATAACTCGTTATCACCTGCACCACAGCCAGAATTGGACCATTGTGTGCTCCACCTTTCTTTGATCATTGTTGCTTTTTGCATATCGTTCATCAATTTGTTCTATGTACCTTCTATATCACTCGTTACCCTTTCCCCTGACTCTCAGTCTGATGAAGGGTTTCTATCCGACACTTCACCTATTCCTTTTCTCCAGAGATGCTGCCTGACCCACTGAGTAACTCCAGCACTTTGGGAAAGGACGAAAAGGAACCAGAGCACCTGTTGGGAATCCACTCTGGGAGAACGTGCATCTCCAAATCTTCCTCGAGCAAAAAAGAATTGCTGGAGGAAGTTGCTAGCGGTACTGTGGTAGAGTTGCTGCCTTACAGCACCAGAGACCTGGGTTTGATCCTGACTACGGGCGTTCTCTGTAAGGAATTTGTACATTCTCTCTGTGGGTTTTCGCCGGGTGCTCCGGTTTCCTCCCAAATTTCAAAGGCATACAAGTCTGTAGCTTAACTGGCTTCTGTAAAAAATGTCTCTAGTGCGTAGGATAGAGCTTGTGGTTGGTGCAGGCCAAAGGGCCTGTTTCCGTCTATAAACTAAACTAAACTCCACGGGTTAAAGAGCAACGGCTGGAAACATAGACTATTCCCTTGCCTTTATAGATGTGTCTTGACGTGCCAAGTTCCTCCAGCTGTTTGCTCTGGATTCCAGCATCTATAATCTGTGTCTGCAGGACAGAAGCCAAGTTGTTAGGGCTCTGAGGGATAGCGCTACCTGCTAAGCCACTCTTATTATTATTATTTCACTAACACTGGAATGTTTAATGATGCCACACCAAATTAAAAAAAGCTGAGCAAAAGCTAAATGCTTGAGGAACTCAGCCAGCATCTGCGGAGGGAAATGGAGAGACGACATTGCGGGTTGACACAAGAAGGGTCCCGACCAGAAATATCATCTGTCCATTTCTCTCCCCAGATGCTGAATTCCTCCAGCAATGTGTTTTTGCTCAAAATGTCAGTACACATGGTCTCCTGTGTCTCCAGATAAAAAGAAACTGGCTCGGGCCCACATTGTTCAATGCAGCAACTATTTGGAAATGGAAACGCAAAACATGGAAGATGGCTAATGGAATGCAATGCAAGTTTTTGGGTCAGCACACAGATAAACAGCAAACAGTTTCCAGAAGCTCCCAGCTCACCTCGGCCTGTAGGGAGTGAGCCGGCCATCGGTCGGCCGACCACGGCCTGCAGGGAGAGAGCCGCCGAGCTGGCCCGTGCTTGTCCCACGTGACTGAATGCAATACCTGCCTAAAGAGGCGCTGAGCCACCCCTTGCTCATCCCCTGAAGAACAGAGACCAGGAGGACGGAGCCAGTGATGACAACAGATGAGGAGCACGGCCAATAGGAGTGGGACCGGGGTCTGACCTACTGACCTCTCAAGGTTGGCTGCAGGAGGCTCCCCCGGGGTACAAAGGTGGACGGGAGCGGAGAGGGACATCGCATCCAAGGATGGTGGGAGCTGGAGGCCGGCACCTCTCATAAGCACCGCTCATAAAGACTAGAATGTAGACTATTTTCTAAATGGGGAGAGAATCCAGAAATCAGAAGGGGCTTGGGAGTGCTGGTACAGGATTCCCAAAAAGTTAATCTACAAGTCAAATCAGTAGTAAAGAACGTAAACGCAATGCTAACATTTATTTCAAGAAGGCTTGTATAAAAAAACATGGATGTAATGTTGGAATATTGTGTGCAATTTTGGGCACCATATCGGAGGAAGGATGCACTGGCTCTGCAGGGGTTCCAGAGGAGGTTTACAAAAATGACCCCGGGAATGAGTGGGTTAACCTATGATGAACGTTCGGCGGCACTGGGCCTGTACTCGCTGGAGTTTAGAAGAATGAGAGGGGACCTAATTGAAACATTCAGAATAGTGAAAGCCTTGGATAGATGGATGTGGAGAAGATGTTTCCACTATTGGGAAAGTCTAGGACTAGTGGTCATAGCCTCAGAATTATTTTATGAAGGAGAATAGGAGAAATTTATTTAATCAGAGGGTGGTAAATCTGTGTAATCTTTGCCACCAAAGGCTGTGGAGGCCAAGTCAGTGGATATTTTTAATGCACAGATAGATAGATTCTTGATTATGTGTCAGAGGTTATGAGGAGAAAGCAGGAGAATGCGGTTAGGAGGGAGAGATAGATCAGCCATGATTGAATGGCGGAGTAGACGATGGGCTGAATGGCTTAATTCTACTCCTATTCCTTATGACTGCAGACTCGATTTTGAAAATGGTGCCAAAACATGGCGCCATGCGGGATCAGAGACTATTTCTGTACACTTTGCTAATCAAGGACGTGCTTGGGTATGGGAATACTGCACTGGACTGTAGGTAAGAAATTCATTTCACTGTGCACTTGCACATGACAATGAAGCACCATTGAACATGACACAAACCGAGGCAGTTCCTTCCTACAGCAATAGTACACCCTCCACAGTCTACTCATCAAAAACATTCTCGAACACGTCCTATCCTTTGCCAACCTCTCAATAGAAATTAAGAATCTTTAGACTTTACTTTAAAGTTTAGAGATGCAGCGTGGAAACGGGCCCTTTGGCCCAAGTCCGCCCAGACCAGCGATCCTATATTCTATCACAATCCTATATCCTTTCATTAACACTATCCTATACACTAGGGACAAATTACAAACTTTCAGGAGCCAATTAACCTACAAACTTGCATGTCTTTGGAATGTGGGGGGGTGGGGTGGGGGAGAGAAACCGGAGCATCCGGAGGAAACCCACGCAATCACAGGGGGAACGTGCAAATTCCATACAGATAGCAACCTTGGTCAGGATCGAACCCGGGTCTCTTTCCCAGTAAAGCAGCAACACTACCACTGCTCTACTGTGCCGCCCAGAATCTCTCTCCCTCCTAGAAGGCTGTAAAGAAAGGATCCATTGAAATTTACAAAGCTGAGATCGGTTTCCACACAGCTCTCAGTGGACCTGGAACCAAGGTAGGTCATGTGATTTCACATATAATCCGATGTATGAACAAGGTAACATGTTACAGGAAATAAAAAGGACGGAGAATTCCAACACCATGGATAATAAATTCATCTGAGACACACGGAGCTGCAGATGCTGGAATCTCGCACAAAACACAATGTGCGGGAGTAACTCAGTAGGTCAGGCAGCATTTGCGGAGGGAATGGGCAGAAGACGTTTCTGGTCGGGACCCTTCTTCAGAGCCAAAATAAATAAGGGTTCCGACCCAAAATATAACCCATTACCTTTCTCCAAAGATGCTGCCTGATCCACTGCGTTACTGCAGCACTTTGTGTCCATCTTCAGAATAAATTCCCATTCTTGTGCTGGCTCTCCATCTTGTACTATAACCTCCTCAATCTCAAAATTAGAGCATTCAGTGGTCAGTTGAAGTATCAATGTCTATTGTCATTGACATTTTGTTCCGCGATCACTAGTTTCATAAGATCTTGATCAAATTACAGGGTTACAAATAAAGGAACATTACACTTTTTAGATACCACGAACAAACAAAATGTTAACAAAATCATCACAGCAGTTAGCACTTCCAAGGGACATAATAGCAATATGAAGATGAGGGAACAAGGAATTACAGATGTTGGTTTACAAAAAAAAGTTCTGGAGCAACTCAGCGGGTCGGGCAGCATCTGTACATTTGTGGAGGACATGGATAGGTGACGCTTCAGGTCGGGACCTTTTTTCAGACTCGGTTTAGGGGTGGCACAGTGGTGCAGCGGTAGAGGCACTGCCTTACAGCACCAGAGACCCGGGTTTGATCCTGACAATGTGTGCTGTTTGTACAGTGTTTGTACGTTCTCTCTGTGACCGTTTTATGGGTTTTCTCCAGGTGCTCTAGTTTCCTCCCACACTCCAAAGATGTACAGGTTTATGGTTTAATTAGCTGTTGTACATTGTAAATTGTCCCTAATGTGTAGGATAGTGCTAATGTAAGGGGTGATCGCTGGTCAGCGTGGACTCAAGAGGGCCGAAGGGCCTGTTTCTACACTGCATCTCTATGTCTTAAAGACCCAAAACGTCACCTATCTGTGTCCTCCAGAGACAATGCCTGACCTGCTGAGTTACTCAAGCACTTTATTACCGGATGTGTTTTTGTTTAAAACAACATGAAATTCAGCATAGAGCCCTAATGGCAGCCAGCAGGAATAAAAAGTGCAAATTCAGCTGCCAATTTCTTTGAGCGGTAAAATAAACGACAAAGCCTTGAGTCTGAAGAAGGGTCCCGACCCAAAAGATTACCTGTCCACGTTTGCCAGAGATGCTGTCTGACTAGCCGGTTCCTCCAACATTTTGTGCCTTTTTTTGTAAACCAATGTCTGCAGTTCTTTGCATCTCCTTATAGCAATATATTACCCTCCTGCACATGAGAGACGAGATTCCCGAATCAAGCACATTTTGGTCTCAGATGCGTAAAGTGCAATAAACAGATGAGTTAACTTTCAAGCAGGGTGATGTGGCATTATTCAGTGACTGCGAGAGATTTCAGCAATGAAAACCCGTGACATACCTGAATACTTTTCTCACAGTCAGTCTGGTGATGCAGTGATAATTCACTCTCCAGTACAAATCTCTTGCCACACTTGTCACAGATCTGCATTCGGCTGTGTGTGACATTCATGTGCTTTTCTAGGTACCAACGGTTATTGAAGACCCGGGGGCACTTTTTGCAGGGGTAGTTCTGTTTCTCCTCAATTTTCACCTTCTGATTCGTGCTATCGGAGTCCTTCTTTCGCTTCCTGCCTCGAGTGGTCACTTCTGGCTTGGCCCGTCTCCGTGACCTGCTGGGGGCCGCAGGAGGCGGCTGCTTGGAGGCAGTCGAAGCTCTTGCTGTCCTCCTGGTAGTTTGGCCGCTCTCAGTCTTGACTTCAGTAGTTGCGGGATTATTGTTGTCGTCGTCGTTCCCGTCTTCTTCGCTCTCCTCCGCATCCTCCTCATCCTCGCTGATGTCCTCCTCGTCTTCCTCCTCATCCCCTACGTCGGCATCTTCGTCCTCATCTTCCTCATCTTCTTCCTCCTCCTCCTCCTCTTCCTCGTCCTCCTCCTCATCTTCGTCCTCCTCCCCGTCCTGCTCGGGGCACCTCCCCAGCACGGCCGTTGTCTCCAAAGGCGAGGACATGCCTTCAGTGCCCTTGGAGACGTTCAGGGTCTGGTTGTTGAGGTTGACCTCGACGATGATCTGCTCGCGGTTGTAAGAGCTGCGGCTGTCCGAGTCCGAGTCCAGCTCGCCGTCGCCCTCCATCTTGCACACCGCCTGGCTGTCGTTCTCCTCCTTGTAAAACTGCTGCTTCTGCTGTAGCTGCGAGTGCTGCTTCCCAGTGTTGTCCTCCACCCGCACTGAGTAGGGGTTGTTGCCCTCCCTGGCGTAGATCTTGGGATGCGAGTCCACCTCCTGCTTGATCTCGCGGTAGAACTGAGAGCCGAGAGGATTGCCGTGGCTCTCCTGCTTTGACATGTCGCTCACCACCGTGGTCAGGTTCAAGGACCGGCTGTCTATCAACTCTTGACAGGAAGTGGCAATGTCATTCATCTGCAGGACGGCGGCTGCATTCAGAACATCCTGCACGTTGCAGGCATTTACCAGCAGCTTGGACGTGTAGATGAAGTTCAGGATCTGCTGGAACCCCTGCGAGGTCAGCGCCTCCAGCGAGAGTTCGACGCGCTGAAGCTGCTTGTTTTGCGTGAAGAGGGAGTGAAAGAACTGGCTGTAGGCCGCGAGCACCCCTTTGTGGGCGGGGAAAGTGTTCTTCTGCCGCACCAGGACAATGTCAACGTCGCACAGGTCTGGCTGGAATAGGCGCTGCTCGTTCAGTCTGTCCATCAAACAAGTAAAGTGCAGAGCAACATCTTCCACCAGAGAATACTCAGTGGAAGGGTAGTCAGTGGTCTTTTCAACTATCAGCTGAAAGAGAAATGAAAACAAAATTCAGGTCAAAACATACAAAACTGTGTGCACTTGAAACGAACCTTTGATTAAAAACATTGGAAACCAATGAAAAAATTAGCCATTGTTTTCTTAACCAAGAACTATTTTAGTTACCGAACAAGATATAGCATGGAAACAAATGTAGTTTAGATTTTTACTAAGATTTAGTTCATACATAGATACATAGACAATAGGTGCAGGAGTAGGCCATTCAGCTCATCGAGCCAGCACCGCCATTGAATGTGATCATGGCTGATCATCCACAGTCAGTACCCCATTCCTGCCTTCTTCCCATACCCCTTGATTGCGCTAGCTCTAAGAGCTCCATCTAACTCTCTTTTGAATGCATCCAGTGAATCAGTCTCCACTGCCTTTTGAGGCAGAGAATTCTACAAATTCACAACTCTGTGTGAAAAAGATTTTCCGCATCTCAGTTCGAATGGCCTACCCCTTATTCTTAAACTGTTGCCCCTGTTTATTGTCACGTGCACCGAGGTACAGCGAAAAGTTTCTGTTGCGTGCTATCCAGTCAGCGGAAAGATGATTACAACCAAGCCGTCCACAGTGTATAGATATAAGATAAAGGGAATAATGTTTAGTGCAAGATTAAGTCCTGTAAAGTCCAATTAAAGACAGTTCGAGGGTCTCCAATTAAGTAGATAGTCCCTCATGACTGTTCTCTAGTTGTTGATAGAAAGGTTCAGTTGCCTGATAACAGCTGGGAAGAAACTGTTCCTGAATCTGGAGGTGTGCATTTCCAACCTTCTCTACCTCCTGCCTTCTGGGAGAGGGGAGAACAGTCCTTGATTATACTGGTGGCCTTGCCAAGGCAACATGAACTGTAAACTCACGGTGACTGTTGATCGCCCAGTCGCACACTAGGTCTATGTTACCCCAGTTTTGTATCCATTTCCTGCACACCAGGGACAAGCTACAGAGGTTAAATTAACCATCAAACCCGCACGTCTTTGGAATGTGGGTCTGGCAACATCTCTGGATAGAACATGGATAGGTGACATTTCGGGTCAGGTCCCTTCTTCAGACTGGGACCCTGCTTCATTTGAGTTCAGCGATGCAGCGTGGAAGCAGGCCATTAGGCCCACTGAGTCCACGCCGACCATCGATCACTTGTTCATAGTAGTTCAATGTTATCCCACTTTCTCTTCCATTCCCTGCACATGGGGGAACTTATAAGGACCAATTAACCTATAAACCACATGTCCGAGGGGAACAGGAACACCCGAAGGAAACCTGTGCTATTACAGGGAGAACGTGCAAGCTCCACATGCAGAAAGCACCCAAAGTCAGGATCAAACCCATGTCTCTGGCCCTGTTGGGCAGCAGCTCTACCAAAACCTACACAATCACAACATAAATCCATTTTGCACAGCTGGATAGTGGTGAAATAATTACTTTAAGTTAAAGATCTAATTCAAACTCTTGCTCCCTCTTCTCGCTCCCCTCTTTCCAACCATGTTACACCCATTCTCCTGAATCTTGCTGACGTTCAGTCCTCTGGCCATTGATGTCCCAATATGGCTCCATCACATTGGACGTTTCATATGGTTCAGTATTCGAGCAGAGGCCCAACTTTGCTCACTGTGGCAAGATCTTATTATGGGCTGGAGGAGCAGAAAATTAAACTATTAACAGAGTGTGACCTTTTGGCTTATACAACATGATTGTGTACTACTAACTCCTTCAATTATTACAACATCGCGATTTTTTACAATCTTCCATCAGGCAAAAGGTACAGAAGATTGAAAACACACACACCTCCAGTTTCTTCCCAGCCGTTATCAGGCAACTGAACTACACAATCACCAACTAGAGAGCGGTCCTGACTTACCATCCACCTCATTGGAGACCCTTGGAGTATCTTTAATTGGACTTTACTTTGCACTAAACGTTACTTCCTTTATCCTGTACACTGTGGACGGCTTGATTGCAATCATGTATAGTCTTTCTGCTTCTTCTTCTTCTTGCGTATGGCGTGCATAGCCTAAAGGTGTAGGACAACTTGTTCTATTTGATCTTATTTGAATGTGCACGGCGGGTTGATTGCATTCGTCGCAACAGGGTGGACCACGTGAAGGTTGCAATCGTTCACCCCCGCCTTTCTGCTGACTGGATACCATGCAACAAAAGCGCTTTTCACAGTACCTCGGTACACGTGACAATAAACTAAACTAGGTATGAATTTAACACTGAGAAAAACCTGGAAGGAACCTGATGGTTTTTACTGGTCAGACCATAAAAAGAAACAAAATCTTTAAAACAGTTAATTTGTTTAAATCTGTCTAAAATCTCTCAGGGGGAATCAAAGTCTGTAGTAAGTGAATGTCCAAGATACTGGGTCCTGTGCTGCTATAATACTGGAAAAACAGGTCTGGTATCTCCCACATGACAACCCAGCTGCCCAAAATAAAGAGCACAGCACAAGTCAAAACATCTTCTGCTGCCTCCCTTCATACCTTTCGCAATGCAAATAATTTTAAACTGGGCTTGAAAGCCCTTTGCTCAGCAAATTCTGATATCTCCCGCCCACATCCAGAAACTTCCCCTATGCTATAGTAATTGGCAGGTTTTAGTTTAGTTCAGAGATACAGCATGGAAACATGCTCAGAGACCACGACAACCATCAATCACCCGTTTACACTCGTTCCATGTTGTCCCACTTTCTCATCAGCTCACTAAACACTAGGGGCAATTTACAGCCGCCAATTAACCTACAAACCCACACATCATTGGGAGATGGGAAGAAACCAGAGCACCCGGAGGAACCCCATGCGTTCACAGGGAGAACGTGCAAACTCCGTACAGGCAGTGCCAGAGGTCAGGATCGAGCCCGGACCTCTGGCAAATAGTTGAAACAAAAACTTCAGAACTATTAAGGTATAACTGCCTCGCCTGCCATTCACTAACCCTCTAGCAGTTCAGTTCAACACAACCTTGCATCAAGTGAAGCAGCAGGCACAGATTACTGTATAGCTGATGGCTCTCAGCTTTGCCACAGTTCAGGAAGAAACATGACACGCCACGATTTATAACTGCTAATGCTCCATTTGTTATCTGTAACTATGCAATTTTACGCCACGTTGTTACACTCACTTTGAAAGAAACCCATGCTTCACACAGATTAACAAATTAAATAGCTGAAACTGTTTATTCCAATACTAGGAGAACAAAAGTGGCTTAAACGAAAATAAATCTGTTAACATTTCTTTAAAAAATTGCTTATAAACATCAGAAATTCCAGCCATTGCACTTGAGAATACAATACTACTGCATTGTGGGGAATGGTTCAAAGGTGCTTTATTGTCACATGGACTGAGGTATAGTGAAATTATTTTTTGTATACAGTTCAGTAAAAGTATTACTATACATAAGCACATTTTAGATACAGTACAAATGTATAGGAATAGGTCACTGAGACAGTATACAAGAGTCGCCAGGTTTAGCACCATTTTTAAAGTCCAAAAATTGATAATCAACCTGAAATCAGTCTGAATAAGGGTTCCGACCCGAAACGTCACTTACTCATGTTCCTCCAGGATGCTGCCTAACCCAGAGTTACTGCAGCATTTTGTGTCCACCTTTAATGTGATAATCAAACTGAACACAGCAAGTTCGCAAGAACCATGCGATAGGACCAGGCAGCCAAGAAGGCGGAGCAAAGCGTCTACTTCCCCAGGGGGAGGAGGAAATTCGGCATGTTTCCAATGACCATGACAAACTTCTGCAGATGCACCACATTAGGCTGTATCACAGAGAGATTTGGGAACAGGTCTGCCCAAGACTGCAAGAAATTGTAGGGAGTTGCAAATGCAGCCCAATTCATCACACCGTCCACACTTCCCACCATTGACGCCACCTGCACTTCACACTTTTTTGGGAAAACAGCCAACATAATCAAAGACTTGCCCACCCCAGTCAATCCTTCTTTTCCCCAGTCCTGTCGGGCAGAAGGTACAGAGGCTTGAAAGCATGCACCACTACTCAGGAACGGTCCTTCCATAACATAGAAACATAGAAATTAGGTGCAGGAGTAGGCCATTCGGCCCTTCGAGCCTGCACCGCCAATCAATATGATCATGGCTGATCATCCAACTCAGTATCCCGTACCTGCCCTCTCCCCATACCCTCTGATCCCCTTAGCCACAAGGGCCACATCTAACTCCCTCTTAAATATAGCCAATGAACTGGCCTCAACTACCCTCTGTGGCAGAGAGTTCCAGAGACCCACCACTCTCTGTGTGAAAAAATTCCTTCTCATCTCGGTCCTAAAGGATTTCCCCCTTATCCTTAAGTTGTGACCCCTTGTCCTGGACCTCCCCAACATCGGGAACAATCTTCCTGCATCTAGCCTGTCCAACCCCTTAAGAATCTTGTAAGTTTCTATAAGATCCCCTCTCAATCTCCTAAATTCTAGAGAGTATAAACCGAGTCTATGCAGTCTTTGTTCATAAGACAGTCCTGACATCCCAGGAATCAGTCTGGTGAACCTTTGCTGCACTCCCTCTATGGCAATAATGTCCTTCCTCAGATTTGGAGACCAGAACTGTACGCAATACTCCAGGTGTGGCCTCACCAAGACCCTATACAACTGAAGTAGAACCTCCCTGCTCCTATACTCAAATCCTTTTGCTATGAAAGCTAACATACCATTCGCTTTCTTCACTGCCTGCTGTACCTGCATGCCTACTTTCAATGACTGGTGTACCATGACACCCAGGTCGCGCTGCATCTCCCCTTTTCCTAATCGGCCACCATTTAGATAGTAGTCGGTTTTCCTATTTTTGCCACCAAAGTGGATAACCTCACATTTATCCACATTATACTGCATCTGCCAAACATTTGCCCACTCACCCAGCCTATCCAAGTCACCTTGCATTCTCCTAGCATCCTCCTCACAGCGAACACTGCCCCCCAGCTTAGTGTCATCCGCAAACTTGGAGATATTGCCTTCAATTCCCTCATCCAGATCATTTATGTATATTGTAAATAGCTGGGGTCCCAGCACTGAGCCTTGCTGTACCCCACTAGTCACTGCCTGCCATTGTGAAAACGACCCATTTACTCCTACTCTTTGCTTCCTGTTTGCCAGCCAGTTCTCTATCCACATCAATACTGAACCCCCAATGCCATATGTTTTAAGTTTATATACTAATCGCTTATGTGGGACCTTGTCGAAAGCCTTCTGGAAGTCCAGATACACCACATCCACTGGTTCTCTCCCATCCACGCTACTAGTTACATCCTCGAAAAATTCCACAAGATTCGTCAGACATGATTTACCTTCACCACTTTCCAAATGTGCTGCTATCCCATCTTTAATAACTGACTCTAGCAGTTTCCCCACTACCGATGTTAGACTAACTGGTCTGTAATTCCCCGTTTTCTCTCTCCCCCCCTTCTTAAAAAGAGGGGTTACGTTTGCTACCCGCCAATCCTCAGGAACTACTCCAGAATCTAAAGAGTTTTGAAAGATTATCACTAATGCATCCACTATTTCCGGAGCTACTTCCTTAAGTACTCTGGGATGCAGCCTATCTGGCCCTGGGGATTTATCGGCCTTTAATCCATTCAATTTACCCAACACCACTTCCCGACTAACCTGGATTTCACTCAAGTACTCCTTTGACCTGCGGTCCCCTGCTATTTCCGGCAGATTATTTATGTCTTCCTTAGTGAAGACGGAACCAAAGTAGTTATTCAATTGGTCCGCCATATCCTTGTTCCCCATGATCAACTCACCTGTTTCTGACTGCAAGGGACCTACATTTGTTTTAACTAATCTATTTCTCTTCACATATCTATAAAAACTTTTGCAGTCAGTTTTTATGTTCCCTGCCAGTTTTCTTTCATAATCTATTTTTCCTTTCCTAATCAAGCCCTTTGTCCTTCTCTGCTGGTCTCTGAATTTCTCCCAGTCCTCTGGTATGCTGCTTTTTCTGGCTACTTTGTACGCATCATCCTTTGCTTTGATACTATCCCTGATTTCCCTTGTTATCCACGGATGCACTACCTTCCCTGATCTATTCTTTTGCCAAATTGGGATGAACAATTTTTGTAGTTCATCCATGCAGTCTTTAAATGTCTTCCATTGCGTATCCACTGTCAACCCTTTTAGAATTGATTGCCAGTCAATCTTGGCCAATTCACGTCTCATACCCTCAAAGTTACCTTTCCTTAAGTTCAGAACCATTGTTTCTGAATTAACAATGTCACTCTCCATCCTAATGAAGAACTCGACCATATTATGGTCACTCTTGCCCAAGGGGGCACGCACAATAAGACTGCTAACTAACCCTTCCTCATTATTCAATACCCAGTCTAAAATAGCCTGCTCTCTCGTTGGTTCCTCTACATGTTGATTTAGATAACTATCCCTCATACTTTCCAAAAAATCCTCTTCCTCAGCGCCCCTGCCAATTTGATTCACCCAATCTATATGTAGATTGAAGTCACCCATTATTACTGTTTTGCCTTTGTCGCACGCATTTCTAATTTCCTGTTTTATACCATCCCCAACTTCACTACTACTGTTAGGTGGCCTGCGCACAACTCCCACTAGCGTTTTCTGCCCCTTAGTGTTTCGCAGCTCTACCCATACCGTTTCCACATGCTCCAAGCTAATGTCCTTCCTTTCCATTGCGTTAATCTCCTCTCTAACCAACAACGCTACCCCACCTCCTTTTCCTTTCTCTCTATCCCTCCTGAATATTGAATATCCCTGGATGTTCAGCTCCCAGCCTTGGTCACCCTGGAGCCATGTCTCCGTGATCCCAACTATATCATACTCATACTCAAGGATGAGCTAGGATGCTATCCAATTCAACACTACCCCATTGCGGAAATTGGACTTTGTGTAGGGAACTGGTGCGCTCTAATGCCGAGAACTATATTCTGTATCTTCCACTTTGCTCTACCTATTATACTTCAGTTTGGCCTGATTGCATTTATGTATAGTATTATCATATTTGATTGGATAGCATTCAAAATAAGCTTTTCATTTAGTTTCTTTTATTTTAGAGATACGGCATATAAATTGGCCCTTTGGCCCATTGAGTACAGGCCAACCAGCAATCACCCAACACTAGTTCTATCCTACACACAAGGGACAATTTGCAGAAGCCAATTAACCTACAAACCTGTCTTTGGAAAGTGGGAGGAAACCAGAGAACCTGGAGAAAACCCACACGGTCACAGGGAGAACATACAAACTCCACACAGACAGCATCCGTAGCCAGGATTGAACCCAAGTCTCTGGCGCCGTAATGCAGCAACTCTACCGCTCCGCCACTGTGCCGCCCCAATGTGACAATAATAATAAACCTGAACCTGATGATGGTGAGCTGAAGAGTAATGACTGGTTGGGGCAGTGGGGAGAATTCCCGCAGAGTTCAATAATAAACCATCATACAGCATTATTTTGAATGACCACCTATGGGAACAGAATAGGGATCTGGATTCTTACAGTTGAAAGATGTCAGCTCGGACAGCGCTTGGACAAGTCACTGACTATGCAAAGAAAAAGCCATTTATTTTTCCGTACTTGTGGTATCAACTTTCACAGGCAAAATGTACTACCATTCCCAAAAGAACATTCTGTGAACTATATACAGATTATTGTTATCACACACCTTAGAAAGCATGTTTCAAGCCAATATACACATTAATAAAAAACAGGAGCTAACACAACAGAAAACCCCATAAAAAGAAACGCCAGCATTTGCATTTTAAAAATCAATAAGCCATTAGTAGGCCCGGATATAGAAACATCGAAAATAGGTGCAGGAGTAGGCCATTCGGCCCTTCGAGCCTGCACCGCCATTCAATGTGATCATGGCTGATCATCCAACTCAGTATCCCGTACCTGCCTTCTCTCCATACCCCCTGATCCCTTTAGCCACAAGTGCCACATCTAACGCCCTCTTAAATATAGCCAATGAACTGGCCTCAACTACCTTCTGTGGCAGAGAATTCCAGAGACTCACCACTCTCTGTGTAAAGAATGTTTTCCTCATTTCGGTCCTAAAGGAATTCCCCCTTATCCTGGACTCCCCCAACATCGGGAACAATCTTCCAGCATCTAGCTTGTCCAACCCCTTAAGAATTTTGTAAGTTTCTATAAGATCCCCCCTCAATCTTCTAAATTCCAGCGAGTACAAGCCGAGTCTATCCAATCTTTCCTCATATGAAAGTCCTGACATCCCAGGAATCAGTCTGGTGAATCTTCTCTGTACCCCCTCTATGGCAAGGATGTCTTTCCTCAGATTTGGAGACCAAAACTGTACGCAATACTCCAGGTGTGGCCTCACCAAAACCCTGTACAACTGCAGTAGAACGTCCATGCTCCTATACTCAAATCCTTTCGCTATGAATGCTAACATACCATTTGCTTTCTTCACTGCCTGCTGCACCTGCATGCCTACTTTCAATGACTGGTGTACCATGACACCAGGTCTCGTTGCATGTCCCCCTTTCCTAATCTGCCACCATTCAGATAATAGTCTACCCTCATGTTTTTGCCACCAAAGTGGATAACCTCACATTTATCTACATTATACTGCATCTGCGCATTCACTCAGCCTATCCAAATCACCCTGCAGCCTCCAAGCATCCTCCTCACACCTAACTATACCCCCCAGCTTGGTATCATCTGCAAATTTGGAGATGTTGCATTGAATTCCCTCGTCCAAATCATTAATATATATTGTAAATAGCTGGGGTCCCAGCACTGAGCCTTGCGGCACCCCACTAGTCACTGCCTGTCATTCTGAAAAGGACCCGTTTACTCCTACCCTTTGCCTCCTGTCTGCTAGCCAGTTCTCTATCCACATCAATACTGAACCCCCAATACCGTGTGCTTTAAGTTTGTATGCTAATCTCTTATGCGGGACCTTGTCGACCTTCTGAAAGTATAGATATAACACATCCACTGGTTCTCCCTTATCCACTCTACTAGTTACATCCTCGAAAAATTCTATCAGATTTGTCAGACATGATTTACCTTTCGTAAATCCATGCTGACTTTGTCCAATGATTTCACCACTTTCCAAATGCGCTGCTATCCCATCTTTAATAACCGACTCTAGCAGTTTCCCCACTACCGATGTTAGACTAACTGGTCTGTAATTCCCCACTTTCTCTCTCCCTCCTTTGTTAAAAAGTGGGGTTACATTAGCTGCCCTCCAATCCTCAGGAACTACTCCAGAATCTAAGGAATTTTGAAAAATTATCACTAATGCATCCACTATTTCTGTGGCTACCTCCTTGAGTACTCTGGGATGCAGACTATCTGGCCCTGGGGATTTATCGGCCTTCAATCCGTTCAATTTACCCAACACCACCTCCCGGCTAACCTGGATTTCACTCAGTTCCTCCATCTTATTTGACCCCCGTTCCACTGCTATTTCCGGCAGATTATTTATGTCTTCCTTAGTGAAGGCAGAACCAAAGTAGTTATTCAATTGGTCTGCCATGTCCTTGTTCCCCATGATCAATTCACCTGTTTCTGACTGCAAGGGACCAACATTTGTTTTAACTAGTCTCTTTCTCTTCACATATCTATAAAAACTTTTGCAGTCAGTTTTTATGTTCCCTGCCAGTTTCCTTTTATAATCTATTTTCCCTTTCCTAATTAAGCCCTTTGTCCTCCTCTGCTGGATTCTGAATTTCTCCCAGTCCTCCGGTAGGCTGCTTTTTCTGGCAAATTTGTATGCCTCATCTTTTGTTTTTATACTATCCCTGATTTCCCTTGTTATCCATGGATGCACCACCTTCACCGATTTATTCTTTTGCCAAACTGGTATGAACAACTTTTGTACTTCATCCATGCAGTCTTTAAATACCTTCCATTGCACAGCCACTGTCAACCCTTTAAGAATCACCTGCCAGTCTATCTTGGCCAATTCACATCTCATACTTTCAAAGTTACCTTTGTTCAAGTTCAGAACCCTTGTTTCTGACTTAATTTTGTCACTCTCCATCCTAATGAAGAACTCAACCATATTATGGTCACTCTTGCCCAAGGGGCCACGCACAACAAGACTGCTAACTAACCCTTCCTCATTACTCAATACCCAGTCTAGAATAGCCTGCTCTCTCGTTGGTTCCTCCACATGTTGGTTGAGAAAACTATCCCGCATACATTCCAGGAAATCCTCTTCCTCAGTACCCCTGCCAATTTGATTCACCCAATCTACATGCAGATTGAAGTCACCCATTATAACCGTGTTACCCTTGTTGCACGCATTTCTAATTTCCTGTTTGATGCCATCCCCAACTCCAATACTACTGTTAGGTGGCCTGTACACAGCTCCCACTAGCGTTTTCTGCCCCTTAGAGTTTCGCAGCTCTACCCATATCGATTCCATGTCCTCCACGCTAATGTCCTTCCTTTCTATTGCATTAATCTCCTCTCTCACCAGCAACGCTACCCCACCTCCTTTTCCTTTTCGTCTATCCCTCCTGAATATTGAATATCCCTGGATGTTCAGCTCCCAGCCTTGGTCATCCTGGAGCCATGTCTCCGTGATCCCAACTATAGCATAGTCGTTAATCGCTATCTGCACCTTCAACTCATCCACCTTATTACGAATGCTCCTCGCATTGAGACACAAAGCCTTCAGGCTTGTTTTTACAACACTCTTACTCCTTATACAATTATGTTGACAAGTGGCCCCTTTCACATCGATCCCTATTACACTTGGCCATACTCTCCTATCCCTTTGTGATCTTTATTTCCCGTTAATTCTGGGGTCATTAACCATCCCTTTACTCTCTTTCCCTTTAACTCCGTTCTCGATTATCCCATTTGACACCCCACCCCCTTATTCAGTTTAAAACCATCCGTGTAGCAGTGGCAAACCTGCCGGCCAGAATGCTGGTCCCCCACCTGTTAAGATGCAATCCGTCCCTTTTGTACAGTTCCCCCTTACTCCAAAACAGATCCCAGTGATCTAAGAATCTAAATCCCTGCCCCAGTTCCTCAGCCACACATTCAGGTCCCGTATCTCCCTGTTCCATACATATAAAGAATGCATGTGTAGGGAGGAACAGCAGATGCTGTTTTATACCGAAGATAGACAAAATGTTGGAGTAACTCAGCGGGTCAGGCAGCATCTCTGGAGAAAAGGAATAGGTGACATTTCGGGTCAGGACCCTTCCTTAGTTCAGTTTAGCGATACAGCATGGAAGCAGGCTCTTTGGCCCACTGAGTCCAATGACCCTTCAGGGGGGAACTTAATAATGCATAAATAATGCACATTAGTCTCCAGAACATTAGTTATTATACACCCTGCAATTGAACAGGGTTACTGATAGCACAGAATTTATGAATGATAAATCAATCACTGCCAGCGATCATTCTACATATAATGAGCACAAATTAGCCAAAATTGGGAGGCCCATTCCATTCTCAGGCCACACCTGGGCAACCAGATGATTCTTTCTGGACTCTCCATGGTCAGAAGGGGCAGGTAGACAGGTGGTTCTGCTAGCCTGCTGACAGAAGGTTCGCTCCTAACATGGTCATCTTTAAGAGTTTTAAATTAGGCAACCTCAGCAACCTAGGCATATATGATGGTCCGAACTCTGCTAAGTCCATCCATATGAAAGTTTTCAATGCTAACTTTAGACTTTAGTGACACAGTGTGGAAACATGCCCTTTGGCCCACCGTGTTCTGCCGGCCAGCAATCACCCCGCACACTAACACTATCCGATACACAAGGGACAATTTACAATTTTACCAAAGTCAATTAATTAACTTACAAATCTGTACGTCTTTGGAATGTGGGAGGAAACCAGAGCACCAGGAGAAAACCCACGCGGTCACAGGTAGAATTTACAAACTACGTACAAACAGCACCTATAGTCAGAATTGAACTGGGGTCTATGGCGATGTCAGGCAGCAACCCTACCGCTGCGCCACTGTGCTGCCCTAACATGCCAGTAATAAGAACAGGAAAATAGGGTAAAGTAGGAACTGCAGATGTTGGTTTACAGATAAAGGACACAAAGTGCTGGAGTAACTCAGCGGGTTAAGACAGCATCACTGGTGAACATGGATAGGTGGTGCTTCGGGTCGGGGCCCTTCTTCAGACTGAAGAACTTTTCATATTCAGATCTGATAAACCAACACCTTTTCTACTACACAGATGCTGCCTAACTTGAAACATGTCTCCAGCTGCTTCTGTTTGTATTCCAAAGGCTCTGTTTAGCTTTAGTTTAGTTTAGAGACACAGCATGGAAGCAGGCCTTCAGCACACCCACACCGACCATCCATCGTCTATTCACACGTTGTTATCTCACTTTCTCATCCACTCTCTATATATACACAGTGCCCTCCATAATGTTTGGGCCAAAGACCCATCATTTATTTATTTGCCTCTGTACTCCACAATTTGAGATTTGTAATAGAAACAAAATCACATGTTGTTAAAGTGCACATTGTCAGATTTTATTAAAAAGGTATTTTCTATGCATTTTGGTTTCACCATGTAGAAATTACAGCTGTGTTTATACATAGTCCCCCCCCCATTTCAGGGCACCATAATGTTTGGGACACACGGCTTCACAGGTGTTTGTAATTGCTCAGGTGTGTTTAATTGCCTCCTTAATGCAGGTATAAGAGAGCTCTCAGCACCTAGTCTTTCCTCCAGTCTTTCCTTCACCTTTGGAACACACCTCCACAGCTGATGAATTCTCTCTATATTAAAGAATTCTCTCTATAATAAAGAAATGTCCCCAAACACCTGTCTGACAGATCAGAAGCTCTCTTCAGGATTTGTCAATGACCACTGTCTGCAGAAGACTTCATGAATAGAAATACAGAGGCTACACTGCAAGATGCAAACCACTGGTTAGCCGCAAAAATAGGATGGCCAGGTTATAGTTTGTCAAGAAGTACTTAAAATAACTTAAGAGCAAAGTACGGAGGAGAGAGGGAACTGCCCAAGATCCAAAGCATACCACCTCATCTGTGAAACACGGTGGTGGGGGTGTTATGACCTGGGCATGTATGGCTGCTGAAGGTACTGGTTCACTTATCTTCATTGATGATACAACTGCTGATGGTGGTAGCATAATGAATTCTGAAGTGTATAGACACATCCTATCTGCTCAATTTCAAACAAATGCCTCAAAACTCATTGGCCGGCAGTTCATTCTACAGCAAGACAATGATCCGAAACATACTGCTAAAGCACAAAAGGAGTTTTTCAAAGCTAAAAAAATGTCATTTCTTGAGTGGCCGTCAACCAAGTCAATGGCCTGGCAGAGCATCAACAGAGAGGACACCCAGCAACTGGGGATGTCCATGAATCACAGACTTCAAGCAGTCATTGCATGCAAAGGATATGCAACAAAATACTAAACATAACTACTTCCATTTACATGACATTGCTGTGTCCCAAACATTATGGTGCGCTGAAATGGTGGGTCTATATAGACACACTGCTGTAATTTCTACATGGTGAAACCATTATGTACAAAAATGGCCTTTATTAAAATCTGACAATGTTACCTTAACCACATGTGAATTTTTATATTACAAATCTCAAATTGTGGAGTACAGAGGCAAATAAATAAATGATAGGTCGTTGTCCCAAACATTATGGAGGGCTCTGTACTAGTAGCAATTTAGAGAGATAAATTAACCTACAAACACGTACATCTTTGGGACATGGGAGAAAACAGGAGCACCCATATGAAACCCACGTGGTCACAGGGAAAACATGCAGACTCCACATAGACAGCATCCGAGGTCAGAATTAAACGCCCAGTCTCTGCACTGTGAGGCTGGGGCTCTACCAGTGGCACCACTGTACTGCCTTCTTTGCCTCACAATGCCAAAAACCCAGGTTCGATCCTGACCTCAGGTGCTGCCTGTGTGGAGTTTGCATGTTCTCCCTGTGAACATGGGTTTCCTCCGGGTGCTCGGCTTCTGCCCACACCCCAAAGACATGCGTCTGTAGGTTAATTGATCTCTTTAAATTGCCCGAATGTGTAGGGAGTGGATGAGAAAGTGAGATAACGGAAGCAGATAGTGTGAAAGGGTGATTGATGGTCAGCATGGACGCAGTGGGCCGAAGGGCCCGTTTCCACGCTGTATCGCTAAACTAAACTCAAGAAGAGTCCCGACCCACAAAGCAAATCTAAGAAGGGATCTGACCCGACCATCACTCCATGTTCTCCGGAGATGCTGCCTGACCCGCGGAGTTATTCCAGCACTCTGTGTCTTTTTGTTTCAACTAAACTTGACAAGAATAAACATTATAACCAATCAACCGTCTGAAGATCAACTTGGAAGAAATAGAGAGCAGTTAGAATTTATAGTTCACATTGGAACTGGAACTAGAAAAACAGCTGGCAACTTGCAATTAACATTTTTTCAGGAATTAGGGAATAAATAAGGAATAATTGACCTAAGAAGGCAATTACCCCTGGGGCTGTATGCTGGTCAATGTTGTAGATAAAAATGATAAACAGACAGAAACCAGTCATTAGACAATGTTGTGTCATTACAGCTGACTCGTCCAAGATATTCCATCACACATCTGCCTTATTTATTACTGCTGGTGTGAAAACTCATCATGGGGTCAGTCTGATAATCCAGAATAGAATTAACTTTTAGATCCAATGCATCCCATCTGCCAAGATAAAAAAGTTCACATACTTGACCATAAAAATGATTTTGCTGTTGACTGTGCATAAGCAAGTAATAAAATTTCAACTACCCTTATTTATTTTCAGCTTTCGGAACCAACTTTATTCCATGTCAAGCAGCATACACAAACTGTCAAGTACGGAGTTTGTACGTTCTCCCTGCCATCGCGTGGGTTTCATCCCACACTCCAAAGATGTACAGGTTTTTTACGTTGGTTTGTACGTAATTGGCTTTGGTAAAGATTGTAAATTGTCCCCAGTGTGTAGGGTAGTGTTACGTGTACAGGGATCACTGTTCGGCGTGGAGTTGGGAGCCAAAGGCCTATTTCCGTGCCGTCTCTCTAAACTAAACTCCGCTCTCACTTCCATTCAGAGACCATAACAGCCTTTGCAGGTGGGACAGAAGTTTACATGCAAGTCTTCCAACCTCATATATTAAATTGAATGCTACTAATGTGGCTTCCTTTACATCAGCGAGACCTAGCACAGTCTAGTCGACTATTTTGCCAAACACTTGCATTCTGTCTGCCAAGGCCTGCTGGATCTCCCAGGTGCTAAACATTTTAAATCCCCTTCCCATACAACTTTTCTGTCCTTGGCCTCCTCCATATACCAAAGTGAGACCACAAGTAAATTTGAAGAGCCTAATCTTATTCTATTTGAATAGCCTCCAACCCAATGACGTGAAGATTGAATTCTCCAATTCCAAGTCAAAAATCTCTTGCACCCCTGGAAAACACACCCTACTCCCACACTATCCACGTCACCCTGTCCCTTTCCCTTCTTCCACTAAAGGCCCACCACACCATATCCAGTCCTTCATTTCCCTTTTATCCCCTTCTTTTCCTTCCTCATCCCCTTCTGCCCAAATCTCTCCCTGTCATTTATATTTCGCTCCTCCCTTTTCCTTATCTGACTCTTTTGTAATCTTTATTTTTCCATCCATGACTTACTCCACCCCTCTACCAATCACCCCCTTTGCCTGTATCCACCTATTAACTGGTGTGTAAAGGAACTGCAGATGCCGGTTCATACCAAAAATAGGCACAAGGTGCTGGAGTGTATTTCCACCCATCACTTGCCAGGCTTTGCCTGACCCCTACCGCTTTGTTTCAGCTTTTTTCCCCCCTACTCCATCAGTCTGAAGTAGTCCCGACCCTTCATTTCCCTATTAACACAACCTCCAGGTCACAACATTTTACACTTAATTTTCGACTGCGGTACAACTTTGAAATGAATACTCTGAACAAAAGGGTCTGAAGAAGGGTTTCGACCCGAAACGTTGCCTATTTCCATCGCTCCATAGATGCTGCCTCGCCCGCTGAGTTTCTCCAGCATTTTTGTCTACTCTGAACAACATTTTTGAAATAAATGTTTTTGAAATAACATGAGAGCTCATTCTGCCCATTGCATTGGAAAACTTTAACTGCAGCTATTTGCCGAGTCCATTTCTCTGCCATTCCACACACCCTATTAAAATGGTTACTTCTTCAAACATTTATCAAATTCACTTCCCTTTCCATTAATCCTACTTCTACGAGAGGATTCCTTAGTTTACAACAATTTTCACAACTCAAAATTAAAGTAATAAACCTTAAAACAATTTGAACAATATACTTTTTCATCCCACCATTTAGTTTTATGGTTTTGAAACCTCGACCAAATCTTCTCTTTTTCCATTGGAAGTCGTCCCATTTCCACCATCAAAACTCACTCATCCCCATTCGCCCCCATCCCCAAATCTCTTCTGTCCCCAGTTCGTAGAGCTCAACATCCTTCATGCAAATGACTAGCCAAATCTGGGCAAAATATTTTAAGCAATGACTATGCAAACCTAATGGATTTACAAGAGCTCCAGATTTATTACTCATCCATTTATTCCAAGAAACAAGCGTTCACCATTTGGCATCTTGAGCCTGCTCCTGCATTTAATAAAATAGACACAAAATGCTGGAGTAACTCAGCGTGACAGACAGCATCTCTGGAGAGAAGGAATGGGTGACGTTTCGGGTTGAGACCAAGATAGTCACAGGGTCATACAGCATGGAAACAAGTTCCTCGCCCCAACATGCCTATACTGACCAAGATGCCCCATCTACACTACTCCCACCTGCCCATGTTTGGCCCTTATCCCTCTAAACATCTGAAACATTCACCATATTAAATGTTTCCTATTTATGTACTTGTCCAAATGTGTTTTAAATGTTGTTACAGTACCTGCCTCAACTATACCTCCACACCTGTCCTATCCATGTACCGATCTAATCATTTCTTAACCTTTGCGATAGTTCCTGCCTCAACTAACACCTCTGGCAGGTTGTTCCATACACCACCCTTTGTGTGAAAAAGTTATCCTTCAGATTCCTAGTAAAATATTTCCCTTCACCATAAACCAATGTCCTCTAGTTCTCGATTCCCCAACTCTGGGCAAGAGACTGTGCGTCTACCCGATCTATTCCTCTCATGTTTTTATACACCTCTATAAGATCACCCCACATCCTCATTAAGAAAAGATTCCCATCCTGCTCAACCTCTCCCTGTAGCTCATACCCTCGAGTACTGGTAATTTCTCTCTGTACCCTTTCCAATTTGACATCTTTCCTGTAACATGGTGCCCAGAACTGAATATAATACTCTAAACGCAGCCTCACCAATGTCTTATATAACTGCAACATGACCCTCCCAACTTCTATACTCAATAATATGACTGATGAATGCCAAAGCGGCAAAAGCATTTTTGACCACCTGTCATGCCACCTTCAAGGAACTGTGTATCTGCATTCCTAGATACCTCTGCTCTACAACACTCCACAGAGCCCTACCATTCACTGCATAAAGCCTGCCCATGTTAGACTTTCCAAAATGCAACACCTCACATTTTTCTTTATTAAATTCCATTAATCATTCCTCAGCCCACCTGGCCAATCGATCAAGATCCTGCTGCAATTTCTGACATCCATCTTCACTATCTACAATACACCCACTTTTGTATCACCAGCAAACTTGCTAATCTTGCCATGTATGTTCTCATCCAAATCATTGATGTAGATGACAAACAGTATTAGGCCCAGCACCAAACCGCAAGGCACACCACTAGTCACAGGCCTCGAGTCCGAGGAGCAACCTTCCACCATCACCTCTGTTTCCATCCATTGTCAATTTTCTATTCATTCAGCTAACTCTCCTTGGATCTCATGTGATCTAACCTTCCAGAGCTCTATCTACCGTGTGGAACATTATCGAATGCTTTGCTGAACTCCATATATTCAACATTTACAACCCTGCCTTTATCAATCTTTTTGGTCACATTTCAAAAAACTCATATTCGTGAAACACAACCTCCCACATACAAAACCATGTGGACTCTCCCTAATCAGCCCTTCTCTATCTAAATGCCTGTATATCCTATTCCTAATACTCTCTAGTAATTTTCCAACTACTGATATTAAGCTCAGATGCCTATAGTTTCCAGCCTTTTCACCACAGCCCTTCTGGAATAGAGGCACAACATTTGCCACCCTCTAGAGTTCCAGCACCTCGCCTGTGTTTAATGACGACTCGTAAATTTCACCCAGAGCTTCCGCAATTTTCTCTCCAGCTTCCCACCGTGTCCTTGGATATATCTGAGCAGGCCCCGGCCATATGTCTACATTCATTCAAGTCAGGACCTTCCGCACCTCTTTGACCATAATATTGAAAAGAAACACCCAATTTAAGGCTACACAAAAGCAGCACTGAGAGCATACAGCAATGTCAGAGGTAGACTTATCTCTGATCTTGATCCAGACTTAAACCATTGTACATTTTATTTCTCATTTCTCAGTTATTTCTCAGTTGCCAATGGCACTTCTAAAGAGCAAAATAAATTAGCTCCCCAAAAATTCTGTACATTATCACTCTGTACAGTATCAAATTACATTGCCTGGTATTTGTATCTATCAACACTTTGTGAGTGAATTAGTAGCAGCATTTCCCTACATGACAGCAATGTGTGTCTCCTGTTTGAAATTAGCTGAGGAGCACGAAAGAGAGAAGGCAAGGCAAGGCAAGTTTATTTATATAGCACCATTCATACAAGCTGCAATTCATAGTGCTTTACAAAAGAAACAAGAGAATAACATAGTTTAAAAACATTGCAGAACCACAATACAACACAGGACAACAGAATAGCCAATAAGCCAATTGCATGAATAGTAAAACAAAATCACTAAAATATTAAGGCGATTTTAAAAGCACATAAAAGGGTTAAAACTAGAAGATTAAAATTACCCGCATGTTGGGTCATGAAAAAACTACATCAAACAACAGTGTCTTTAGGCCTGACTTAAATGTGGTTACAGTCTGTGCACACCTCAGGTGTTCAGGGAGCCTGTTCCACAGGTGTGGAGCATAGAAACTGAATGCTGCTTCAGCCCTTTTTGTTCTGACCCTGGGAACACAGAGTAAACATGTCCCCGAAGACCTGAGGAGTCTAGGTGCCTCATAAACAACAAGTAGGTCAGAGATGTATTTTGGACCCAGACCATTTAGAGCCTTGTATGCCAGTAACAGAATTTTAAAATCTATCCTTTTACACACATGGAGCCAGTGCAAAGATTTAAGGACAGGTGTAATGTAGTCCATTTTCTTGGTGTTGGTTAAGACTCTGGCATCGGCATTCTGGATAAGCTGCAGTTGTTTAATTGATTTTTTACTGAGACCTGTAAAGATACTATTACAATAATCTAACCTACTGAAGATATATGCATGAACAAGTTTTTCAGTGTCTTCTTTGGACAGAAATCCCTTGATTCTTGCAATTTTTTTTAGATGGTAGTAGGCAGATTTGGTAATAGTCCTTATATGGCTGTTAAAATTCAAATCCGAGATTATAACTACGCCAAGGTTTCTGGCTTTGTCTGTGGTTTTCAATGCAATTGAGTCAAGTTGAGCACTTATCTCTAGCCTTATTTTTTTGGGGCCAAGGACAATAATTTCTGTCTTATTTGCATTGAGCTGGAGGAAATTCTGGTTCATCCACTCATTAATTCGTTTGACACACTGACTCAGTGAGTGTAGGGGACTATGGTCATGCGGTGACACTGTGATATAAAGTTGTGTGTCATCGGCATAAGTATGGTAGGATATGTTAAAATACTCTATGATCTGAGCTAGGGGGAGCATGTAAATATTAAACTAGATGGGTCCAAGAATGGAGCCCTGGGGAACCCCGCATGTGAGTTTTGTATGTTCTGATTCATAATTACCAAGAGAAACAAAATAATCCCGATCTTTCAAGTAGGATTTGAACCAGTCCAGCACAGAACCAGAGAGTCCTACCCACTTCTCCAGTCTGTCAAGTAGTATGTTATGGTCCACCGTATCAAAAGCAGCACTGAGATCTAGGAGTACCAAAACTGAAGCTTTTGATGCATCACTGTTTAGATGTATGTCGTTTAGGACCTTAGTAAGTGCAGTCTCAGTGCTGTGATGTGGCCGAAATCCTGACTGGAAAACATTAAAAATATTGTTTTGGATCATAAAGCTGTAAATTTGTTTATAAACTACCCTTTCAATGATCTTTGCCAGAAATGCTAAATTAGATATGCTCATAGCTGAGGCATCCAGATTAGGCTTCTTCAATAGGGGCTTGATCACTGCAGTTTTTAAGGCTTTGGGAAAATGCCCCAATCGAAGGGAAGAGTTTACTATGTTCAGCACTTTTGGTGCAACACTGTTAAAAATATTTTTAAAGAAGCTTGTGGGCATCAGATCAAGACAGCAGGTAGTGGACTTTAGCTGTTGAACAATTTCAGTCAGGGATGCACAGTCTAAAAGTTCAAAATGTTGTAGATTCATTAGTGAATCTGGAGGCATAAGTGACAAAGCCATGTTCCCTGGGGTGGTGCTACACATTGTTTGTCTTATCTTCAGAATTTTATAACCATATAACCATATAACAATTACAGCACGGAAACAGGCCATCTCGGCCCTTCAAGTCCATGCCGAACAACTTTTTTCTCTTAGTCCCACCTGCCTGCACTCATACCATAACCCTCCATACCCTTCTCATCCATATGCCTATCCAATTTATTTTTAAATGATACCAACGAACCTGCCGCCACCACTTCCACTGGAAGCTCATTCCACACCGCTACCACTCTCTGAGTAAAGAAGTTCCCCCTCATGTTACCCCTAAACCACTGTCCCTTAATTCTAAAGTCATGTCCTCGTGTTTGAATCTTCCCTATTCTCAAAGGGAAAAGCTTGTCCACATTAACTCTGTCTATCCCTCTCATCATTTTAAAGACCTCTATCAAGTCCCCCCTTAACCTTCTGCGCTCCAGAGAATAAAGACCTAACTTATTTAACCTATCTCTGTAACTTAGCTGTTGAAACCCAGGCAACATTCTAGTAAATCTCCTCTGTACCCTCTCTATTTTGTTGACATCCTTCCTATAATTGGGTGACCAAAACTGCACACCATACTCCAGATTTGGTCTCACCAACGCCTTGTACAATTTTAACATTACATCCCAGCTTCTATACTCAATGCTCTGATTTATAAAGGCTAGCATATCAAAAGCTTTCTTTACCACCCTATCTATATGAGATTCCACCTTCAAGGAACTATGCAGGGTTATTCCCAGATCCCTCTGTTCAACTGTATTCTTCAATTCCCTACCGTTTACCATGTACGTCCTATTTTGATTTGTCCTGCCAAGGTGTAGCACCTCACATTTATCAGCATTAAACTCCATCTGCCATCTTTCAGCCCATTTTTCCAACTGGCCTAAATCACTCTGTAGACTTTGGAAATCCTCTTCATTATCCACAACACCCCCTATCTTGGTATCATCTGCATACTTACTAATCCAATTTACCACCCCTTCATCCAGTTCATTGATGTACATGACAAACAACAAAGGACCCAACACAGATCCCTGAGGCACCCCACTAGTCACCTGCCTCCAACCCGACAAACAGCCATCCACCATTACTCTCTGGCTTCTCCCATTCAGCCACTGTTGAATCCATCTTGCTATTCCTGCATTTATACCCAACAGTTGAACCTTCTTAACCAACCTTCCATGAGGAACCTTGTCAAAGGCCTTACTGAAGTCCATATAGACAACATCCACTGCTTTACCCTCGTCAATTTCCGTCAATATCAGTGAAGAAATCTGCAAAGTCATTACACGACTTGCTGGACAGGAGCTCAGGAGGGAGTGATGACGAGGGGTTTGTCAGTCTATCGACAACGGCAAATAATGTGCGGGAATTATTATTTTTGTTGATAACCTCTGAGAAAAAGGACTGCCTTGCCCCTTTCAATTCCTGATTATAGATACGGAGGCTGTCCTTGTAGATGTCGTAGTGGACCTGTAGTTTGGTTTCTCGCCACCTACGTTCGGCCTGTCTACACTTTGTTCTTTGGGATCTCACTGCTGTGGCATTTCTCCATGGTGACTTTTTCCTTCCAGATAAAACCTTGGTCTTTAGTGGTGCAATAGCATCAATAAGAGTCGTAACATTGGAGCTGAAACCATCCACAAGGTCATCGACAGAGGCCGAGGGCAGAGTTGGTGATGGTGTAAAGGCCTGAGTGAACAATGTGCCGGTGTTTTCATTGATACAACGCCTTTTGATCACCTCTGGTTCTTTTCTGATACTGCTAGCACAGGTTGTCATTTTAAAAAATACACAGTGGTGATCAGAAAGAGCAACATCAGTCACCATAACATCAGAAATGTCGAGACTCTTTGAAATAATCAGATCCAATATATGCCCCCTATTGTGAGTCGGCTCTGTTACGTGCTGATACAGTGCAAAATTGTCCAGAGTGTTCAGGAGCTCTTTTGCACCTCCATCCTCAGCATTATCTATGTGAATATTGAAATCACCCGTTAAGACCACACAATCAAAATCAATGCATACGATGGACAGTAATTTGGCAATCTCATCAAAAAACTGTGCATCATATTTTGGTGGCCTGTAAATAGTTAAAAGTATTGTTCGCTGGGGAGAACTCAGCTGAACAGTGACATATTCAAAGGAGTTGAAATTTCCACAAGACATTTTCTTGCATTGTAAAGTCTCCTTATATAAAATGGCAACTCCGCCTCCTTTTCTGTGCATTCTGACTTCATTCATAAAAATAAAACCAGGAGGTGCTGATTCAATCAAAACTGTGTCATTATTATTTACACTTAACCATGTTTCTGTTAAAAAAATAAAATCAAGATTGTGCTTAATAATAAAATCATTGATTAAAAATGACTTGCCTACTAGTGATCTAATGTTCAATAGTGCCATACTTGTGTTAACAGCATGATTTGCATCAGTTGGCAGAGGTGTGTAGTCCACCGGCCGCAGATTGTCCACACAGACTCCAGCGCCCCTGTTCCTCCTCTCTCGGGTACAGTGCAGCTGGAACGCCGGGCAAACACGATCAAAGATGGTCAGCTGACGCGACAGGTCTGGGAGAAGTAGACGTGAGGTGCCCGGGTGAGCCAGCCGGAGGAATGATAGCCCCGCACCGGGAGTAGCCGGCAGGCAGAGTGGAGGTGAAGGGTCTGGGTAAACCAACCGGAGGCACGACGGCCTCGCACCGGGACCAGGAGGCGCCAACAGCCATGATGCAGGAGACGCACATGCCGAAATTGAGCAGGAGTGAGAGCGGGCGAGCCTTCTCATCCTCACCGAGACACCTGCCCGTTTTCTCCGTCTCCTGGCTCGCCTGCGCCTACGAGGACAGCTGCAGCACGTATCCACGGCTCCCTCAGAAGAGGCCCGATGTACCGCCCCCGCCTCGAGGCTTCGAGAGCACGCCGCCGAGGCACCAATGTCCAGCAACGTTTGGCGGTCGTAAAAAACAAATGATTGTACACTGTGCATACACAGTGGCATGCACAGTGATACTAACAAGAACAGGAAAAACATAGGTGGCAGTGAGCAGAGACGGCGGGCAGCCGGGAACAGGTAAGGCACGGCCATCTTGGAACCTATAACCTAGAAAGGGACAGTATGTGGAGGCCAGGACATTGGGTATTTTCAACACAGAGATTGATGGGTTCTTGATTAGTCAGGGGGTCAAGGTTACGGGGGAAAGGGGGTTGAGGGGAAAAATAGATGAGCCAAGATCGAAATTATCAAAGCAGACACGATGGGCAAAATGGTCTAACTCTTCTCTTCTGTCTTATTGAATAAACATGAAAAAGCTAGAGAATAAGTATGAGAGGGGGAGAAACTGGCATTTGCAAATTCAATAGATCATGTCATAGGAGCAGAATCTGAACATTCAGCACCGTGTCTACTCCACCATGCGATCAAGGCTGATCTATTTTACCCTCTCAACCCCAGTCTCCTGTCTTCTCGCCATAACCGTTGAGTTCTACCAGAATATACAGTCAAATGGATGTCTTTGGCTCATGATCCATTTAAGTCACACAGTGGGAAACTTGCATTCATTCTTGTCACTTCCAAAGTACCTTGTACCACCTCCCACTTCCGCCAGTTGCCAAACAAGCTGGTGCCATGTGATATACTTTCGGTTGCAGAAGCAGAGAGAGCGGGCCTGGTCCTCGTGCACCGTGTGTGGGGCCGGGGGCTCTCGGGTCTGTGAATTCCCACATTTAAACCCCCTCTCCCCAACGCCGCGTTACTTCCCTCCCGGTCTTGGGTTAAACTTTATCTCCCCCCCCCCCCCCCCCCCTCAATTATAGCTGACAATCAGCAATAACTGACACCATCCTCCCCCAGGTCCATTATTGGGAGGATTTAATATATTCCAATTCTCTCCCAGCTGGGCATCAGTCAGTTCATCACATTTTGCAAACTTTGCTGGACATAAAATTCCATTAACTGTGCTCCCGCCCAGGTAAAGTCTACCACCAACTTCTGGTCCTGAAATGGCTCAATGATACATTCTCATTCAATTCTCTTCATCCCCCACATTCTACACCCAGGCGAACACTCCGTCAACTGTGGTCTCTCACGTTCCCACTCAGATGTGTATCTCACTGCTTCTATTCCTTTGGCAGCAAAGGATGCACTCATTGCCTGCATTCTCTCTCCTTCTCCCCCGCCCTTCCCCCAACTCCACCCCACGTCCAGTACCAATTTTTCTCAAATAGCCACAAGATGCTGGAGTAACCCAGTGGGTCAGGCAGCATCTCTGGAGAAAAAGAATAGATGACATTTCAGGTCAGAACACTTCTTCAGACTCACATCTAAAGAAGGGTTCTGACTCAAAACATCACCTATTCCTTTTCTCCAGAGATGCTGCCTGACCCGAGTTCCTGCAGCATCTTGGGTCTATCTTTGGTATAAACCATCAACTGCAGTTCCATGCAACACTGCAATTTGTAAGCTTCCTTATCCACTTCTGCCAGAGCACGCTTCTCAAGTGGTTGGAGAGCTTTCTATATCGAAGCTACTATAAAATCTTCTAGCTTTAAATTTGTTGTACTTATTTGTAATAGGTTACAAAAGAAAAAAAACAATAAAACACTCCCATGCCAACCATAGCAGCTTATTAACTTAGCTCTGTGTGTTGCTTCATAAAACAGTACAGCATAGGAACCGGAGGGGAAACTTTTCACACAAAGGGTGGTGGATGTATGGAACGAGATGGCGGCAGAGATAGTTGAGGCAGGTAGTATAGCAACGTTGGTATATAGATAGGTTTAGAGGGATATGGACCAAACGCAGGCAGGTGGGACTAATGTAGAAGGGCCCGTCTACATTTATAGGCCTGCTTATATTTTCAGGCAAAGTTGGTTTGTTGACCAAAGGAAGTGGGGGGGGGGGGGGGGGGGGGGGGGGTGGGGGGAAGACAACCTATCCTCATTAATGGAGCTGCTGTAGAGAAGGTCGTTAGTTTTGAGTTCCATGGCATCCTTATCACCAGCAATCAAATCTGGCCCTGTCACATCCACGTGGAGAACAGGAAAGTGCCTAATTGACTTACTTTTGCCTCCGAAATGATTTGTCATCTCTGAGGGTTTATCGAACTTCTACAGATGCGCTATTGAAAGTATTCTGACGGCATGCATCTCAGCCTGGTGTGGCAACTGCTCTGCTCTTGATCTCCTGAACCTGAAGACAGTGGTGAACACAGCCCAGTCCATCCCAAGCTCTTCACCTCCTTCCACCCAGTCCATCTTCACCATGCTTTGTTTTGGAAGGCTTAAGTATCATCGAGGATGCCAGTAATTCCCATTTCCCTCTTCTACCTGTATGTAGGAAGGAACTGCAAATGTTGGTTTAAACCGAAGATAGACATAAATTGCTGGAGTAACTCAGCCGGACAGGCAAAGTCAAAGTCAACTTTATTCGTCACATGCACCCAAAGGTGCAGTGAAATGAATTTGCCAGCAGCGATACACTTAAAAAGAACACACGATACACAATAAGATTTAACACAAACATCCACCACAGCATTCTTCACTGTGGTGGAAGGCAACAAAGCTCAGTCAGTCCTCCTCCTTTGTTCATCCGTGGTCGGGGCCATGAACCCTCCTCAGTAGATCGGAGCACTTATTCTGGCGATCCCCAGCAAGGATCCCCGACTCCGGATTGTAAGTCCACGCCATGCCCACGGCTAGAAGCTCCGCAGACCACAGCCCCACAATACTAAAGTCACCAGGCCAGCGATCAGAGCACTCCTCTCTGGCGACCCTCGGCAAGGGTTCGCCCCGTTCCGCGATGGAAAAGTCCGCGTTGCGCCTGCGCTGATGCTCCGGGCCCGACTCCGGGGAAGGTCACTCCAATCCATGCTGTTAGACCGCGAGGGAGACAACATGGAAAAAGTCGCCTCTCTGTCGAGGAGGTGACCGAAAGCGGTTCCCCCAGACTGTAGAAGTCTGAAGAAGGGTCTCGACCCGAAACGTCACCCATTCCTTCTCTCCAGAGATGCTGCCTGTCCGCTGTTATTCCAGCATTTTGTGTCTATCTCCCTCTTCTACCAGGGAGAAGATACAGGAGCTTGAAATCTCGTATTTCCAGGCTTAAGAACAGCTTCTGCCACACTGTCTTCCGACTGCTGAACCAATCACCAATGTTACACCATGCCTGGGGTTCCTGACATGCACTCTTAACACAACCTTGTTGGCTATTCCATTATTGAATTTAATATACTTATCCACCATTCGGTTTTTCAACGACAACCCTGCACCACTACTGCATATATACTGTTTACTCTGTGAACTTCAGAACAAGGACTTGCATTGCACCCTGGTATAAATCACATTACAATACATAATAGACTACAGATTAGTGTATCACAGTCAAGATACAAGAGGTAAAAGTCAAAGATCCTATAGCGAGCAAGATAGTCCACTCGACGAAAAAGACGTAGTACGGGCATGGGCCGATTCATGGTTAATTTTCGGCCCCATTTCCGTAATCGGCTTCCGTCTCCGCACCAAAGATCCCATAGCGGAGCAGAAATACTCGTGCGGAGACGCAAGCCGGTTACGGAAACATCCTTGTAAAAATCAAGGATCTTTGGTACAAATCTACTCCTCATTTTCTTTCTGCCTCTCTGCCTCACAATAAAAAGCAAAAAGACGCCTATCTTCCTTCCACAGCGTGTGCGAAGTCTGGCCCGATTAGCACGGCTGGGACGCCAGGGTAAAGTTGCGGGGAGGTTTGCAATGTATTTTTACGTTACGTTGTCTGAGCCTTGAGTCCGAAATAAAGTTTATCATTATATATAAAAATCTGGAGAAATATATACATGTGCATGTTATATGATTATATACATCTATATCACATTCATATACGTATGTGTGTTCTTTCCTACACAAACTAATCAGTTGTATGCTCGCTGAATAAAACCATCCTTAAGTTATACATTATTTTTTAATCTAGCTCAAAACAATTTTTATTTTGTTAAGTATTTCATTTAGATAAATTGTTCCCCTGCAACGCTGATTACATTACGAGTGGGATATACAAAGTCGGGTCGGGTTACTGAAATGGCCGAAGAAATGACCCACATTCCGCTCCGTTATGTACGACACGTCAGCCCATTGGATTTAGCAGGAGTGGACTATCTTGCTCACTATAGAATCTTTGGTAAAAAGCTGTGTTATGTTAATGAACACAAATTGGTAAGAATTATCAAGATGATCGTGTGAGTTTCTATACCGCTCCAGCACATTCCAGAAGCAAGTGTTCTGTACTAAAGTATTGTGTGTGCAAAATATAAAACTATTATAATCTATTCTTCATATAATTTGTCCGAAAGTCATCTAATAGGTTACCCAAATTACATTATAACAAAGGCACATCTGTCACAACTAGTCAGGCATCCAACTAGTTCCGCAGTTTGCATCCTTCTATCCCCTCCTCATCATCTTTTCCCCAGCCAATAATGGGCCATAATGGGCTCTAGCCATCCTTGGTCATCTGTGCCGGCCCTGCTTTGTTCTGGCCTTTTCTTACCTCCAGCTCCCTCCTTTCTATTTTCAGTCTGGAGTAGGGTCAAGACCTGAAATGTCACCACTCGACATCCATTTACATGTTAAAACAGGGATCAATATCAACATTTAAAAGACATTTGGACAAGTACATGGATAGGAGAGGTTTAGAGAGCTGTGCACTAAATGCTGACAGGTGGGACAAGCGCAGATGGGGCATCTTGGTCTGCATGAGTAAGTTGGGCTGGAGGGCCTGATTCCGTGCTGTATAACTCTGTGACACTCCATTGCTGTCATTTAATGACAGCGAGGATCACAATTAATATAAATAAATCCACTGTAATCAGCCTATCTCCACACATTATGAAAACTGTTACTCAGTTAACACTTTGTTCATACCTCTCAGTTTTAATCACAGAAGATGTTAAAATCTGCAAATTTGAACTCTACTTCCATGATTAATCTGCACTTTAGTTTAGTTCAGAGATATAGCGCGGGAACAAGCCATTATGCCCATCAAGTCCGCGCTGGTCAGCGATCACCAGTACACTTGTTCAGTGTTTAAGTACTTGTTGAAACATAGAAATTAGGTGCTGGAGTAGGCCATTCGGCCCTTCGAGCCTGCACTGCCATTCAATATGAACATGGCTGATCATCAACTCAATAACCCGTACCTGCCTTCTCTCCATACCCTCTGATCCCCTTAGCCACTAGGGCCACATCTAACTCCCTCTTAAATATAGCCAATGAACTGGCCTTAACAACCCTCTGTGGCAGAAAGTTCCAGAGACCCACCACTCTCTGTGTGAAAAAAGGCCTTCTCATCGCGGTCCTAAAGGATTTCCCCCTTATCCTTAAGCTGTGGCCCCTTGTCCTGGACCTCCCCAACATCGGGAACAATCTTCCTGCATCTAGCCTGTCCAACCCCTTAAGAATTTTGTAAGTTTCTATAAGATCGCCTCTCAATCTCCTAAATTCTAGAGAGTATAAACCGAGTCTATGCAGTCTTTGTTCATAAGACAGTCCTGACATCCCAGGAATCAGTCTGGTGAACCTTCTCTGCACTCCCTCTCTGGCAATAATGTCCTTCCTCAGATTTGGAGACCAGAACTGTACGCAATACTCCAGGTGTGGTCTCAATGCCAATGCTTTGGATGGACCAAGTGTTTTTTTCTATTACTGGTGAGCTCTGCTTCATGCTGAAAGAAAGTTTAATATGCAGCATGCTGACCACATTAGAGGTACACCAATCAGGAGTAGGCAGGGTGGGACAGTGGATCAGCGGTAGAGTTGCTGCCTCACAGCACGTGGGTTTGATCCTGACGACGGGTACTGTCTGTATGGAGTTTGTACGTTCTCCCAGTGACCACATGGGCTTTCCCCGGGTGCTCCGTCTCCTCCCACATTCCAAAGACGGACAGGTTTGGAAGTTAATTGGTTTCTGTAAATGATCCCTAGTGTGTAGGACAGAAAGAGTGTATGGGTGATCACTGGCTTGTAGGTTAATTAGCTTTGATAAAAAAATTGTAAATGGTCCCTTGTGTGTAGGACAGTGTTAGTGTACGGGCGATTGCTGGTCGGCGCGGACTTGGTGGGCCGAATGTCCTGTTTCCACGCCGTCTCTAACATAAAAGCAGCTGGGGAACATTTACAAGCCTAATCTCTGTATCATTTTCGTTTCATTTCTCTCTACACAATCCATTTTAGGAGGAACATTCTTTTGTGCAACTCACTGAGATAGTGTGATCAAATTCCTTTTGTAGTTTCCTTCGTGTCTGCCAGAGTTCTCCAGCGGGGGCAAGGCAGCTACTCTGTAGACTTCCAAGGTCACCATTATTGTGGTGAAGGAACATTCATTCTCCCTTTACCCAAGGCAAAATTACACACACACTGCTGTCCTGAGTCTTCCATTACCCTCATTAAACCCTCATTTTAACAGACCACCTTATAACGGATTTCAGTTATAGCAGATGGATCTACAGGTGCTTCAGACACAACCCCTGGCTTGCAAGGTGCACCAGCGAGTCTTTCTTCACTGGCTTCTGCCCCGTCTGATTGATGCTGCTCAACTTGTAGCCCCTGGGGACAGCACTTTCTTTGGTAGCCCCAAAGTGAAGCGCTCGGACTATATGAGGCTCCCTCCCTCTCCTCTCACCAGCGGCGCTTCTTCCTATTGTTCCGATGAAGACAAGTTTGTGGATCCTCAACCTTCCTCTTCCAATGTCCACAATCAGCTCTTTAGTTTTAATGACGTTGAGAGCAAAGTTGTTGTACTGACACTGTTGAGTCAGTCGGTCGATTTCCCTCCAATATTCTGACTCATCGTCATCTGTAATTTATCCAACAGCGGTGGTGTCGTCAGTGAATTTGATGATGGGAGTTGGAACTGTGCCTGGCTACACAGTGGCGACTATAGAGCGAGTAGAACAGGGGTCAGAGCAGGCAGCCTTACGCTGCTCCTGTGCTGATGGTTATCAAGTAGGAAGTACTGTTGCCAATTCGTACAGATTGTGGTCGATAGATGAGGAAGCCAAGAATTTAGTTGTAGAGGGAGTTTGGTTGGAGTTCCATGTGCTTGGTAACAAGTTTGTGGGGGGGGGGGGGGGGGGGAAGATGATGGTGTTGAATGCTGAGCTGTAGTCTATGCACAACAGCCTGACGTGCGTGTTTCAATTGTCCAAGTGGTGCAGGGTAAAGTGGAGAGCCAGTGAGATTGCATCCACCGTTTACCTGTTGTGGTGGTAAGCAAATGGTAGTGTAATTGTATGCTTACTTTGTAAAGAACGGCAAGCATTGTGTGTGAAATTGATGAGTTTTGTTTAAGAACTTTATTTGAAAAAAATTGATGGAGAAGAAAGAAGGAGAACAAGGTGAAGAATAATTTGAGTATCCTCCCCCCCCCCCCCCCCCCCCCCGGACAGCAATACGAGCCCAACGCAGGCAAATGGGACTAGCTTATATGGAGATAGGCCTGAGGGCCTGTTTCCAAACTATAAATTGTTTTTCCCCCTCACATCCACGATTTTTGTTTGGTCCATGTGTTCTAGTGACAGCACCAACATTTTTTTGTCTATCCAAACTACTCCAAAAGTGGTAGTGGTAGCAAGCTGCCTTCTTGAATCATTAGTACATCTCAGGATCTCCCACAACATGGCTGGAACAAGAACCAGGATGGCGAAGGAACACCAATTTTCTTCCGTGTGAGGCTGGAGGGGAATTCTGCAGGTAGTGATGTTCCCTGCTCTTCCCTCTCCTCTTTTGCACAGGTGATCATGGGTTTGGGAGATGCCAGAGGAATAAGCATCAAAATGATCAAAGTAGAAGTAAACAATGGATGTGTACAAGGGAAGTTTTCACTGGAGTGGCAGAGGTTGAGGGGAGACTTGAAACTTCAGACAGAGCATGGAAAGAGGCTCTTCGGCACACCAAGTGCGTCCACCAGTGATCACCCCCGTACACTAGCACTATCCTGCACACTAGGGACAATTAACCATTTATAGAAGCCAATTAGCCTACAAACCTGTACATCTTCAGAGTGTCGATGGAAATCAGAGCACCTGGAGAAAACCCACATGGTCACAGGGAGAATGTACAAACTCCGTACAGACAGCACCCGCAGTCAGGATTGAACCTAGGTCTTTACCGCTGCACGATTGTGCTCCCCGATAGAAGTTCATACAATTATGAGCGGAACAAATAGGGTAGACAATCAGAACTGCTTTCCCCGGTGTGAAAATGTCATAGATTAGAGGGTAGGGGATTCAGGTCAGAGGAGGAATGTTTAAAAAGATGTGCGGGGCAAGTTTTCTTTTAACAGAAGGTGGCAGGTGTCTGGAATGCAATGCTGATGCAGTGGTGATGGAGGCAGATACATTAGTGGTTTTAAGAAGCTTTTAGATAGGCACATGGACATACAGGGAATGGATCACGTGCTGGCAGATGTGATTCATTTAACTTGCCATCATGTTCGGCACAGATATCATGTATAGATTGATCTGACCCTCTTGCTAAATATCAAAGTTTCAGCAAACCTCATGTTCTCTTATTGAGTTGAAATAATATTTTAAGTTTGATGGCACACTGATAAAATAAATATCTTCAATTAATTTATTGATGAGATTTCAGTTGCTTTCGTTGAAACAAGATTGGAATAATAATCAAACTGCAACTTATCGAAGTGTTCAACCATGCACTCCGTCTGACAAGTTAATCACACCTTTTGCCAACAATGTTGCTTCAAAATGACATTATTACATTCAAACAACAATCTGACAAAAAAAAGGCACAGTGCTGGAGTAACCCGACGGATCAGGCAGCATCTCTGGGGAACATGGATAGATGATATTTCGAGTCGGATCCCTACTTCAAACTGATTGTTGTGGGAGGAGAACGGTGGGTTTGTCTACCACCCCCCCCCCCCCCCCCCACTTCCTCTCTCACCACCTCAACCCAGCTTTTTTGCCCTCCCTCCATCACAATCAGCCTGAAGAAGGCTCCTGGCCGGAAAGGTCACCTAGCCATGTTCTCCAGAAATGCTGCCTGACCCGCTAAGTTACTCCAGCACTTTATGCCTTTTTTTGTAAACCTACACTTGCTGTTCACGGCAGCACAGTAGTGCAATAGTGGAGTTGCTGCCTCACTGCGCCAGAGACCCGGGTTTAATGCTGACTACGGGTGCTGTCTGTATGGAATTTGTACGTTCGTCCAGTGACCACGTGGGTTTCCTCTGGGTGCTCCAGTTTCCCACCACACCCCAAAGACATACAGGTTTTATAGGTTAATTATGTAGCCTAAAATTGTCTCCAGCGTGTGTAGGTTAGTGTGCAGGATGATTGCAAGTCAGCACAGACTCGGTGGACACCTTATTGTCCAATTTAACAAGTCACTATCTCAACGTTTAAATCATAAATATCAGCATTAATGTTGGCTCTTTCAGAAGAACCATTTCAAAACTTGCACATGAAATGTTGCAACGGGAAAATGAAGGTGCCGATAGAACACAAGCATTTCACTATGTGGGAGTTTTTGAAACTGTTAGCCGAAACCCCAGTGGAATACTATTAATATTTACTTTGCAAACCACAAATTACTAGTGCTCAGACCACAATATGCAAATATAATCCAGATTGCCTATTTCTCTTACCTCAGCCTCCTACTCCTACTGTAGAAAGTCAGATAAGGGCTTAATTTTCTTCTCTATTAGTTTGCGCAATTCAATGATCTCATCTGCAGATCAAGAGAAGAACCCAAATTTGCTGGCTTTAGATAAACTGCTGGCAGGAAACAGAGGTCCAAACATTCAACAAAATGCAACACACACCAGTTATTCTGCTGTTAAACAGGCTTTTGGATAGGCACATGCATTAGCAGGGAGTGGAGGGAAACAGGTTATGTGTAGGCAGGTAAGAGTTGGTCTTGGCATTATGTTCAGCACAGACATTATGGCCTAAAGGGCCTGTTCCTGTGCTGTACTTTTCTATATTTATGTTCTAAAATGTAGACTGTTCCATTACACTTGCCAATTGGGGATTGGGGGTATGGAAATACTCTGTTGGGACTGTTTGCAAGAAAAAGGATTTCACTGTGTTAGCACTTTGCACTTGTGACTACAAAAGCACCGTTGAACATCAAATGGAGCATATCCAGTTTTTTCAGAAACCAAACATATATTTCAATAAACTAGAATATAAACAATTTCTCTGAGCTCTGCAGCCTGTTCCTTTGGTCCGATCTCTCGGAACAGATAGTTAAGACGAACTAAGGAATTGCAAAGTTTACCCAAAGAAAATAAATTTGCCTCAGAATTTGCATACTTAACTAAAAATAAACAGGGCCCTTTGATTCAACTCATCCATGCCTACCATGACGCCTGCCTATGGCAAACCCGTATGCCTGCATTAAACCCCTCTGCCTTTACTGCTTTGCTTTCTTAGAATCTATCCAAATGTCTTTTAAGCATCCACTTCCACCTCTTCCTCTGGCAGCTGCATCTCACACACTAGGGACAGCTCACAGTGCATGGGATAGATCCAGCATCTGGGGGAAACCCACACAGCCACAGGGAACCTCGTGGAACCACAGGAAACTGCGAACTTAGGTCTCTGGCGCAGTACGGTAGCAACTCTACCACAGCGCCACTATGTAGTCCCAAGGTATTGTGTATTTTGTGTCCTAAAAGCCCCTGTTCCATTTAGGAAACCTGAACGCAAACCTCTGGTGACCTTGCGCCCCACCCAAGGTGGGGGGGGGGGGGGGGGGAAGGGGGAAGGGGGAGAGGCGGGAAGAAGGAGTGGAGACAGTTTTAAGAAGTTTAATAAAGTTAGCGGGTATTTTACCTTCCGGTGGATCTTCTAGGTCCTGAAAACCAAAGATCCTATAGGATCTTTGCTGAAAACTCCAATGAGCCAATCAAAATGGCCGGTCAGCGAAGGAGATTGCCTTCGACTGCCTGCAAGTAAATAGCAACCCCACTCCACTGGCTTCGACCAAACGGCAACCTATTTTTAGTCGAGCCCGGTTTTGATTTTGTTGAATGAATCGCAGAAACATAGAAGAAACCTGGACTACTCGGAAACCACTTTCGACCATTAGGGAGAGTGACAAAAACCTCTGGGATCCTCACGGAAACCTTCGGTGGGGCGCAAGGTCACCAGAGGTTTCCGTTCAGGTTTCCTAAGTGGGACAGGGGCATTATTGTTTATTGTTCAGTGCATGTTTGTTGGCTGTGTTTCCAATAGTACTGTACATACTAACCTTCATTCAGTTATAGCGGACAACTAGTAACAACGGGCATCATCTACCCCTGTGTGGTCCGTTTTAGCGAGGGTTTACAGTATTCTGCCCTTTGACCCACTCATCCATGCCTACCATGACACCTGCCTTTGCCAAACCCATTTGCCTGCATTAAACAATATGCCATTACTCCTTTCCTATCCAAGATCTATCCAAATGTCTTGAAGCATTGCAATTGCACCCACCTCCACCTCTTCCTCTGGCAGCTTGTTTTTTATAACCACCACCCTCTGTGGAAAAGTTGCCCTTTTTAAATCTTCCGCCTCTCACTTTAAATCTATTCCCCCCAGTTTTGGATTACTATATAAGAAATATCAAGAGTCAAGAGTGTTCTTTTGTTCCGAAACAGAACAATAAAATTCTTAGTTGCAGCACCTCAACAGGTTTGTAAATACAATACTCAATAGATAATCTAATAAACAAACAAAGAAAAGCTCAATTAATTTTTAAAAAGCAATATGGTGCAAAAACAAAGGAATGGCCAAAGTCCCCATCCACCCTATAGATTAGGATCAGACAGGAAAGTAATTAAATAAGGCAAAACACAAATTGCTGGAGAAATTCAGCAGGTCAGGCAGCCTCTCTGCAGGGAATGCACAGACGATAATTCGGGTCAGGACCAGTCAGTCTTCAGTCAAATGCTGCCTGACCTTATGAGTTTTTCCAGCCCTTTGTGGACTGATCACAATTTCAGCATCTGCAGTTCCTTGTGTCTCCAATTAAATAGAGCAGCCTGCGTCACTAAATAGGTAAACAACATTTTAATAGGATAGGAGCAATAACTACATTAGTGCCATTTTAAGGTATGACTGAGCAGGAAGGCAGTGGAAATCTTAGAACAGTGGGAAATCAGCTACAATGCTGAGAACTACATGCTGTACTCTGCATCTTTCCCTTTGAACTTGAGGTTGAAATCGTATTTTGGTCATAAGGTCATTAGTTAAAACAAATGTAGGTCCCTTGCAGTCAGAAACAGGCGAGTTGATCATGGGGAACAAGGATATGGCGGACCAATTGAATAACTACTTTGGTCCCGTCTTCACTAAGGAAGACATAAATAATCTGCCAGAAATAGCAGGGGACCGCGGGTCAAAGGAGGAATTGAGTGAAATCCAGGTTAGTCGGAAAGTGGTGTTGGGTGTCCCAGATAGGACAATGACATTCTTGCTTTACTTCAGCACAACAGAATATTGTAGGCATGAATACAGAACATATCAGTGAGTCCATGTGCCATTATATAATAAATATATACACACATCAATTAATAAGCAGATAAAGTGCAAATAAACAGATAATGGTCTATTAAATCTATTTCTGCCTTAAAAATATCTATCGACTTGGCCTCCGCATCTTTCTGTGGCATTTATGTATAGTGGCACAGCAGTAGAGTCCCAGGTCCGATCCTGACTATGGGTGTTGTCTGTACACAGTTTGCAGGTTTTCCCTATAACCGAGTGGGCTTTCTCCGGGTGCTCCAGTTTCCACCCCCATTCCAAAGACGTGCAGGTTTGTTGGTTAATTGGCTTCTGTAAATTATCCTTAGCATGTAGAACTTGGGTGTGGGTGATCGCTGGTTGGCACGGACTCAGTGGGCAGAAGGGTCTGTTTCCATGTTGTATCTCTAAACTAAACTTTATCTGATCTCTTTGGATGACACGCAAAGCAAAGCTTTTAACTGTAAAAATACATAAAAAACAGTGCAGCTCAAGAACAGGGCATTTGGCACACAATGTCTGTGCCAAACATGATGCCAAGGCCAACTCTTATCTGCCTGCTTATGATCCATACCCTTCCCATCCATGTGTCTATCTAAAAGTCTCTTGATACACATGACAATAATAAACCTAAACCTAAGAGTCAGGCAACATTTTAATCTATTCCAGAAGGAATTCTAAAAACATTTGGCAGAATGCTCAATGATTTTTAGAAACTTGTGGAGGCACGAACTTTGCAGCAGGAAAAACCTCCGACATGCTTGGCTTGGTTCAACTTAATGAAATTGTCACGACCTCCAGTCAGTAATTAAACAGACTAACTCATCACCATCCAGCTTCCAGCACCTGGAATATCTAACAAAAGTCAGACAACTAATTAATATTGGTACAAAATTTCAAGCTAGTCACAGGGCCTTTTTTGCAGGTCATTGAGCATACAGCATAAAAACAGATCCTTCAGCCCAACTCATCCATGCTGACCATGATGCCACATCTAAGCTTGTCCCATTTGCCTGCATTTTGGCCAATGTCTCTCAAACCCTTTCCCATCCAAGTCACAAGGCAAGAGGAACCAACCACCATTCCCATACCCTCATTCTCACGTTTTAAATAGCACACCCTGTCTCTTTCCTGTGCCACCCCACCCCACGCTGGTGTGTACCCACTAACCCACCCACCCCTCCCGTTCCACCCATACCCTCAGCTTTACTTTCACTCCTCTTCTCCTTATCTGACACCCCGTTGTCTCCCTTTCATCTCTAAACTGTCACCACCCACCTGCCAATAAACTCTCCTCCTCACCCATGTTCACTTAACACTTGCCAGACGTTGCCCCGTTCCCACCAATCTTTTCGGTCCCCGACCCAAAAGCAGATTCCCTGACCCAAAAGCTATCCTGTCTAATCCCTCCACAGATGCTGCCCGACTCACTGAGTTACTCCAGCACTTTGCGTTTTGCTCGAGATTCCCGCACCAGCAATTCCTTGCGACTCCCATACTTTGTACCTCATCCTAACAGACAGCCCCATCTCCTTCGTAGAGGACAGACATTTCACACTTCAAGTTGCAGCCATTTGGGGGTTATCTCATTGAAACATCGAATAGTGAAAGGCATGGATAGAGTGGATGCAGAGAGGATGTTTCCACTAGTGGCGAGTCTAGGACTAGAGGGCACAGCCTCAGAATAAAAGAACGTACCTTTAGAAAGGAGAGGAGGAGGAATTTCTTTGACCAGAGAGTGTCAAATCTGGTATTCATTGCCATAGACAGCTGTGGAGGCCAAGATATCGGATATTTTTAAAACAGAGATTGACAGGTTCTTGATTAGTAAGGGTGTCAAAGGTTATGGGGAGAAGGCAAGAGAATGGGGTTGAGAGGGAAAAATAGATCAGCCATAATCAAATCGCGGAGCACGCTCGATGGGCCGAATGGCCTAATTTTGCTATGCCTTACAAACTTATGTGAAGCGTCAAAGTAAAGACTGTACAACTAACCTTCACCACTACAATTTCTAGCAGTCGCTTTAAGATACCAATTAGCAAATCAAAAAAGAATTTGAAATTATAGAGCAACTTTCACACCTTTCAAGATATCCCAAGGTATTAACAGCCAAGGTCACACGAGGTAAACTCAGCAGCGCATCTATGCACATCAAGGTGTCAGAGCAAAGCAATAAATAACCAAATAATCTATTTTAGGAAGACGCAAAGTGGGATAAATTGCACCCAAGGCATAAGCAGCCCAGGAGTTCTCCCCTAGAACATGCCTGTGCGATATTTTACATGGCGGGAAGAAGGGCACAGTTAAACATGGTCATGGGGGTAAATAGCACAGAAACAGGTCCTTCAACACAACTTACCCATGCCCCATCTACACTAGTGCCACCTGCCTGTGTTTGGCCCATATCCTTCTAAACCATTCCTACCAATGTCAACCAAAGGAAAGCAGCTTTTACCCTGCCTTCTTACTCAGTATTGTGCTGACAAAATTGGAACCCGTTTGTTAGGAATCAAAGTTTTTCTTACCTCCAGTTCCCTTCCCTCTACTTTCAGCCTCAACTCGAAACTTGCCCTGTTCTTTTTCTCCAGAGATGCGGCCAGACCCGCTGAGTTACTCCCACGTGAGTTTCCATTCCCTCCTTGCCAAGACTCCAACCAAAGCATTGTAATCACTGCCCAAGGTGAGCAGGCTATTCATCACAGGCCAGACACCGGGCTTTGAAAGCTCTTTTCAGTTTTGTTCAAACAGGTGATAAACGATTTGATGGACAAGCTAACTTAAAGAATGGTGTGCTTCAATGAAAGGCCAAGATGTGGATGTGGTGAGGGTGTTTCCAGTAGAGTCAAAGAGTCCTAGAGTCATACAGCATGGAAACAGGCCCTTTGGCACAACTTGCCCACAATGACCAACATGTCCCATCTACACAAGTCCCACCAGCCTGCGTTTGGCTCGCATCCCTCCAAACCTGTCCTATCCATGTACCTAATTGTTTCTTCAACAATTTAATAGTCGCTGTCTCAATTACCCCCTCCAGCACTTCGATCCATACATCCCCCACCCTTTCTGTGAAAAAGATACCCCTCAAATTCCAATTAACTCTTTACCCCATAACCTTTAACCTATGTATTCTGGTTTTCGATTCCCCAACTGTGGGCAAGAAACTCTGTGCGTCTATTCCTCTCATGATATTATAGACAGTAGGGGGAGAGTCTAGGACCAGAAGGCATAGACTCAAAATAAAAGGCATGCCTTTAGATTGGAGATGAGGAGGAATTTCTTTAGCCAGAGGGTGGTGAATCTGTGGAATTCATTACCACAGACGGAGTGGAGGCCAAGTTATTGGGTATTTGTAAAGTATTGATGAGTAAGGGTGTTAGAGCTTAATGAGAGAAGGAAGGAGAATGGGGTTGAGCAGAAAAAAATCGATCAGTCATGATAGAATGGTGGAGATGACGCAATAGGCCAAATGGCCCATGAATAGTCCCAAAAGGACTGCAATGCATCGCCACTCATTTACTAGACCACTAAGTGGTATAAAGTTCACGAATACTTACGGACATGACCTTAGTTTAGTTTAGAGATACAGCATGGAAATAGGCCTTGGGGCCCACCGAGTCGATTATGAAAGGATGAGAGAGAGAATCAGAATCAGAATGCCTTTTATTGTCACTATACACATGTACAATGAGATTAAAAGCTGCTCCTACTCAGAGCAAAACAAAACAAAAAAGGGGGGGGGGGGAAATAAGGTGCACAGTTTCTGCAGCGCTATATACATACCTATAAAAAGACAATGGATAAATAGAATGGATAAATAGGATCCCTATATCCAGTATGGGTTATTGGACATATTGGAAATTACAGTTACAGTACAAATTACAGTAGGTGGATAGATGAAAGTCCGGGGGTTAGGCTGTGAAGTCAGTGCATGTGTGAGTTCAGGGAGATGATGGATTTTGGAAAGAAACTGTTCTTGAGTCTATTTGTTCTTGTGCTGATGCATCTATAGCGCCTCCCTGAGGGTAGCAGGTTGAACAGGCCAAATGCAGGATGGGAGCTGTCCTTGATAATGTTCTTCGCCCTGCTGAGGAAGCGGGAGGTGTAAATGTCCATCAGAGAGGGGAGAGGGCAGCCGATGATCTTCTGCGCTGCCCTAACTACCCTCTGAAGCCTCTCCCTGTCTGCCATGGTGCAGCTGCCGTACCATGCTGTAATGCAGTATGTCAACAGGCTCTCAATGGACGAGCGGTAGAAGGTCTGCAGCAGGTTGGAGTCCAGGTTGTGCTTCCTGAGGACCCTCAGGAAGTGCAGCCGCTGCTGAGCCTTCTTGATGACCGCTGTGATGTTGTCTGTCCAGGAGATGTCAGCGGAGATGAGGACGCCGAGAAACCCGAAGGTGTGGACCCTCTCCACACACTCGCCGTTGATGTATAAGGGGGCTAAGTCAGTGCTGTGCTTCCTGAAGTCGACAATGAGCTCTTTGGTCTTAGAGAGAGACGTGTTGCAGGGTCACAATACCACAAAATATTTACACTTCAAGTGGCAGCCAAAACCCACAGCTAAATTAAATTAATGTAGTCGTGCTCTAGTCCATAAACAGAAAGTGCTTCGGGTTTTCCATTTCTGCCCAGATGCTGGAACCCTGAAGAGCATAATGTGCCCAAAATGTTCAGCATGTTAGGTTACATCTGCGGTGAGTGTAAAATGGGTCACCCTAACATTTGCATCGGAAATGGCAAATGTTAAGAGATGGACCTTCCCACTCAAGCATCTCCTGCCCTGCTTGTGGCAGAGTTAGTAGGTTTAAATCAAGTTTATTTTCGGCCCAGATGAGATCTGCTTAGCAGCAGAATAATTTTTGTTATCTGAAATCTCACAAAAGGGGCACAGGTGATGATATTCCATCTTTGTTTCTCTATTTACTCTCAAACTGGCTCATTCCCATTTGCTCATGGCCAGAGACACAAGGAACTGCAGATGCTTCAATCGTGAGCAAAACACAAATACTAGAAGAATAGCGGTCAGGCAGCATAGAGTTATACAGTCTGAAGAAGGGTCTCGACCCGAAACGTCGCCTATCTCCTTCGCTCCTTAGATGTTGCTGCACCCGCTGAGTTTCTCCAGCTTTTTGTGTAACCCATCGAGTTATACAGCATGGAAACAGACCCTTTGGCCCAACTTGCCCACGCCGACCAAGATGCCCCATGTACACTAGTCCCACCTGCCTGCGTTTTGTCCACAGCCTTTTATTCCTACCCTATCCATGTACCTGTCCAAATGTTTTTTGAACATCGTGATAGTACCTCACTCAACTACCTCCTCTGGCAGCTCATTCCATTTGCCTTATCACTATTTGGTGATACAGGAGGAGACAGGTGAGGAGAGGTGATTGGCAGATGGGTGGAGTAAGTGACAAAGGCAAGAGATGAAAAGTAGACACAGGGGTGTCAGACAAGGAGAGAAGAGTGAAATGTAAAGCCAGAGGCCGGGATATAGGTTGAAGCAGATGGGATAGTGGGAGGAAGGGGCAGGATGGTGGAAGAAATGGATGTGCGCCAAGGTGAGGTGTTGGAAAGACAGGAGAAGGGCATGTTACTTAACATTGGAGAATTAAATGTTCATATTGTTTGGTTGTAAACTACCCAAGTGAAATATGCTCCAAAACAAATTTTACTAAAATATTCCACATCCGATGAGATCAATAATTAAAACTACATATTTCCCCCCCCCAAAGTTGCTATCTAGTAGGTATGTTACAAAACTTACCTTGAGCAGCGCTGCAGTTCTGCCGCTCCTCGTGTGCGCGACTTTGGCGCCTTTCAGAGGGGGAGGGCTTAAAGTGCCGTTTTTCCACAGGCAGGGAAAATCGATCAATGTCGGGCGATTTCTTTGCGGAAGAAAAATCGCTCCGACATTTCATGAATGAAGGTATTTTTAAATTACTCTAGATTATTTATTAACTAGAGTAATTTAAAAATCACCTTCAAAAGCCGTGAGCGCCGACAACCGGAAGGATTTTACGTAGGGGAGAAAAAAAGGTAAATAGTTTATTTTTATATTAAAAGTTGGTTTTTCGGAAGGCTTTAATAACATTTTCATGTTGCAAAATGGGGTCCAAAAAAATGTATGAACAAACAGTATTTTTCCTCCCGACTTCACCGCTAACCGCAATGTTCCAATCCACCGCATTCCACTAAAACCACTCGCTAGTTGATTTAAATGGCCATTAATTTACAGGAAACACTAAATTCCTTCCATTTGGCCCAGATATTCATGAAAATGAGATTTAAAAAATTATGTTATATTGTGGATTATTGTGTGAATGTTATTTGGACACTTAGGCAATTTTTAAAAAGTTTATCTTTTCTTAAGAAATGGATAGATGTTTAGATCTGCTCATTGAATTTTGTAATTAGCTACAATTAGATAACTAACTAATTATATGCTTTAATTTCAGGTCATCCAAGTAAGATTGTTTCATATTTGTTTCAGAATGCTTCAATCTATAATAACTGAAAATTTCATTGAGTTCTCTTAATTTTTAAGAAAGTTATGAGCTTTTAACTGTTCCAGATCACAGCTTTTGAGTCAAGTCCATTGAAAGGCAATGGGGAACAAGATGCTAATTTCCAAGTATGAAAATGGCCATAACTTTCTTAATACTGAAGATATGAAAGTGAATTAGGTGTCAAATTAAACTTTTTATGCTTTATCGGATGGGATAAATTGCAGACTTGATTTTTAAAATCTCAAAATTTTGTAACATTGCTATATCTAGCTCAACCTTTCTACAATTATGTATTTTAATTTCAATATTTTAGCTTCTACTGCATTGGCTTTGCTTATGTTTTTGAATACTTTGTTACTGAAGACATAACCAGCAGGTTGAAATATAATTAAGCTGGCCATTATCCTGACAGATGCTGAAAGGACATTCACTTAAGATTAGACACAAAATGCTGGAGTAACTCAGCGGGACAGGCAGCATTGCTGGAGAGAAGGAATAGGTGACGTTTTGGGTCGAGACTGGTTGGGGTATCAAGCATTCTCCCAATTGCAGTAGTTGGACACGCTAGAGGCAGGAAACATGTTCCCGATGTTGGGGGAGTCCAGAACCACGGGCCACAGTTTAAGAATAAGGGGTGTTTAAGAATAAGGGGCAAGGCATTTAGAACGGAGATGAGGAAACACTTTTTCACACAGAGAATTCGGAAACGCTTTTTCACACAGAGAATTCTGAGTCTGTGGAATTCTCTGCCTCAGAGGGCGGTGGAGGCCGGTTCTCTGGATACTCAAGAGAGAGCTTGATATGGCTCTTAAAGATAGTGGAGTCAAGGGATATGGGGAGAAGGCAGGAAGAGGTACTGATTGTGGATGATCAGCTATGATCACATTGAATGGAGGTGCTGGCTCGAAGGGCCAATTGGCCTACTCCTGCACCTATTGTCTATTTGTGTCAATTTAGCTGAGATTCAACACCGAGAACTGGGGAAAGAAAGGTTTAGTTTTCGTCACTCGCAGCAAGTGGGAATGCTTGCTACATCAGCATTTAGTGGCCACCTGTAACCTCACTTGACAAATCTATTCCTATTTCTAGGGTGGGAGAGTGACGCAGCATAGAGTTGCAGGGCCAGAGACCCGGATTTGAGCCTGACCTCAGGTGCTGTCTGTATAGAGTTTGTACGTTCTCCCTGTGACTGCGTGGTTTTTCCTCTGCGTGCACCAGTTTCTTCCCACACTCCAAAGACATAGAGGTTTGGAGGTTAATTGGCTTCTGTAAATTGCCCCTAGTGAGTGTTATAGAACTAGTGTACAGGTGATCGACAGTCAGCACTAACATGGGGGGGGGGGGGTCAAAGGGCCTGTTTCCATGCTGTATGTCTAAACTAAAGGGCAGCTGTGTATCAAGCATTTGAATGTAGGTGTGGAGTTGTATTTCAGCCAGGTAAGGACTGCAGATTTTGTTTCCCAGTGGACAGTAACTCAACAGATATGTTTATTTACCAATTCAGTAAGCAATGTTGAAAAGGTTGACGTATAGTTTAGAGATAGGGCTTGGAAACTTGCCCTTTCGCCCACAAGTCCACGCCGACCTTCGACCACCCGTTCGCACAAGTTGTAGTTCAGACAGTTATCCTAGTTTTGCATTCTACACACAAGGGGCAATTTACAGAAACCAATTAACTTACAAACTCGCACATCTTTGGGTTGTGAGAGAAAATCAGAGCACCTGGAGAAAACCCACGTGGTTACAGGGAGAATGTACAAAACTCCACACACAAACAGCACCTGTGTTCAGGATCAAACCCTGGATCCTGGCGCTGTGACGTAGCAGCTCTATTGTTGCACCACCCTGTTCACCGGACCTGGAATATCTAATGAAGTGCCATCCCCATTACCTGCCACAGGAAGTCAGCTCAGCTATCCTGACAGCACTGGATGTGAAGCAAGCACTGGATGAACTGCCCAACACCACCAATTGCCTGGAAACAAAGTCTTGTGCATCATAACCAGGAATTCAACCAGGGCAACCTCAACAGCGCACGACGAAAATGCTATTGGTAAAGCTGCTGCCTCTCAGAGCTAGAAACCCGGTCGTGACCGCGGCTGCCATCTGTGTGTACTTTGCACGTACTCCTTTTGGTTTCCTCTGGGTGCTCAGGTTTCCTTCCACATCCAAACGTGTGGGTTTGTCGATTAATTGGCCTCTGTAAATTGCCTCTCGTGAGTAGAAACAAGGAACTGCAGGTGCTAGTTTACAAAGAAAAGACGCAAAGTGCTGGAGTAACTCAACGTGTCAGACAGCACTTTTGATGAGCTAGGGGAAAATTTTTAAAGATATCCTCATGGTTTTCATGTTTAGTTAGTACAATGATCTGGACAGCACAACAGGCCCTTCAGCCCTCAATGCCAGCATGATGCCAACATAAACTAATTCTTTCTCTCCACACACGATTCATATTGCTCCATTCCATGCCTATTCATGGTGTCTAAGAGATGTTTAGGTAAACACACTATTGTATCTGAAAATATATTCTTCAAAGAATAATTTAGTGGATATTCTGCAATATTTATTTACAAGAATCTGTTGATTCTTCAATTTCCGAGAAGTAAATATCACCAGCAACTTGTCCTGGACCAGCCATATTGAAGCAATGGCCAAGAAAGCACACCAATGCCTCTACTTCCTTAAAAGGCTTAGAAAGTTCAACATGTCCCCAATAACTCTCACCAACGTCTACAGATGGGCCATAGAAAGCATTTTATCACGATGCATCGCAGCCTGGTTTGGGAACAGCTCCAACCAAGACCGCAAATTACACAGAATTGTGGTCGCAGGCCAGACTATCATACAAACCAGCCTTCGTTCCATTCACTCCACCTACACTTCATGCTGCCTCCCCTCTCACACCACGCACGGGTTACAGAAGTTTGGAAACGCATACCTCCAGATTCAGGGACAGTTTCAGGCAACTGAACCTTCCTATCACCAACTGGTGAGCTGTCCCGAGCTGTCATCTACCTCATTAGAGAATCTCAGACTATCTTTAATTCCCTTTATCCTGTGTCTGTACACTGTGGACAGCTCGATTGTAATCATGTATTCACTGAATGGATAGCGCTCAACAAAAAAGCTTTTCACTGCATTTTGGTGCACGTGACAATAACTATATTGCAATGTCCAAATGCACGCTATATATGGCATGAAATACGTACTGCACATTATTTGCCAACATTCTTTAAATCTCAAGTGCAAGCCAGGTGTGGATATCAATGTAGCCAAACTGATACAAAACAAAAAAAAACTGAAATAGCCATAAAACATCCAGGCTAGCAAGGAGTTCATCGACCCATTAAATTACTTTCAGATGTCAGCAAGTCTGCCAACTATCATGGGAAGGAAGTTTGTTCTTAACCCTAGCAGTTACTCTTCTCTTAGAGGTAATGCACTCCTAAGATTACACTACCCATTAGACTAATAATACTCTCCAAAAAAAACACATAATTTTAAATGGTCGATCTTTCTGATCTTTTAAAATGTCTAGGAATGGCTGGGCAAAGGTTAGAGATGGAGACAAAAAATGTCAGATAAGGATAGAAGAAGTGAGAATTGTGAAGCCAGAGGAAGGAATATCGGCGGAAGGGGAAAATTGGGTGAGAATCCAGAGGGGACACAGGGTAGCGAGCAGGGCGAGGGTTGATAGTAGGTGCGTTACCCGAGATTGGGCAATTTAAATGTTCATAGCCAGGAGTTTCAAGGTAAATGGCAGCTCTTGATTTTGAGGCTTACATCTCACTCTGCTTATTCCACAGTGCGCCATCCGATGAGCAGAACTTTACAAAAATATAATTCAGGTCTCCCAGCATCTCTGGAGAACATGGAGAGGTGATGCTTTGGGCCAGGATCCTTCTTCAGACTCATTGGTGAGTGGGGGAATGAAAGATGTGAGAGAAGGAGTAAAAACAAAGCCCTTTGACACAACCTGCCTACGCCAACCAAGATGCCCCATCTATACTTATCCCATGCACCAGTCAAAATGTATCTGCATCAACTGCCTCCTCTAGACCTCCTCTGCATGCACCTCCTCTGTGAGCTTGTTCCATATACCCACCACTCTGAGTGAAATCTTTGCCCTTCAAGTTCTGATGAAATCTTTCTCCTCTCACCATAAACCTATGTCCTGTGTTCTTGATTCCCCTTCCCTAAAAAAAACTGTGCACCTACCCTATCCATTCCACTCATGATCTTATACACCTCTAAGAGATCATCCTTCACCCTCCTGCACTCCAAGGAATAAAGTCCAAGCCTGCCCACCACTCTCTGTCGCTCAGGCTCTCAAATCCTGGCAGAATCCCCATTACGTTTCTTGGCAATGCTTCACTCTCTTTACACAGAGAGTGGTGAGTCTCTGGAATTCTCTGCCACAGAAGGTAGTTGAGGCCAGTTCATTGGCTATATTTAAGAGGGCGTTAGATGTGGCACTTGTGGCTAAAGGGATCAGGGGGTATGGAGAGAAGGCAGGTACGGGATACTGAGTTGGATGATCAGCCATGATCACATTGAATGGCGGTGCAGGCTCGAAGGGCCGAATGGCCTACTCCTGCACCTATTTTCTATGTTTCTATGTTTCCATGTTTCATCAAAACAGCCTTTAAGCCAAAGCATTCATGGAAAATGGGGATGGGACAAAGATCAGCAGAATTGGGAAGTGCTGTAATGAATCAAAATTACAAGAAATTGCAGAGAATCGTGGAAGCAGCCGAGACCATCACACAAACAAACCTCCCTTCCCTCGAGTCAATTTACACTTTACACCACCATGACTAGGTTGCTTGCATAATCAAAGACCAGTTTCATTCCTCGCCCAACAGGCAAGTGCTCAAGAAGTGTGAAAACACATACCTCAAGATTCAGGGACAATTTCTTCCCAGTTGTTATCAGGCAACTGAATCATCTTCTCACCAGCTAGAGAGCGGTCCTGACCGCCCATCTACCTCATTGGAGAACATTGGACTATCTTCAATCGGACTTTTTGCAATAAACATTATTCCCTTTATCGTGTATCTGTACACTGTGGACGGTTCGATTGTAATCATGTATAGTTTTTCCGCTGATTGGTTAGCACGCAACAAAAAGCTTTTCACTGTACCTTGGTACACGTGAATGGCTCGATTGTAATCGTGTATATTCTTTCTGCCAACTGGATTGTGTGCAACAAAAAGCTTTTCATTGTATCCTGGTACATGTGACAATGAACAACATTAAAATTAACACCTCCCAACTCTTTGGGTTTTTAATTAAAGCTGATATTGAATCATGTTACAATTTACACTGAGTCCACTTACTAGCTGGCACCTACTCAAACTGCATGACCAGCCAACTCCGTGGATAACCTTGGCATCTCCCCCACGTAGACTACTCTGCAGAGGCTTGCAGTGGCTTTGCTGTGTGTAGTCAATAACCAACGGCAAGGTTACCTTCCCTCAGTGCAGGCACAGATTGCTTTCATCTGTACATCCTGTTCTTTGGAGAAGTTGAATGTCAGTCTCCTGGAGAGAGCTTGGGGGCAATGCAAGAATGGAAGAGGAGGGACTCGTTAACATTCTAAAATAAAAATAGGCCAGGAATGCATCTTTGGCTCGTTCCCTAAATGGAGATTCGTTGGTAGGTCACAAACATTGCACACTTTTCATAATAAACCCGAAGGCCTTTACATTGACCCACAGAGTGCAGAAAGAGGCCAGGCAGCATCCCTCCCCCTTCTGTGCATTCATTTCTCTCTTCCTGTAACTGCATCTCTGCTTTTCACTTTCACGGTGAAAGTCCGCTGAGCTCCAGCATGCAATAAGATCCTGAAGACGGGTCTCGACCCGAAACGTTGCCTATCTCCTTCGCTCCTTAGATGCTGCTGCACCCGCTGAGTTTCTCCAGCTTTTTGTGTAACCCTGCAATAAGATCCTACCTGATCTTATGGTGTAGAAACAAGAGTTAAGCGGCATCCGGATGGCTACATGAATGAGCAGGGCATAGAGAGGTGTGGAATTAATGTCAGCAAGTGGGATTGGTGTAGAAACAAGGAACTGCAGATGCTGCTTTACCAAGGAATCACAAAGTCCTGGAGTAACTCAGCGTGTCAAGCAACATTTCTGGAGAACATGGCTTGGTGATGTTTTGGGTCGGGACCCTCTTTCAGACACTGGATACCTGGGCCTACACTTTCAAATATATTAATGATAGATAATAATCAAGTGCACCAACTCTTATTTTCAAATCGCGTGCGGTTTTTACGTGTCACTGTCAAGGCGGGCAGACCGATAATGGATGTCGCACGGCGTCGGGTTGTGATGTCATCACGCAACGCCACACACTAGGCGTACTACGTCGAGACGCTGCGTATGTCTTTAATGCGGCTGCGGGCCGACAGGCCGTTGGCGCGCGGGAGTTTTGGACAGTGTCAGTTTTTCGGAGCCCCGCGTGATGTCGGGACCAGCCCCGCACAACTCCATACGGCTCCGGCGATCGAAGTGGGATCGGCCCCGCGAGGCCGTGCGCCTCAAGCGACCACGTTTGGTCGTGCTCACCGCATGCAGTCGCATGCTGGTGGGACAGGCCCTTTGGTCCAAGGCACTCTATACCTTGACGATTCACATGCTTGTCTAAACATTTACGTTGTGAGAGTCTGCCTCCACTATCCCTTCATGCAACACGTTCCAACTCCTCTTTGGATATGTTTTCCTCTTTCCCCTCAGACCCACTCGGAACATCCAAGGACCAAGGGATGCAGAATAAATGTAATGGGGCTTTTTTTATTTTTAAAGAATGATTAGAATCTAGAAGGAACTGCCAGGAGAATAGTAGAACCAGTGTTGGCTCATGGAATTCAAAAAGGATCTGCAGAACAATGAGCGGTGAGCAGAACACAAAGTACTGGAGTAACTCAGTTGGTCAGGCAGCAGTTCTGGAGGGCATGGATAGCTGTCGTTTCAGGTCAGGACCCTTCCATAGGCAAGTCACCCCTAATGGTTTGCCTGTGTTCACATTGAACAATAGGCTTGTGCTTCTCCGGCACAATAAATTCCAATGTGAATGTTATCATCCATACTCCCAGAAGAGGTAGAAGAGAATTTGAACAACTATGTCTGAGAAGCAGAATAATCTGCCCTCGGTGGTGTACGGATCATCATGGAAAATATGTTTGTACGTTCATCAGTTACTTAGAGCAGAATTAGGCCATTCAGCCCATTGAGTCTATTCCACCATTGAATCATGGCTGATCCATCTTTCCCTCTCGACCCCATTCTCCTGCCTTCTCCCCACAGTCCTTGACACGCTTACTGAGCTAAAATCTGTCAATCTTGCCTTAAAAATACCCAATGACAGACTCCACAGCCATCTGTGGCAATTAATTCCACAGATTTACCATCTTAGAAATAAATTCCCCCTCATCTCCTTTCTAAAGGTCCATCCTTTCATTCTGAATGTACAGATTCTGAAGAACGCCAAACATTCATCTAAGGTGATGTCTGTGTCATCTGTACTATGATGATACTGAACAAATCCTCAACTAGGTGTTAAACCAAATCAGAATGTAGTAGGGTGACAGGCCTGGAACATTAAAGAGTGGAGTTAATAGCTTCAGTAACTTCCCAAGCTCAGAGATCAAATACATACATGGATTTGGCTCGAGGGATCCATACTGATCTTTATGTTCCTTCGCTTAATCTTATCTAATCCAATCAATTTGCCCTTTTAAACAGAGAGGCAACTTGATATAAATTAAATATGAAAGAATTCTTATTATTTCGGCAAACACATTGAAATTACAGCCAAATGAACACACCAACATCTCTACTTCCTTAGGAGACTGAGGAAATTTGGCACAATAGGAGTGATTTACAGATGGCCAATTTAACTACAAACCCATATGTCTTTGGGAGTACACAAAAGGCTGAGGAAACTCAGTGGGTGCAGCAGCATCTAAGGAGCGAAGGAGATAGGCAACGTTTCGGGTCGAGACCCTTCTTCAGTCTTTGGGACATGGAAAGAAACCCACATGGTCACACGGAGAATGTGGAAACTTCACACTGGTTGAATGGAACTTTATTATCCGAGGTACAGATAATTTGTTTTGCATACAGTTCAATATAGTACATTACTATACATAAACACAATCTCAGATTAAGTACAAAGTGTATCGAGTTAGTCCGCTGAGACCATATACAAAAGTCGCCAAATTTTGGTGCTGTGAGGCAGCAGCTCCACCAGCAGCCAAGGTCTGGATTGCCATTAAATAGTGGCAGGGGCAATAATGTGCCAATGTGGTTTACTCAACATTTGAAGATTTCACAGATGGCAACAATTCAGATAACTTTTCTGTCTGCACCAGTTCCCAATAAACTCAGCCAATCGCTGCAGACTGAGCAGATGACTGTTCAAATTCAATTCAAATTAGGATCAGTCACAGCAAACATACTTTGAACAATTGTGTCATACAACAAAGTTGGGACAAAATAAAAACAGATGTATAAATGTATTAGCAACAATATAGAATTTCATGCTACTAAAGCTTGCCTGTCAAATTATCTTTATCCTCCTTCAGGTTCTGCAGGGTTTTAAGTGGGCAGAGATGATGTTTACGTGGCATACAATTTACTTCTGATATTCATTATGATTAATTCATCTACTTTGCCGAGTCATTCTACAACAACTGAATTGATCACTTAAGAAAACTGGATCAAAAGAAAAATCGTGGCCTGATTTACATCTGCCCAAAGGCTTCCTTGCACTCCTGAAAAGAGTCATAGTGTCATACAGCACGGAAATAGGCCCTTCTGCCCAGCTTACCCCTGGCACCCCAACTATACTAGTTCCACCTGCCTGCATTTGGCCCATAACCCTCTAAACCTTTCCTATCCATGTACCTGTCCAGATGTATTTTTAATGTTATAGTACCGACCTCAAATATCTCCTCTGGCAGCTCATTCCAATATACCCCCCTCATATTCCCATTAAATCTTTCCCCTCTCACCTTAAACCTATGTCATTTGGCCCTTGATTCCCCAACTCTGGGTAAAAGACTGTCCATCTACCCCATCTATTCCCCTCATGATATTATATACCTCTATATGATCACCCCTCATCCTCCCACGTGTTTCTGTGTGCTCAATCTCCTCTCCCATCAGGCAAGAGCTACAGAAGTGTGAAAACAAATACCTTCAAATTCAGGTCAGTTTCTTCCCAGCTGTTATCAGGCAACTGAACCGTCCTACCAACAAGTGCAGTCCTGAGCTACAATTTACCTAATTGGAGAGCAACGGACTATCTTTAATCGGACTTTACCTTGCACAAAACATTATTCCCGTTATCATATATTTGTACACTGTGGATGGCTCGATTGAAATCATGTATTGTCTTTCTGCTGACTGACAAGCATGCAACAAAAGCATTTCATTGTACCTCGGTACTCATGCCAATAAACTAAACTGAAAAACTAAAACTACTCTGACAGATTTGAGAGGATTTTATTTTGTAATACAGCCACATGTAACCAGAGACTCAGTGAACAGTAAGTGGAGCTGGTGGCCATCATTGCTGCACAACTCAATTAACTAGTTTGTGAATGATGCCTCGGGTCAAGCGCTGGCAAATCAAAGCAAGCTGCCAATAGTGCAATCAGTGCCGAAGGTAACCTGGCCACTATCCTATATGCATCGGAAGGAACTGCAGATGCTGGTTTATACCAAAGATAGACACAAACTGCTGGAGCAACTTAGTGTGTCAGGCAGCATCTCTGGAGAAAAGGAACAGGTGATGCTTTGGGTGCCCATAAATTCACAGGGACTGATGTGATTGAGCCCAGGTTATTAAGAGACCTAATAGAGGAGATTGCCAGGGCCTTCACAACGATCTTTCTACTGAGTAGCCAATGTTGTTTCTTCATTTAAGAATGGTGGAAGCAGATGCAACAGTGCCGTTTAAGCAACTTTTATATAAACACATGAATATGGAGTGCAAGGATCATGTGCATGCAAAAAGGAGTAGCTTAATTTGGCATTAAAGAGCCGGAATTAAAATCTTCCGAGATTTGTAAGAAATGGGAAAACTATTATCATTTAAACAATTACAACTAAAATACAATTTGGGAAACAATCAGTATTTTAAATATTTCCAAATCTGTGACTATCTGAAACAATACGCATAAGACTATCACAATATACCTCCAGACTTATTGGAAGAAGTAATGAATTCAAAGGCAGAATCAACAACCCTAATATCATATATATATATATTATTCTAAATGCAGAAATACCAACAGAAGGTATCAGGAGAGACTGGGAAAAAGAATTAAGAATAAAAATTCCCAAAGAAAGGTGGGAAGAATATTTATTAAATGTGCATAAATGTTCAATTAATGTAAGACGCACCTTAATACAATTTAAAATCTTACACAGATTATACTATTCAAAAACTAAAATAAGTAAACTTTTTCCCAATGTCTCACCTATTTGTGATAAATGTCAATGTCAAGAAGCACTCATTTGTCTTTTGTACAAAAATTCAAACATTTTGGAATGATATTTTTGAAATTTTCACAAAAGTATTTAGAAACATAGAAAAACATAGAAAAATAGGTGCAGGAGTAGGCCATTTAGCCCTTCGAGCCTGCACCGCCATTCAATGTGATCATGGCTGATCATCCAATTCAGTATCCCGTACCTGCCTTCTCTCCATACCCCCTGATCCCTTTAGCCACAAGTGCCGCATCTAACGCCCTCTTAAATATAGCCAATGAACTGGCCTCAACTACCTTCTGTGGCAGAGAATTCCACAGACTCACCACTCTCTGTGTAAAGAATGTTTTCCTCATCTCGGTCCTAAAGGAATTCCCCCTTATCCTTAGACTGTGACCCCTTGTTCTGGACTCCCCCAACATCGGGAACAATCTTCCAGCATCTAGCTTGTCCAACCCCTTAAGAATTTTGTAATTTTGTAAGAATTTTGTGTAATTTTAAAATAAAACTGACTCCAAGAGCAGATTGGATTATCTTTGGAACATCGGAAGATAGCCCTGAATTAAATGTGTTTCAAAAGACTCTATTTGAATACAGCTTAATAACTGGAAAAAAGCTAATCTTAAAATTTTGGAAAAATACTCCTATACCAACAGTTAATATGTGGATTTCAACTATGTTCGAAACACTACATTTGGAAGATATGAGACTCCGACTGGCAGGAAAATCAGATGTTTCGATAAGACGTGGTCTGCATTTATAAATCTACTACAAGGATAAGGTGCAAGAATACCTCAAAAAAGTACCGGTGTCGGGTCTTGGTAAAGGGGGAAGAAAAACTGTTGAGTTGGTAGACTTCTTTTGCGAGATGTTTATAATTAAGTAACTGTTTTTTTGTTTTTCCTTCTCTTTCTTTCCCTCTTTTTTCTCCTCTCCAGGGTCTATCTCTTAATCTCCTTTCTCTAACTCTTCGCCCAAGGGTTCCCTTTCCCTCTGCCACGCTTTTTCACTTTCACAACTCTTTTTCACTCTTCTACTTTCTCTGTTGATATTTCTTTCTCTTTTCTTTCTTTTCTAAAGCCTTAAAAAATTAAAAATATATATATATATATATATATTAATTTGGCATCTTGCTCGGTACAAGCCAATGGGCCTGCTCCTGTGTTTCCTCTTTTATACCCTAAAGGAAATTGGGATAATGAAGTAAATTATAGGCCGGTGATCTTTTGGAGCTATTGGAGAGAACTCTTGTAGAACTTATACAGTTGGGAATGGATGCTAGGGCCCTGACACCAATAAAAATTTTGGGTGCTCTGTGTCCATATTGGCCTTTAAGTTGATGATGTGGGCAACGTGAGATCAGATTTCTCACTTTGTCATTTAAAATGCCCAAAGGGCAAAGCACAGAATGCAAGAGACAAATATTCAAAATGTAAATTGTAAAGACTGAAGAAGAAAAGACACAGAGTGCTGGAGTAGTTCAGCAGGTCAGGCAGAATCTCCTCAGAACATGGATTGATGAAGTTTTGGGTCGTTACTGAAGGGTCCTGACCGAAAACGTCACCTATCCATGTTCTCCAGAGATGCTGCCTAACCCGCTGAGTTACTCCAACACCTTGTGTCTTTTTTTTTGTAATCCAGCATCTGCAGTTCCGACTCTGAGATTGGGGAGGAACAACTTGACAGTGGGGAACACTGAAAGTGGAGCATTACAAATGCACAGCATGTTTTCACTTGGCACAAAATATACGAGAACTGATCATTTCCTTTCATCAGAAAGTGCAGAAGAAACATGCCCTGCCTCCCTCTGATTCCCAATCAACCATCAATTTACAGAAATCTTATTTTATTCTTCCCATGATCCTATAAACTCTAAGATTCTATTCCTCGCCACCACACACTGGACAATTTTCAATGACCAATTAACCTTCCAACCCATAAGCCTTTGGCACATGGGAAGAAATTGGAGCATGTGGAAGAACCCACTGGGCGAAAGTATAAATTCCACAGAGACAGCACCCAACGCCAGGATTGAACCTGGGCTGCTGGAGTTGTGAGGGAGTGGATCTAGAACGCAAAACAAATACAGTAGCAGGTATAGACCATGGGCCCCTCAAGCTGCCTCATTTTCAACATGATCACACCTGACCTGGAATGGTCTCACTTTCTCATCTATGTCAACACCCTACATTTCTACAGATACTGTGCCAGACCAACTCAGCAGGTCAGGCAACATCTCCAGTAAACATGGATCAGTGATGTTTTGGTTCGGAACTCTTCTTCAGACCTGACCAGAAACGTCACCCATCCACATTCTCCAGGGATGCTGCCTGACCCGCTGAGTTATTCCGGCACTGTGAGTCTCTTTTTGTAAACCACGTCTTCAGTTGTTTGCCACCCCATATCACTACTGTCTGTGCCTTTTGCTAATCACTGTAACAAGGCACTAGTTGAGTTAATTAAATAGCAATCGGATAGACTTTTCCCTCGGTGCTATTAGTTGAGGCGAGGATGTTGGAAAGGGTTGATGAAAAAACTCAAGTACTTTCAAATAGAGACCACAAGATACTTAATACCGACATGAACAGACAGACAGTCCGCTTGGGTCTTAGTTTAAATCTCAGTTCAAAGATCAACCGTACTCAATGTCTCGTGTTAATGTCAGAGAAGCTGGAACCAGTTGCTTTCCAATTTATAACCACGAATTAGGATCTTGCAGCAGAGTGATCATGTTACTGAGCCAGTAATCCAGAAGCCTGAACTACTGCTCTGAAGAGACGAGGTCAAGTGGCAGCTGGAGAATTTAAATTGTTTGTCAGCTCATTAGTTCGCTCGTTCACTCATTCATTAAATTTAGAATTATAAAAAGGCTCTCAGCAATGGTGACCATGAAACCTTAAAAAACACCAATTTCAATTATGTCCTTGAGGGAAGGGGCTGTGAGTTGTGTGTGGCTTCACACCCCACTGGTTCAATGCTACTTTATTGTCACGTGTATCTAGGTACAGTGAAATGTTCTGTTTGCATACAACCCAGTAAAATCATACAGCACACCTCACCTAGGCAGTACACAAGAGTCGTCATGTTTCTAGCGTCGACAAAGTTACAAAAATTCACTGAATCTATAATCCGGTCAACTCTCAAGTACTTTCTGAAATATAGAAAAATAATAGACCATGGGCTGTGTCGCTCCATTGTTCAGTAAGATGTTGCCTGATCTTTTATCTCAATGCTTCAATACCATATTTGCATTCTTTCCCCTTATCCCTTGAAGCCTTCTCCCTGAAATGTATTCAGCAACAGGATGGCACAGTGCCTCAATAGACAAGGAGTAAGCCATCAGCCCTTTGAGCCAGCATCGCCATTCAATGTAATCATGGCTTATCAATCCCAATCAGTACCCCGTTCCTGCCTTCTCCCCATATCCCCTGACTCCGCTATCTTTAAGGGCCCTATCCAGCTCTCTCTTGAAAGTATCCAGAGAACCGGCCTCCACCGCCCTCTGAGGCAGAGAATTCTACAGACTCATAACTCTCAGCTGGCAGAGTGAAGAAAGGTTTGTCAGTGATGGTGCCTGACCGGCTGAGTTACTCCAGCATTTGGGTGTCTTCCCGAGTTAATATGCGTAAAAAATGTATAAGATTAGTAGCAGAAGACAACATCATTTATGGGTAGTCCAAACATGGTCAAATGACTTAAATGACATTACCAAATAACAGCACCATCAAGGGGTCCCACTAATATTTGGCTATCCTCCTTATCACATTAAAAGTTCTTGTTATTACTGACAGACCTGTGATCACTGCTGTCTCACACTAATGTCCTCTGCAGACACATGTCTCACGCAGCATCAGATGCACTGATTACAGAAAGATAACTTAACAAAAAAAATCAAGAAATTAATAACTCCAATACACGTGCAAAAATACTGTTGTACTTAGCAGCATACAAAATCGCTGCGGTTTCAAAAAGGGTGCTCACTAAGTTTGCAGGGTGAAGTAGTACATGCACTGATGGGTTTTAGAATGATTACTGGAAGGAAAGGATCACACGGATAGACAACTAGGTTGAAATCAAGTGCTCTATTTCAAAACTCAATGTTATCTTTAAAGATTTGCATTCACATACCCCCTCGCAAACTAGGCTTCAATCCAAGAGGTTTTAGGCACTGAGCATCTAAAAGAAAACAGGCACAATGTTTCCCTCCTCAGAATTCTCGGGTTAGTTTATTGTCCTATATACCATATAACCATATAACCATATAACAATTACAGCACGGAAACAGGCCATCTCGGCCCTTCAAGTCCGTGCCGAACAACTTTTTTCTCTTAGTCCCACCTGCCTGCACTCATACCATAACCCTCCATACCCTTCTCATCCATATGCCTATCCAATTTATTTTCAAATGATACCAACGAACCTGCCGCCACCACTTCCACTGGAAGCTCATTCCACACCGCTACCACTCTCTGAGTAAAGAAGTTCAAGGTGCAATGAAATGCCTTGTTCAGGTGAAGGTCAGAATAAACAATATTCGGGGTAATAATAGATGGAAAAGAGACACAAAGTGCGAGAGTAACTCAGCGGGTCTGGCAGCATCTATGGAGAACATGGATAGGTGATGTTTCGGGTTGGAACACTTCTTCAGTCTACGCAAGCATCACCTAGTAAGCATCTCTGGAGAACACAGATAGGTTGCGTTTCGTGTTGGGATCCTACTTCAGAAGGGTTCTTCAGTCTGAAAAAGGGTCCCGACCCAAAGTGTCACACATCCATGTTCAGCAAAGATGCTGCCTGACCCGCTGAGTTATTCCAGCACTTCGTGTCTTTTTTTGGAAATCAGCATCTGCAGTTCCTTGTATCTCATAATAGATACAACAGTAAATACTATTACGAATAGAAAAGAGCAGAATGGTGCAAAGATTTAGACTTTAGAGATGCAGCGTGGAAACGGGCCCTTTGGCCCATCGAGTCCATGCCAACCCTCGATCACCCTGCACACTCGCACTATCCCACACACAAGGGACAATTTACAGAAGACAATTAACCTGCACACCAGCAATTCTTTGGAGTGTGGGAGGAAACTGGAGCACCCAGAGAAAATCCACACAGCCCCAGGGAGAATGCACAAACGTAGCACAGACAGCACCCTGTAGTCAGGATCGAACCAATGTCTCTGGTGCTGTAAGGCAGCAAAATCTACCACTGCGCCACCTTAATTGTGATGCATTCTGTGGTATAAAAATAACCTGTGCTCGTGATACAGGTTGAAAGGTGCGTGGGCAGAATGAGAGAGCACTCAAAAGACACCTTTTCTAGGTCAATCAGCAAATGAAGACAAAAACAGTAACAACTCTTTTTTTTTAAATTAAAGGCGACTGTTGTGGTTTGCAAAGTAAATGTCATCTCCAACCACAGACTGCATTCTGTTAAACCAGTATATTTTCAATCTACAAAAGTGTATATTAATACGAGTGTGGGTTCAGCTGGGGTTACGCCTAAGCTCAATGTTCAAATCACGACACTGGTCCCAAAACTATTTTGCAAGATCGTAAATCACGTTTCATTCCCACACAACATAATCACCAGTGAAGCAATCTAATTCAAATTGCAAAATGAATTTCATTGTGCACATTCTTCGCAAAAATGTTTCTTACATTATGTCCCCATCTCCCTCCAGATTCAAAACAGAACTTGAAATTTGTGGGGTTTTCCAGTTTTGGGAGAGTTTAATGGCATAGAAAAGGACAACACAGGAACAGGCTCTTCGGCCCAAAACGTCTGTGCCGGACACTATGCAAAGTTAAACCAAACTCCTTTTCCTGCAGATGATGTGTATCCCTCTATTTCAGGCATATTAATTTGCCTTTGTAAAAGCTTCTTAAATGTCACCCAGGTGTATAGAACTGAATCTAAACCTTTACAAGCTATAGTTCACAGAAATTAAAGGCCGATAGCATGGTTAAAAATAATTTCAATTCAGAGTTGATGCAAGCCACTGACAACCTCTGTCCTTTACTATGCTGGTAATTACAGCCAAAAACAACATACCTCTACAGACTTGGTTAGCTTGCGATTTCGGACAAAGTTTCACTCTGAAGCCAGCACAAACTCACTCGCATCATGAGGAGCCGATTAGAGAGGATGCAAAAATAGGCTGTGATTATTTGACCCGGATGTAACTAAAATAATTCAGCGCTACTTACGATTCTAAATTTGGACCAAGTTGGCACAAAGCGTTCTTTGTTGAATATGTGCATGTATAAAATTGCAAGACATTCGCATGAGAAATTTCAAACATCAATAACGTGCTAATGAATAGAACATTACAGGACCATATGTAAATTATATAGAAACCTGAATGGACAGTGACAACAGTCAATAACACAAGCCAAAGCCTTCATACTAAATTTCATAGGTCAAAATACATCACCTTGAAATCAAGTACCATTACCCTGCAATTAATTGCGCTTTCCTAATATCATTTTCATTCCACTGTGGTTCATTGCTAAATTACAAGCAGGATGAAGTAGGCAGCATCTAATAGAATGCTCCTTGAACTCAAACCATTATAACCAAGATATTTAAATTCCTCTCGAATCGACTGCAGCGGATTATTTGGCAATGAATCGGTGAGAGTGGCGTTGCAAATTCTCCTCTGACAGCTGCTATGCTAATTAACCGTGCAAATCGAATAAAGAAGCACCGTCCACAAATTAAAAGCCCTGCAAACAATCTGATATTAAACCTCAATTACTCTGTACCACGTGATTCAGCTAACTGCCAATTAATCTGGGGCCAATATTAAGGTGAGAGGTTTAATCAGAACCCGAGGGGTAACTTATCCAAACAATGTGGTGCTAGGTACATGGAACTTTGTGTCTTTTTTTCCCCAGTGTATCGGGCATCTTCTTCACTTATGACAAAGGATGCTTTACATTCAATTAAATATTTGAGGCGCTGTCATTTTTTTGTTTCTAGGAAGCACTAATCAAAAGTACACTCAACAATCTCCCGCAAACAGAAAAATAACAACCTTATATGCATGTGTAAGAAGAAACTGCAGCTGCTGGTTTACACCAAAGATAAACAGAAAATGCTGGAGCAACTCAGATCAGCCGTGGAATGCATCTTGTCCAGGACACCTGGAGAAATTCACTGCCCAAAAAGCAGTGGAATGATACCTCACACAACTATCCAAGGAGAGGCATGGCCTCAGTCTTTCACCTCACCTGAACATAGTATGGTTGCCCGATATAACGCTGCAGAGCTGACCCAAATTACAGGAACATATCTTTCTGAATGAAACCCGAACCCACTATCTCTAACTGAGGTAAACATTTCTGTCAAAGACCATTGTGCTCAACTTTGGTCACCCTGTTATAGGAAATATGTTGTTAAGCGGGAAAGGATGCAGAAAGATTTATGAGGGTGTTGCCTGGACTATAGGGAGAGGTTGAGCTGGCTAGGACTTTATTCTTTGGAGTACAGGAAGATGAGGAGTATAGAGAGAGGTGTATAAGATCATGAGAGAAATAGATAAATTAAAAGCAGCCTTTTAGCCAGAATAGGGAATGAGGAACCCAGAGAAATAGTTTTAAGGCGAGGGGTAAAGATTAAATAGGAACCTGAAGGGCAACATTTTTTTAATTACACAAAGGGTGGTGGGTTACAGAGGAGGTAGTTGAGGCAGATACTATCAATGTTTAAAACAACATTTGGACTGGTACGTGCATTGGATAGGTTCAGAGGGATATGGGCAAACCGCAAGGAGGAGGGGTTGTGTAGATGGGGCACGTTGGTTGGTATGGTCAAGTTGGGCCAAATGTTTCCACGCTATATGACCGTACAATCTTGGACTAATGGCATTTGACTGTTACTTTATCTGAAAATAAAATCTTAAATTATGGATCATTTTGTCTTGGAAAAGTGCCCAAGTATAATACACATCATGACTTCCCCTTTCATCCTTTCTACCTTGGGTTACCCATCAATTATAAAATATTTAATTTGAGAGTCAGAAAACCTTCTACCCCTGGTGTGGAAATGTCAAAAACTAGAAAGCATTTAAGGTGAGAGGCAATGGGTAAAGGAGGCTAGACTAAGTGGTCCCCCAACGCAACCCATCCCCCAGCGCAATATTGCACCACTCACGCATAGCCCCCAACCGTGCAGACTTGGCTCATTTCCCCTCATCCCCCAGCACTCCCTCCCCCTCTTCTTTTCCCCACCCGCAATCCCACCCTTACCTCTCCCTCCCTTTTCCCCTACCCTCAGTCACTCCCTCCCTCCATAAAAAGTAGCATCTGCAGTTCCTTCCTCCACAGGCTGTCGTTTAGATCCCGTTGACTTGACGATTGGACCAGTATTTTGCTTGGCCCGTCCCCACCCGCCTGCTGCTGCCGCCGCCGGGCCACCGGGGGGGGGGGGGGGGGGAGTTCGTCACGGTGGGCTGGTGCAGACGATTTCCTCCGAGAAGGCCGTGAGGGCGAGTTACCGCAACTATGGCGGCGGAGGAGACGGACCCTGGGGGACGGGTAGATGGGACCGCCATTGTCTCAGAGGACCCCCGCCCGCCGGTGGTGGTGGGGGAGACGATAGACAAGTTACTGTGAGGGAAGGAGAGAGGAGTTTGTGAGTGAGGTGGGACAGGCAGCCGCCGGTGGGGCAGGAAGGGGCGTCGCCATCCCAGCTGTGGCATTGACTGACAGAAGAAGTGGCGCTGACTGAAGGAATCTGCGCACCCGTGATTTTTCAGATTTTTAAACCTCGAAAACTTTAAAAATAAACCACCAATTGGAACGAAACCTGTTGCACTCACAGCACAGGAGAACAGTGAGTAAGCTGGCGAAACATTGTAGCGCTATCACGTACCGTTTTGGCGCAAATAGAAAACCCCCCATAAACCGGAAGAACACAAGATCAGAGTTTTAGTTACTGATAGATGTGCGCACTTTTAAAACACAGAGAGCGGTGGGTGCCTGGAATGTGCTGCCAAAGTTGGAGGTGGAGGGGGATATGATAGTGATGTTTAAGATGCTTTTAGATATGCACTTGGAAGAGCAGAGAAGAGAGGGATATGGATCATGTGCAGGCAGATGAGATTAGTTTATCTTGGCATCATGATTAGCACAGACATTGTGGGCCGAAGAACCTGATCCTGTGCCCTACTGTTCTATGTTTTATTTTCTATACATTTCCAACTTCATCTGGTGCATTTTCAGGATTAATCTAGTTTAAATGCTTCATTTTTCCATTAGTGCAATGTTTGTATTAAATTATCAGCCAGAGAACTAGACTATTGGCTTTGCACACAAGATAAAGTCCCAAGATCAGCCCAGTGTGCTGCTACTTTCTGAGAAGGCTTAGGAAGTTCAGCATGTCCCTAACAACTCCCACCAATTTCTACAGATGTGCCAAGGAAAGCATTTTATTGGGATGCATCACAGCATGGTTTGGGAACAGCTTCTTCCAAGGCTGTGAGAAATTGCAGAGAATTGTGGAAGCAGCCCAGACCATCACACAAATCAACTCCCCTTCCATTGAATCCATCTACACCTCACGCTGCCTCGGCAAGGCCACCAGCATAATCAAAGACGAGCTGTACCCCGTTCACTCCCTCTTCACTCCTCTCCAATCAGGCAAGAGGTATAGAAGTGTGACACACATCCAGATTTAGGGACAGTTTCTTCCCAGCTGTTATCAGGCAACTGAACCATATATACCACCATCAACCAGCGAGAAGTTCTGAGCTATTATCTACCTCATTGGGGACCCTCAGACTATCTTTGATCTGACTTTACCTTGCACTAAACATCATTCCCTTTATCCTGTATCTGTATGTTGTGAACAGTTCAATTGTAATCATGTATTGTCTTTCTGCTGACTAGTAAGCATGCCACAAATGCTTTTCACTACAACTCGGAACGCGTGACAATAAACAAAACCCAAATCCTACTATTGCAGTGTCAAATTCAAATCGTGGAATGACATAAATCTGGAATTTGAACAAAAAAAGCTAGTCTTATTAAAGCGGACCACAAAACTACTGTAAGGGCCTACATGGGCCACTAAGTGCTGCAGAGAAATAAATATGACATTCTTAACCAGTCTGGCCCTTATTTAACTGCATATCCATCAATGTGGTCAACTCTGAAATGCCTTTAGAGTTCAGGCAAGTTAGAAACATAGAAACATAGAAATTAGGTGCAGGAGTAGGCCATTCGGTCCTTCGAGCCTGCACCGCCATTCAATATGATCATGGCATTAGAGGTGTGGAACAATTGCCTGCGATGTCCAATCAACTATATAACCTCTTCCCAGGAAACCTGCATTTTCTGTTCATTTGTCAATCGTGCTACATAATATGTTTCCATAAAACCAACTGGATAGAACGCAATTGGTTAGTTAGGAATATTATTTGTAATTATGCAGGCCGAATCAGTTAAGGGCCTGTCCCACTTTCCGACCTAATTCACGACCTCTGCCGATATTGCCCTTGACTCATACATGCAGCATGGTCGTCACAAGGTCGTAGGTAGGTCGTAGCAGGGCATGATGCTAGTCGGAGGTACTCGTGGCATCAAGTAGGTCAGGGCGTTTTTTCTAGCCTGATGAAAAATGTCCACAGGTAAAAAAGGTCGTGAAAGTGGGACAGACCCTTTATAACGCAATTTTGATTGAGAACCAGAATACAATACTGTGGAAATTGACAAGCAGGAAAAATAACTTTCCTGGGGGTGGGGGAGAAGAGGTGGTTGGGGGGGGGGGGGGGGGGGAAGAAAGAGGTCTCGGGGGAAAATAAAAAAACTGTTTCCATGTAACCTCCCGGCCATAATCTCCGAAGAACACGGTCTGTCATTGCTTGCCTTTTGGAATTCACAATCACTTCTATAGAAACTTATGTCTTGATACTCTTTTAAACAAAGTTGCATATAGCCTTTAAACAAAAATAACTTTGTAACAATTAAAAAGTCCTTAGGTTTTCCTGTTGGGAGAAAAGATACTTTGTTATTGCTTACTTGAAACTTTCTAGCCCCTAACCCTCTAATCCTCATTGATACAATTGTTTTTAAGTTTTCTACATCGGGATGTTTCTCAGGAACACAACTATTATATTGCGGCACAACTACCTGTACTTAAATCCATGTCTCAAATTATTTACCAAGTGAATGTAGTCCATTTATATTTCCATACCATCTATTCAAATCATACGTACAAAATGCACAGACAGGCCTTTCATATAAAAGAGAAAATTAATTCAACAACCATTTCACTTTCTCTGATGAAATGTTACCCTCATTCACTACACCCGCCAAAGATGCCAAAGGACAAGGTTGTCATATTTCCATTAGTAAAATGCACCCGAGGTTTATTGGTAACCGATCAGAATAAAACCTCATGAATTTTATTTGTATTTTTCTTGCAAACTTATTTTTTTTAATCTATGGGTTTTTCAAAGAGAACCACTGATCTCACTGAAGGGGATTTTAAAAAGTGGCACAGCTGGTAGAGCTGCTACCTCACAGTGTGTTCTGTCCTGAGCTTGGATGCTATCTGTGTGGAGTTTGCACTTCCTCCCTGTGACTGTGTGGGTTTCCTCAGAGTTGTCCAGTTTCCTCCCAGGCCCCAAAGACCTGTGGGTTTGTAGGTTAATCGGCCTATGTAAATTGGCCCAAATGTGTTGGGATTGGATGAGAAAGTGGGACAACATACAGTGCCCTTTATAATGTTTGGGACAAAGACCCATCATATATTTATTTGCCTCTACACTCCACAATTTGAGATTTGTAATAGAAACAAAACATGTGATTACAGTGCACATTGTCAGATTTTAATAAAGGTTATTTTTATACATTTTGGCTTCACCATGTAGAAATTACAGCTGTGTTTATACATAGTCCCCCCCATTTCAGGGCATCATAATGTTTGGGACACATGGCTTCATAGGTGTTTGTAATTGTTCAGGTGTGTTAAATTGCCTCCTTAATGCAGGTATAAGAGAGCTCTCAGCACCTAGTTTTTCTTCCAGTCTTTCCTTCACCTCTTTATTGCTGTTTATCAACACGAGGACGAAAGTTGTACCAATGAAAGTCAAAGAAGCCATTATGAGACTGAGAAACAAGAATAAAACTGCTAGAGACATCAGCCAAACCTTAGCCTTACCAAATGGAACATCATTAAGAAGGAAGAGAGCACTGGTGAGCTTACTAATCGCAAAGTACTGGCAGGCCGAGGAAGACCACCACAGCTGATGACAGAAGAATTCTCTCTATAATAAAGAAAAATACCCAAACACCTGTCTGACAGATCAGAAACACTCTTCATGAGCGTTTGAAGAGAACACTGAAGGGGATTAGCCCCCAAAACAAGCATAAGCTAAAGATAACTGCAATACTAGCCTGGCAGAGCATCACCAGAGAAGACACCCAGCAACTGGTGATGTCCATGAATCACAGACTTCAAGCAACCATTGCATGCAAAGGATATGGAACAAAATACTAAACATGACTACTTTCATTTATATGACATTGCTGTGTCCCAAACATTATGGTGACCTGAAATGGGGGGGGGGTGAAGTGGAAGGAAAATGATACATGGTTTTGACATTTTTTTACAAATAAAAAACTGAAAAGTGTGGTGTGCAAAGGTCTTCAGCCCCCTTTACTCTGATACCCCTAAATAAAATCCAGTGCAACCAATTGCCTTCAGAAGTCAGCTAATTACGAAATAGAGTCCACTTGTGTGTAAATAGAGTCCACTTGTGTGTAATCTAATCTCAGTATAAATACAGCTGTTCTGTGAAGGCCTCAGAGGTGTGTTAGAGAACATTAGTGAACAAACAGCATCATGAAGCCCAAGGAACACACCAGACAGGTCAGGGATAACGTTGTGGCAGGGTTTAAAGCAGGGTTAGGTTATAAAAAATATCCCAAGCCTTGAACATCTCACGGAGCACTGTTCAATCCATCATCCGAAAATGGAAAGAGTATGGCACAACTGCAAACCTACCAAGACATGGCCGTCCACCTAAACTGACAGGTCAGGCAAGGAGAGCATTGATCAGAGAAGCAGCCAAGAGGCCCATGGTAACTCTGAAGGAGCGGCAGAGATCCACAGCTCAGGTGGGAGAATCTGTCCACAGGACAACTATTAGTCGTGCACTCCACAAACCGGGCCTTTATGGAAGAGTGGCAAGAAGAAAGCCATTGTTGAAACAAAGCCATAAGAAGTCCCGTTTGCAGTTTGCCATAAGCCATGTGGGGGACACATCAAACATGTGGAGGAAGGTGCTCTGGTCTGATGAGATCAAAATGGAAGTTTTTGGCCTGAATGCAAAACGCTATGTGTGGCAGAAAACTAACACTGCACATCACCCTGAACACACCATCCCCACTGTGAAACATGGTGGTGGCAGCATCATGCTGTGGGGATGCTTTTCTTCAGCAGAGCCAGGAAAGCTGGTCAGAGTTGATGGGAAGATGGATGGAGCCAAATACAGGGCAATCTTGGAAGAAAACCTGTTAGAGTCTGCAAAAGACTTGAGACTGGGGCGGAGGTTCACCTTCCAGCAGGACAACAACCCTAAACATACAGCCAGAGCTACAATGGAATGGTTTAGATCAAACCATATTCATGTGTTAGAATGGCCCAGTCAAAGTCCAGATCTAAATCCAATTGAGAATCTCTGGCAAGACTTGAAAATTGCTGTTCACAGATGCTCTCCATCCAATCTGACTGAGCTTGAGCTATTTTGCAAAGAATGGGCAAAAATATCAGTCTCTAGATGTGCAAAGTTGGTAGAGACATACCTCAAAAGACTTGCAGCTGTAATTGCAGCAAAAGGTGGTTCTACAAAGTATTGACTCAGGAGGGCTGAATACTTTTGTATGCCACACTTTTCAGTTTTTTATTTGTAATAAAATTTGGAAACCATGTATCATTTTCCTTCCACTTCACAATTATGCACCACTTTGTGTTGGTCTATCACATAAAATCTATCCCAATAAAACAAATTTACGTTTGTGGTTGTAACGTGACAAAATGTGGAAAAGTTCAAGGGGTATGAAATCTTTTGCAGCCACTGTAGACCCTCCCCCCCCCCCCCCCCCCCCCCCCATTTCAGGGCACTACAAACTTTTGCAAGCCACTGTATGTATAAACACTGCTGTAATTTGTATGAAAATGGCCTTTATGAAAATCTGACAATGCGCTCTTTAACCACATGTGATTTTTTTCTATTACAAATCTCAAATTGTGGAGTATAGAGGCAAATAAATAAATGATGGGTCTTTGTCCCAAACATTATGCAGGGCACTGTACCATCTCCTTTTCCCAAAATCCACAAACACAACTGCCCTGGCAGACCCATTTTGTCTGCGTGCTCCTGACCCACTGAATTAATTTCCACATATCTCAACTCCATCCTATCTCCACTTATCCAATTTCTCCCGATCTATGTCCAAAATACCTTACATGCCCTTCATCTCTTTAATGCCTTCCACTTTCTGAGCCCCCACTCCTTCATCTTTACTATGGGCGTTCAGTCTCTATACACCTCCACCCCCCTTAAAGCTCTCTGTTTCTTCCTCGACCGGAGAGCAATCCAATTTCCCTCCACTAACACTCTGCTCTGCCTAGTGGAGCTGGTTCCCCCCCCCCCCCCCCTCGACAACTTCTCCTTTGACACCAGCCAGGTAGCCCCCCCCTTTTTTTTCTCCCTCTCTCCGACCCTACAAACAGCTAACCCGTTTACTTTTTTTTGCATAATTTTTTATTCATTGTTCTTTATCTCTTCACATCATCGTCTATATCTCTCTTCCCTTATCCCTACCCAGTTTAAAGAAGGGTCTCAACCAGAAAAGCCATCCATTCCTTCTCTCCAGAGATGCTGCCTGTCCGGCTGAGCATGGATAGCGGGACAGGCATGGACTCCGTGGACCATTGGGATTGTTTCCTTGCTGTATCTCTGAACTAAACTTAAAAAAAAAGACAAAGTGCTGGATTAACTCAGCGGGTCATCTACCAACTGAGTTACTCCAGCACTTTTCTATTTTATATATCCCAGTATCTGCAGTTTCCTGCTCCTAAACTAAGTTTGGGATCGTTACCACTACTTCCAACTGCACAAATAAGCTTGATGATAAAGAGAAATGTCTTCAGCTTTTTAAATGTTATTTACTGGGTGTGTTTGGCACCTTGTTATACAAGAATGAAGCAGGTGGTTGACAAATAGCATTAGGGAAGTCCATTCAGAGGTTGTACTGTTTAACCGGTGTCATTAATCAGCTCTTTGAACACGAGGACAGGATTTCACAGCATTACTGCTGGCTTCCAGTCCGTTGCCAGCACAGCAGAACCCATTCACTGCGATACTGAAGGAGGAGGTCAAAGCACATTTCAATACCAGGAGCTTTCCACAGCCACAGTTCCCCCAGGTAGACAGTATTAAAGCCTTCAGCAATCAGTCGACTAATCTCTTCTGAGGCAGCTGCTCAAATGGCAGCAACGGTGGCAGCCTGCAGCTTGCTTGGAGGGATTCTAGGCTTTGACTTGGAAAGTGGGGGAAAGAGAGAGGAGGAGGGTGGGGAGAGGGGAGGATGGGGCGAGGAGAAGGGAGGAGGGTGGGGAGAGGAGAGGGGAAGAGGGTGGGGCGAGGAGAGGAGAAGAGGGTGGGGCGAGGAGAGCAGAGGAGGAGGTGCGGGAGGGATGGAGAGGGGAAGGATGAGGGAGACGAGAGAAGGGTATGGTGGGAGAAGAGACGAGGGTAGTGGGGATAGGGACAGAACTGGGAGAAAAGGGAAGACCACTGACTAATTTAATTACAGCTCACCCACACCTACACGGCAAGATTGGAGTCATCTTCACTGCAACACAGCACCTTGGTGAGTTAGCTCATCACAGACTTTCATAATAGCGGTAGGCAGAGTGGAATAGGAAAGGATATTACGCAGTTTAAGAGAGTTCGCTCTCTTAATCTGCGCTTAATTTGCCAACAAATGTTTGTGTTCTCAGACATTCTGCCAATCCCACTGTACAAAATGGTGTGAAACATTTCACTATAAGTTCATGTGTACGAAAGATCCTCAAAGGTTAATTCCTACTTCGGATAAACATTTTCTTAGCAAAGACCAATCATATTTTCAGAAGTGAATTGCGCGAATGTTATAGAGCAAAATCAATTTATGAGCAAGCTGTTTCACAGCACCATTATTAGCAATAAATTAACCCACTTATGATCTGTCCACTGCACTTTCTTGTCCCAAAGGTTGCAATTGCTGAGGGAATGTTTCAGTGGTCAACATGAGGAAAATAAAATAGCCTCCAAAATAAACTGCAGGAGAAAGAAAATAGTCTCAGATGCAGCCCTGCTCATAAAACTGTCGCCTCTGAATCACGGGTTGTGATTTAGAGTCCAGCTACATAGATGCAAAAACATTTTCTCTTCTGACACTCCAGCGTAACAAGAGCAACAAGTTCTCCTGGTCAATGAAGAGAATTAAGTAGGCTGCAGAATGGTCCCAACCTAAAACATTGCCTCCCTTTCAATTAGTGTCACCCATTTCTCCCTTTCTTCATCCCCCCCCCCCCCCCACCAGTCCCCCCCCCCCACCTATATTCCTTCCTCTGGCTGCACATTTTATGCCTCCTCTCTGTATCTTACTCTCTTCATCTCTGGCCCTTTTTCAACAGTGGCGCAGTAGTGGATTTATGCCTTACAGCACCAGATATCTGGGTTCGATCCAGACTACAAGTGCTGTCAGTATGGAGTTTGTAGGTTAATTGGCTTTGGTAATTGTAAAATTGTCCCTACTGTGTAGGATAGTGCTAGTGTACGGGGTGATCGCAAGTCGATGTAGACTTGGTGGGCGGAAGGATCTGTTTCCGAGCTGTACCTCTGAACTAAACCAAATGGCAATGTTCATTGTTGATGGCACATTGTTCAATTCCATTCATAGCTCCTCGATGCAAGTTCTAGATCCTGGAGAACATTGACCATAACTCACCATAACCCAGTGCTTCAAGCTCAGTCATCAACTGCTGGCCCAACGACCATATCTAAAAAAATAATCTAAAAATTAATTTAAATCTCTCTCTTCTCAACAGTAATGCATCCTTCCTCCTCGTTCATCATCTCGGCTCAATTAACTCTTTTCACAGCGTGAAAGTGAACGACCCAAACCGAGTCACGTTCTCATACCTATAATTCACCAGACCTAGCACCTGTCTAATGCTGCTATATCTATTGTTAAGCGGTCACCAAAACTTTGCGCAGCACAGAGGCATTGGCTTCAAGAACTCCTTGATTTTACTTACTTCCTCGCAGCTGAGAGATGAAAGTATCCCATGTGCTATCTTATCCGCTTATCTACTGTTCACCACCCTTCACAGATCTTTGGACCGGCACTCTTAATATTCTTTGCTTCTTGATATCCTATAAATTATTTTCTACTCCTCCATTTGTTTCCCCAACCCCCACCCCTCGGTCACAAAAGGCATAACCTCACTGAGTTGCACTTGTCATTTTTGTGCCAGTCCCAGCAGTCTAATGAAACTTTCCTGCAGTCTCTCTCTCACTATTTTGAGATGTGAACTAACCTCAGTAATATCCAATGTGACAAACACACACACACACAGTTTCAAAGCTGCTCTTATGTCCAGCATTTTGTTCGACATTTTGCAACTTCAGTTTATTTGTTGACAGTTATAGCTCGTCTTTCAGCGACAGTTTACCAAGTTGCTGTGGTGAACTGGACAGCACTCAATAGCTGTCTCTGTATTAGCTTAGTCAGCAAAAATAATCTTAGTTCCTTTCAGGAGAAAGAGATGAATGAAAAAAGTGTTCATTGCTATCACAGAACAGCAATAGCATTTCCAACAAAATAAATAAGACAAGACTTATAAGTAACTGCTGCTTTCGAAAACACATTTCTCTCTAAAGGCAGAATTATATGTAACAGTTGGAGACCATCTATTTTTCTTTTAAATAAAAGTGCAACAGGCAAACACTGTATGAAGAAAAATCTGGAGCTATGCCATAAGGAGTGGCCCGGGTTATTTGCAAATAATGAAAGCATTAGTGGCGAGATGAGAATTTTCAGGCAGACACTCAAGAGGGAAGTAATAACCAAGAATATAAACAGGAAAAAATGTGTTCTTCTTCCTCTGCAGCTTTCTGTCACAGCTCAGATGGGTCTTTACTCTGCACAAGACCATGAAACAGCTCTCAGCATGTCAAAACGCACAGCGGCATTACAAAAAACACCTCCAAACATAATGTGACCACAAGTTCCGGTTTTTAAATTGATGGGTTGGTGGTGGAGAGAGTTAGCAACCTCAAAATTAACATTTGATGAGTTGGCCTGGACCCAGCACATAAATGCAATCATGAACAAGGCTCGCTAGCCTCTCTACTTTCTTAGAAGTTTAGACAAATTGGATTTGTCTCCAAATACTCAAACTTCTAGAGATACATTGTAGAAAGTATCCTGCTGCTTGCATTGGTATAGTAATTCCAATGCACAGGATCTCACGAGGCTGCAGAGAGTGGTGGACTCAGCCCTCCTCACCCTCGAAAGCATACACGAGGCACTGCCTCAAGAAAGCAGCATCCATCATTAAGAATCCCCACCATCCGGGCCATGCCCCCTTCTCACTGCTGCCATCGGGTAGCAGGTACAGACGCTTGAAGTCCTGCAACACTAAGTTCAGGAACAGCTACATTCCTACAACCATCAGGTTCCTGAAACGACCTCCACAACCCTAATCCTACCTCAGCAAAGGAACACCGTGGAACACCTCTTGCACAAATAAAGATTTATTTTCTTTTCTAATTATGTCTTTGCAGTCTTTTAGAATTTTGTGTAATTTCTCTGTATAATTATTTTTTGTAATTTGTAGGACACAGTTCCAACCCCATTCTTCAAATTCACCAACGACATCACCGCTGTTGGACAAATTACAGGTGACGACGAGTCAGAGTATAGGAGGGTGATCATATATATTATATAAGTAAATGAAATGTTTCGTTCAGATTGAAGGTGTATTTTACAAGTTATTGACATTTTAAACTTTACAAAAAACACTTTCCGCTTGCCCTGCCCATCAACCGCGTTCGACGTCACAATGGGATTCCAACGGGTCCGCCCCTGCTCAGTTGGGTCGCCGTCATCTTGCAATCAACTTTCACAATGCAATCATAGAAAATAGGTGCAGGAGTAGGCCATTCAGCCCTTCGAGCCTGCACCGCCATTCAATATGATCATGGCTGATCATCCAACTCAGTATCCTGTACCTGCCTTCTCTCCATACCCCCTGAACCCTTTAGCCACAAGGGCCACATCGAACTCCCTCTTAAATATAGCCAATGAACTGCCCTCAACTACCTTCTGTGGCAGAGAATTCCACAGACTGACCACTCTCTGTGTGAAAAATGATCTTCTCATCTCGGTCCTAATGGTTTTCCCCCTTATCCTTAAACTGTGACCCCTTGTTCTGGAGTTCCCCAACATCTGGAACAATCTTCCTGCATCTAGCCTGTCCAACCCCTTAAGAATTTTGTAAGTCTCTATAAGATCCCCCCTCAATCTCCTAAATTCAAGCGAGTACAAGCCGAGTCTATCCAGTCTTTCTTCATATGGAAGTCCTGCCATCCCAGGAATCAGTCTGGTGAACCTTCTCTGTACTCTCTCTATGGCAAGAATGTCTTTCCTCAGATTAGGAGACCAAAACTGTGCACAATACTCCAGGTGTGGCTTCACCAAGACTCTGTATAACTGCAGTAGAACCTCCCTGCTCCTTTTGCTTTGAATGCCAACATACCATTCGCTTTCTTCACAGCCTGCTGCACCTGCATGCCTACTTTCAATGACTGGTGTACCATGACACCCAGGTCTCGTTGCATCTCCCCTTTTCCTAATCGGCCACCGTTCAGATAATAGTCTACCCTCCTACTATTGCCGCCAAAGTGGATAACCTCACATTTATCCACATTATACTGCATCTGCCATGCATTTGCCCACTCACCCAACCTATCCAAGTCACCTAGCAGCCTCCTAGCATCCTCCTCACAGCTAACACTGCCCCCCAGCTTCGTCTAATCCGCAAACTTGGAGATGTTGCATTCAATTCCCTCATCCAGATCATTAATATATATTGTAAATAGCTGGGGTCCCAGCACTGAGCCTTGCGGCACCCCAACGTTTTCTTTTCAGGTGTATTTGCCTGGCCAGACAACGGAGACCCAACGGCTCCACGGGTAAGTTTCATCCTACTTCACAAGTGCCTCCACAGGTCTTTTTTCTATTCACTTTATTAACTTTAACTTAACTGCAGGTCACCCGTTTCTTCTGAATCACAGCCAGCCAAAGTGCTCGAATGGACGGGGAACCATTCATGGCATTGACCGATGACCATTCAGCCCGTCTTAGTTACAGGCCTTGGACGCCATTATATCATTACGCTGTCTGTTGTCAGCTAGATCAATGACAATATGGGGACGGAGTACAGTAAAGAGATTGGGAATCTTATGTCAAGTGTCAGAATAACAACCTTGCCCTTAATGTGTCATCATGACAAAAATGGCTGGTTGTTGACCTGACGAAGTGGGAGTGGGGGAGAACACAACCTCTGGAAGGTTGGAAATATCATCAAGGATGCTTGCTACCCTACCCGTTCTCTTTTCCCTCTTCTACCTTCTGGCAGAAGATACAGTAGCTTGAAAGCTCGGATGTTCCGACAACAACAGCTGCTACCCCACTGCTATCAGACTTCTGAACCAACAATAGACAAAGTGCTAGAGTAACTCAGCAGGTCAGGCAGCATCTCTGGAGAAAAAGGATGGGTGCCATTTTGGGTAGGGACCCTTCTTCGGATTCAAAACATCACCCATCCTTTTTCTCCACGGCTGCTGCCTGACCCGCTGAGTTACTCCAGCACTTAGTGTCTATCTGCAGTTTCTTGTTTCTACATGCTGAACCAATCACATCTTTCGCACCTCCTTCCTAGAGGTGCTGCAATGGACTCTTAACTCATTGAAACCTACTGAACAATGAAAGACCTAGACAGAGTAGATGTGGACACGGTGCCGCCACTAGTGGGAGAGTCGAGGACCATAGGGCAGAGACGCAGAATAAAAGGACCTACCTTTAGAATGGAGATGAGGAGGAATTTCTTGAGCCAGAGATTGATCAGATGAATCTGTGGAATTCATTGCAAAAGACAGAGGTGGCCAAGTCATTGCGTATTTTTAAAGCAATTAATTGGTTCTTAATTAGTAAGGGAGTCAGAGAAAAAGACTATACATTAATATTTCCCACATCTGCTCTGTCTTTCTAGTTTTGGTCTGCATTTAACTGCAAAGTTTAAAAAGTTTGCCAGTTAAAGAGTGAAGAGTTTATAAAGCAATACCTGGAGAGATGAATGCCTGGTTGGTGATCAATGAGATGGTAAACAGAGGTTCCGAGTATTGGCATCAAGGAGAGAAGCAATCAAACAGTATACGATGGAGGATGTTGCAGATGGTGGACATATTAGCGCTCAAAGGAGTTGCCAGTTAAAAATGTTTCAACTGAAGTGAATGGTTGCACATTTGAAAACTTTTACCTGGTGAATGTAACACTATATTTTGCACTCATATATTGCACTACCTGTCACACTCATAAATGGTTTGATGGTACTCATGTTCTCAGCCCCCTTCTATACTATCTTCATTCTCAGACCCCTTCGGAGCTCCTTCCATACCCATGATTGTGTAGTCAAATACCAATCCAACTCAATTTACAAATTCACAGATGACACCACCATAGAGAGCCGGATATAAAATAATGACGAGACGGAGTACAGATATGAGATTGAGAATCTCACAACCTGGTGCCAAGTAAACAACCTCTCCCTCAATGTTAGCAAGACAAAAGGAGATTGTGATTGAATCCGGGAAGCAAAGCAGTATACATACCCCCGATATACATTGACAGCGCCAAAGTAGAACTTGTGGAAAGCTTCAAATTCTTGGCAACAAATATCCCCAAAAATGTTGTCCTTGACCTGCCAATTCGAAACAATGGCCAAGAAAGCACACCACTCCTCTGCTTCCTTAGAAGGCTTAGGAAGTTCAGCATGTCACCAACAACTCTCACAAACTTCTACAGATGTGCCATAGAAAACATTGTTGGGATGCATCACAACGTGGTTTGGGAACAGCTCCATCCAAGACTGCAAGAAATTTCAGGGTCAATTTCTACAGAAATAGCTCCAGATTCAGGGACAGCTTGTTCCCAGTTGTTATCAAGCAACTGATCCGTTCTATCACCAGCTAGAGTGCGGTCATGACTACCATCTACACCATTGGAGACCTTCAAAATATCTTTAATCACATTTTATCTTGTATGAAACATTACAGCATTTATGCTGTTTCTGTAAACTGTGGATGGCTTGATTGTCATCATGTATAGTTTTTTCACTGACTGGATAACATGCAGCAAAAAGCTTTTCACTGTACCTATGTGCACATGACAACAATAAACTAAACTAGACATGTATAATATCTGCGGATAGCATACAAACATTTTTTCACTGTATCTCGGTACACGTGGCAATAATAAACAAACTTCCCAGAACAGTGACCATTAATTAACTTTAGATGCAAGAAATAAAAGTGACAAGGCAGAAATAAAAGTGACAAAGCTTGAAATCTTTTCCAAATCAAATTCCAGCAACACCACCACTCTTGCCTCAAACATCTTTCCCCATGTCACACCTCCACTGTTTTAAGATTCATGCTTTTAAAAGCATAAATTACACCATTAATGGAGTTCCATCACTATCTTAGAATTACATAACTAATTGGGGTGGGAGATTGCAACCTTCACATGGTCCACCCTGTTTCAACAAATGCAATCTACCTGGCGTGCACAAACAGAAGACATAACTAATTATCATATAGATTTTAATTAACCAATACTAATCCATCTCTTTCCACATTAAATAAAACATCAATATGTCCCGACCCGAAATGTCACCCATCTTTTTTCCCCAGATATGCTGCCTAACCCGCTGAGTTCCTCCAGCACTTTGTGTTTACCTTCAGTATAAAACAGCATCTGCAGTTCCTTTCTACACATTGTACAATACTCCAGAGTTGATTTAGAAAAAGGAACTCCAGATGCAGGTTAACAAAAGACACAAAGTGCTGGAGTCACTCAGCGGGCCAGGAAGCATCACTGGAGAATATAGATAGATGATGTTTTGAGTGAGGAACCTATCCTGACAGGTCCTGCCATGAAAAGTCAGCATCCATGTCCTCCACAGATGCTGCCTGGCCCGCTGTGTTACTCCAGCACTTTGTGTATCTAGGTTGCATATACAGTCACAAATTCTGCAATGCATGAGAAACAGCTAAATAATGTCTAAAATAACTATCTATATCTATATTACTGTTAAATTCCTCTTTAAACATCATTAGAATTTGTACCAAATTAAAAACTGCCAAAAACAATTTTGAAGCTCACTGCAAGGCCAATTTCTACAAACATTGCTTGGAGTCTTGGGTTGGGAGGAACTAAACGATTTCCAGGATAAGTACAGTATAAAACTGACAAAGGGTCTTGAGAAGCAGCTTAACCCGAAACGTCAAGTCTAACGAAGAGTCTGGACCCAAAACATCACCTATCCATGCTCTCCACAGATGCTGGCTGGCCCGCTAAGTTACTCCAACACTATGTCCATTTGTGACAAATTTGCTAAACTTAATTAAACCAAAATTGCTCTAAAGACCACAAAATGGTGAAAAATATTAACACTTTATTGCCTTCTAAAAAAGTGAAACGAATATATTGTACAATTGTATAGGAATAGCAACTCCTTATTACATAAGAATATCATGACCCTCTCCAGGGAATGGGTTACATAATAATAGAGTATCGAACACATTACATAACAATGTCCCTTGATAATACAAATAAGCAATAATTCATTGCATGTGTATATCATCTGGCTGCTATCAAAACATGGTGCGTATTGAATTAGGCTCAGTAGGAATGTACTGATAATGTTTTGCATAGGAATGGGGCGGCATTGCAAGTATTTTTTTCCCATATGAAAAAATATTGATGGAATGATCGGCATTTTTTTGGATGATGTGCTTCGCATGAAGTTCTAAGGAGGGGAGCGGAGACATTCCCCACAGCAAAGCTTAGCAACAAGTCTGCAGTGGAGGGGAGTGAAGGGGAGGGGTTCTCTCCTGACAGCCCCGGACACACGCACCTTGTCCCGGGGACTGGGGACTGAGGCCTGGCCGGCCCGGGCCTCTCCCCCTCGGTCGCCACAGCAACCGCACGGCCTGTGCACGTCCACCACTCCGGCTGGCCGGGTCCCGAGGGTCCCAGCCCGGCGTCAGCGGCCTAGCAGCCAGCCAGCCAGCCCGCTGGCCCGGAGGCGGAGGAAGGGGTCGATATAACGCGACCGCCGACACCCGCCAACCCACCTCCTTACCCACATAACTCGGCCCTGGCGAGCGGAGCGGCGGGGTCGGCGCCCGGCTGCGGCCTTCGCCTCGGCCCCGGCCTCGCCTCGGCTGTCCCGGCCCGCAACGACCGGCTGATCCCCGTCTCACCATCAGCGGTGCCCGGAGCCGTCAATCTGCGCCCGGGGAGAAGAGGGGCGGGGCTGGACCAGGGCCGCGGGGGGACACACCCCCTGAGCCAATCACAGCGGGGGGTCATCCCCCTCCTCAGCCAATGACAGGGCGGGGGGCAACTCCTCAGCCAATCACAGTGCGGGGGCAACTCCTCAGCCAATCACAGGGCAGGGGCAAATCCTCAGCCAATCACCGGGCAGGGGGCAACTCCTCAGCCAATCACAGGAGGGGAAAACATCCCCCTCAGCCAATCACAGGGCGGGGGCAACTCCCCCCTCAGCCAATCACAGAGGGGTGTTCTCCCTGCTGTGATTGGCCAAGGGGGAAGGGGCTCCACCCAATTACAGCTTTGGGGGTATTACCCACCATCCAATCACAGCAGGGGTGGCAAATCTCACAGCCAATCACGGGAGGAGCAGCCCTTTCCCTCACAATCAGAACAGAAGGGGGTAACACTCACTCACTCCCACCCATTCATTCACAGCAGGAAGGCATCTCCACTCCTCTCCCCCCCCCCCCCAATCACAGTAGGAGCAATCCCCCACCCAATCACTGCACAAGGGGCAACATCCCCATCCAATCACTGGAGGGGCACCCCTTTTCCCACCCAATCACAGCAGGAGGAAGATTGCCCCACAGCCAGTTACACGCAATCCCAACCCAAGAGGCCAATGGCCCCACCAATCACAGCAGAGGGGGACCCCCCCACCCAATCACAAGAGGAGGATGGACACCCTCACCCAATAATGTGGGATTGGGAAAACCAACCCCCGCATCCTAATGGTGGGGTCCCAAGTGATGGCAAGCATTCCCCATCTGGAATCAAGGAGCGTAAAAGCAAACAAGATTGATGTTTGTAGGAGACACACCAACATGGTCTGGATGGGTCAAAAGTTTCTACCAACTTGGAACATTTTAGACTTTAGAGATACCGTATGGGAACAGGCCTTTCGGCAAACTGAGTCTGTGCCGACCAGCAATCATCATCATCATCAACCCTCGGGGTCACAGGGAGAACGTGGAGCTATAAGGCAGCAACTCTACCGCTGCACCATTGTGCCACCCCAGATACTAGTAACATCCTGATACTTGCAGCACAATGTGCAAAGCACAAAGTGCTGGAGGAACTCAGTGGGTGAGGCAGCATCTGTGGAGGGAATGGACAGACAGCGTTTGGGACCCACATGCATTAGTTTAACCTGGAACTCCATTTCAATGTCTGGGGTTGAGGATTTTGGTTGTGCAGCTCCCGAGGTCACCAACTTCCCTATCTATCTCAATCTTCATGTATCCTTGAATCAGTGAATGTTAATGAGATAGACCTTTGCTTTGACTCTGGGTTGTACAAAAGGGATATTATTTATGGTATTATTAACATGGATGAGCCGAAGGGCCTTGTTTCCTTGAAGGGACAGGCTTTAAGAGACTTCCGGCGTGAGGCAGTGCAATGCCTGGAGGGTAGAGTGGGCCGTTGAAGGTCCTGCAACAGCCAGGGGCTCGGCTGGACCGGTCGCCATTCCAAGAGACTGAGTTTGTCGACTTGACCTGGCCTACAACAGTGGTGCAAGGGCGGAGGGCACCACAGCTACGTTTGGCCAGGCCAACCCTGCAACACCACCAGGACAACGGGCCTTCATGCTCAGGTCAAGAACCCTGCACTTACAACAACCGGGACTTGAAAATGACACCAAAACTGGCGACTCTGTATATTGTCTCAGTGTAGTACTGCTCTGCACTTGTACTGTATCTGAGATGCTTATTTAAGATGCATTGGGTGGCACAGCAGTAGAGTCGCTGCCGTACATCACCAGAGACCCAGGTTCAATCCTGACTACGGGTGCTGTCTGTACTAAGTTTATACGTTCTCTCTGTGCCTCATGGGTTTTCCCCTGATGCTGTCGTTTCCTCCCACACTCCAAAGATCTACAGGTTTGTAGGTTAATTGATTTCGGTAAAAAATTGTAAATTGTAAATTATCCTTAGAGTGTAGGATAGTGCTCGTGTACGAGGTGATCGTTGGTTGCCGCGGACTCAGTGGGCCAAAGGCCTGTTTCCGTGCTGTATCTCTAAACTAAACTTACATGTATCTGGGTGCTGATGTATATTGATACTCGTACTGAACTGTATGCAAAAATAAATTTCACCTGACCTCTGTTTATGCGACAAATAAAGTACCATTGTTTTCCAGTCCAACCATGGTCTTCTCCACTTTTTATCTCCGTTATATCCTCCAGTACTTCCACATTCTGCAGTCACTGCGGTCCAGACTTGTGTATTTCCCAATTTAATGACTCCATTCAATAGTGCTATCACTTTCTTTTATAAGTTGGTAAATAGGTCACCCAGCTTTCAGTTGCCAAACCCCTACATTCCTCTCTTTGCGTCTTACAAATATAATTTAAAACTAGTGCCTCTGGCTACAGTTCTGGTCTCATCTCAATATCTCCCAACTCCATCAAACTCCACAGCATCTTGCCTAAACACACACCCTCACCCTCGCCCTCTCCCTCTCCCTACTCCCCAACTTGCATAAATAACAAGAGACTGCAGCTGCTGGAATTATGAGCTAACCACAAAGATCTGGAGGAACTCAACTGGTCAAGCAGTATCCGTGGAGGTAATAGACACCAGGGCATTTAGGGTCCGGACCCTTCTTCAGACTGATTATAGTCTGTCCATTTCCCTCCACAGATGCTGCCTGACCTGCGAGTTCCTGAACACTTTTGTGTCTTGCCAAAATAGCTTATCTAGCCGTTGTCATGTTTCTGTTAGCGAAACCACTGGAAGAATTCCACTAAAAACTCAAGCTAACATAAAATGTTGCCTACCACGGGAAGAGTGTAGCAATGCACCAGAATACACCAACTGACTAACATGGGCACTGCAGAAAGCTTACGATCCAGAAAGAACCACTCAAATACCAGGATTTCAAATGCGGAGATTGACAGATTCGTGATTAGTACGGGTTTCAGGGGTTATGGGGAGAAGGCAGAAGAATGGGGTTGAGAGGGGAAGATAGATCAGCCGTGATTGAATGGCGGAATAGACTTGATGGGTCGAATAGCCTAATTCTGCCCCATAACCTATGAACTTATGATTCGATTTGCTCTCAAAATGACTAAATTGCTAGAGATGGCTTTCAGGCCAAACCTTAAAGTCAGTCACATGTTGACATTGCTTTGTCAAACAAGCCAAAGCGAGCTGTGGAACTGAGCACATAGAGAGCTGCTTGATTCAGGAGAAGATGCCATAATGCAGGGCCATGCTCAACACCCCACACTATGGGAAAAACAATGAGGCATAAAACGGAAATGCAGGAAAAGCGTTTCTAAAATCAGAGGTGTGCTCGCTTCCTTTGGTAGGTTAGTAGTTGGCAGCATCTACTCAAAAAGGAACCTTTCCTTCTATTTGTTCAGAGCCAGCCTGCTTGCTGTATGTTCATAATATCTCCCAGTTAAATTCAAGACACTCAGCATTTGTAAATGTTGAATTGCCTAAGCAACAGCAGAGTGAAATGGCACAACTTCAGGACCTTGGCTCAATGCAATGCAGCTACAGACCAACAGCTCTGCCCAAGACCACAAGAGATTGCAGAGAGCTGTGGATGTTGCCCAGTCCACCACACAGACCACACTCCCCATCATTGACTCCACCTACACTTCACGCTGCCTCATCAAAGTAGCCAGTGTAATCAAAGATCTTTGAAGAACGGTCCCGAACTAAGGAAGTCACCTATCCATGTTCTCCAGACTTCATCCACGGCAACAGGTTGGATTTATAGACAACTCCGCAAGTTTTATGACTCAATTCCATAAGCTTTGAAGGACAGAAAGTGCTGGAGTAACTCAGCGGGTCAAGCAGCATCTCTGGAGAACACGGATAGGTGAGGTTTCAGGCCGAGACATATCTTCAGACCTATCGATGTTCTCCAGAGATGTTGCCTGCCCCACTAAGTTACTCCAGCACTTTGTGGCCTTCTATTAACCAGCAGTTCTATTTTTCTCCATAGGTTTTAAGATAGTTATGAATAAGGATGAATATGGGCCTTGGGGTAAGGCAGATTACAACATTATTAGGCAGGAGCTAGGGAGGGCAAACTGGACGATTAGTTTAACTTGGCGTCAGAAGGACACAAAGTGCTGGAGTAACTCAGCGGGGCAGGCAGCATCTTTGGAGAAAAGGAATAGGAAAATAAATAGGTGACATCTCCAGAAATGCTGGCTGACCCACTGTTATTCCATCATTTCTTTGTGTCTGCCTCTGGAGAACATGGATAGGTGTCGTTTTTCGGGTCGAGATTCTTCTTCAGACACTTGGCATCATGCTCGGCATGAACAATGTGGGCCACAGGGCCTGTTCTATGCTCCATGAAGCTTAATCTTCCTTGTTCTATATCTGAAGGTTGTCTCTCCAACACCACTGCCCTGTTGTACAGCTGCTTCAACTTAGACAGTTGTAATTTCAGCCCACCAAGCTACCAACTTTGCCCTGCACCTCACAACAATAGTCTTGTCAGAAGGAATTGGTGACGTTTTGGGTCGAGACCCTTCCTCAGACCTTGACCCAAAACATCGCCCATTCTTTCTCTCCAGAGATACTACCTGACCCGCTGAGTTACTCCAGTATTTTGTGTCTATCTTCAGTGTAAACCAGCATCTGCAGTTCCTTCCTACACAGTTGGCAACGTTGAAATAATTGATGAACCCAATCAATGTCTATGGCAGGCATTGCACAATAGAGAATGGAAAAATCACACCGTACATAGGAAGAGAGTCTCATCTCACACACCAGTGCAGCGGTGCTAATATCTCTAACCTCTGCATTACTTTCGATGCTGACACTAGCAGTAATGCAGTGCAATAACAAGGAACTGCTGATGCCTGTTTATCAAAGAAAGACCCAAGTTGCTGGAGTAACTCTGCGAGTCAGGCAGCATCTCCGGAAACCACGGATGGGCGACGTTTGGAGTCGGGACCCTTCTTCAGGCCCTGATTGAAGGGAAAGAAAGCTGGAAGAGAGGAGGGCCAGGGCAGAGTATGCCTGGCAATAGGTGAACAGAGGCAAAGAGGTTATTTGATAGGCAGATTGTTGGACAAAGGCCAGAGATAAAAAGACGGGTGTGAGCCCAACAGGATAAAGAGTTGCGAATTATTAAGCTCAGAATATAGAAAAGTTGCAAATTGTGTAGGCGATGGAAGGGGAGGGAGAGAAACCAGTCAGCGAGTTCAGTGAAGGGGAGTGGGAGATATAAAGGGATGGTCTTGGGGGATAAAGTGCAGGGGGAAGGCTGCCATTAGTGGATTAGTTACCTAAAATCTGAGAATTCAATGTTTATACCGTTGGTCTGTAAGCTGCCCAAGATGCTGTACTGCGTGTAACCAGTAATTCAGTGCTAAACCTGCTGCATAATTAATTCCACACATCAAGTTTGGCAGACGAAGACACAGAGTGCTAGAGTAACTCAGTGGGTCAGGCAGCATCTCATGAGAACATGGATAGATGACGTTTCAGGTCGGGACCATGCTTCAGACCTGACCCAGCTCAAAACATCACCTATTCATATTCTCCGGTGATTCTGCCTGACCTGCTGAGTTACTCCAGCACTTTGTGGCTTTGCTTGGTAAACCCCTAGTTCCTCGTTTCTACATTGTTCTCACAAGCATTTAAATAGATTCACAGAGTAATACAGCATGGACAAAGACCCTTCAATCCAACTCCTCAATGCCAACCAAGATTCCCATCTTATTTAATCCAATTTGCATGCATTTGGCCATATCCCTCCGAACCTTTCCTATCCATGTACCATCAGCGCCTCTATTCCTGAGAAGATTATGGAGATTCGGTATGTTAAAGAGGACTCTCTCGGACTTCTACAGGTGCATAGTAGAGAACTTGCTGACTGGTTGCATCGTGGCTTAATTCAGCGTCCAGGAGCGGAAAAAGATGCAGAAAGTTGTGACCACTGCCCAGTCCATCATCGGCTCTGACCTCCCCACCATTGAAGGGATCTATCGCAATCGCTGCCTCAAAAAGGCTGCCAACATCATCAAGGACCCACACCATCTCTCCGCTGCCATCAGGTAGAAGGTACAGGAGCCTGAAATCTGGAACATCCAGGTTCAGGAACAGCTTCTTCCCCAATAGCAACCAGGCTATTAAACTCACCATCAAACAAACTATGAACTATAACAGCCTATTGCACTTTATCTGTTTATTTATGTGTATATATATGGTCTATGCCATATAGACACACTGAACTGTTCTGTATTTATGCTTACTCTATTCTGTTGTGCTGCAGCAAGCAAGAATTTCATTGTCTTATCTGGGACACATGACAATAAACTCTCTTGACTTTAACTCTCTTGACTTGATCCAATGTATTTTAAACATTGTAATTGTTCCCACCTTTAGACTTGAGATTCAGCTTGGAAACAGGCCCTTCAGCCCGTCAAGTCTGCGCCAGCCAGTGATCACCCTGCATACTAAGACTAGGGATCATTTACAATTTTAAGCCAAATACCGATGCCTACAAACCAGCATGTCTTTGGGATGTGGGACGAAACCGGAGCACTCGGAGAAAACCGATGTGGTCAAAGGGAGAACGTACAAACTGCGTACAGACAGCACTCGTAGTCAGGATCAAACCTGGGTCTCTGGCGCTGTAAGGCAGCAACTCTACCGCTGCACCACCGTGCCGCCCACTTCCACTGGCAGCTCATTCCATATAGTAGCCACACTCTCTCTGGTGAGGAAAACTTGCCCCTCCGATTCCTTTTAAATCTGTTCCCTCCCACCTTGAACAGAAACATGATAATGGCTAGTCATGTTACTTTCATAAAACAAAGTACTGCAAGAACTAAGCAGGTGAGGCAGCATTCATGAAGGGAAATGGACAGATGACGTTGTCTAAGATTCCAGCATCTGCAATCCCTTATGTCTCCTAATATCCGTCTTTCCTTTTTCATTTATCCAGTCCAAGCTTTCGCACATTCACCCATATTTTTCCTATAGCCTATTCTCCTCGCATTCCTTCAACACAGAGGAAGGTGGGCATAGGGAACCAGCTGCCAGAAGAGGTAGTTGAGGCAGGTACCATCACAATGTTTAATGACATTAGGGCAGGGATGGATAGAATAGGTTTGGGATATGAACAAAACACAGGCAGGTGGGGCATGTTGGTCGCCTAAGCAAGTTGGGCCAAAGGGCCTGTTTCCGTCCTGTATGACCCACAGAATCTACCACTCACCTACACACCAATGACAATTCACAGACACTAATTAACCTACAAACCCAGTGTTATTGGAATCTGGGAGAAAACTGGAGCACCCGGAGGAAACCCACGCGGTCACCGGGAGAAAGTCCACACAGATAGCACCCGAGGTCAGGATCGAACCTGCGACGCTGGAGTTACAGTGCCAACCCTTGCATTCATGCTTGGAGAAGATGGGAGCCCTGCTTATTGGAGGATGGGGGTTGGGGTGGGTACAAGCAAGGGACGTGGGGTGTATTTGAGCTGTGTCTTTTTAAATTGCCATAAATCCTCACTTGGCGAGTTTGCAGCCCCTTGGATTGTGCAGCTGCTAATCAATCGGCACACCACAGGGCTGCGTATTGAGCCCCATGCTCTCCTCCCTCTTCACTCACGACTGTGTTCCTGCATTCAACACCAACACCATTGTCAAGTTTGCAGACGACACAACGGTGATCGGGCTGATCACCAACGGTGATGAAATAAAATACAGAGCGGAGGTGCAGGACCTGGCGGACTGGTGCTCACGTAACAACTTGGCACTAAACACCTCCAAGACCAAGGAGCTGATTATCGACTTCAGGAGGTCACAGAATGGGGAATACGCCTCAATCTCCATCGACAGGGACAGTGTGGAGAGAGTGTCCAGCTTTAAGTTTCTGAGCACTCACATCTCAGAGGACCTCACATGGTCCACCAACAACGACTGTTCTCCTAAGAACATTGAAACGGACTGGTCTGCCCCAACAGCTGTTGACGACCTTCTACCGCTGCACGACAGAGAGCATACTAACGTATGGCATCTCTGTGTGGTATCTCAGCTGCACGGAGGCTGAGAGGAGATCTCTTCAGCGCATCGTCCACAGAGCGCAAACGATTATAGGGACACAGCTACCAGCCTTGGAGGTGATCTACCACACACGGTGCCTTAGGAAGGCCGTCAGCATCCATAAAGACACCTCTCACCCTTGTAATGAACTATTCGATCTACTCCCTTCCGGCAGACGCTACAAGGCCTTCTACGCCTGCACCTCCAGACTCAGGAACGGCTTCATTTCCAGAGCTTCAGCGGCTCTGAACCAGCCCTGCTGAGTGCCCCCCACACCCATGGACTGTCTCCCTCAGATGGTCACGTCACACAGACACATCTGCACTTTGGTCTGTTTTGACTGTTTTACTGGTCTAATGTTCTTTTTACAAACCATGTTCTCGGGGTATCTAAACCTACATTTTATTAGTCATTTAAGTTGTGACATCAGATGGAAGTTGCAAACCAAATCTCGTTGCACTTATGTGCAATGACAATAAAATATATTATTATTAATATTATCTCCTCGTGTCCGATTGACTGAGGAAGGAAATAGAATAGGTCAGAACCACAAGGACAACTTTACCACTTGGACTTTGCCACTCTGCTGAGGCAAACATTCTACTGCAGTTAATCCACAGCGCTGGCACACAAATACTCTCAGTAAGAAAACAGAAAATGTTGTGCAGAGTCCATGTCTGATTTCAAACTCTCGCTGTGTACTCTCAGGTTGCATCACAGCTTGGTTTGGGAACAGCTCTACCCAAGGACACAAACAAATGCAGAGTTGTTGAAGTAGCCCAGTCCACCACATAGACCAGGCTCCCCACCATTGACTCCATCTACACTTCATAGTGCCTCAGAATAGCAGCCAACATAATCTAAGTCATGTCCTACCCCAGTCATACCTGCTTCTCCCTGCTCCCGTCCAGCAGAAGGTACAGAAGCTTGAAAGCCTCCACCAGACTCGGGGGTTTCTTCCCCTCTGTGATCAGGTTTCCGAACAACTGCTTGGTCAGAGGTAGGATTCAAGAAACATCTTAACAAGAGAGAGGCGTGAAGTGGCAGGATTTGGAACAGCACAATGGCGCAGCGGTAGAGTTGCTGCTTTACAGCGCCAGAGGCCCAGGTTCGATTCTGACTACGGGTGCTGTTTGTACAGACGTTCTCCCTGTGACTGTGTGGGCTTTATCTGGGTGCTCCGGTTTCTTCCCACGCACCAATGTATAGGATTGTAGGTTAAATTGCTACAGTAAATTGTAAATTGTCCTGGCGTGTAGGATGGTGCTCGTGTATGGGGTGACCACTGGTTGGCGTGGACATGGTGGGCTGAAGGGCCTAGTCCATGTTGCATCTTTAACATTTAAATTCTAAAGTCAGGCAACTGAACAATCCCATCACCAACTAGGGAGCAATCCTGAGCTGCAATCTACCTCATTGAAGACCCTTGGACTATATTTAATCAGACTTTACTGGACTTGAACTTGCACCAAACTTTATTCTCTTTGTCCTGTATCTGTACCTTGTGGACAGCTTGATAACAACCATGTATGGTCTTTCCGCTGACTGGATAGCACACAATGGTTTTTCACTGCACCTTGGTACACATGGCAATAAACCTGAACTAAAATAGTTTTATTGTCACTGTACCTCGATACACGTAACACTAAAACTGAACTAAACTAGATAGACTGCAGGAAACTGTTACCCATAGTTGCAGATAGGGCATAGATTTAAAGGGAGATATGCACAACGTGCTGGAGTAACTCAGCGGGTCAGGCAGCATCTCTGGAGACAAAGGATGGGTGGCATTTCTGGTCAGACCCCTTCTTTTTCAAATTTAGGGGATTGGGGTGAAGAAATTTAGAGGGGATCGGAGGGAGACCATTTTAACCCATTGTGCTGAGTACTTGGAATGCACTGCCTGAGAATGAGGTCTAAACCAGAGCCGCAGAAAGCATTGAAAAAATCTCCAGTGTAGCATTTGAATCACCAAGGCATGGACAGCTCTAGGCCAAGTGCTGGGAGATGGGATTAATGTAGATGGGTGTCCAATGGTTAGTGTCGGCAGAATGGCCTGTTTCCCACTGTATAACCCCAACAATCTGAGGGGTAAATGGAGCTCTTCATTCTTGGATACAGCAAAAGCAATCACAAAATATAATCTAATAAAAAAGGGTCAGGCAGCATTTCTGAAGAATATGGACAGCGACATTTCGGGCCAGGACCCTTCTTCAGTCAATTATGACAATTTAGGACAACCATGGGCTCAATTTCAAGTCTCTTTCATGGGCTCAACTTCGAGACACTACACTCCATGGCAATGCCACACTCCCTTGGCACTGCACAGGGGAGTTTAAGTTTGTTATTGTCATGTGTACCGAGGTACAGTGAAAAGCTTTGCTTTGCATGCTATCGAATCAGTCCATTTGTGCTCGCTTAGAGTCATACAGCCAGAAACAGATCATTCAGCCCAACTTGCCCATGCCAACCAAGATGCCCCATCTACACTAGTCCCACCTGTCCACGTTTGGCCCAGATCCCTCTAAGCCTTTCCTATCCATGTACCTGTCCAAATACCGTTTAAATGTAGTTAGAGACCCTGCCTCAACTACCTCCTCTGGCAACTCGTCCCATATTCCATAGATCCACCATCCTCTGTTGCCCCTCGGGTTCCTTTTAAACCTTTCCCCTCTCACTATCTCTGACCTTCTCAGAATATTTGCAACCAATAAGACCCAGGCAACAAGAAGCAGTGTTAGGCTGGTGGTCTAACACATACTGATAAAGACTTTGAAAGAAAATGCAAGTGAATGTTGCTTGTTGGCAGAGTATCCAATTATAGAGTTGGAGTTTTCAAAAACAACCACACGCTAACAAACTGCACACCACAGGCACAAGACTGCTGTCGATTTCGAGTGAAACCTTTTGAAAATTATTTCAGGCTGCAATCTTGCTGGGCATAGCTATTAAAGAAAAAGCCCCCAAACATCTGTTCAGCTCAAACACGAAGGAAGCAAAACAAAGACCAGCTTCAGTCTCTCACGACACCGCACATGGAATCGTACAAGTCTTTCCAAAGCTCTCTTCAGAACTCCAGGACTTTCACAAAGAAGAGGCAGGATACACGACGAGTTGGGGGTTTGGGGGAAGGGGGGGGGGGGGAGCAGAAGGGCAGAGGGGCTTAGAAGGAAAGTGGAGTTATATTATAGTTCACGGGAAAAGGAGGCAGGACGGCGTAGCGGTAGAGTTGCTGCCTTACAGCGCGTGACCCAGGTTCCTGACTACGGGGGCTGCCCTTGTGGAGTTTGCACGTTCTTCCTGTGACCACGTGTGTGTTTCCTCCAGGTGCTCATGCCCACCTATCCTTCAATATTCCTCTTTTCCCAGTAATGACCAGGCTTGATGGAAACTTCCTTGTTCTACCTGTCTCTGTGTGAGATCACTTTATCTAACCTCTTCCTTATTCTCTTGAAAAATATGTTTTTATCCAGTTTTGGATTATTTCTCTTCAGATTAGCAACATGGGTGGCACAGTGGCACAGCTGGTGGAGCCACTGCCTCACAGCACCAGAGACCCAGGTTTGATCTTGTCCTCTGGTCCTGTCTGTGTGGAGTTTGCACGTTCTCCCTGTGACTGCATGGGTTTTCCTCCCACACCCCAAAGACATGCAGGTTTGTAGGTTACTTGGCTTCTGTGTCTCGTTCCTAGTGTGAACGGGTGACCATTGGTCCGCGTGGACCCGGTGAGCCAATGGGCCTGTTTCCACACTGTATCTCGAAACTAAAGATCAGGGATGGACAGTCGCAGATGCAAGGATGAAGATTTCAAAAAATGATCCACTGACCATCTGAATCATGGGCATAGGACACAAAGTACAGGAGTAACTCAGCGGGTCAGGCAGAATGCCTGGGGAACAAGGATTGGGTTTGGGTCAGGACCCTTCTTCAGTCTTGACAAGTGCAAGTTCAGATAGGATTCAGTGAGAGAGAGAGCATGTTTCTTCTCCACTCTCTGTGGAAAACAAACGATCAGTTCTCGTTTATTTTGTGCCATGTGATAACGTGCTATGCAAGTACAATTTTCATGCAGCTGGGGGGAATCTTCACTGCATTTGTAATGCTCCACTTTCACTGTTCCCCACTGTCAAGTTGTTCTTCCCCAATCTTTGAGTCGGAACTGCAGATGCTGGATTACAAAAAAAAGACACAAGGTGCTGGAGTAACACAGCGGGTCAGGCAGCATCTGTGGATAGGTGAGGTTTTGGGTTGGGACCATTCTTTAGTGACGACAAGTGCAAGATTAGATGGGGGGGGGGAGAGACAATGTGTTGCAGAGAGACCCACAAGAAACTGCAGAGGCTGGAATCAAGCAAAACACAAAGTGCTGGAATAACTCAACGGGTCAGGCAGCATCTGTGGAGGGAATAAACTGGCAATGTTTCAGGTCCGGATCCTTCATCAGTCTGAAGAAGTATCCCAATCAACGCTAATCCATTCTCTCCACCGATGTTGCCGGGCTCGCTGAGTTACTCCGGCACTTTGTGTTTTGTATTACACAGAGCTTTGCCTCAAGGCAGAATTCCTCTACAACTTTACTGCACCTTCATTGCAGTATCCACCGGACTCATTCCATGCACTCAGCTCATTGGTGTTATAAAGTGTACAAGATCATGGGAGGAATACATAAGGTTAATGCACAGAATCCTTTACTACAGAGAAGGGGAATCAAGAACCAAAGGACATAGGTTTAAAGTGAGGGGGGAAAGATTTAATAGGAACCTGAGCGGCAGCGGTTTTTTTTAACATAAAAGGTGGTGGGTTGTTGGAACTGACTGCGGAGGAAGTAGTTGAGGCAGGTACGATCACAACGTTTAAGAAACATTTAGACAGGTACATGGACTGGACAGGTTTAGAGGGACATGGACCAAGCGCGGGTAGGTGGAACTCGTGTAGATGGGGCAAGTGGGTCCGCATGGGCAAGGTGGGCCCAACGGCCTGATTCTACTCTGTATGACTAGCATTCCAAAGGCTGGTTCTGATCTATGTAAAGGACTGTGCTACATCCACAACTCCATTTAATGCCTGTCTAAATATTTCATAAATGTGGTGGCTGTTTTTCATCACCTCTCTTGGTAACACATTCCAGACATAGTTCTTGATTCTCCTACTCTGGGCAAAAGACTACACATCGACCCTATCTATTCCTCTCTGTATAAAACCAACATCTCATATCCACCCAAATTCTTTCCTCTCACCTTAAACCCATGCCTCCTTGTTCTTAATATCATACCATAGGAAAAAGCTTTGGAATTTCTATTCAAACCATGTCTCTTTTATGCAATTATTAAGAAAGCTCATCAGCGCCTCTACTTCCTGAGAAGATTACGGAGAGTTGGTCTGTCAAGGGGGACTCTCTCTAACTTCTACAGGTGTACAGTAGAGAGCTTGCTGACTGGTTGCATCGTGGCTTGGTTCGGCAACTTGAGCGCCCTGGAGAGGAAAAAACTCCAAAAAGTAGTAAACACTGCCCAGTCCATCATCGGCTCTGACCTTCCTTCCATCGAGGGGATTTATCACAGTCGCTGCCTCAACTGCAACAACCCGGTTTAGGAATAGCTACTTCCCCACAGCCATCAGGCTATTAAACCTGGCTCGGAACTCTGAACATTAATATCCCTCCATCTGCTATTTGCACTTTATTAATTTATTACGTCATGGGTGTATTTATGTATAGAATTGTAGTCAATGCCTTCTATGTTCTGTTGTGCTATGCAAAGAAAGATTTTCATTGTCCTGTCAGGGACACATGACAATAAACTCTTTTGACTTTGACTTTGACTTAAAGTTTCTTACATATCCCTTTCTCATCATCCCACAGCCTATTTTACTCTTGGAAAAACAAGCCCAGCCTATCCAATCCCTCCCAGAATGAGTCTTGCAATCCGAGAAAAAAAAATAGAGAGTGCTG